>WOXC01006158.1:0-635324 GCA_011680675.1 Gymnobelideus leadbeateri
TGCTGAAGTGCTTATCTTTTGTCGGACTTCTAACCATGCCTCTCACTCCAATTCAAAATGACTCTCTTGGTTTTCTGAACTCTCTGTGTGCTGGTTTCACTGTACCTTTCCAAGTGTATAGTCATTTACTTTCTTATGCAAGTAAATTGCTATTAGGATTAAAGTAGCCCAGCTTGGGATTACCCAATAGCCCCTATATTTCAGCAGGAAATCTGGAGCTTAAATAACCTATGTCCTGATAACTGATACTTTTATTGGCATCTGACCTCAAGTTTTTCACCATTATCAAATAAATAAAAAAACTATGGAAATTATTGTTTGAATGTATTATTATTATTATTAATCTTATTATTTTGGAGCCAATAAGGGTTAAGTGACTTGCCTAGAGTCACACAGCTACTAAATATTTGAGGTTAGATTTGAACTTAGGCCTCTCTGACTCCAGACTCTGTCCACTGAGTGACCCAGCTGGCCCTCAGATGTATATTATTAACTACAAAAATAATAATAAGCTCAGACTTAGAGATCAATATAGACTGTATAAGAAAATGATAGAAACTGTATAACATATGGATGTAAAATTTTAGCACCTACTGATTACCTGGTAAAGCTTGACATAGTAGCCAGAATTATATATAAGAAGCTTGCTATCTTTCATAAACTAACTGATGACAAATCACCATGTTACAGATACAGACCTTAAAATATACTTGAGGACTCAACCAATAATCTGTACTCAAACTGGACCATTATTACATATTGAAATGTTGACTACAATTGCTCTGATATAACATTGATCTATAAAAATCTTAAGAACAACCATGTTAAGTCGATTTCATCATAGTAAACAATCAATCTTTAAAGTAAATGGAGCAAAAAACTTTCAAAATATACAGACCTAGCATTAATGCGGTACAGTGTATAGAGAATTGATGTCAAGGCCAGGAAGATCTGGGGACAAGTCAAGCCTGTCTCTGGCATATAAAAGCTGTGTGACCTTGGTCAAGTCACTTAATGTCTCAGTGTCTCAAGCAATTCTCTAAAACTATAAATTTTAGAATAGATGCTGATCTGCATTAATAAAGGAAATTTATTTTTACAGAGTTCCCTATATTGACAAAATCACAGGTCTGGTTAAAAAAAAAAGAAAAAAAATACTTAGTAGGGAATTTAGAAATTTTATCCTTGGTTATTTTGTCAGCTCAGTGAAATAAATAATTCCTTAAAAATTAGAATTCAGCAGTGGAAACGAATGATTCTATAAGACATCAAGATACAATAAAACAAGATTTAAAAAATTTTAAAAATAGAATGAAATGTGAAATTTCTCATTGGAAAAACAACTGACCTAGAAAATAGATCCAGGAAAGATATCATAAGAATTACTGAACTACTAGAAAGCCATGATAAAAAAAAAATCCTGGGCAAAATCTTTCAAGAAATTATCAAAGAAAATTTCCCTTGGGGCGGCTAGGTGGCGCAGTGAGTAGAGCGTCGGCCCTGGAGTCAGAAAGACCTGAGTTCGGATCCGACCTCAGACACAATGCACACACAAACAAAAACCTAGCCGTGTGACCTTGGGCAAGTTACTCAACCCCAATTGCCCTCCAAAAAGAAAAAAAAAATTGTCCTGGGGTGGCTAGATGGTGCAGTGAGTAGAGCATCGGCCCTGGAGTCAAAAGGACCTGAGTTCAGATCTGGCCTCAGACACTTAACGCACACACAAACAAAAACCTAGCCATGTGACCTTGGGCAAGTTACTTAACCTCAATTGCCCTCCAAAAAGCAAAAAAAAAAAAAAAGAAAATTGCCCTGATATATTAGAACCAGAGGGCAAAATAGAAATTGAAAGAATCCACCAACTCCCACCTGAAAGAGATCCCAAAATGAAAATCCCAATGAACATCACAGCCAAATTCCAGAGCTCACAGATCAAGGAGAAAGTACTGCAAGCAGCCAAAAATAAACAATTAAAATATCACAGAGCCACAGTCAAGATTACACAGGACTTGACAGCCTCCACATTAAGGAACTGGAGGGCTTGGAATATGACATGCTGGAAGGAAAATGGTTACAACAAGGGTTACAACCAAGAACCACTTACCAAGCAAAACTGAATAAAATCTTTCAGGAGAAAAAATGAATATTCAACAAAATAGAGGACATGAAAGCATTTCTAATTAAAAGGCCAGAGTTGAATAAAAAAAAAAAATCTGACCTCCAAATACAAGACTCAAGGGAAACATACAAAAGTTTTATAAAAGAAGCAAGATAGAGAAAACATAAGAAATTCAATAAGGTTATTAAACTTTTCATATTTCTATATGATAAATAATATCATATATTATTTGTAACTCAACAATTTTATTATAATAATCCAGTTAGTAGTACAGTGCCGACAATATAGCTGAGAGTGCTGGTTTTAGAATCAGAAGTTTTGAATTGAAATTTAAGTTTTGTCACTTCTTGCCCATGTGGCCTAAGGCAAGTCCCCACCTCTCTGGGATTTGACTTCCTCATGTATAGAAAATAGAATTAGACTAGACTAGATGAACCCTCAGGTCCCTTTCTGCTTGCATCAATGATTGTGTAATATCTTAGGGCTACAAAAATTTATACATATATTGCTTCATTGACATTAGACAAAAGAAAAATAAAGTTCTCACTGAAAGTATATTCCATTTTGGAGATGAGGAAACTGAGATACAGAACTGGAAGCAGTTATGTTCAAAGGTAATTTATTATAACTTAAATTTTCCAGGCAGCTATTCACATCCTAAACTTTATTCACACAGCCTGAGGTCATATACTCTTCAGCTATCAAAATGCTCTGATTCTAGTCAGGTATAATTCCTTCAAATATACATTAGTCATGTGATCTATCATACTAAATATATTAATTTATTACTCTTTTTCAGTGCTATTTATTTACAATGCATATTAGTGATCACAGGATAATAGCATTTAGAGCAGGGAGAGACCTTAGAAATTATCTTGTCCAGCTTCTTCATTTTATAGATAAAGAGAGTAGGACCCACATAGGGTAAATGATTTGTCCAAGGTCAGACAGGCAACAAAGTAGAAGTCAGACGCATGAACCCAGGGTCCTCTGACTCTTAACTCTTTCTTCCATTCTATGATCAGGACAAGTTTTTCTTTATGATAGGTACAATATAAGTAAATCAGTTTGTAAATATTAACTTGATAGCAATGTAGAAGGGAATAAAGCATATTTGGAGATATGTAGTACAAAGAAATGGTTTTTTTTTTTTTTATTGATTACTATAGTGTAACAGACTTAAAACAATCTGTCCTTGCTAATGATCCACATGCTGTCACTTATGATGCTGTAAAAGCTTCCATCTTTCTTCTCCTCCATTCCTAGAGCCATTTCATACTCTGTGGGCAAAGTCAAAAGAGTCCTTGGGCTTTTTTCATGCCAAGAGCAGGGAGATTTGTCCAAGTGCCAAAAGGAAGGAATGCCTTTTATGAGAGGTTGAAGGATCGGTTGTGATGCCTCAGTAAAATAACACAGAAAAGAACTCGTTTATGACTTTTTAAAGTCACAGAAAACCCTAAACCTAAAATTATAAATCCAGAAGAGAAATAATATTTAGATTAATTCAATATGCCCCAGAATGTAAGGGCATGAAAGTCAAACTTAATGCAAGAAACATCTCTGAATTTTCCACCAATATTTAATCTGCCTAGGTTTTTTATCCATTCAAATATCCTACTTAGGAAATTTAGAAATAAACTATATCTGTGGTTTGGTATAGGGAATTCTGAGTGAGGAAACTTCCTTCACTAATACAGATTTGTTCTCTAGGTTTAAGAGAATCACTTAGGGCACTACTATGCTAAATAAATTTGCCCAGGATCTGGCAGCCCTTGAGTGTCAGATATGGACCTGGAATCTAGATCTTCCTGTCTTTAAGGCCGGCCTTCTCTCCATTAGGTCATAATGCCTAGGCAGTGTAATGTGTGTGAATATGTGTAACTCTAAATCCTTTCACATACATAGACCTGTCTCAGCACAGGTAGGTAGAGTAGCCACCATTATACCCCCCAATAGCTATTTATATTTATGCATTGATTCAAGGTTTTTAAAGCCTTTTGCTTACCTTAGCTCATTTGATCTTCATAAGAGTCGAGTACAGTAATTATCCAGTGCACATATATTAGCACAGTATTAGCACATTACATGATATATAATACATATATTAGCACATGGATAGGTGCTTAATAAATTCTAGTTGATTGATTGATTGATATAAGGAAACTGAACTCCAGACTGATTTACTTGATGTAAGCAGTAAAACTTCTTATACCCAGGGTCTATTAGAAGAATGGAAAAATTATATTCTCTCTCTCTCTCTCTTTTCCTTCCTTCCTTCCTTCTTTCTTTCCTTCCTTCCTTCCTTCCTTCCTTCCTTCCTTCCTTCCCTCCCTTCCTCCCTCCTTCCTTTCTTTCTTTCTTTCTTTCTTTCTTTCTTTCTTTCTTTCTCCCTCTTTTTCTTTCTTTCTCCCTCTTTTTCTTTCTTTCTCCCTCTTTTTCTTTCTTTCTTTCTTTCTTTCTTTCTTTCTTTCTTTCTTTCTTTCTTTCTTTCTTTCTTTCTTCTTTCTTTCTTTCTTTCTTTCTTTCTTTCTTTCTTTCTTTCTTTCTTCTCATTAACACAGAGTAGTGGAAAGGACTGAATTGGTGGCACAGGAGCTCAAATGCCTGATAATGCCTGAAGGGTCACAAATTTGTAGTGAAAAATTTAGGTATAGAACAATAACAATAACAACAATAACAACAAGCATTTATATAGTGCTTTAATGGTTGTAAAATACTTTACAAATATGATCTTATTTTTATCCTAATTAAAGCCCATGGAAGTAAGTGCTATTATTATGCCCATTTTATAGATAAGGAAACTGAGGTAGATGCTGGTTAAATGACTTGTTCAGTCATAAAACCGGTACATATCTGAAGCTGGAACTTCAGAACTCAGGCCTTTCTGAGTTCAGTTTCAGCTAAGCAATCAATCAATGTATGTTGAATGTGGAAAATATAAGACACAGTAACTAATGATCATTCTCAGTGTTCATTTTACAAAAGTTCACGATAACTTACATTACCTCTCTGATCTTTGGCCTCCTGCAAGCTATACTGTAAATGAGGTGAATTAGCTTTAACCAGCTGCTGACCCCTTATATATTTTACTGTCACATGCTCCAATCTGTACTAGGATAAATAGTATAAGATTTTTAGAGCTAGAGGAAATCATCAAGTCCAGCTCCCTCATTATACAGATGCTGAGGAAGCTGAAGCCCAGAGAGGTTATGCCTCTTGCCCAAGGTCACACAGGGAGAAAGTAGCAGATCCTGCATTTAAACCCAAATAGTCTGATCATGAATTCAGGGCTCTTTCCACTATGCCACAAAGCCATTTATAGGAGCTGGCATCAGTGTTCCCTAAAATTGCTTTGATGTCATTTGGAATCTGCATTTGCAGAACTTGTACATTTACTAGAGAATAACTTTGTCTTTAAAATACAAAGATAAAATCTATTTAAATATCAGATTTTAAAAACTGTCTCTGGGTGTTTTTCAAATCAATTTATTTAGATCAGGGGCCATCTTCTTTGAATGACCTTAGGGAATTGACCTACCCAATTTTCTGATCAATAAAATAAGAAGGGATGCTAAATTTGAATTCTACTTTACCTGGAAGATTGATTTAGTGCAGATGTGAGGATAAAATGTGTTTGCTGAGGGAGTCATATTCTCTCCTTCTATAAATTTCAAAATGCCTTGGCCTCGTCCCCTATTCTCTCTTTCTTTTATACAGTCTCTGATAAAGAAGTGACCCTTCTCTTTTCCAAAGTCAACCTCTCTCTCTCTCTCTCTCTCTCTCTCTCTCTCTCTCTCTCTCTCTCTCTCTCTCTATATATATATATATATATATATATATATATACACACACACACACACACTCTAGATCCTATCCTCTCCTGTCTTCTGCAGATCAATCATAACTACAAATATTGCATCTCTCTAATCTTCAGTCTCTCCATATTGACTAGTTTTTTTCCTGCTGCCCAGGTAACCTCCATTCTTTAAATATACTCACTATATCCTCACTATATCCTATACCCCCTCAATATGATCCTAGATATCTCCTTCCCCCTCCCCTAGTAAAAGCCCTAGAAAAAGCTGCCTATACTTTGTCTCCTTTCCTTTCCTTTCTCTCCTTCCCTCCCCTTCCCCTTCCTCTTCCTCTTCCTTTCATATTTGGTGATTTCATCAGCTCCCTTGAGTTTATCATATCTAGGTGGACGGAGCCAGGAACACACATACTCACATACTGTCCCAATAGTCTTCATGCAGTTTCAAGCTATTAAAGCTTCAACCACATGTATTTCTGTGCCTACTACAATGCATATATACATATATATTATATGTAAATTATATGTATACACAATACTATATATGTAAATATGTCTATACATATAAACACTCACAATGTTAGTGCAGTTTCAAGCCATTAAAACTTCAATCACATGTATCTATGTGTTCACACTATATTTCTATACATACATATATGTATATTACATACACACATCTCTAGTCATTTATATATATATGTAAATTAGATGTCCAGTAGACATCTTAAACTCAACCTGTTCGATAGAGAATTCAGTCAGTTCTCTTCCTCTGAAGCGCACTACCGTACTTCCAGTTTTCTAGATTCACACCCTTAGTGTTATCCTTTATTCCTCTCTCCCCATCCCACATATGCAACCAGTTGTCCCATCTTTTAATTTCTATCTCTACATCTTCAAACCTGATCTCCTTCTTATCTTATGAAGGTTTGGACCCTCACCACCTCTCAAAAGGGCCATTGAAATAACTCCCTCATTAGTCTTCCTGCCCCAAGTCTCTCCCTTCTTCAACAGCTGCCAAGGTGATTTTTTTCCATAAAAACAGGTCTGATCATGTCACTTCCCTGCTCAATAAACTCCATCACCTCCCTGTTGCCTTTAGTATCAAATACAGTCTCTTTAGTTTCACATTTCAAACACAATCTGACCCCATTCTATCTTTCCAGCTTAATTATACTTTTTTATACTTATATACTTTATACTTAATTATACTTTATTTCCTTTCTAATACTTTCTAATACTCTAAAACCAAGACCTGGGGTCTGTGAATTTGGTTTTCAAAATATTTTGACAACTCTACTTCCATAGAATTGATTTCCTTTGCAATCTACAATGATTTGACTTCAAAATCAACCATGAGGAGGACGAAACAGTGTGGTGTGGTAGGATGAACACAGTATTTCGAGTTCAGGGGCTTGGGGTTTGTGTCCTAGTTCTGCCAAGGAGGGAGTCTAGTAGAGTAGAAATGTACAGTCTTGATTTGTGGTCAGAGGTCCTGGACTCAATTTCTGACCCAGCTACTTACGGCTTTTGTGATGTTGGTCAAGATTAACCTCTCTGGGTTCCACTTTCCCTTTCTTCAAAGCAAAGAGGGAGGGACTAAAACTCTTTAAGGCCCCTTCTAGCTCTAAAAGACCTATTAACAATCTCTTAATCTCTGTGACTTTGAGCAAGTCACCTGACCTCTTTGGTCCTTCACCAAATTTGAATGAGTTTGAATGAGATAATCTCTAAGTTTTCTTCTAGCTCTAAATCCCATGAACTGCCAACCTCATACTAGCTATGCCAACTAGAATTCCAGTGCCCTGGGGCTGGAAAACACTCTAAAACTTCAAGCTATCTAGGCTAACATGTGGCTCTACATTTTCTCTGATAAGGTGCCATCACATCTCCCCTAAAAGACTTATAGCTATAGGAAATCCACTATCTCTCTAGACAGCTCATTTTCCTTTTGTACAGCACTGATAAGAGTTCCCTTTACAGTGAGCCAAAACCTTCTTCCTTGGAATTTCCTCCATTACTCCTAGTTATGCCATCTGGGGCCAAGCCGAACAGCATAATTCTAATTCTGGATGACACTCCTTCAAATACTTGAGGACAGCTATATGTGCTGTTCCTTTTGATGACCATTCCATGGCATGGCCTCCAATCTTCTCCCCTGCCTCCCTCACTGATGTCATCCCTAAAATGATTCAGGAAACCAACCTTCAGCTTATGCTGATTTTGAAAAAGATGCTGTAAGTTTATAAGGAGGCATTTATTCTGTGCCATATTAGTGTATAAATTTTATTAGCCAATGTAGCAAGGCTTTTAAAATTGGATTGAGCTATGATTATTTAGCAACTGTGCTGAATAAGTGATGTCTTTAAAAGTCTGTGAGCTCTGGGACATCATGGCATTGTGGTACTTGATACAAGTAAGCAGCATGTAGTACTTGGTAAAAAGTTACTGGATTTTGAAATTTCTGTTTACAAAATGATCACTATCTTCAAATGATCATTATCTGGCAAGATCCTTGAGAACAAGTAGTTTGTCATATGTCTTTTGTGTATCTAGTACTGGATCTAGTGCCTTGGACATAGTACATATCAAATATATGTGTAAGTTATAAGACTGTGTGTGTGTTGTTTCTCCTTTAAAAAATGTAAGTTACTTTAGGATAGAGACTGTTTTTCTTTCTTTTTCCTTCTTTTCTTTGTCGGGGGTGGTGTTGTATACCCTAGTGCCTAGCATAAGACTTGACTCATAGCACTTAATAAATTGATGTTGATTGAAGGATTGATGAATTGTGGTTGGGAGTGGAGGTGGAGTTTACTTCTGTGTAAGGGTTTCCCTGACAGGTGGTAGGAAAGAGTCGTGGGAAAAGCCTTGAATTTCATTCTAGGCTTTGCTACTAATCTTCTGCTGGACTTGCATCAAGGCACTTTGACTTCTCTAAGAATCAGTATCTTCCCTCTGAAATGGTATGATAGTTGAACCATTCACTGCTAATGGTTGGTCTTAGGTTCCAATGAAATTATATGGTGTCTTTCTGAATTAGTAGAAAGAATATTGGATTTATTCATCAGTCAAGACCTGGATTCATATCTGGCCTTTATCAGTTATTAAATGTGTGATTTGGTCAAGTTTATTGCCATCCCCGAACCCTAGGGAGATGGATTTGCATAAGGTGCCTAACAATAGTGATAATATTTCATAAGGGTGTTAAGAGGGTCAATTGAATTAATGTTTGTAAAATATTTTATTAGTATTTAATATACAACTTAAGTCCTTTCAGATGATTGTTAAAGAGAGAAATATGGGCAAGGATTAGTAATAATTTAGGAGGTAGTGTGAAGTATTGGAGAGAGAGTGGGTCACAAAGACCTGGATTCAAGGCAACTCTTTAAGACTAGAAATGGTAAGTGCCAATGTTTATTGATAGAAGGAGTTTCCTTACCTGGGAGTTCCCTATGCTGCTCAAATCAACGGGCTATACCTTTAAGGCGGATGTTCCTAATCTATATCTAGGTACTTTAAAAATTTGGATAAGTTTATTTCACTGTCAGTGGTTTCCTTTGCAATTAATCCTATGTGCTTTATGTATTTAAAAACATTATTTTGAGAAGAGGCTCATAGGATCCACCAAACTGCTAAAGGGGTCCAGGACATTAAAAAAGGTCAAGTACCCCTGCTTTGTTTGCAGAATTCTTTTCTCATATAGATTCTGCAAGGCAAGTACTCCAAATAATATCATCCTACTTTGCAGATGAGAAAACTGATACTCAGAAATTTTGTGGCTTGCTCAGGGTCATACAGCTGATAAATCTAAAGAGCCCAGGACCGTAACCTAGATCAATGATGTCACACTCAAGTAGAAACTAAACTGTATATAATGATCCCTGAGGGCTGGGTATTGACTTAGCTTTAAAGTGTAATATTTTCTTTGTTTTATTGTAGGTTTATTTATTTTGTTAACTATTTCCCAATTACATAGTAATCTAGTTCCAGTGTTCTCAGTATACTTGGAAGTGTTTTGATCCCCAGGACTCATATGTAATACTTCTGGCCTAGATCATCTGACTCTAAGACCAATGTTGTTTCCATGCACTTCTCATATATTCAAAAGCATATGTTTATTTACATTTTTTATTCTGAACCTAAACATGAAAAGAGACATTTCCATATACATAGTAGAGCAGAAAAAGAAAGTGGCACATGAGACTTCAGATCTCTATTATGTAGTTTGCTTTTCTTTAAAATATTAAATATTGTCAACCTGTAGCTTTTAAAGCTACCCACTTTGTTGGTTTCTTTTTGTTATTCTTTCTTATTCATTTTTAAAGCAATGCTTTAATGACTTTCATCTTTCCTTCCTTTATTCCTCCTCCCTTCTTCCTCCTTTCCTTCCTCTTTTCTTCCTTCTTTCTTTCCTTCCTTCCTTCCTTCCTTCCTTCCTTCCTTCCTTCCTTCCTTCCTTCCTTCCTCCCTCTCTTCCTTTGCCTCTGTCTCTAGCACTGTCTCTCTCAGTTTCTCTGTTCTCTCTCTCTGTCCCTCTCTGTCTCTGTCTCTCTCTGTCTCTCTCTGTCTCTCTCTGTCTCTGTCTCTGTCTCTCTCTGTCTCTCTGTCTCTCTGTCTCTCTGTCTCTGTCTCTCTCTCTCTCTCTCTCTCTCTCTCTCTCTCTCTCTCTCTGTTCTACCCTCCCTACAGTCATCCTCCTACTCTGGTGGGAGAGGGCAAAAAACAAACAAAAAACCCCTTGTGATCAACATTCACAATCAAACAAAACAAATCCCCACAGTTGTGTGTTGGAAAATCTATGTCTTTTTTTGGCATTCTGAGTCCATAACCTCTCTGTTATGAGGTGGGTACCATGCTTCATCATCAGTAAAGAGAGTTGTTAGAGTAGAAGCTTGACCAAACTTTTACATTCATTCTAGAAATACTGCTGTGAGCTCCCTACTCAAGCTTAGGGACTGAGAAAATCCCTACAGTAGGCACACATTTATGTATAGGTCAGGCAGTATATTCTTGATTTGGTGCCTGAAGAGAACATAAAATCACCTTCAGAAGGTCATGGATATTTTTGGTATATTTTGCTCCTTGTGCATAGAGAGGAGGATGTAGGAGTACTTTGCTACTCATACTCTTTACCAGCTGAGCAGCCCAAATAGATCAGAAAGTGGATTTCCTGATGCTGCAAGAAGCTTCCTACACCACATCATCAGACCTGACCTTATCATTCCTGTCTTTTCAAAAACCATCAGTGACTCTCTATTGGTTACCGAGTAGAAGACAAACTCCACAACCTAGTACTGAGAGCTCTTCTCTGTCCTTAGCACATACAACTCCCCTCCACACACACTGATTTTATTTTCCAAATGCTTTGTTGATACTTCATGGTTAGGTAACAGTTATTTTGGGATCCTCCTCCCTCTCTTCCCTTCCCCCAATTGAACTTTCTCTGTAACAAAGGAAAAACCACTAAGCAAAATGGAGGTATCTGACAATGTTCCCATTTCATTGATGAGGAAATTGATGTGCATGGAAGTGAAGGGACTTGCCCAGGGTCAGTCAGTCAATCACTAAGTATTTATGTATCAGGCACAGTGCTAAGCAATGGGAGTACTAATACAAGTGGAAAGAAAGATAGTTGCTGCCCTCAAGGAACTTACATTTCTAGTGAGGCAAAGACAATACATAAAAAGAAAGCTAAAAGTAGAGGGATGGAGGAGGGGTAAAGTCCAGAGTATAGTCTGCAGAAGATTACACTGCTAGTAAACTTGAGAGCTAGAGTGAATCCTGAGCCCAGAGCTTTCTCCAGGAAACCATGCCCCCTGTTCCCAAGTGGTTTCATAGTAAAAAAAAAAAATCAACTTGGCAGAATTTACTTGGTCTAAATTGTGATGCTAAATAGCTATCAGCCTTGCTTCCTACATTTTTCTTACAAAATCATTTGCAAGAACTGGTGAAGATAGCTTTCTGTCTGCTTGATTTAAAAACAAATGAACAACTGATGTATTATACACTGTCTTCTAAGAGGAGTGGCTGTTGTATATGCCACTTGTCCCCCCAGATATATAATAATAATACTAATGACATGTATATAATGTTTTATAATTTGGAAGGTGCTTTGTATGCCTAATAATATTTGAGCCTCAAAACAAACTTGTGAAGTAGATAATATTGGTGTTATACCCATTTTATAGATGAGGAATATGAAAGGTTAAGGGACCTACCCAAAGTCATATAGATAAATGGTGAAAGAAATAGCATTTAAATTCCTGACATCTTTTGTCTCTTAAGTCAACTCTGTTCTTACTACCACAGCTGTTATTGCTCCCGAACTGGCTGAGTTTGTAGGTTGAGATATGGGAGGAAACTTCATTCTCCAACTAAGGAAACAGGCAGAAAGAATTGACTTGCCCAAGTCATATAGTAAATAGGAGGGCCCACTGCACAAAGGCCAGCCCTCCAACTTCTGATCTTCCACTGTGCCATCCCCTTTATTACTCCAGGGCAAATTCCCAACATTGATTACAAGATTTGTGTTTTTATATCCCCTATTAAAATGTGAGCTCTGTGAGGGTAGGAATCTTGCCTTTTGTATCAATATGTGTAAGTATTTAGTATATGTTTGTTGACTGACTGCAGACCAAGCATTCAACAGGTTCAGAAACAATAACCCTGAAGAAATCCCTGTGTTAGATACAGTTTCATTGCCAAAAAGGTGAACCTTATTTCCTTGTAACTGCTTGCAGATTTCTGAGAGAAAGATGCAGTGTTTTCAGAATTGGTGTTTCAGAAACATAGACTAGAAGAATTCAGTCACAAAGCATTGGGGCTCTCATTTCCCTTCTCCAGCAGTCGTACAACAGCTGCTATTATTACTGTGTGTGTGTTTAAGTTACAAACTCTTAAATTCTAAGTATAAATTTTAGTTGGCAAATATTTGCATTTCTGAAAAAAATAACATCCCTTGTTCCATGTTAGGCATGTTTGAGTATATGCATTTAAATGCATGACATTAAATATTTGAAGATTAATATATGCAAATTAAAAGATAAGATTATATAACTATATTTTACATATTTACATTTAAACATTATAACCATTTAATTACATTTGCTAAATGGGCTTTTGGCAGAGATTTATTATCATGGATAATTTTGTGGCTTACTGTTAAAACAAAGATCTTTTCTAAAACTTTTTTCTCTGGCTCAATTGACTGTAGTAGAAACAGCAGTGATGGTAGAAACTGTTGTTGCTGTTGTTATTGATCATTTCAGTCTTGTCTGACTCCTCATGACCCCATCTGGGATTTTCTTGGCAGAAATACTGGAGGGGTTTCCAACTCATTTTACAGATGAGGAAACTGAGGTAAGCAGAGTTAAGTGACTTGCCCAGGGTCACATAGGTAGTAAGTGTCTGAGGCCAGAGTTGAACTCAGGAAGATGAGTCTTCCTGACTCCAGGTCTAACACTCTGCCTTGCTATGTAGCTGCCAGGGTATAAAGGTAAAGGTCTTTTAGAAACATTGCTAGTGCAAGATTTTGAGAAACATTATAGCATAGTAGATGGAGAAGTGGCTTAGTTGGGAAGGCTTGGGTTACCGAATCTCACCTCTGTCACATTGGCTGTGTGAACCTGAACAGGTCATTAACCTCTCAGTGTTTTGGGCAATTCTTCATGTGGAAAGGTTGCTGATCCAAAGTGGTAGAGAGATTTTCCTCTTTAGGTAAATGATAGAGTCACAGGTTTAGAGGGAGGAAGTGTTTATATTTACAAATATAGGGTGTGTGTGTGTGTGTGTGTGTGTGTGTGTGTGTGTGTGTGTGAGAGAGAGAGAGAGAGAGAGAGAGAGAGAGAGAGAGAGAGAGAGAGATCAAGGAATTTCATATACATCACCTAAATGTTAGTTTTTGCTCTTGCTTTGTGGATGATTGGATGATTTGTTCTGGTGTTTATTAGTTGATTGTGCTTGAAATCTGAACCCTGTCCGGGTAATCTTTGTATCACTATTTAATTCTCAAGCCAATATTTCTTTAAGAAGACTCAGAGGAAAATAATCTTCAAGAATCTTTTTTTTTAATCAACTGCCAAAGTTGGGGGGAAAGTTTTAATTTTATTCCAAGACAGCTGTGATGGAAGATCACAAGATTTGCAGTTTTAGAGTTGGAGGGGATCTTAGCATGGCGTCCAGCTAACCTCACTGGACGGTGTGGGAATATATTTCCAGAGAGGTAAGTTTCCCAATATCCCACAGTTAGAAAGAATCTGACAAGATTCAAGCTCAAATTCAAGCTCAAATTCAGTGCTCTTTACAGTATACAATTCTGCTTCCCCAAGGTTATATAGGGAATTATAGAAAAGGAAGGAAAAATAAAAACAACTCATTTATATAGCATTTCATGTTTTATATCAACAGCTCTGTGGGTAGGTTATGCAAGTCTTTCACCACTATTTGTTTTACTTTCTGTAAGTCTAGACTTTCTCAGAATACTTCTTCCTCTTTTCTCTTGTTTACCAGTTCCCCTTTATGTGTTATATTCTCCTATTAGAATGAAAGCATCATGAGGGCAGGGAATGTTTTTGCTTGCTTGCTTTTGTATCTCCAGCACAGCTTCTGGTACGCAGTGAGCACTTAAAAATTGCTTGCTCTCTCTCTCTCTCTCTCTCTCTCTCTCTCTCTCTCTCTCTCTCTCTCTCTCTCCCCTTCTGTCTCTGTTTCTCTCTGTCTTTCTCTGTCTCTGTCTCTGTCTATCTCTCTCCCCTCTTCCCCCCCTCCCTCTCTCTTTCCCTATCTGTCATCTCTGGGAAACTGAGCCTCAGAGATGTTAAGTGACTTGTATCCATGGTCTCATAGCTACTAAGTGTTGGAGTCAAGACTTGAAGCCAGGTTTCTTGACTCTTGGTTCAGGGCACTTTCTCATTATACTCTAACTTTTATAAAATGGAGGATAGAATCATAGACTTCTAGAAACTTAGAGTCTAGAAGAGACCTCATGGTGTGAAGTTAACCTTGATCTATTTCTTGAATAACAGTGGTTTCTGCCTATTTCCTTTTTTCTCTAAAGAACAGCTTGGAGTTGGGGGGGAAATAAACCCAAATAGCCATTAGAGATGAAAGATAATAGCTTATCTGGTCACTGCATTTTTCTCATTAGTAAGAAATATAAGGTTACATTTATAGTTTGTATGTTTATAAGAGATTTGTAGACAAGAGAGGCATAAAATATGAACTTAACTTGTCTGTTCCTAATGGAGTTACTGTACTAGAGTGCATTTTGTTTTACTCAGGGATAGAAATACTATGGGAAGATAGCTTTACCAGATGAATCTTCAGAACAAGGAGGTGAATGTGACTTGCCTGAAGGCATGTAGTGGATTTCCTGGGTCTTCTGAAAATGCCTCCTCTGATGACAGGAGAAAGGAGTAAATGAAATTGCAATTAACTAAAGTTTCAGCATGTGAGATATAACCAAAATGCCCCCAGAAAAAAATGGGAAGAACTCTGTAGAGTAGTTGAGGAGAAGACCTCAGAAGGCCTATATTTTTCCTGTTCTTTATCCTTCAGGGTTGGTGCCTTTCTTCTTAATAGCAAACATAGAAAATTAATGTGGGGTTGTGTTTTGGAGGGGGAGAGAGAGAGAGAGAGAGAGAGAGAGAGAGCGCTTGCCTCTAAGTTATGAAAACCTGAGTCAAGACCTGTGTGACATACTGGCTCTGTGCTATGGTCTCTTAAGGCTGCAAGTTGTAGGCTTAGGACTAAATACATTTTTTTAATGGATGACCTGATTTACAGCCACTGTATTTTTATGGATTCACAGGCAAGAGAAACACAGGAGGTATGAAGAATTTGGCCCATCCACTCCTTTTTTACCATTGGCTCTTAAAATTTCTGTACTTGGGACCATTCTATTGTAGTCAGAGATAGAACTACAATGCCATCTCTTTAACAGATGAGGGAGCTATGGGACAGAGATGGTGGATGGATAGGTAGAAGTTGCAGGGAAAGATTTTGACCTGATATAAAAGGAAATCATCCTTTGACCTGGAGGTGTCCAGTAGTGGACCCAGGTGCCTTGAAAGGTACCAAGTTGCACATCACTGGAGGTCTTCAATCAGAGACTGGATAATCCTTTATCAGAAATCTTGTAGAGGACACTCTTGTCCAAGTACAGAATGGACTAGACACAAAGGCCCTTCCAGTTTTTGAGAATTTATGAATCTGTGAACACTTAGATTTGCATTTCTGCCCGTATCATATCAAGCCCTTCACTTAACCATTTTGATGAGGTAAAATTGGGTGGACATCATGGTGCTTCACAGAGCTATCAACAGCTTCTCCCCTTCCACTAGACTAATTACAAGTCCTTTTTCTACAGTCTTAGGAGATTTTCCTCACACACTCCTAAGGAGACTGCTTTTCTGTTCTTTAAGATTCCTTTGCCCCAGGTAGGATTGATTTCTTTGTCATATTGACTTAAAGCTCACTTTAGGTATGAGAAAGGTGTAACCATTACTCTTTGTCTGCATCAGCTTCTTCTTTTTTTTATCAGCTTCTTTTAAAAGTAGGTTTGGTCTTAAGTAAACTTAGAGGTCATTTTTTCTCAGAGTAGGAGAGAATGTGCTGGCCTGGGAATCAGTAGAGCTGGAGTCTAGTTCTAAGCCTGCTACTGCTTAGCTGGGTAATTTATTCAAATTCTCTTAATCTCAATTAATTTATAAATGAAATGCAGAGATTGGACTCAGAGCTTGTTCTGAAGAAGCTTTTTATAAGAAGTACCCTCATCTTCCATCTTTGTATTGCCCCACCCAGGGGCAGCTTGATGTAGGGGTTAGTTGGCTGGGAAATCAGGATAGACCTGGGTTAAAATTTGCTCTCTGACATTGACTAGTTGCCTGATGCATTTCAAGTCATTTGACCTTTATGTACCTCAGAAAACTCCCCTGGGACTTATCAATTAAGTCTGTAGTTCTTAACCTCTGGCCATTGGCCCTTGCATGGGAAAACATTACATCTTTATTTTTACTAACTTCAAACTGAGATGTATCATTTCCTTTACCTGGGGATGTAGGAGCAAAAATATTCTGAGGAATCCATAGGCCTTGGTAGGACTGCCAAAGGGGTCCATGAAACCCAAAAGGTTAAGAACCCCTGGGCTAAGTCATAGGTGGGTGGAGCCTGCGGAAGGCACAGATCCTTATGTATCAATGTGTGATACCACACATGGTATCTAGCATTTAGTGATACCTTGGGTATAGTTGATATTAAAAAAGAAACAATGAATGAATAAATGTAGTTGGATATGTGTGGATTTTTCAAGAACTTGAATCTATTTGAGATAGAATACTGACTGACTGAGGTAGAATTATTGAATAAATCAAATGAAATAACAGATGATCCAGTGAGATAATGACTATAAAAGTGCTTTGTATACATAAAATTACATGTGAGGGTGAGGTATTAAATGAAGGACTTTTTTGTTTGCTTTTTTTAAATGGTAGAATGACTATTGCTTCCTTCTGAGATTTTTTTTAATGTGGGACTCCCCTAGTCTTCTGATGTTGTTTACAATACAAATAGACATTATGTATTGCCAAGGTCCCATTTAATCCATTCTAGTATCCTTAAAGCAATTCAGATGGGAAATCTGCTACTTGTACTTCCTTTCATTGGTGTGAATGCTCTTCCCTGTAGATTGCCATCCCTGCAGATTTCTCTGTAAGGGGTTAAACCAGAATCCCCAAAGATAATGATGTGGGGAGGGGAAATTTCACAAGACAAAGGAAATAGTTTCTCAGGATGTGGTGAACTTGCCTAAGAAAATTTATCAGCAAGAGCAAATCAGGGCAATGAAGGGGAGTTCAGATTAATGAAACCAGGATTGTTTCTGGCACTGTGCATTGTCATTACTTTGCAAATCTATTTCTATCCATTTTAAAGCTGTTATGATGAGAAATTAGATGAGGAGAGAGGCACAGGAAGGAACAATGGGAATTTTTCAGGTAGGGTCTCATTATCAGAAGTCTTTTTCCCCAACAATCATTTATCCAGTGACAGTTTAAAATGCACATACTACTAGCATTGACTCTGGCTCAGTGTGTTTCCCAGGGAATAAAAATGGAGACTTAAAAGATAGAAACTTGGTTTGTTTGATTTTTTTTTTTTATGATATCAAATGGATTTACTTTAGATTGCTAGTAACTTTAAAAATCCAATCTTCAAGGCAGCAATTTTTGGAGTGGGATGGTGGGACAAAGGAGAGGATATTGCCTCTTCCAACAAATCCCTTTAAGCACTGAAAACTGACCTACATCTGGGGTTTGCCATTCAAGTGAAGATGATAGATTCGGCATTTTTGATAAATTTGGCATTGTGCCTACTGGGACAATTTTACTCAGCTTAAAAAACCCTGTCATTTAAAAAAATATGCCCATTTCTCAGTTTTAGAGCAGATAGATCTCCTTAACTTCCAATGTGTGATCTTGTCAAAGAATTATAAAGCATTAAATCTGGAAAGGACTTTGGAGATTATCTATTTCAACCTCTTTATTTTTATATAAGTTGGAACTAAAGCCCAGAGATCTCAGACTTAGAGTATACCTTGTGTCCAAGGTCTCAGAGCAAGACAATGACCTTGCTGAAACCCAAACCCTCATTTCCTTACATCTGCTCCACTGCTCTTTCCACTATGGCATATAGTCTGTTTTATCTTGGCAATCCTCTTATTATGGCAATCCTCTAATTCTCATCTTATCATGAAGACTATCGTCTCTAGGAAAACCAGCATAGAAATTCTACTCTGTGATTGTAACATTTCTGATTGTTTTATCTTTTATTTTCTCCCAGTTACACTACACTTCTTCTTTATCCTTATTAAGACCTCTAGTTCTTTATTCTCTCATTTCTGGTGTATGTCTCCTCTGTTGTTTCACTTGTTTTCAAATCTTTGCTTGATTCCCATGGCCAGTCACTTGATGGTTCATCAATTACACCCCCATCTCTATTTCCTGCCTTTCCCACTCCCTAATGTCATTAGCAATCAACAAAGTTTTTGTGACCCCCTCCACACCCACTGACCTGTAGAGTTTGCTCCTTCTTCCCTCAAGTAACCAAGCCTCACTGGAGAAAGGCATAAAATTGAGCACATAATACCTATTATTAATTTATGATCTATAATTTCATCTAGATCCCAAGTGCTATTCTTCAATTCTTCTCTATTAGTCTTATTGACTCCTTATCACTTTACCCAGTGACTGTACCCAACCGTCTTTCTCTCTTCAAACAACCAACTGTACCCTAAGTCCCTGTCCTCAACAGTAGATTGTCTAGCCTCCAACATCACTGAAAAGATCAAGGCCATCTCCTTCCCTCAACTCTCCCTTCATACCTCAAAATCTCTTAGGATCTGAATCACCTTTCTTTCTGACATAGAAGAAAAACATTTCTTCTCCTTTAAGGCTAATTCCTTTCCTTGCAGTTTGACTCCACCCCTGCTTACTTTCCTTTAGTGTTTTGCTTCTACAAAGGAAAGCAGCATGGTGCAATGAACTTCCTGCCGGATTTGGAATCAGAAGGGTTCAGGACCTAGTTCTGCCATTCTGTGACTTTGAGTAAGTCATTTTTTTCACCTGGCACTCAATTTCTTGATCTGTAAAACATTAGTGCTAGACCTTTAAGATTTCCTTACAGCTTTAAATGAATGATCCTATTCTCTCTCTTTCTCTGTCTCTTTCTCTGTCTGTCTCTGTCTGTCTCTCTCTCTGTCTCTCTCTTTCTCTCTGTCTCTCTTTCTCTACTCTCTCTCTCTCTCTCTCTCTCTCTCTCTCTCTCTCTCTCTCTCTGTCTCTCTCTCTTTCTCCCTCTTTGACCATTTTTTCCCATTGAGCTACTATACAATTTTTCCTCTCCTTGACTTCCAAACTTCTTGAAAAGCACTTATACCTGCTGCCTCTTCTGCCTTCACCCACTCTCTCTACAAGCACTTGCAGTCTGACTTTCATCATCACTGATCAAATGAAATTTCTTTCTCAGAGGTCACTAGTGAGCTCTTAATGACCCAGTCCTGTGGCCTTCCCCCCCCTCAGTCCTCCTCTTTATCTGACACATATATGGACCACCCCCTCCTGTTGGCTACGTTTTCCTGCCTTGATTTTAAAGACACTATTTATGACAATGTTTTTGTCCTCTTCTTTCCTTAATTATGTACCTATTTAAATGAATTTTCCCCAGACTCATAGAGTATGAACACTTCTTTACAGATGACTTCCACAAATAGTCACATTCATTTACAATCCCCTATTTATTTTTGTTTGTTGGTTGGTGGTGTTTTATTTTGAGACTAGATCTCTCTAGGTCACTCAGACTGGAAGCATAGCTGAGTCTAGCATCCACTGATAATTGGTGAAGGAATTTGCTGTTTAACCAGTTCTGTTTCTTATCTGGGCAGAACTTCCCCTGACCTGTCCCTTCAACTTGGTAAGCTCCCCATATTGATTCTGGACTTGGGACATCTAATAGAATTTAGCCCTTCTGCAGCACAGAACTCCTGATTTCAAGTGATCCATCAACCTCAGCCTTCCCCAGTATTAAGGATCATAGGTACATATACATACTTAGCTAACCCCTCATATTTACCTTAAATGACTAGAAGTGTTTCTATACCCTATATCTAAAACTAGGGTTTATTGAATACTAAGTAATCCTGATCTTTCTTCTGAGCCTAAGGCTTCACCTTTATCTACTTATAAATCATCTCTAATATCTCAATGTCCAGATCAATTTGACCAAGCCAATTATATATAATGCTGTCCAGAATGAGGGAAGCGATTCCTTAATTTGCTCTGTTCATATCAGACCAATTCTGAAGAACTGTACTCAGGTTTGGGGTCTATATTTACTGAAGAAAATTGACAAGTTAACAAGTATACAGAGTCAAGAGGGTGAAAAAGACCATTCCATTAAAGCATCAAGAACATTAGGAAGCACACAAGGAAAGAGAAGTCACGGGGGTTAATATGATAGATTTCTTCACGAATTGTAGGTCTCTCTGTCATGTGAAAGAGGCATGAGCTCTGTTTTTCTTTGCTTTAGAGGAAGCAGAAGGTATAATGTAAGACAAGAAAACGATTCCAAATGATTAAAACTTTCCCAAAGTAGAAGAGGCTGCTTCAGGAGGTCTTTCTCCTTGGATATCTTCATATAGAGTCTAGTCCACCAATGGTCAGGGATATTGTTGAGGGGAATTCTTGGTAAAGTGCGTGTTAGATAGGATGGTCTCCAAGGTTTGTTCTAAGCCTGAGATTGTGGGATTTTTTGCTCTTTCTTCTAAAATCAGTTCCTCCATTGACTTTACCATTTCTTTAGGTGATATCAGCCTCCCATGTTCAAAACAACAGTGTTTTGACCCTCCCCTTTTCCTCATTTCTCATATTTATTCAGTGGCCATGTCTTGTAGAGTTTGTTTCTTTAATATCTCTCACATATGTCCCCTCCACTCACCCCTGCTAATACTCTCATTCAGGTCCTCATTACTTACCCACCCGGCAGCTGTTAAAATAATCTGTCTACTGGTTCCTGTTCTCTTCCTCTTCCAAGCCGTCTTTCACACATGTATTTTATTTTGGTTGGTTCTACAGACACCCTCCAGAAGATATTGCATCCCCATCCAGCTGCCAAAGAAAAGCTGTAACTTGTGGCTTTGGTTCCTCCCAGGAGGGTTACCCCTTCAGTAAGGAGCAGCAACTTCTGCTGATCTGAGAAGTTATTAAATTAGAAACTAATGTTGGGTAAGAAACTTTATCTGATCTGGTTATACCATAAACAAGTGGCTGTGATTATGACTCCAGGGTACAGTTGAGTTTGCTTTTTTAGAATTGAGCTGGACTAAAGTATTTAAAAAACAAGAAATCCCGCAGTTTTATTTGTTATTGTTGTAGAAAGATAGCTTAAGAGTAAAAGAAGAATTTCTCTTCTTTAATCACATAACATCTTTCCTGGCTGTTCCATTTTATACCGTCTCTAGCTATTTTCCCAGTTGTCATTTTACTTTTGTTTAACCAGATTTATATGTTTAGTGGATGTGACCCTAGTCAAGTCACTTAATCTTTATCTGCCTCAGTTGCCTCAACTGTGAAATAAGAATCAGAATATACCTCAAACGGGAGTTGTAAGGACCAAATAAGATAATATTTTTAAAGTACTTAATATGGTGATTGGCATATAGAAGATGTTTAATAAATGCGTATTACCCTATTCTCTTATTCTTCCTAGATAGCAAATTTAATTATCATCAACAACTTTATTTTAAATAATAATAATGATAATGATAATAGGGACAGATAGGTGGCTCAGTGAATAGAACACCAGCCCTGGAGTCAGGAGGACCTGAATTCAAATCTGACCTCAGACACTTGATACTAACTAGGTGTATGACCTTGGGCGAGTCCCTTAACCCCAATTGCCATGCCTTACTCCCTCCAAACTAATAATAATAATGATGATAATAATATATCTATACATACATAGATATTTCTAAAGATTCATCAGTATAGATATTCCTTCCACCATATAACTTAAATAGTAAATTTTATAAAATGGATTACTATGGCCAAAATTGGCATGAGATAGTAGTAAAATGTATAGTAATATAACTGTTTTATTTGCTTAGCTGTTTGGTCCATAGTTGACAAACAGTCAGTTATAAAGTCTCTATATCCATAATAGAGTGTTTCAGTGGCAAGAGTATTAGATTTGGAAAAAGAAAATCTGAGTTGAAATCTTGGCTCTTTTAAAAATATGTGTATACATACATATATACATACATGCAAACATATATACACATACACATACATATATACGTACGTACATATGTATGTATGTAATTTAACATGGCAATACCAATGCTGCCCTGATAGTTTTCCTTTGGAACTCCCTACTATTCAATTCAATGTATTTTTTTTGAAGTTCCTTTGAAGCTCTTTTTTCTCTTCTTTTTTGTATCACAGTTACTACCCACCAATTACCCTCCCCACACATCTCCTCTCCATAAATAACAGACTTCCTTTATAATAAATAAGTTCAGTCAAGCAAAAACAAAACAAAACAAAACCTACAATTGGTCGTGTCTGAGAATGTTGGTCTCATTCTGCACCTCTTATCTTTCTGGTAAGAGGGGAAACACAGACATTATCATCGGTTTTCTGGAGTCATGATCAACCACTGCCTTGATCAGAGTTCTCATATCTTTCAAAATTGTTTTCATTTACATTATTATAGTCACTTTATAAATTATTTGCCTGGTTCTGTTTAATTTACTCTGTATCAGTTCATCTAAGTCTTCTCAGATTTCTCTGAATTCGTCCCTTTTTTCATTTCTTATCACACAATAACATCCCATTACATTTGTTTGTCATAATTTGTTTATCAGTTCCCCAGTTGACGGGCATCTACTTTGTTTCTAGTTCTTTGTTGCCAAGAAAGTGTCTGATCATAACATCTTGCTATAAGCACCTTCTAGAGCTTGTTTTCTGCTGCTTTCACCTTTAACTTAAAAAAAAAATGAACATGTATTTGTTTCCTCTACCCATTTCTACCACAGACACATGAACACACACACACAAACACACCGCTTAAAATAAATATCCATAGTTAAACAAAACAAATTCCTGAATTGATCACAACCACCAATGCTTCTCACATTCTATATGAGTGCATTGTCTCTCTGGCAAGCGGTGAGCATCTTCCAGTTTAGCTTTCAGAAAACCAGGTTTATTTCCAACTCACAGTGTTTTTGCAACTCACATCGTAGAGCAATGCCTGGCACATAGTAAGTGATTGAAAAATGCTTATTGACTGAAGGACTTGTATCTAAGTGGAACTTCAATGGACTAAGAAATAATCATAGCTTGCTTTCATTCACCTGGTGCTTTATGATTATAAAGTATTTTACCCTGCCAGTCTAGGTTAGTCTATTCTAACCTTTGCAGGTGAGTCAAGGGTCAGTCTGAACTAATCTCTTCCATTGGGCGTCTTCCTATTCATCATAATTATTATACTATCATTTTTGCATATTCATAACTATATATCACTATCAGAAGTGGCTTTATTGGTAAGACTGATCCTATAAGGAACAGAGGTATTTTGTGAGTAACATCTTCCCTCCCCTCCAAAACCTCTACATTATCTTCTATAACTGATTTGAAAGGTGATTACTTCTGTTACCTGGTTTGATTCAGGTCCAATTCTAAATGACCTATGATCTGGACAATTTTTAATTGTCTATAAATAAATTTTTATATTATCTATAAATAAATTTTATATTATATACATATATATATATAATCTATACAAATAAATTTTAAAAATCCACATGCGACTACCTGTGCCTCCAAACAAAAATTTCATTTCTAAGAACATAGTGATGTTTGGAATAATCTGCAGACTTACATGTGAATATTTGTTTATCCCATATTGTGTCTGTTTGGTAACAAAGCATGGTATATAGCATTAGCCAGGAGATACCAGTGGACTAAAATGCAAGGGCATTGTCTGCTTGTATCTAATTGATTTTGCATTTTCAAAAGAGGAGTACAAAACCAAGTTTATTTGTAAACAGTACTTGAGCTTGTGTAATCTTGGATGCTATGAGAATTAGAGATGCAGGACCCTTCATTGCAGAGCTTAATTTCCTTTAAGGCTGTATATTAAATGTCTCAGTAAAGGTAAAGATTTTTCCATTTAAGTAGCTAGAAAGAGACTAAGCATCAGCTGCTAAATCTTTATGAGTAGTACAGATCCCTCTCAATTCCATGTGATTGTTGGTTTAAAATATATTTTATGTTAGCATGTTATATAAAATGTTCTATATTTTTTAAAAATTGTGAACAATAAAGGATATATTAAGTCAAAATATATTATAAAAAAGTTAATTTAGAAAAGTGTTTTATAGCCCACTGAAGGATTTTAAATGGAAAATTTTGAA
This sequence comes from Gymnobelideus leadbeateri, assembly GCA_011680675.1. NCBI lineage: Eukaryota > Metazoa > Chordata > Mammalia > Diprotodontia > Petauridae > Gymnobelideus > Gymnobelideus leadbeateri. The sequence goes on from WOXC01006158.1 coordinate 24,898, forward strand.
ATATAAGCTCACTTTGTTGTGTTAAGGGCCCTAATCAAGGAAGTTTTTGTTGCTGAGTTGTTTCAGTCACATCCAACTCTTCATGACCCCAAAATCAAGGAAATACCCCTTATTTAAACAATGAATCTTCAGAACAGATGGCTAAGTTGGAAGCATATTGCACAAATTTTCTAATTGTGAGTGTGGTATTTAACAAAACATATACAGTGATTATGCTAAACATCTTCCTGGATCAACAGACTCTGAGGCATCCATACTCCAGTGGTCCAGAAATGTGGCTTTTCTGAATGGACCTAAATTGATGCCAAAAATCCTTAATGAAATCCACCTTTTTGGTGACTCTGCTTGGTAAGGAGAGCAAAAGCATGATTACAAAACTATCCTGGTGGGAATTTGTGTGGAAACCTCAAATTTGGTTAATTTCTTGAGTTTAATAATAAAAGAAGGACAGAACTTTGTTGATCTCTCTGATTGTATAATGGATTTAATAGTAATCATCTGTTTCTGTTTGTTATTGCTCAGCTACTTAGTTCCTTAGGGGTAAGGCTAAATGTCTTCCTTTGGATTTTTCTTCTTTGTTTTGTTTCATTGATGCTTGATATCTTTTTCAGATTCTGCTACAGTATCTTCATTATATTGGATACATATGCAATGGCCAAATCAGCAAATGTCATGGATGTTTATTAAGCCCTTACTATGAGAACAGCATGGGGCTAGGTCTAGAAGAATTAAGCATACACAGTTCATACCTTTAAAAAGTTTACCATTTAGTAGAAAGCTAAGTACGACCCAGTTACTCAGAACTTCACAGTCCACCAAATTCTCCTCCACAAAAACCCTGTGAGAGGGTAAGCAAATGTTATCCCCATTTCACAGATGAGAAAACTGAGACTCAGAAGTTGTGACAAAGTAGCCTTGTTGACAGTGATTAGGGGAGGCGAAGGTGCCATTGTCCTCTGCCCTGACTGGGTTGTACCTGGAGTTTAGCATTTGTTTCCAGACGTCACATTTTAGAAAGGAGATTTTTAAAAGGTGAACATTGAGGGGGGGGCAGCCAAGGTGATGATGGGATTTGAAATCATGTCATATAATGATCCCTTTTAAAGAACTCGATGTGTTTAACTTGGAGAAGAACAGCCTGATTTAGAGGAGGGAGGGGAAGAGATATATTTGACTTCAGGTAGTGGTAGATTGGTCATTCTTTGTAGAACTTCAAATAATTTTCAACTCCATATCTAACTTTATGATACTTTCTAGAAGAGGTATTTGATTATTCTTGGCCCCTGAAGGAAGAACCAAGAGCTTTGCAGACAATGGAAGATTGTAGGTCTTCCTAAAGAGCTGACTTTAGGTTTCAATACATTTCAGGTTGATTTAATTCAACCAGCGAAGTGGAAAGAGAGCTAGATTTGGAATCACAGGCTTTGGGTTAAAATCCTAATAAGCCTTATAAACTGTATGATCATGTGAGACAGCTCATAGGGGGTGAAGAGAGTGTGGAGTCTGGAGACAGGAAGACCTGAGTTCAAATTTAGCCTCGAATACTTCCTAGCTATATAAACCCTGAGCAATTTACTTAACCTCAGTTTTCTCAGCTTTGAAATGGAAATATTATATGTACCTTCCAGTATTGTGAGGATCAAATGAGATAATTTTTGCAAAGCTAACCTTTGTTTGCCCCAGTTTACTCATGTATAAGATACTGATAATAATGTATTTATCTCTCAGGGTTCTTGTAAGGATCAAATGAGATAATATTTATAAAAAACATTTAGCACAAAATTGTCCATTTTATACCTCACTCTTCTCTCTATCTCTTGTTTATTCATAAGTTCTTCACTTATCCATATGTCTGATAAGTAATATGATCCATGTTCTTCAATTTTTTGTAGTCATATATATGAAGAGATTACAAGAATATCTATATCGAGATATACATCTATACATAGAGATATATATCTATATATCATGGCATAGACAAATGTTTATTCCCCTTTACTTCCCTCTGAGTCACTTAACCTCTCTGGGACTCAGTTTCCTCATCTGTAAAATAAGGGGGTTAGAGAAAATGATGCCTAGGGTCTTTTCCAGCTATAAATCTTTGCTTCTATGATCTGAAGTACTTACTGCCTACCAAGCACTGTGTTAAACAACGGCAAATATGAAAGCAATCTCTGCCCTCAAGAAGTTTATATGCTCCTGGGGGAAAACAGCATGTAAACAGACAAGATGGCAGGGAGGGGTGATCTTGCTTTCTGATAAATCAAATTATCCAAAAGTGGAGTGGAAGTCACCTCAGGAGGCTGGGATTTCCCTTCACTGGAGGTCTTTAAAGGCTAGATGGCCATTGATTGGGTATGATATAGAGAATCTTCTTGTTCAGATATTAGTTGGACTAAATGACTGTGATCCTTTCCAATTGTGAAATCCTGGGCAGAGTTAGAGCTCTGAGTCAAAGCCAGGCCTTCTCCAAATCTAGCAAGCTTTCCCTATTCCATACTAGGTAATATAGAGAAAGCAACTGCAAATCACGAGGTCATTTTGTGAGCACCACATCCAGCTTAAAACTTTGATACAGGCATTTAAAATATCAACCATCCTGATGAACACTGCTCTTTTTAGCTAGTTTTTTCTCTCTCTTTCTCTTCTTGCCTCTGTCTCTATGTTTTTGTCTGTCTGTCTCTGTCTCTCTCTCTCCTTCCTATGCTAAGACCCCTGTTTCTCTTCCAGAATGTTGAGTTGAACAAACTCAGTAGGGTGCTGTTTGCTTCTGAGAGACATGTTGGGAAGTGTGAATTTTCAGCCGAGGCATGCGGCCAAAATGAAGGGATGTTCAGCTGGATGAGAGCCAAGATATCAGAGAGCTTAAATTTGGACTGGGGATCTTAAATAAGGATTAGTTTCTTTGATTTACGGAGCGGAGGTATAGAGTGGGGTAGAAGAGTTTCTATTGAAGACAAAGGAAAGCAGTTGAAATCAGAGCAGATCCCCGAGTGAGTCACTGGGTAATTCCACCAGCTTTTTTTTTTCTTTTGTCCTCATCATTACTTTGAACTCTAAAGAAGCCAAGATGAGGGACTGGCAGAAATGGGCAAGTGTTTTCACTGTTACCTGTTTGCATACATGATTGGACACGCTTACTTAGAGAAATGAAGAAAAAACTTCTTTTGTATTCCCTCTCTTGTAAGGGGAAGGAGAGCAGCTTTACATAATTTACTGTTATGCTATGACCTAAGGAAATCTGGTCACCTGCACTCCAGTCCTCTGCCACTTTTTTTGTTGGGGGTTAGGGTACATAGTTCAGACTAGCGATTACATTGCTACAGAGAGGTGCCAGTTTGAAATTTCATTTTGAACATGAAGGTAGACAACTCATCTATTTAACTGCAAAGTTAAGTGAATTGTCCATACAGCTAGTATGCCGCAGGACCTGATGTCAGGTCTTCCTGATTCAAAGACTGGACCTCTGTCCACTATACCAAACTGGACTGTTTATTTTCTTAAAAAGAGTGATATTTAGCCTAAAGTGGTCACACTCATCATAAAGTGGTTTTGTTCAGTCACTTTTCAGTTGTGTCTTATACTTTCTGACCCTGTTTGGGGTTTTCATTGTCATTTCCTTCTCCAACTCATTTTACAATTGAAGAAACGGAAGCAAACAGGTGCTGAAAGTTAGGCTTACATACATGTGACCTTGATCTTTTGGATATGTTCAACAATATTAGATGCAGCAGGAAGTAGTCAAACAAACAAAAACCCACTGATTTTAGAGTTTGAGGATTTGGGTTCACATCCAAGCTTACTATTTATTAACTCTGACACCTTAGGAAAATCTCTTAACTAATATATAAAGCTCCTTATTATGATATAGACAGCAGGAAGGTTCCAGAGGTCTTAGGGCACACAATATGAGTCAGTAGTGCAGTAGTAGGACAGGCTAAAATGCTAAGGCAGTTCAGCTTACCTTGAGGAAGATATAGAGTCCAGAATGTGGGAGGTAAGAGTCTTATATTTTGCCCTGTTCAGATTATATTTATTCACCTTCTAGTGTTATACTTTAAGAAATTTATTCACCTTCTAGTGTTATACCTTAAGAAAGGACATTGTTAAACTAAGGGTGGAGGGAGATATAGAGGAGGTCACCCAGAATGGGGAAGGGCCCCAAGATCATGATGGTTGTTGAAATTGGAGAAACAAAGACTTGGGCAAGTGGGAGAGGGTGTCAAATGATAAGGGTCTTCAAGTATATAAAGGGCTTTTCTGTGGAAGAGAGAGAAGCCTTGTTCTCCTTAGCTCTGAAAACAGAACTAGGAGCAATAGTGAAAGGTACAGAGAGAAGAATTTTGGGTCCATGTAAGGAAGTACATCCTCATCATCAGCATTAGAGTATCTTAATAGTGGAAAGAGCTGATACTGTTTTGGTGTGCTGGTTTTCCATTCACTAGAGATACCCAAGCAAAGACTGAATGATCACTAGTCAGGGACTTTATAGAAGATATTCTCAGGCATGAGTTGCATTTGTTTTAAGTGATGAAAAACAAATTTTCATATTAGCCATGATAAAAAAAAATGAAAAATCGAGTGGGAAAAAAATGCTCCCATCTGTACTTGAGTTCATCAGTATGGCTTGGATTAAATGATTTCTGAGGGCCTTTCCAACACTGAGGGTCAGAGGTTTCACAGCCTAGGGGTAGAGAACCTATAGCCTCAAGGCCACATGTGCCTAACCATATCCTCAAGTGCTGCCCTTTGACTGAATCCAAATTTCACAGAACAAATCCCCTTAATAAAAGGATTTGTTTTGTAAAACTTGGACTCAAAAGGCTGCACCCAAAGACCTATAAGGGTACATGTGACCTTGAGGCTGCAGGTTCCCCACCCCTGCTGGGATCTGATACTTTTACGGTGTTAAGATGCTGGGCTATATAATAATAATAATAATATTAATATTAATAATAATAATATTAATAATAATAATAATAATAATGACCTTGGACAAGTCACTTAATCTCTGTTTTCCTCAGTTTCCTCATACGTAAAACAAGGATAATAATAGCACCCAACTCCCAGGTTGTCAGGATCAAACAAGATAATATTTGTGAAGTGATTAGCAGAGTGACTGGAACATATAGTGATTACAAAGTGTCTGGCATTATATAAATGCTAGTATTACCTAAACTGACGCAGGTAGTGTCAGAGGCAGTTTGGATAGCCCCCAAAAGTAGATACTACTGCCGTATGCCCTACTGAGCAGCCATTAAAAGGGGGGGAGGGAGCAGTTTTCTATGTGATCTAGTAGAAAGAGGCCTAGGATGACTTTGACAAAAAAAATCAGCCTCTTTGGGCATCAGTTTTCCCAAGTGTAAAATGGACTAGATTATCCTATTCCTCTCCCTTCTATTAAGGGAAAGGGATAAGAATTTATTAAGTACCAGGCACTTTCGTAAGGGCTTTACAAACATGTCATTTGATCTTTATAACCACCCTAGGAAGTAACTGCTATTATTACGATCATCCCTATTTTACAGTCAAGGAAACCAAGACATCAAAAGTTAAGTGACTTGCCCAGGGTCACATTGCTAGTAAGTGACTGATGCCAGATTTAAATTTAGGTTTTCCTGACTCCCAGCTCAGCTTTGTTCTCCACCATACTCAGCTGGCATGAACCTATAGATTGGAATCTTAGGATTAGCAAATATGATCCCTGGGAACCTGTGCAAAATCCAACTGGCAAGGTCTGAATTTGTGAAGGAGAAATGACCTGAGGGAGAAATAATTCCCACACAGCAGTGATTTCATTATATTCCTCTCTAGGGACACACCCACCTGTTTCACTGGCCCCTTGTTCTATGCTGGAACATCTAATAAGATCTAATATCCACTAGGAAAGGGGCCCAGATTTGTTTCATGGAGGTGGGTGGGGAGTAGAGCCTTGGTTTTCATAGGCAGCTAATCAATCCCTCAGAGAGCTTTTTTCTAGCATAGCAGCAGCCTGGGTTTTTTACCATTTGTGGCATTTTGCCTGTTCAGTTCTGATATCTTTTATGGGGCTTTTAGAATACATGTGATTTTGTGGGAGATTAGAAATATTCTTCTGGGAATTAACTGTTGTGTAGGAAGGAAATGGCCCTTTAGTGAGGACTAGTGAAGCTTCTTTTGGCTTAAATAGAGTGTATAAGATTAAAATTCTCACATCCTTCAAGGCCCTTGACTATATAGATGTATAGGTATGAATTCTGATTTTTTTTCTGTACAAGTTTTAGAAATAGTAAATTAAGTGTATTTTACTGGTCTAGGGTTACTGCTGAATGGCTCATTTGTCTTTTCAAAAATCCTATCTGGAAACTTTTCCACCTTTGGGGAGGATTTAACTATATCTCTACATGAACATGATAAAGTACTTCCAGCCCTCTAGTCTTAATCATTAACTAAAATCTTTTAACTGATATCTCAGTTCTTAAAACCCAGCCTTATGAGCCAGTTCTTAGTAATGTCTTCATTGGTGAAGTACGGTATTCAAGTGAGGAATTTTAAAACCGTTTGAGAAAGACTAAACATGGAAACTGTGGGTCATTAGACTCCTAACTGCTCACTTAGCAATAAAGTGAGGCCTAAGTGGTAAATGGCACTATTTAGAAAATTTTAAGAGTCTGAAAGAAGAATGCATTGGTTTGGCTTCTCTTCAGGTGGATGCTTTGTCCAATTTAATGTGACAAATTTCATTCTAATGGTAAGGACTAAAAGAGCTACATTATTTGGCCTCATCATGGATGTCTATGGAAAATTGCAGGTATATGTGGATTTTTTTTTGCTGCCTTCCATCTCATAGAGGTTAGCATTTTTCTACTGTAAGCTTTTTTGTGGCAGTTTGGTGAAGCTGAGGGACTCCTCCACAGAATGTATTTTTTTAAATCAAAGGAAATACTAAATTTCAGTGAGAGGTTAGTGAAAATAAGGAAGCATTTTCCCCCATATGAGCTCATGGACTTACTGAAATCTATTCATAGATCCTTTGTAGGTCAGTTAATCCCCATTTAAGAACCCCTGGTATAAGGCACTATACTAGGGGTCAAGAAGATCTGGATTCAGATCCTGCTTCAGACAGTAGCTGTGTGACCCTGGAGATTCTGCCTCAATTTCCTCATCTGTAAAATGAGGAGATTGAATTTGGCGACCTCCTAGCTCTAAATCTGAGATCCTATGATTTCTTTCCTGAGAGAGAAGAGAAAGAAGTCAAGACTTATCACCTTCAGCAGAGCTAATTTTAAAACAAGATTGTTTTAAATCAATGAAACACTTCTGAATGTGGGTTATCTTGATTCAAGTGACTGTCCATTTTCTCTTGTTTTAGGTGGTAGGTACTTGCTTATGTTGCACCACAAATTAAAGCAGCAAAGATATATACAATATTTCTGCCCTAATGGGAGGGAAGCATCTGCCTTTGTTTTCCCCAGCTCCAGCTTGTGTTCCAAAAGAGCTGCAAAAGAACAATACTAGTTCATGGTAACTGAGTGTTTGGAAGGGCTTTCTTCACAGCAAGCCTCTGAAGTAGATAGGGCTTGCATTGTTATCTCATTTTACAGATGACAGAAGTTCCATTTGCCCCAGGTCACATCTCTGGTTCCAGTAGACGTAGTATTCATGGGGCCCTTTAGCAGATGGTTGTTAGACTCAGAATCTCATTCATGTGGTAGTACTATAGAAATAGAATCACTGATACTGATCCTGGGTTGTAGGTATACGGCTGGTTCTGTATTTTTAATCATTTCAGAACATGTAACTGTGGAAAGGAATAACAGTTATTTTGGAAACCAGCTGACCAAGGATTGCTAATTGTTCATCAGGTCTCAGTAGAATTGTAATAAGAACAACAAAAATAATAAGTATAGACAACATAATAAAAAGATAATTACTCAGAATATAGTAATGATTTTATGTATAATTTTAAAACACTTAAATCTCCATTATCTTTGAACGTCATAGTTTCTCTGTAGGTAACGAAGTTTTTATCATCTCATTTTTCAGAAAAGGAAACTGAGACATAGGGTCAGTAAATGAGAGTCAAATTCACATTTGTTACACTGAATAATTACTTCAATAGTGAGACAAAAGAAATGTTATGGAGTCTGGGAATGCAAAAGTTTTTTTTTTTAACCAAAGTTTAAGACCAGCTAGGAATATAATTTTCTGAAACTTTTAATGTTGGTGCCAATCTGCTACTGGCATTCTTTTAATGTTCGAGGATCAGTCAGTCAGCTAGAATTATTAAGGCTTACTGTGTACAAGGCACTGCTAAGCATTAGAGTTACAGAGAGGCAAAAACACTCTGCTTGTCCTCCAAGAGCTCACAACCTACTGAGGAAGACAGCATGTAAATAACTGGGCACATCTGAGACATTTATGGAGTAATCTCAGAGGGAAATGCCCTTGCTTTTGGGGAGCTCAGGTAAGCCTCCTGCAGAAGATGTGATTTGAACTGCATCTTGAAGGAAGCCAGGGATCCAGGAAGTGACTGGTGAGGAGGCAGAGCATTCCAGGCATGTGGGATGATGGCCAGTGAAAAAGCATGGCAGAGCAAGATTGGGGGGAGAGAACAAACACTCTGAGTACCTACTCATTTGATTCTTTTTTTTTCCTTTAAACAAATGCTTTATTAACTTCTGTTTTACATCATTCATTTCTGCCAGATTTTGAGTTACAATCATTTTCCCCTTGTTATTCCCTTACCCAACCTCCCAGAATAGCAGTCCCACAAGATATCACTTCCTCCAATCTGTTCTCTCCCATACCTTCTCCCATACCCCCTTCGACTTTTCTATTAGAGGAAGGTGCATCTTTGTGTCCCAATGCCTGCACATCTTATCTCCCAATTATAAGCAAAAGAGTATTTATAATAGTATTTATATATATTTGAAACATTTAATGTTATGACCTCGAATTTCAGATCCATTTCCTTCCTCCCTTGTCACCCATTCCCTCTGGGGAGATAAGTAATTCAGTATATGTTGTACATGTCTAGCTATGCAAAACATCATAGTAGATATATTGTACAAGGCTGCTTATAATTCCCTCCCACTCATCCCACCCCCCACCTGGTCCATTCCCTACATGATCCTGTCCCTTTTCTATAGTGGGTACTTCCAACCTCCCCTCCCCCCAAGGATGCCCTCCCATCCATCATTCCTCCTCTCATCGCCCTTCCCCCTATTCTGCTGCAGGTTGAGATATCCCATTTAGTATTTATGTCATTCTCTCCCTGAACCTAATTCAATGAGAATGTGGTTTTGCTTTTTTTGCCTTCCTATTCTCCCCCTCCCTTGCAGCCACTTCCCCTTGCTTCTTCTACATGAGATAGTTTACCCTACCCTGTCTCTCCCCGTCTCCTCTTGCCACTTTCCTCTCTCACCTCATAATTACATCCCTTGAGTATCCTCCCTTCCCAACAAATTCAACCTATGCCCTCTATCCATATATAACTGTAACCATATACACACACATTCACATATGTATTCATATGACCACACACCCTTCTTCCATTATTTTCATAGTGAAAAAGATATCATCAGTCACAGTTATTACTTTTCCATATAGGAATGTAAATAGTTCAACTTTGTTAAGTTGCTTTTGATTTCTTTTCCCTGAATACCTTCTCAGGCATCTCTTGCTTCTTGTGTCTGGATGTCAAATTTTCTATTCAATTCTGGTTTTTTCCTCAAGAATGCTTGAAAGTCCTCTATTCCACTGAATGACCATATTTTCCCCTGAAACAAAATACTCAGTTTTGCTGGGTAGGTGACCCTTGGGTTCATTCCCAGCTCTTTTGCCCTCTGGAATATCATATTCCATGCCCTTCGATCCCTCAGTGTAGAAGCTGCCAGGTCCTGGGCTATTCTGATTGTGTTTCCACAATATTGAAATTGTTTCTTCCTGGCTGCTTGTAGTATTTTCTCCTTGATCTGGGGATTCTGGAACCTGGCTATAATATTCCTGGGAGTTTTCTTTTTGGGATCTTTTTCAGGAGGTGATCTGTGGATTCTTTCAACCTCTATTTTGCCCTCTGGATCTAGAACATCAGGGCAATTTTCCTTGAGAATTTCTTGGAGGGTGATTTCTAGGTTCTTTCTTTGATCATGGCTTTCAGGTAGTCCAATAATTTTTAAATTGTCTCTCCTGGATCTATTTTCCAGGTCAGTGGTTTTTCCCATGAGATATTTCACACTGCCTTCTAATCTTTCATTTGTTTGGATCTGCTTAACAGCCTCTTGATTTCCAAAACAACCCACCAGTCTAACTCTGAAGGAATGAATCTCCTCAGTGAACTTTTGAGATTCTTTTTCCATCTGGCAAATTCGACTTTTTAAGGCATTCTTCTCCTCATTGCCCTTTTGGGCCTCCTTTGCCATTTGAGTTAGTCTATTTTTTAAGGTGTTGTTTTCCTCAGTTAGGCTGTTAACCCTCATTTCATACTTTTCCTGCATCCTTCTCATTTCTCTTTCCAATTTTTCCTCCACTTCTCTTATTTGATTTTTAAAGTCCTTCTTAAGGTCCTCTATGGCCTGCAACCCGCTCATGTTTTCCCCTGGGGCTTTTGGAGCATGACTTCTGACCTCACAGTCCTTTTCCTGCTCTATGCCCCCAAAATAGGAGTCTAGGGTTGCATTTTTCTGTTTCCTTTGCCTTGGCATGTTGCCACTTAATTACTTGACTTTTGGGCTTGTTGCCACACTATGGCTTTAAGGCCAGATAGAGGAATTTTCTTCCCGAACGTGTGGGGGGCAATTTCCGTTTCTGGCAAGCTGTAAACCCACCCACGACTTCCACCCTGGATCACAATCCAGATCCAGGGAGGTTAAAGCAAGAGCAATTACCCCCACCCCCCAGACTGATAGCTGGATCTCCCTACAGTTCGAAGGCCAGGAGCTGGAGCTGCCTCTGAAAACTACAAAATGGCGTGTCTCCTCAGTGGCTTCTAGCCCCCAGAGGAGGAAGCTGATGCATTCCCCAAATACAGGTCCCAAAGTCCATAGGACACTAACCTCTTACCTTGTCCTAGGCATGTCTATGTTGATAATTCTGGAGTTGCCACAGCTTCTGGTGTTCTGGGGTTCCTCCAGCCAGCTGCTGGCGCTGCCGCCCTGGGGCTAAAACATCGGCTCAAGGGGACCTGGGCTCGGCTCGGCTGCAGAGCTGCTGGGCTTTCCTCAGTGGGTGGTTAGCTTCTCTGTGTCGTTCTGTGGGTCCTGGGGCTCCAGAAGTTGTTCAGAGTCCCCTTTCACATAGTTTGGGGGGAATCTGGGGGCAGAGTGGCTTGGATGAGCTGTTTCTACTCTGCCATCTTGCCTCTGCCCCTCATTTGATTCTTACAACAACCCTAAATTTCAGTTAGAGGTTACTGAAAATAAGGAAGCATTTTCCCCCTTATGAGCTCTTGGGCTTACTGAAATCTATTCACAGACCCTTTGTAGGTCAGTTGCACTTCTAGTTCAAAGACAAAACCAAACCAAACCAAAACAAAACAAACAAAAATGAACCAGTGCCTATTTTCAAGCTTACATTCTACTGGATTAGGTTCTTGGGTCTCCTGACAGGTAGGTCAGTTCAGTGCTCTTTCTATTACAACAATGCTAAATTACTTGGTTCCCTAATCTGCTCCATCCCCACCCCTTAGAGAATGTATTGGTGTTCACTAGGTCCACCTCTGTGAGACCTTATTTGGGATTTTCTTGGCAGAGATACTGGAGTGTTTGCCATTTCCTTCTCCAGTTCATTTTATAGATAAGGAAACTGAGGCAAATGGGGTTAAGTGATTTGCCCAGGGTCACAGAGCTAGTAAGTGTCTGAGGCCAGATTTGTACTCATAAAGATGAGTCTTTCTAACTCCAGACCCAGCACTCTTTCCAAATTATTCGTGTCAAAAATCTTATTTTTATTTTAAGTCAGGAAATCAAAGGTAGAAATATTAAGTACTTTGTTCAAGGTCACTTTTAGTTGAGCATGTTGAGTCGAGTTTTTCCCCTGCTTGACATTTTATATTTTAGGAAACTGAGGCAGATAGCATTTAAATGACTTGCTCAGGGTTACACATCATGTCAGTGTCCGAGGAAGGATTTGTAGGTTTTCCTAGCTCCAGGCTTAGTGCCCTGTGCCATCAAACTACCTCAAGATGGGAGATAATGAAATGTACTTTATATGGAATACTTTGTGGGCCTTTGTGACTAGTCAGTAGAATGTGTGGAGAAGAAGAGTAAATATTAAGAGGACTTAAGTGGTTAAGTTTTAAAAAGCAATTCATGCAAAAAGGACTTTGCATTTGATCCAAGAAGGAATAGGGAATCGTTGGAATTTATTGAGTAGGGAGTGGGTGGGTGGGGCAAACATGGTCCAGCCTGTACTTTAGGAAAACTACTTTGGCAGCTGATTAGAGGATGAATTGGTGTGGAGAGAGCTCTATATGAGGCAGGGAAATGAATTAGAAGGTGGTAGCTATGGTCTAGGCAAAAGCTGATAAGCACCTAAATTTAGATTGATGACTATGAGAGAGGAGAGAAGGGGGCAGAAGCATATGAGAGATGTGAGAACAGAAATGATAAAATCTGGTGACAGACTGGATGAGGTGAGTGAGTGAGGGCATATTCCCTCTTGAAGAAGATCCAACAGAATTGATTTCCTTGCACTTATTTAATAGCAATGAAATTAGTCCTTGTATTTTAGGCATCAGTTGAACCATGAGCCTCTATAGAGCAAAATAAGGACCCAGAAAATAAATGTGGCCTGAGTTTATGTAGAGAAAGACAAGAACGTCTGGGAGAAAAAAACATCTTGGGGAGCATTTTGAGGCCCCCTCCTCCCCTCAATGGAGAGATCTAATTTTTCAAAAATATATTTACCCAACATTACTTGAATATTCCACTTCAGCTTTAGGCCTGCTAGAAATTCTACGAATTAGAGACTCATATCTTTAAATAAATGTCTGCATTTAAAAGTACAGATACTTTTAAGATGGTTAAAAGGAATATCATTAGAATAGATTAGTTTGATCAGCTTACTTTTTGGCTGATTAACACAGAGCTCTGAAGGAATGAGAGCTATAACTGGTTGGTTGGGGATATGGGAGACTGAATAAAGATAGAGGAAACTGAAGATAATTTGAAGTATTGAGAAGTTGAATGATAGGGGACACTTAAGTGGGATTCCATATTGAGTGGTTAAGGCATAAGGGATCAGGGAAAGATAAGGCAGGAAACAAGCATTTATTAATTATCTACTATGTGTCAGGCATTGCTCTTGGTGCTTTATAAATACTAAATTTATAAACACCTTGTTTAATTCTCCCCCAAATCCTAGGAGGTAGGTCTTTATTATTATTATTATTGTTATTGTTGTTGTTGTTGTTATTGTTATCTCAGTTTTACAATGGAAGAAACTGAGGCAGAAAGGAGAAATGACTTACCCAGGGTCACACAGTTAGTCTGAGGTCAAATTTGAACTCATGTCTTTCTTTCTGACTGCAGTTCCAAAGTTCTCTCCACTGCTCCTCCACCTATGGTTATGGCTTAGAAAGAGATATAGAAAGAACACCAAAGCAATGTGCATCATTATTACTGATCGTGATTTCTTCCTTTTTCCTGAAGGTGATCCTTCCTTCTCTATGACCCCTTCCTCCCATTAGTGAGTTCCTGAGTTCTTTCCAGAGCTTTCATCTTGAAGAATGACCCATACCACCTCTTTTTTTCACTTCTCACTCCTCTCTTGGTTCTCCTCCTGACTCTCTAGACTTCACCCCCAAGTCCCCTTCCTCCCTACCACCTTTTCAACTCCTTTTTATGTATTATCTTAATCCATTAGAATATAAGCTTCTTGAGGTCAGGGACCATCTTTCTTTTTGGCTATAATTTCATTTCCTGTGCTTACCACAGTGCTTGGCGCATAGTAAGCACCCAATAAATTCTTCTTAACCTGATTTGATCTGCTGCAGTAGATTTAGGAAAGATGTATGATATTCCCAAATGAGCTGGACCTTTGTACAATTGAGTGACCTGCCCTATCAGAAAGCTACTAAATCTTTCTTTTTCTCTTAAAAAATCAAGCATTTAATATAACACACACAACCACATTATTAACAAAAACTGTAGTTGCAACGGGCTCTCAATGATTAATTTTGTTGCATAATTTTTGTTTGCATTTACAAGAAACACTAATGATAGGCCCTTGGCATTTGGTTTGTCTTGCTGTATGCAGCTGTAATATTTTTCCTCTCACCCAGTCAACACTAGGTAAAGGATGAAATGCTTAATTATGGAAACCATGCTTGCTACTTTTATAGACATTAAGTATATGACCTTTCTTTTCATCTGGGGCTGTGAATCTGGGGACACCCATGGACTCCTCGGATTGTTTCTTTAAATTCATGGAATGGGATGCATAGGATTACAGAGGAAATTGACCCTATTGAAATACAGTTATCAAGAAACAAATTCATGCATCCCAGACCTAACACCTCTGACTTTGAGACAGAAGGTCACAAAATCATAAGGCTGTTAGCAATGTGCCTGGCCAGCTAGTCCAACCTATGTCTGAGAAAAAATTCCTTCTATAGCCTACCTGTGAAGGGGCACCTGGTTTTTGCTCTAAGACCATTGATGAGGGGGAACTTACTCCCTGCCTTGAGAAACAGTTCATTCCAGCCCATAAATCTTGTTATTACAGGACTTTTCTTTCCTTCGAGTCTCAATTTGCCTTTTGGCACCTTCTACCCACTGTTCCTATTTCTGCCTCCTGGGCTAAAGCAGAAAAAGTCTAAGTGTTCCTCTACTTGACATTTCTCCAAATACTTTAAGACACAGATCATATCCCCAAGACCTGTAACCTCTCTGAGCTTCAGTTTATTTGTCATTAAATGAGAATAATCAAAGTTGTACTATATCATAGGACTGTTAGTGTAGATCAAATGAGCCTTTACTAATGGTGAAGAACTCTACATGTTGGTTATCATTAGTTCTCTCCTGGGCCTGGGATTTCATTGTTATAGGGAACTCCCTATGAGGGTACGTACTGGACTTTGTACTTGTATCCTTGGTTCTCAGCACAGTGCCTGGCATACTGTTGTATCACATTTGTGTTTTTAGACATGACCATTTACCTTGGATGCAAAATGCACTCCATTCACATCCTCTACCATCAGCCTTCACTTTTCTGAGTCCAATAATGTAAAGTATAGGGAAGCTAACATAAGATCTGAGCTGGACAGTTTGTCCAGAACTATTTCCCTCTTGCATCCAGAAACACTCACTAAGGCGTTTTGTTATTTGGTTGGTGAGTGATATCATCCCCATCAATTGAAATACTGAAAAGATCCAATTCATTTACTATGGAGGTCTTTCACTGTGGCCAAACCAAAGGAGAATCATAGGCATTAGGGCTGGAACAAACCTTTGAGGTCATCTAATCCAACCTTTTCATTTTTCCAATGAGGTAGATGAGGCCCAGGGAGATGAATTGCCTTGGGAATTATCACACAGGTTTCAAGTAAAGGAACAGAGATTCAGACAAATGTCTTCTGATACTGATCCAGGGCTCTTCCCACTATAACCCTATTGCCTTTTGATGAGGTCTTTTTATGCAAGCCCTTTCACAATGGTTGGAGCTCATCACAATTTAACTACACAAATATCTGAACAGCTTCAAGAGCTCTTGGTGCCCCAGCTCTGCCACTTGGCTATTGGTGTGATTTAGAAGAGTTATTTAACCTCTTTGCCTTCAATTTGCTCAGCTATAAAATGACTCAATGACCTGATGTCCCCCTAGCTCAAATCTATGATCCTCCAATCTTTCATGCGAATGTGAAGGGCCCCTAGAAGCTCAATACAATGACAAGATTCTCCACTCCCTGAGCTGATAGAAATACTTAAGCTTTTCCAGCGTGTATATGGGCCCCTATGGAGGGGCTGCACAGCTGCAGTGTATTAACCTCTTAAACTTAATTTGGGAAGTGTTCTCTGCTGTCCTTTCATTCCTCTTTGTGGTGAATGATTAGGGGCCCCACCAGCTGCAGCTGAAAGCAACCTGACCACATATTTAGATACAGTCAGACTGTAAAACATTATTACCAAGGCAAAGGGATGGGATCTTCCCACAGTAAACTCTCTCACAAATCCTAGGCTGCCATTTTGAGGCTTATTTTCCTCTTTTTAAAGGCTTACCATGATATTTATTTGATGTTGATGTCCCCTGGATAAAGTTGTTGTATATAGAAAAGACTGGGGCAGTTGGGGACTCAGTGGATAGAGTGCTGAGTCTGGAGTCAGGAAGACTCATCTTCTTGAGTTCACATCTGGCCTCAAATACTTTTTAACTGTGTGGCCCTGGACAAGTCACAACCCTGTTTGCCTCAGTTTCCTCAACTGTAAATTGAGCTGGAGAAGATTCCAATATCTTTGCCAAGAAAACCCCCAAATGGATCATGAATTCTTGAAAATGACTAAAAAATAACAAAAATAGTAAGTATATGCAGAGAATACGGAATATAAGAAATGGGGGTTTTAAGTCCTGCCTCGGACACTAACTGTGTGACTCTAGGCAAATCATTTAATCATTCTCAGTCTTAATTTCTTTTTCTGTAAAATTAAGAAACCAGATTATTTGGCCCCTAAGTTCCCCTTTAGCTCTTCTTATGATTTACCTTTGACTCTTCTTTATCTAGCAAAAGCGCTATCACACTAGCCTTAGGCTTGTCTGAGAGTCTAAATTGTGATCTTTCCATATTATTTTTTTTATGCAGAGCATCATTTTTTTTCTATCAAAATTAGGTCAAAGGTCACAAACTCACAAGCCTAGACAACTAGGAAATTTTTTTTTTAATTCATTTGTTTGGGTTTTTTTTTTTTTTTTAAGTTTCTTTGTTCCCTAGGAGTATTGATAATGCTGCTTTTGTTGTAGCTAAAACTATGGAATTAAGGTAAATTGGATCCAATTCTCTCTTTGTTTGGAGTGGTATGGGATATTGATGAATGATGTTAAATTATAGAGAAGGATATGTAACTACAAGAGCAAAATATAGCACAATACATACAATCACCTCAGTTATCATAACTACACAAAGAGGAGAATATTAAAAAATGCATAATCCAAAATGATTTATGTTTAGCTTTGGGAGGTAGCCAAAGAGAATATAGTAGCATTGCCAGTACTACATGCCCAGCCTATACACACCCTCCCTGCCTGTACAATTTTTGCACATGTGTAGGGATGCAGTAGGCTGCTCACTCTGTACTGATTAACTGAGGTGTTGGTATTTATGCTTCTTATGCACACTGAACATTTTATAGTCTGTCATGTGAATTGCTCTTAGTTTAAAAATCCTTGTTAATGGTTTCTGTCAAGGTATTTTATAGCTAGGTTATGCTGAGGCAATTGATATTAAGGCAGAATTTAAGAGCATAGTGATGTCTTTCAAAACAGGCTTTGAAGAAATTAAAATGAAATTTCTTTTGAGAGATGTTAGTAATCCTTTTCTAAGAATTTAAGGAGAAAGGAGGAGCCTTCCATAATCAGTAGTCACTGGAGGTAGCTGAACAATTCATTTATGATAAAATTACAGCAAAGCTTCTTGAATACAGGATAGAATAACTAAACATTGGCTTAGAGGAGACAGCATAGAACAATGTTTGAGATAAATATCATGCATTAAAACCTTGATCAGCATTTGAAATGAAGAGGAAATTGGGGCAGCTAGGTGGTAAAGTGAATAGAGCACCAGCCCTGGAGTCAGGAGGACCTGAGTTCAAATTTGACCTCGGCCACTTTAACACAAAAAACTAGCCATGTGACCTTGGTCAAGTCACTTAATCCCAATTGCCCTACCTTCCCCCCTCCAAAAAGCAAAAAAAAAAAAAAAAAATTAAAAAAAAAGAAATGAAGAGGAAATCCTGAGTCATAGTCATAAGTCCACACTATCTGGTAACAATCTAGACATCACTAGATCTATAAAATTAAAATAACTACTCTGGCAACTCACATCTCAAGACCGTTTTTGCCTGAAGTAGCCAGATAAGTGAAATAAACATGTCTCAATTTATGACTTTATCTTAAATAAAAATAATCTGCTTTTAACTATATTCTAAAGTTCTTTTTTTTCCCCTCTGAAAGCATCTCAATGATAACTTGTTGATACAGTACAATGAGTGCTGGACTTGAAGTCAGAATTTTCTGACTTCAAGTTCTGAGTTCAAAATCTCCCTTAGATACTTAGTAGCTATGTGAGCCTGGATAAGTCACTGATCCTATCTCAAGTCTAGCTTCGTCATTTACAAAACGGAGACAATAGTAGTATTTACTTCATGGAGTTGTTGTGTGCCTCAGAAGAGATAAAATATATAAAAGTACTTTGCAAGCTTTAAATTGCCATAGCTAGCTACCACTGATCTCCATTTCAAGCTATATAGTAAACAGTTCAATATATAAAATATTCCAAATGTTATGCTCTTCAAAATTAAAACACTGAAATCTCATTTAGTGAAATTTTTCCTTTCCATTACTAGTTAGGTAAACTATTTCTTTTTTTTTTTTAAACAAATGCTTTATTAACTTCTGTTTTACATCATTCATTTCCGCCAGATTTTGAGTTACAATCATTTTCCCCCCATTATTCCCTACCCAACCTCCCAGAATAGCAGTCCCACAAGATATCGCTTCCTCCAATCTGCTCTCTCCCATACCTTCTCCCATACCCCCATCGACTTTTCCATTAGAGGAAGGTGGATCTTTGTGTCCCAATGCCTGCACATCTTATCTCCCTATTACAAGCGAAAGAGTATTACTAATAATATTTATATATATTTAAAACATTTAATGTTACGACCTCAAATTTCAGATCCATTTCCTTCCTCCCTTGTCACCCATTCCTTCTTGGGAGATAAGCAATTCAGTATATGTTGTACATGTCTAGCTATGCAAAACATTATCATAGTAGATATATTGTACAAGGCTGCTTATAATTCCCTCCCACTCATCCCACCCCCACCTGGTCCATTCCCTACATGATCCTGTCCCTCTTCTATAGTGGGTACTTCCAACCTCCCCTCCCCCCAAGGATGCCCTCCCATCCATCATCCCTCCTCTCATCCCCCTTCCCCTATCCTGCTGCAGGTTGAGATATCCCATTTAGTATGTATGTCATTTTCTCCCTGAACCAAATTCAATGGGAATGTGGTTTTGTCTTTTTAGCCTTCCTTATTCTCCCCCTCCTTTGCAACCACTTCCCCTTGCTTCTTCTACATGGGATAGTTTACCCTACCCTGTCTCTCCCCATCTCCTCTTGCCACTTTACTCTCTCACCTCATACTTTCATCCCTTGAGTATTCTCCCTTCCCAACAAATTCAACCTATGCCCTCTATCCATATAACTGTAACCGTATACACACACATTCACATATGTATTCATATGACCACACCCCCTTCTTCCATTATTTTCATAGTGAGAAAGATATCATCAGTCACAGTTATTGCTTTTCCATATAGGAATGTAAATAGATCAACTTTGATAAGTTCCTTTTGATTTCTTTTCCCTGATTACCTTCTCAGGCATCTCTTCCTTCTTGTGTCTGGATGTCAAATTTTCTATTCAACTCTGGTTTTTTCCTCAAGAATGCTTGAAAGTCCTCTATTCCACTGAATGACCATATTTTCCCCTGAAACAAAATACTCAGTTTCGCTGGGTAGGTGACCCTTGGGTTCATTCCCAGTTCTTTTGCCCTCTGGAATATCATATTCCATGCCCTTCGATCCCTCAGTGTAGAAGCTGCCAGGTCCTGGGCTATTCTGATTGTGTTTCCACAATATTGAAATTGTTTCTTCCTGGCTGCTTGTAGTATTTTCTCCTTGATCTGGGGATTCTGGAACCTGGCTATAATATTTCTGGGAGTTTTCTTTTTGGGATCTTTTTCAGGAGGTGATCGGTGGATTCTTTCAACCTCTATTTTGCCCTCTGGATCTAAAACATCAGGGCAGTTTTCCTTGAGAATTTCTTGAAGGGTGATTTCTAGGTTCTTTCCTTGATCATGGCTTTCAGGTAGTCCAATAATTTTTAAATTGTCTCTCCTGGATCTATTCTCCAGGTCAGTGGTTTTTCCCATGAGATATTTCACATTGCCTTCTAATCTTTCGTTTGTTTGGATCTGCTTAACAGCATCTTGATTTCTCATAAAGTCACTAGCTTCCATTTGCTCCAGTCTAACTCTGAAGGAATGAATCTCCTCAGTGAACTTTTGAGATTCTTTTTCCATCTGGCAAATTCGACTTTTTAAGGCATTCTTCTCCTCATTGCCCTTTTGAGCCTCCTTTGCCATTTGAGCTAGTCTATTTTTTAAGGTGTTGTTTTCCTCAGTCAGGCTGTTGACCCTCATTTCATACTTTTCCTGCATCCTTCTCATTTATCTTTCTAATTTTTCCTCCACTTCTCTTATTTGATTTTTAAAGTCCTTCTTAAGGTCCTCTATGGCCTGCAACCCGCTCATGTTTTCCCCTGGGGCTTTGGAGCAGGACTTCTGACCTCACAGTCCTTTTCCTGCTCTATGCCCCCAAAATAGGAGTCTAGGGTTGCATTTTTCTGTTTCCTTTGCCTTGGCATGTTGCCACTTAATTGCTTGACTTTTGGGCTTGTTGCCACACTATGGCTTTAAGGCCAGATAGAGGAATTTTCGTCCCGAACGTGTGGGGGGCAACTTCCGTTTCTGGCAAGCTGTAAACCCACCCACAACTTCCACCCTAGATCACAATCCAGATCCAGGGAGGTTAAAGCAAGAGCGATTACCCCCCAAGACTGATCGCTGGATCTCCCATTTGTAGGCTGGGAGCCAGACCTGCCTCTGAAAGCT
Source organism: Gymnobelideus leadbeateri (assembly GCA_011680675.1). Taxonomy (NCBI): domain Eukaryota; kingdom Metazoa; phylum Chordata; class Mammalia; order Diprotodontia; family Petauridae; genus Gymnobelideus; species Gymnobelideus leadbeateri. The sequence goes on from WOXC01006158.1 coordinate 45,768, forward strand.
ACAAAATGGCGTGTCTCCTCAGCGGCTTCTAGCCCCCAGGGGAGGGAGCTGACGCATTCCCCAAATACAGGCCCCAAAGTCCATAGGACCTAACCTCTTACTTTGTCCTAGGCATGTCTATGTTGATAATTCTGGAATCGCCACAGCTCCTGGTGTTCTGGGGTTCCTCCAGCCGGCTGCTGGCCCTGCCGCCCTGGAGCTAAAACCTCGGCTCACGCGGACCTGGGCTCGGCTCCTGTGCTCTGCGCTCTGCGCGCTGCCGGCTCCCAGACTGCTGCGCTGGTCCTTCCTGCAGGGCTGCTGGGCTGTCCTCAGCGGGAGGTTAGCTTCTCTGTGTCGTTCTGTGGGTGCTGGGGCTCCAGAAGTTGTTCACAGTCCTTTTTTACATAGTTTGTGGGGAATCTGGGGGCAGAGAGGCTTGGAAGAGCTGTTTCTACTCCGCCATCTTGGCTCCGCCCCTAGGTAAACTATTTCTGAGCTTTTAGATTCTTGTGATGACACGCGAACATGTTTTCTTTTGTGATAAGCACACCTGGAAAACCTAATACAATTCATAAAATAAAACAAGTAATGCCATTTTACATTTGAATGGCACTTTTATGTTTTCCAAAATTCTTTCCTGTGTTAGCTCATCTTATCCTCACAAATTACCTTGTGAGATGTGTGTAGAGGGTGGATATTTTTAGTCATTTCATGTCTCTTGTTCTGTTTTCTTGTTTTTTTCATCTGTAAAAGTAGGGGAGTTAGAGCTGATGATGTGAAAATTTATCTTCCACCTCTAAATCATAGAATTCTATGATTTCTAGTCTTTTTGATGAGGAAACTGAGGAACAGAGCTATTAAATGGCTTGCCCAGTTTCATATTTAGTATTGGAGCTAGAAATAAAACCTAAGTGTAGCTCTGCTTTCATCATACCCCTTCCTCCATTATATGGCTTCCATATTTTATATGGGGCAGTTAGGTGGCATAGTGGATAGACCAACTGGCCTGAAGTCAGGAAGAATCATCTTCCTGAGTTCAAATCTAACTTTAGATGCTTACTAGCTTTGTGACCCTGGCAAGTCACTTAAGCCTGTTTAACTCATTTTCTCATCTATAAAATGAGCTGGAGAAGGAAATGGCAAACCAATCCAGTATCTTTGCCAAGAAAACCCCAAAGGGGATCACGAAGAGTCAGACGTGACTGAATAATAAGAACAAGTATTTTATCTAGACATGTACAGACGTGGAGAGGCAATTTGACATATCAGGGAAACCTGCATTCACATCCTATCTCTGATACATGCTAGCTTTGTGGCAATGGTGAAATCACTTAACACCTTAGTTCTTTAGGCAGGTCTCTGAGACTATAAATTATAGGTCAGGTTCCCATCTGCATCAATGGACTAAATTTCCACAATGAGAATTCTTCATGCCAAGGAAATCACAGATCCAGGTCAACTATGAGAGACAAGTTCATTACATTTTTAACTCATACTATTTACATTGGTGATTCTCCAATGTATAGATCTAGTTTTAATCTCTTGCATGAGTGTTATCCTCTTGTCTTCTCCTGTTTGTCCAAAAGTGCTTCAAACCAACATGGCCCAAAAAAAACATTGCCCATTCTCAAATCTTTTAAGTTTTTGAATGATGATTATTAATAGACCATAGCAATGTAGACAATGCACAGTTATAAAGAGCTTGTTATCTCATTTGGTCCTCACAACTTTGTGCACTGCCATTTTATAGATGAGAAAACTGAGATTCAGATAAATCAAATAACTGGCTAGTTCAAGGTCACACAGCAAGTAAGTGACAGAATCTTCACTCTGGAGGTAGAGTATTCTTTTTGCTCTATACTGTATTCTCCAAATGATTATAGTAATTTTAAAAGGGATAATGATCATTCAAAAAATACTAATTGAATGAATAATTCTAATCAATCCAAATGTCCTGAAAGAAGCTAATGACTGAGTTTAAAAAATGTGTGGAAAATGTAGCAGAAAATTTGTCTATAGCAACCTCTGAAAAATGTTATTAATATTCTGCTTCTAAACCCCCCAAAATGTAAATTTATAGAGATTTGAAATTATGTTAGTCTTGGAACATTAATCACACTCAAGTCTAACATGCATGCTTTGAATCCTCCGACTTCTTTTGCATCATTACATTCTGTGTTCATGAACCGTTGTGACCAGTACATCAGTAAGTTCAGCACTTTATTAGGAAAATACTTCCAGATATGCTAGCTAGAAGCCTCCCATTAGTAAATGGTCAGTTCATAGCAGGGAACTGAGAAAAGGAAATGAACTAAAAAATATGGGATACATTAAGCTCTGCTGTACAGCAAGGCCTTACATCATTTTAGACCTTGATTTGATTTATTGCAAAATCAGAGAATTACCCATATTTTGGTATAGAGAGACCATTATCTCCTACAAAACTTGTTTTACTTTTTGACTTCATCTCTTTGTAAAACAGTAGTTTCCCAGATAGAGCCCTAAAATCCTTTCCCTCCCCCATGCTTTACCAAACCTTTGCTTATTCTTTCCAGATCTAGATAGAGAATGCTGCTATCCTATGAGTAACTATCATTGGGGATAACCAATTCTTCTATTTCTTGTTAAAGGTTTGTTTTTAGTCAGGATTTTTACCATTACCAGGAGTGTATGAACACTTTTGAAAACCTAAGTCAACCATATTATATCTTCTATGAATCACAGAAGTCCAGTATCTTTGCAAGAAAACCCCCAAAGGGGTCACAGAGGTTTGGACATGACTGAAAAATGACTAAACACCAAGCAACATTTTATTTCGTCTTATTCCTACTGAATGACACTCATATTAGAAGCAGTATTTGTTTTCTTTATACATATATATACATATATATATATATATATATAAACTACTTTATCATTAAAGTAATTGAAAAAATAATCCCTCCGTAAACCATGATTAACTCTATAAATTATAGCAGTTGTTACCACCCACTTCACTTTTTCTCCTTTCTGCCCTTCCCCACCTACATAATTCTAGCATTTAGAGTGGAAAATTACTTTAGAAATCCAAGATTTATAGATTTGAATTTGAAAAGAGACCTTAACTGTCATGTAGTCTAATCCCCTCCTCATCTTTCAGATGAAGAAATTGAGACCAAGAACTAAAATGACTTCCTAAAGTCAGATAATTAGAAAGTGGTATAATGGGGACTCAAATTCATATCATTTGGTACAGACTCTGACCTATACTTTCTATATTGACCATGTTGTCAATCTAACTGCCTCATTTTTCAAAGGAAGAATTTATGGTCCAGAAAGGGTAAAGAGTTTACCTAAAGTCACACAGCTAGCAAATGACAGAGCAGGAATTTGAACTACTTTCCATATAAATGACCCTGGATTTTATCATGTCACTTACCTGGGCTCTAAGAATCTAGTCTGATTCCTGTCATTTATTTTTGGGTGTGATTTAATGATTTGAAAGAAAAAACTTTTGGATGCCAGTTTTTCTTATGCCCACTGTACTCAGACCCATAAGATAATGATGGAATGAGATACAGTAGAATTTTATGGTGATGGTCCTTTAAAAGGCTTTTAATACAGTTTTGTCTTTTTCTGTAGCTACTCTTTGAATTTTTCTCAATATTTTCTAATTTAGCTAATGAGATAGGAGTTCTAGCATTGAAAGTATATACCAGTTTATTTTTATTTGAGGTGATTTATTCTCAAAATTAATTTTGAAAATAATGTTATACATTCATCCATGACATGCAACTTAGGGATGTTCACAAAACCAGTTCTAAAATAGTGTAGCCATGTTTTGGCCATGCTGTCTACTCCTACTCCTACAACATGAGTGTTGTGAAATTATAAGAATAACTTATACCTCTATATCACCTTTACATATTATACCAGTTGATTTTCACAACAACTGTGAGAGGTAGGAGTTGTTATTCCTCCCATTTTACATTTGGGGAAACTGAGACTGAAAGAAAGTACATAACTCTTTTGAGGTTATGAAACTAAGTATCTGAGGCAGGATTTGAATCAAACCTTTATCTTCGAAGTCTCCATTGACTGCATGATCAATCCAACTCCCTTTTTTTGAAGTAAGAAACTATCCCACCTTGCCATCAATAATCTCCTTGTCTTAACTGAAAATGAGTCTTTCACATTTCCTGAACACATCATGGGACAATAATTGAACAATTAGAAATGGAGAGAAAACTACCAGGACATAGAGGGATCTAGTGAACTGGTAAATGAGCTGGAAATGAATATGCTTGATTAGGCTTTTTTCTAACTTAACTAGGGTTGAATTTTACCTGGTTTATTCTTCTTTTAGAAGTGCTGGTTTTGCATTCTGTAGACACAAATGAATGCCCTCAGTTGATTTAACAGAATGCTCATTTAATTACCATATGTAATTGGTATTTTGTCGCTTTTGTGAACATTTCTTGCCCAGTCATAGTACATTCTCAGCTCATTGATAATAGTCATGGAAGAGGGGCAAAGTAGTTAAGGGAACAAAAAAAGATAATTTGAGGTTCAGTTTTCTCTGAATTCTTGATGTTCTTGCAATGTTGCCAAGTTTCATTTGTGGGAAAAGAATGAGAATGATCCAAAGGGAGGACATTTCCCCACAGAACAAAGTACCTGGAGTTTTGTGGGAGGTTTTGAAAGGCAGTGTGGTGTGTACTGGGAAATTTGGTGATGAGGCTGAAAAAAGTGAAATGTATATATATATATATGTATGTATACATATACATATATAATGTATACTACATATAAACATCTCACATACATAACTTTTCCCAGTTATATGTATGCATGCATGTATATATACATATGTGTGTAGATATGTATATTGATTATATACATATATGTATATATGAAGCATTCTTACATAAATATGTGCTATATAAACACCCATATATACATATACATACATGTATGTGTGGATGCATGCATATATATCCATGGATGTATACATTTTAAAATATTTTATATATAAATACTCCAATAAGTATTTATATATAAATATGTAGATATAGATATATGTATATATATATACATGTATGCATGTATATTTTAAATAACCGCTCTTCACCTCAGATAAGAAACCTAAAATTTAAGAAGACCTACCATTTTTATGTGTTTTGTTAAGTATTAAAAATAAATTTTAAAAATGCATACTTGAATAGCAGAAAGGGCCTTGGATGGAATCCAGAACCTGAATTCTAGTCTTAGCTCAAGCACTAACCTGCTCTGTGACTTTGGGCTGGTTATTGAACTTCTCTAGTCTTCCATTTTCTTGGCTCTAAAATGGAGGATTATGTTATATGATCTCCAAGTTCCTCCCTAGTTTTCAAAATGCTGTGCTCATATGGGCTATGATCTTTTCGGTTATGAAATGTAGGAATAGGTGAGGAATTAAAGATTTTACCCTAGTTTTGACTAGGGGCCTGGTGGGATATTTTTATATGCCAAGGAAGCCAAAAATATGTAAAGAACAAATATAGGTTAACTTACACAGTAGGACAGGGGTGGAGACCAGACCTGTGGTTTCATTGTTGTGGGGAATTCTCTGGTGAGGAAATTCTCCCCATACATGCAATTTGCCACCTTCTCAGCCACTTTCTAGTCTAAGGGAATTGCCTAGAGCTGAGGTATCAAATGGACCACATTGTCACCCTATGCTTCCAAGTAAGGTAGAACTAGATTAAAATGCAATTGGGAAATATTTTAAAAGTAAAAAATGCAATTGAGCATAGATAATAATAATATGTGGTTTTCTAAGTTAATTTGCTGCTAGTAAGAACGCTTGTGTATGATTTGGTGGCCTCTGTTTCCATCTGAGTTTGACACCACTCACTAACCTAGAATATTGAGAGGTGAAGCATCCTTGCCTGGGAACAGCCAGTATGTGTCAGAGGTGGGCCCCCTCTCTCTATTCACTACACCAAACTGTTACATAGTAATGTAATCTAAAAGTCATGGGGACAGGACAGTAGGATGGCATAGACTGTTTGAAATGTAACAGTCATAGATTTACCAGGACACAGAAAATTCCAGATTTAAAAGCATGCAAAGAGGAATGGGCAGGGTTGCCCCCCCCCTTTTTTTTTTTGCTTTTTGGAGGGCAGTTTGGGTTAAGTGACTTGCCCAAGGTCACACAGCTAGTTTTGTGTTAAGTATCTGAGGCCGGATTGAACTCAGGTCCTCCTGACTCCAGGGCCAGGTTCTCCCAAGGGTTGTTGCCCTTTCAACAGTGCACCATAAGAACCACCAAGCCTTTCCATCTACCGTACAGAGGAATCCTCCTTTATAGGTTTTCTTCACAAATTATAATGTGAGTTCCTTGAAAATAGAGCTTTTCTTAATTTTCTATTTTTGTTCCCAGCCTTTAGCAAACTGTGCTTGATCCATAACTAGAATTTGATAAATGCCTTTTCATTCATTCATACTCCCCCCCCCCCCTTCCTATTCTTCCTCCTCTGCATGTGCTTCCTTCCCCGCCCCCCCCCCCCCACCTCCGTTCCTCATTGTTGGTTTGCCAATAAGTCATCAGTGCTGTTGGGGCAATGTGTTAGTATTTGGATTGTGCAAAAAGCCAACTTATTATTAATCTTTGGGTGGTAAAGGTGGGAAGGGATGATACTACAGGACTGCATATCTGGATGTAATTACCAAATGTTTTAATTTATTTTTCCCAAATGAAGACGACCAGTACTTCTTGCTTAAGAGTCAGCTGATAGGTTTTATTAAAAAAATTTAAAAAAAAAATTGGGGGGGAGGGGCAGTAGCGTTTGACACTTGTGATGTCATTCTCCCACCTTCCCCCTGAGGATGTTGCATGTTAGCTGTCTAAGGAGGAGTCCTGACCTTCATAATGAGTTGTGGATGTCTTCCAGGTCATTATGGACCAGATCTTTTCTATAGTTAGGTTGAAGAGGTTACCAATTTCTCATAGATTATTAGCTTTGTCAGGGAGGGTCAGAATTCATTTCCCAAGAGCTACTTTATAAATAAGCTTTTTCATAATTTGTTTACATGACAGCTAAATACCCAGAAAGGATCCAGAGGCTTAGCACCATGAACTCATTGTTACTATTTTCCTTTTCCTAATTGCAAAAGGTGATGTCTTTTTCCTAGGCCCATCAGCCTTCTTTTGCTGAGCAGATACACTTGGCTAGTATAGTGTCCCAGCTCAGGCCCTTTATGATTGTGGTTATTGTTTGTTTTGACCCCATTTGTAACTGGTGATTTTCTTTTTCACTTAAGACCAAAGTTCTTTAGAAAATTTCCATTTTAATGGGGAAAATATCTTTTGATAAGTTGTTCTGCTTATCTAGTTTGGGCACTGTTCTTGTGAGATGGACAATGTCCTTAACTTATCTCTGTAAAAGAGCTGCTGCTTTCTTTGTCCTTTGTATGCATTGCTTCACTGAATCTGAATTCTTTACTCATTCCAAGTCAGTATGGGGTGAGTTGGCTAGAAACCATGTGTATTCTAAAAGCCTAAAGGCAAGCCTACTGTGGAGTAACTTAAGCCATTATTATTTTAATTGCTTTCTCTAGTTCTAGCCATTCTACTAAAAGACTAAATCTTTCTTAGGGGCAGCTCCCATTTGAAGTCTTTGGGAATTGCAATGGAGTGTTTCTGGTGGAATTGAACTCTTCATTATCACTTCAAAGAGAGTAAATACTTTCTCTGAAAGTATTTATGCATGGCTATCTTGTGCACTGTTGGCCTTCTTTATGTGCAGTCTTCTTATTTTCCTCTTTAATTGTTCTTCTGCCCAAGGACCCAGAAACACTCATCCAGAAATCCCCATTGCTGTGTAAAGGTCCTCTGTTCTGAGAGGTAAGAGGTGAGAGAAAAGAGCAAAGGATGGCATAAGCTGAATTCTTTATCAGTCTATCTCTCTCTCCAGTTTTTAAAAAGCAATACTTTTCTTCTCTTAATTTTTTCTCCCAATCTGTGGTCATCATAGCTCAAGGAGATATCTCTCACATACTCTCAAACTTTATTGAACACTATATGTTTTCAAAGGCTATGCGTGCTTCCACCAGATGCTTTCTTTGGCAGGCTACTGATCTTTCCCAATGGTCTTTCACTACAATAGATTGCCTCTTTCCCTCCTGGGACCAAAGTGTGGTCCAAATATAAAAGTTATCTATGGCTAATTCTTTCATTTTTTTTTTTTTGTTAGTCTGTCAGGAGAAAAAGATTGCTGCACAAAAAAAGATATAATTTTATCCTTTTCTTAAATAGGAGATCAGAAGTTTTTTTGCAGCTGTTGAAAATTACAGTACATTAGGTGGAAAAATGCCATGGATTCAAAGATAAAATCAGAAATGATATGGATAAAATGAGATTTACATTTCCTTCCTCCTAGATATTCTGCCTCTTTTCCATTGTGAACTCTAGTAGGGGAACCACCTACTACTACTACTATTTTTCTTTGATATTCCCTTTCATCCCCTAATTGAAGCTTTTTGTTTTCTGAGGCCACTCTGTGGATGTTGACTGGCTGAAGGACTCTCACCTTAATGTCTGCAGGCAATAAACCCCCTGGAGGGATACTTCTTAAATTTATATAAGGCACTTGGGGAATGTCTCACTTGTGAATAATTTGGCCAGGTCACTTGCTTTTGCCCCAGAAAAGAAGCCTAGAAGAAGGAGGCTCAGGTGGCTCCCCTTATTCAAGAACGGTGCCTTATCTTGCTTATCTTTGGAAAGGAAACAATATTTAAATCAATTCAGATCATCAGGGCCATCTGTTTTAGAGTGTGCAGCTGCTATCCCTTCAATTGTGACTCCTATAATCTATTCATTCCAGGGTGCATTGGTTCATCTGCATTATCATTATTACTGCAAGTTGTTTTGAAAGAGAGCCCTATCTATATGCAGACCCTCTCTTTTCAACCTGATTATGAAAGACATCTGCCTTCTTAGGCAGCTTAGCCTTTTGAAAAAATGATCTTCTGTGCCTTAAATCACATCACATTGGACTTGGCTTTGATGGGACAATGGCCTGACTCTCCCACCCTCAAATAAACAAATCCCCTTCGCCCATAATTTTGATTGTCTAATTTGGATGTGGGAGAGAGATCAGACTGAGACAACATTGTTGTTTTTCTGTTCTTAATTATAATTTTCCTCATTCTTAGTTTTTGTGCTAAGGAGACATTGTTAGGGAGTCCTCTTAGCACTGTCTTAACATAGTCTCTCCAACATAGTAAGCACTTGATAAATGTTTGTTACTTCCTGTGTACCTTAAAAATGTGTATACTACTGGCATACATAAACAGACATGACCACAAAAACGTAACTTTACACTTTTCTTGACTGTAAGTATGAGTTTATATAAACACGTAACCTGTTAGGAGGCTGAAATATTTTCAAGAGTGGGTGGAGGAAAGGGGATTGGGAGATCTGGATTCTATTCCTGATCCTGTTACTAATTATCTGTGTGATCTTGTGAAAGTTCCTTAATCTCTCCATGTATGTCTACAGTTGTTTATTCATAAAATTAGGGTGAGGAGTCAAGGAATAGTGGTTACTGAACCCTTTTATCCACTGGTATGCTAGTAAGCATTTTAATAACAGGTTGGGGTAGAGGAGAGGAATGTAAATATAGCATATTTTAAAATTTAATCTGTATCATTAACATATTTACCTTCACTTTCTTAAGTCTAGTCAATCCAGAAGACAATAATTCAAAACCTGGTTTGTAGCTTTGAGAATTTCTGAAGTGTAAATGCTCACATTGAAAACTTAGCAATCTGGGAGCCTTTGAGCTCACTCTGCAAAAATTATTAAGGTCTGTGATTCTATGACTCTAGGTATTGTCCTTAGACCACAGAACAAGCCACATGCCTTTTTGAGGATCATTACTACATAATTTCAAATTTCTTCAAGCATAAAATTACTATTATTCATCATCTAGATGCCCCCAAATTATCTGACTATGGCAGATGTATCACTTGCAGCTTTTCTCAAAGAGTAGAATCACATTTAAGTATATGCAGTGGCATAGTAGCAAGACCTGGAATGAAGAGTCAGGAGATGGAGGTGTGAGTTTAATTCTATCTCTAACAGCTGGGTGGCACTGGGCAACTCATTTCACTTCTCTGAGTCATTATCTTCCTCAATTAAAGGAAGGAGTTGGACTAAGTAATGATCTAAGGTCCCTTCCAGCTCCAACATTATGTAAGTTGGTGATCCAAACAAGGTTTGAGTCTCTAGCTTGACTAAAAGCACTAATATTAAAACCTTAGTGACCCTGGATGGACAATAATAATGGCCATATTGAATCTAATTCTTTCAGTTCTTCATCGGATTTGTGAGTACACCAATATCAGTAACCCCGTTACTGTATCCTGGCTGATTATCTATTTTCTATGGACCCTCCACATGCTGGGACCTCCCTTAGGATTACTCATACATACCCCTATAATTCCCAGACTGTTCATTTGTCATTGCTTACTCTTGCTATCTGACTGACCCCACTTCCTTTTTCAGGCCATACATTTCCTGAATCATGCTAACAATGAATATCAATTATACAAAGACATTGAAAAATACAACATATACTTTGAATTCAATAGTTGGGTTTTAATTAATAGCTGGAAATAGATGAGTATTGAAGGCCTCATGGTAGAGTATAAAGAATTTTGGATTTAAGTTTTTTAAATTTATTTATATAGTTTTAGTTTTCAACATTCATTTCCACAAGATTTTGAGTTACAATTTTTTCTCCCCGCCTTTCCCCTACTCCCACCCCAAAATAGCAAGCCTACTGAATATCCCTTACCCCAATCTGTTCTCTCTTACATTCCCCCACGCATTAGCCCCCAAACTTTCTATTAGGGCAAGATGGATTTTTATACCCCAGTGCCTGTTTATCTTATTTCCCAGTTGCCTGTAAAAAAAAAATTTTTTTTTTTTTAAACATTTGTTTTTAAAACTTTGAGTTCCAGATTTTTTTTCCCTCTTCCCTTCTCACTCACCCCGACTGGGAAGATAAGCAATTCAATATAGGTTGTACATGTGTAGTTACCCAAATCATTTCCATAGTTGTTGTATTGGGAAAGACTATGTCTCCCTTCATCCTATCCCACTCCCCACTTACTCTGTTTTCTCCTTCGACCCTATCCCTTTTCAAAAATGTTTGCTTCTAGCTACCTTCTCCCCCAATCTGCCTTCCCTTCTATTATCTCCCCTCTTATCTCATACCCCCTTATTTTCCTGTAGGGTAAGATACTCAATTGAGTGTGTATGTTATTCCCTCCTTAAGCCAAATTCAATGAGAATAAGCTTGTCCCATTCTCTTTCACTTTCCTGCTTTTCCCCTCCATTGTAAAAGTTTTCTCTTACCTCTTTTATATGAGATAATTTACCCTAATCTATCTCTCCCTTTCTCCTTCTCCCAATAAATTCCTCTCTCACCTCTTAATAGATTTAAGTTTTGAAAGACCTGGATTCCAATCTCAGCTTTTAACTCTAAAATCATATGATTCTAAGCTTCCCCCCACCCCTTTTCCTTTTCCCTGTGTTATTCAGTTGAGGAAATAATCATCAATTTAATAGAGAAACATCTATTCTTTCTGTACATTGAAAACATTGATTTTAAAGTTTTTTGTTTCCATTTGCTAAGAAAAACTGATTATTATGTGGTTCAGAAAGTGATGGAGATACCAGGCTATATTGGGGGCATAAATTGTGTAATTGTGTGAAAGTGAACCGAAGTATATTACTTTATCTATGAGAATATTCTATCAAAGAGAATGTTCAAAAGATTCTATTGTCCTTGACACCTTCCAGTTAACAGAGGATCACAGGAGGGGGTGGAGCCAAGATGACAGAGTCAAAATAGGAACTTGCTTAAGCTCATGCTCCAACCACCTCCAAAACCTGTAAAAATGACTCTAAACAAATTTTGGTGCTCTAGAACCCAGAGTCATAGTGAAAAACAAATCTCCCACTGAAGGTAGCCTGTCAGGCCAACAGGAAGGGTCTGTCATCCTGGGCTGGGAACGGAGCACAATCCCATGTAGGCCATGCTGGCACAGACCTGTGACACAGACTGACCAGAGCAGACCTCAGGGGGCTGAATTTCTGGTAGCTGTGGCATTTTCCAGACTTCTTAACTCATAAACATCAAAGAGAAAGTAAAAGGTCAGTGGGGGAACTCTGCTGATCCTGGGTGAGAGAAGAGCTCAGTCTGGCCTCTGCCCCGGGGCCAGTGGAGGTGGCAGTGTCTGCAGCTACTGCTGCAGTGTCTGCAGCTGCTGCTATGGTGGCTGCCTCCTGAGCTCTAGGCCCACAGACCATGGGGGGACCTAATCACTGTCAGAGGGTAATTGTAGGACTCACTTTGTTGGTGCTGAGGCAGGATTCTCTTCCCTTACCCTGCTTAGATCTTGGTTTCAGTCTTGGGTGAGTCCTGGGGTGAGGAGGAGTGCTGGTATGGCAGAGTTTGTTGAAGCTGTAGAGAGGCAGTCCTTCTCACAGTTCTGAGGCAGAAGGAGGTCAACAACAGCTGTGCAAAACTACAGAAATTTGGGGCACAGCTCTCTCTACTCTGGAGCAGAGTTCTACCAAGGCAAAGAGCTCAAAAGTCAAAGTAATTGACTGGCAAGATGAGCAAACAGAGGAAGCAAACTCAAACTATAGAATTGTTTTTTGGTGACAAAGATGATCAAAAGATAGAACCAGAAGAAAACAACAAAGTCAAAACTCCTGCATCAAAAGCCTCCAAGAAAAATATGAATTGGTTGTAGGCCATGGAGGAGCTCAAGAAGGATTTTGAAAATCAAGCAAGAGAAGTATAGGAACAATTGGGAAGAGAAATGAGAATGATGCAAGAAAATTATGAAAAATGAGTCAATGACCTGACTGAATAACACCTTAAAAAATAGATTAACTCAAATGGCAAAAGAGGTCCAAAAAGCCAATGAGGAAAAGAATGCCTAAAAAGCAGAATTTGACCAAATGGACAAGGAATTTCAAAAGCTTGCTGAAGAAAATAATTCCTTCAAAATTAGATTGGAACAAATGGAAGCTAATGACTTGATGATGAATCAAGATACTATAAAACCAGATCCAAATGAATAAAAAATATAAGACAATGTGAAATATCTCTTTGGAAAACCACTGACCTGGGAAATAGATCCAGGAGAGATAATTTAAAATATTATTGGACTACCTGAAAGCCATAATAATAATAATAATAATAAAAAGCCTAGATATCATCTTTCAAGAGATTATCAAGGAAACTGCTCTGATATACTAGAACCATTGGGCAAAATTGAAATTGAAAAATTCACCCATCACCTCTTGAAAAAGATCTCCAAAAGAAAGCTCCTAGGAATATTCTAGCCAAATTCCAGAGTACCCAGGTCAAAGAGAAACTTATGGAAACAATGAGGATAACACAAGATCTAGCTGCTTCTGTATTAAGGGATGAAAGGGCTTGGAATATGATATTCTGGAGGTCAAAAGATCTAGGATTAAAACCAAGAATCACCTACCCAGAGAATCACAGGACCAGAGATCCAGCTCTGCAATGAAATGGAACTATTCTACTCTACTTGTGAATAGTTGGACCTAATCCTCAAGTTTTGGAGAAAATTCTTGTCTTCCTTAAAAGTCTACCATGGATATTGTTTATAATCACTTCATTAAGTATTTCATTATAGAAAAAAAAAAGACTGACAATATGGACTTTTAAGACCCTGGGGAGAAATGGGGTCAAGTGTGAATAGCCAGAGATAGCAGAAGTAAGTCTTGTTGACAGGGAGATGAGTTGTAGAAAGAGGCCTGGATTTGGAACCAGAATATTTGCATTTGAAATCTGCCTCTGCTTCTTAATTCATTTAATCTCACATTCTTCATCTGTAAACAGAAGAGGCTGGTCTAGTTGATTTCTGAGGGGCCTTCCAGTACCAAATTCCTATGATCCTGTGAGTTCTACTTCTACCATTTACTTGGTGGGGTCATGCAGCCCTCATGGCTTCATTGGCAGGTCCCTTAAAGACCTGTGCCTTTCTACCCTTCTGCAAAATGGAAATGATAATGTTTTTATTGCTGAATTCACAAAGTTGTTGCCAGGAAAGGGTTTTTTGTTGAATGATAAAGTTGTATAAACGTGAGCTATTAATTCAAAGTAGAGAATTGTTTAATTATCTTATTTTGCAGTGGCATAGAAAACTAATTAGGGAGTTTTCCAGCCTGACTCATCTGAATTGATCATGTGGCCGAGGTCCTAAAGGGCTCAGCATAAAGTTAGTGTTCCATCAATTTTTATTTAGGTGCTCTCTTGAGCTCTGGAAACTAAATCACCCTTTAAACAGCCAGATCAAATGGTAGCAAGCTGAGAAGTTTTACTTACATCTATTAAGGAGCAATTAAGTTGAATAAAAGTAAAAAGATAGTCATATCATCTGTGCCACTCACTTTTATGAAGCTAAAAAAAATGCTAACACAGATGTCAAAAACCTGGCAATGTTGGTTTGTTGAGTTATATAGTTTAGATGTTACACAAATAAATGGTTTTGCTATTTTAGTAAAGAGTACTAAAGAGTTTTAGTTGTCTTTGGTAATATAGTACTTACATGCTCCTTTGGGAAATGCTATTTCCCAATTTTTTCCTTCTGTGTCTCAGATCACTGATATTTCCTTAACAGATTTATTGTCTCAGTTGAAAGTTCAGCTGGCTTGCATTATCTGTCCACCTATTTCGAAGTTAGACCAATTTTTGTCTTTGTTTGCTTCATACTGTTAGGTAAACAAGCCAACATCATTACATTTTCTTTTTTTCAGTCCTGGCAGTAGATCTGGTATTCTGTGAGTTATAAAATAAAGCAGACACAAACCCCAAATCCAAACAGTTCAAGCATAAAACCACAGAATGAGAAGGTGATTTAAACAAGGTGTGAGATTAGGAGCTTACTTGGACTGCCTGAATTTTTAGTCTTTCATTCTTCCTTTTGTTTTATGTCCCCCATTCAGTAGAAGAAAGAGGGATGCTGTCCCTTCATGTAGAGCAAAGTCTCACTAGAGATTTGAGGGGGGGAAAGAAAAAAAGAGGAAATTGTATTTTGGATCTGGGTGAGCTAAGCTGTTTGCCTGAACTCACATTTCCCTTCAGTCTCCCCCACCCTCTCTCAGCAATCCATATGTACAAGTCTCTGATTCATGATGGCCCCTCTTCTGGTCGTATTCTTGCCTTACCCTTGGCAGTATTTTGAAATGGAACCTAAACTCAAAACTTTCATAAATCACTTCAGGGCGAAGGGCCATGTATGTGGATCACTTTATCCTACTTACTATTTCAAGTATAAACACAAATGCATATACATATATTTAGCTATGTGTGAACTGTATGTATCTTTATGTACATACCTATTATAACTATAGCTGAGTGGTTTCAGATGTTAAAATAATTAAAATTATAAAACTGATTAAAATTATAAAAGGTGCTATGATGGACATGACTGAAGAGATAATGTTGTTTAACAGTTTACTAAGTTAGGTGGTGCAGTGGATAGAGCACTGGGCTTGGCATCAGAAAGATTCATCTTTCTGAGTTCAAAACCTGACTTGGACACTTATTAGCTATGTGACCTTGGGCAAGTCACTTAACACTGTTTGCCTCAGTTCCTCATCTCTAAAATGAACTAGAGAAGGAAAATGGTAAACTTCTCTAGTGTGTTTGCCAAGAAAACCCCAAATGGGGTCACAAAGAGTCAAATATCACTGAAAAATGAATGGACAACAAAGAGTTAGGTAGCAGCTAGTTAGTATAGTAGATAGACCATCTGGTCTGAAGTCAGGAAGACATCTTCTTGAATTCAAATTCAGCATCAGAAGTTGCTTAGCTATGTGACTTTGGGGAAGTCATTTAACCATATTTGCCTCAATTTCCTCATCTGTAAAATGAGTTGAATAAGGAATGACAAACCATTCTAGCATCTTTACCAAGAAAACCCCAAATGGAGTCATAAAAAGTCAGACATGACTGAACAACAACTGAGTTAACATCAAGCAAACCTCACAAGGGTTTTGCCAGTGTCCAAAAAGGGGAGATTTCGTATTGATGGTAAGAATCTCCGAATGTTACTACCAGTAGCTAAATTAGGATCCTAGGATTTAGACTTAGAAGGGACCTGAGAGATAATTCAAATTCTTTGTTTTACAGATTAGGAAAAGGAGGAAATGTGACTTGCTCAAGGTCACACAAATATTAAGTGGCAAAGTGATGATTTGAAATTATGTTTTCTGACTCCAAATAAAGTGCTCAATACCACTAATTGCATTGCACCTCCATAATATTGTAGTTTTCTTAGATTCACAGCAATGCCAAAGAAACTGGTCTCGCTATATGTCAGAAGAATACAGTGGATGAAAAACTCAATGCTCATGTTATGACATGAATCCGTTGGATGGATCCCATGATGGAGACTGATTGACCTTAGAATGTTCTCTTAACTGACCCCCCAACCTTATGTCTCTTCTCCAATACATCTTCTGCACAGTGGCCATAATAGTTTTCCTTAAACATACCTTGTCCCCCTCCTGTTAAATAAATTCCAGAGTCTCCCTGTTTCCCCTAAGATAAACTATCTAAACTCCTCTGCCTGGCATAAAATACTCTTAATAAATGCTTATTTCCTTCCTTTTTTCCTGTTTGCATTTTAAAGACCTTCACAAATTGGTCTCAATATATCTTTCCAGTCTCATTATACATTACTCCCTTCCCTGAAGTTTAAAATCCAGCCAAATTGGCCTTCTCTCTACTTGTCACACATGATACACCATCTCCTGTTTTATGCCTTTGCAACAGCTGTCCCCCATGCCTGGAACATGCCTTTTCCTCACTTCTGCCTCATAGAATCCCTAATTTCTTTCAAGATGTAGCTCTAGCAACACTTAACTTTCTTTATTCCCTACCCAGCTTCCACCTCTGTACTCTTAGTATCTTTCCTGTCTATCTAGTATTTAACTATTTTATATTTATTTTCTATTTTCTCTCTCTATATATTTATCCATTAAATAATTATATATGTACATGTTATATCCCCTGAGAGAATGTGCCTTAAAAGCAAGAATTATTTCTTTTCTTCCTTTTTTTTTTTTTTTTTTTTTGGAGTCTTAGAGCCTAGCATAGTGCCTGGACTTATAGTAGGTATTTAATAAGTGATTATTAATTGTTTGAGTTTTTCTATTTCTCCATCTGCTTGCCTTTTTCTCCCTATCTTTGCACATATGTCCATGTGTTCCCAAATGCGTGAAGTGTCTTGGATAGGTAACATAGAGAAATTATGAGCTGGGCCCAGAATTGCATAGAAGGAGAGGTGTGGCTGGAAAGAGGGTAAGCCAGTCTTGTATCAAAGTTGGGTGCTGCCATCTGTATAAATTGAGCTGGTTTCTGGAACTCCCATGTATGTTGAGTCACCTCTTAGATATCTAGATGGACAGCAAAGACATGGGTGGTCAGATGAAGCCAGTTATTTTGATGGTTACTTGCATCCTTGCATCATTCTTTTGTGCACACTACTGACTGTTTGTATTGATAAACTATGTAGTTAGGTTTAAGTAATGTGGGGGCTGTGCCTCTGTTCTTTGAGGTCAGAAATTACTCATTAAAGAGATCTCAGGTATACATCCTGAGTGATACATTGACATATCCCTCCGAAAATATTGGAAGAACTAAAGCAACTCCTCCAGTGTGATCAATAGGTCCTCCTGTATTTATGGAAATAGTTGGATTGGAAATACATACTTTGATAAAGATGTTTTAATCAGGGCTATGGGACAAAATACTCATACCGATGGAATCACCAAGTCTTCAAAATACACACTAAACTTCTATTCTAATGACTCATCATGGTGAGCCCTTTTCCTTGAGGACTATATGACCCTCTGTCCCTGTACTGAAAGGTTCCCCACTGTCTTTCTAGTTCTTACATCTCTTTTTAATAAACCTTCTTTCTTCCTCCATGTTGTTAGACCTCCAGTTGTCTTTTCTCATGGGTCAGTTCACTCATGGCCAGTAATGACTTCCTATTCTAATATCCTGCTTCTAATTGTGCTTTGTAGGGAGTAAACAAATAACCAAACCTATATATTTTGTTCTAAAGTAAGTACAAATTAGGATCAGAGTGAGTTCCTGGAGCAGTCTCCTGCATACAAAGCAGATGCACTTTAGGAGGTCTCTTGTGTATTTTTTTTCCTCCTTCCCAGAGTCCATTTAATCTTAAGTGTGAATTAACATTTGTTTACCAGAGGGGACAACCATCTTACCCAGCCCCATCCCAAAATGTACTTCCTCTTTATGTTGACCTTGTGGATAGCTTATCTTTCTCCTAAGTCCAGCTCAAGTGACACATGAAGCAACAAGATGGTGCAATGGATAGAATCCTGGACCTGGAGTCAATTATTTCCATTTGTAATATTTATCAAAAGTGAGAGCATCAAACTTTTGGCAGGGAATAGAAGACAGATAACTTTGAAGATAAGGCAGTACTAAGGAAACTAGATGTAGTTATAATGCTATGCTAGGTAGCATAGGGGCATTGGGCATAAGGACAGTGGGTGAGAATCTATGGAAAATCATGATAAAAGGGGAAGTGGGAAGGCACCAAAGATAAACTTAACCACTTTACAATTTGGTCAAGGGCAACTTTAATACATAAGGTACCTATAAAAGTTCTGCTAAGTATTGTGTATTCCTTATTTATCAGCTATATATTAGCAACTTTTTGTAATGGAAATGCAAATTTAAAGATCTTCCCTGCCCCTAGGCCCTTTGATAGGCTTAAGAGACTCTGAGATCCTTCCTTGGTTTGAAAATATACTCTGCCCCCTAATGGGCTGAATGTGGTCACATGGAGACTGTGGTGGGAAGCTTTTCAGGAACACCCACACCTTGATAATTTGTGATTGGGCAGTGGGTCAAGAGGGTTGTGACATTCTCTGACCAGGAGAAGGCTATATATACCCTGATGTGAAAGCAGGAGGCTTGGTTCTCAGGAATGCCCACACCTAGATGCTGGGCAGTGGGTCAAGAGAATTGGTACATTCCCTAAGCCAGGAGAAGGCTATATAATCCCTGAAGTGAGGCTTTGCTTTGGGGCTCACTTTGAGAAGTGTTGTGTGATTTGACTAGATGAGACTCTGGGCAGCCATCGAGAGCCCCCCGGCTTTGAAAACCCAGATGTTGATGCTTCCCTCTCTGGTAACTGTGATTTGGTATTGATGTAAAGGCTGGACAGTTGGAAGCCTGTCTGCTTGATCTGTTTGTTTCTCTGTCTTGTAAGTTCTGTCTGTATACTTTGAAATTCGGGGTGCTGACCTTTTTCCTCTGAACAAGGTGAACAATATATGTTTGATTGATTAAAGTAAGCTTGTTAACCCATTTTGAGTAGTTTTCCTTTAGAAAAGTAGATCTAAGAACCTGTGTTGGCATAGCACTTTTAAAAGTGCTATGTAAATAAAATACTACATGCATCTTAGGTTGAGTAGAAAAACAACCTTCAGATTAAGAGGCAGTGAGGTTGTACCTTCAAAATTAAGAAGGAACAAAATTGTGTAGCAGAGAGAGCTCTTCCATCAGGAAGGGCTGAGTTTAAATCCAGCATCAGGTACTTACTAACCATGTGATCCAGGGCAAGTCACATCACCACTATCTGCTTCCATTTCCTCATCTGTGAAAATGAGAGAGTTGGACTCTTCTTGATTATTTCAAGTTTGGTAAATGGCACATGATAGGTACATTAAATTATATTATTTTAATGTAGATTCAGCATTTGATAAAGAATGAGACAAAAAATAATGCCACCTTGTGTATTCATGAATTGAATTTTGAATAGACAAGAAGATCCCTTGTGCCTCTGTTTTAGGCAAAGCACAGATGGTATTGAAGTAAATGCAAAGGTGATAGTATGATTGGAAAAGATGGCAGTTGGCAGAGAATACAATTAAATGAAAGACTTGGACAACAGAAGGAAGCAAGATGGAAATTTTTTTTTTCAAAAAGATATTGGAGCTGTAGGTAGAGACAGTATAATAACTTCATCAGGAGAGGGCGAATTATCCATATAATTCTATATAGAATGGCAGGAGACCACAAACATGTGTTATAGCAGGGGAACTCTTTCTACCCGGCTTTCTATTATTGTTTCATGATGTTGGTTTCAATATTACTGAAGGAATAGTTTAAGGAAAAAGCATTGACTCACTGATCTTTGAAAAGTTTTTCATATCAAGTGCTTCTGTTCCTCTCTGAGGTACAGATGCAAAATCTTATGCTTTTTAAAACTCACCAAAGCCTTAAAACTATTCTTTTCATCTGCTCTGGCAGTGAGTGATTGTTTAAAATTTTGGGGGGCTTTTTGTTTGTTTGTTTTTAAACCTGTACCTCTTATGGTGTGACTATAGCTTGGTTACCACTACGTCAAATGGTTCCCAACTGATTTACTCTTTCATTTCTTGCATGTGGTTTTTATAAATTACCTTGACCTTCCTGTGGGAAAAAAGACATCATACTTTGTGTTGAGACAGAGAGAGAGAGAGAGAGAGAGAGAGAGAGAGAGAGAGAGAGAGAAAGAAAGAGAAACTATCCTGGTCCCTCTCAGCTTCTAGTGCCTTCCTTTCAAAGATTATTTTCCATCTTCTCTCTCTCTCTGTCTCTGTCTCTGTCTCTGTCTCTGTCTCTGTCTCTGTCTCTGTCTCTGTCTCTCTCTCTCTCTCTCTCTCTCTCTCTCTCATTAGTATGACAATCTCTTTTGTATATCAATTTATATTCCCAAAATATCAGACAACAATTCCAAAATGTAGATATAGGACTCAGGTTAAAGTTAACATTTTGCTTTGTCAAACAGAATAACAATCACATAACTTTGAGTACACCCTTGGAAAAATCATTTTCCTACAACCATTCAATCTGTTTTTGACTATTCCCTTTAAGGATTCTCCTTTTCCAGCTGGTCAGAAGTGAACTCGAGATACTTTCATAACTGATGTAATCAAAGAATTTTTTCCTTTTCTTAGGCTGATCCTTACCCTAATGGGGTTTTCAGGAAAGATTTCTTTTTTGAGGGGGTGAGCTGATCTGGATAGAGAAGAGCAGGACAGTTTCAAGAATGGAGTTAAGAAAAAAAACTGATAATGTTTCTCTGATTTCAAATGCCCAAAGGCTTTAGATTAGAATAAGTTTCAAATGCTTTCTCAATACTTCAAAATGAGTGAGAGAGGGGGCTTAGTCTGCTTCCATATTCTTTACATTTTTTAATTAATTAGAAAGTACCTCCCTGGTAATTAATTGCCTCCTCTCTTCCACCCTCTTCAGCCTAAAGGCAACTTTGTTCTAGTTATTGGATGCTGTTCTACAGTAAGTACAACTCTCTAGATAGGGTTTTGACAAAAATCATTTGTCTGTTTAGAACCCCAAAGTCTTTCAAGTGCTTTGACCATGTCACATAAAGGATCCTATAACATGGTTTGTCCAAAACTCGAAAATATTCTTCATATATATATACATACATATATATTTTGCTTTTGGATGACCATTGGGGTTAAGTGACTTGCCCAAAGTCACATGGCTAGTTTTGTGTGTGTGTGTGTGTGTGTGTGTGTGTGTGTGTGTGTGTGTGTGTGTGTGTTAATTGTCTGAGGCTGGATTTGAACTCAGATACTCCTGACTCCAGGGCCAGTGCTCTATTCACTGTGCCACCTAGCTGCCCCCAAATATTCTTTATATTGATTAACATTCCTTGAAATACGTTCATATCTACAGTAGCCAAAAGGGAGATTTTAGCCACTAGACAGGATTGGAAGGCCTTCTGTTTTACATGAGGCTAATTAAGATACATTTTTTAAACATAAAAGAAAATAACATAATTAGCAATTTTATTCCTCTCTCCCCAAAGGGTAAAAATAAGTGTTGTGCCTAAATGAGACTCTTTGTTTTAAGTCTATTCACATTCCTCTTGAACTTTTCAGATATCTTTCTTCTGCCATCTCAGCATATATCTGTAATAATTTAATAAGTTTGCTAGGGTGAAATTGGATGCCCTTTATTGATCTAACGCTGAAGGGGCATTCAATTACTTAATATAAAGTGGTATTTCTGGGCCTCTCAATTACAATTTCTTTATAAATGGTTTGCTAATGATACTTCTGTTGCATAGGTTAATACTGAGGCCATTCAAGCAGGGACTGAAAAATGGAATGCTTTCTATTTTAGGGAAAGTAGTCTAATTTCATGCAGCTGATGCAAAGTACCAATTATTATAGTTTATCTCCTTAGGGTACAGAGTTTAGCCAAGGTTTGGATGCATTCTAATTGAAGTTTCTGCTCAAGTATTCTTTAGTTTAATGAATGAATTTAGGTGTCAAGACTCCTTTGTAATGTGCCTGGTGATTGACAGTAAATTGTTGAAATTGCAAATAATTTTATTTTCTCTATATTAATCTATTAATTTTGAGTAAAGTATGGCCAATGCTGGAATATGCCTTAGACTCTTTATTGATAAAAATTATTTAAAATTAATGTAACAATCTATAGTCAAATACTGTTGTTCTTGTTGAATTTTATGTTATTTTGGAGTAACATCTAAAGAGGGTAGATGCCCACTCAGAGTCAGTAAGGTTTGACTTTAAATTCCATAGCTTACATTTATTAAACTGCCTGATCCATGACTAAATTGCTTAATCTCTCTTTGTCTCAGTTTCCTCATCTGTTAAATAGGGATAGTAATACTTCTAATACCTAGATCACAAGAGTGTTGTGAGATTCAAATGAATGAATGTATGTAAAATGCTTTGTAAACCTATATACATAAATGTCAGCTACTTTTATTATCTGACTATATCTGCTCTCTTTTTTGGGGGGTGGGGGAGGGATTAGGAATTCTCCACCTTCCTTTTATTAATTAAAGATGTGAAAGCTGAAAGGCTATATGATAAAATGTATAAAATCCTTGGCTAGGTGTCCAAATACTTACCTGCTTTTTCTAGTCTTGATTCCTTGACCTTGGGTTTCTTCAATTTGAAATCAGGATAAATAATACTTGCACTATTTGCCTTAGGTCAAATGAGAGATTGTTCTGGAAAGTACTTTGTAAGCTAGAGAATGTCAAATGAATATACTTCCCCAATCTGTTTTTCTCCATTCATATTTAGGAGAAACATTGGAAGGATAGAGTTGTTGTTTTTCTTGGACCTTCTAAGTCAAAGTGTTATTTGCTTTGAGAAAAAAGGGAACGTGTGAAAATGGATCTCATGGCCTGAAAGGAGAAATACTTTGAGTAACTAATATTAACAAGGCAGGTTATACGTTCTTTTTACTAAGCCTTCCAGATTTGATATGCAACATTACAGAGATTTTCTTCTTTGGGCTTGAAAGAAGATATCATTGTTCATAGTTAGGAATGTGTTTGGTCCAGACAGTGCACATTTTTGTCTTTATACCCTCGGAGTACATGGTATTCATCCATTTAGACTTTACTTTGGCCAACAGATGGAAGGGTGCCGGCTGACTCCTTATTGAAGTCCTACTGGGTGGGCATCTCCTTTTTCAGTTTGTTTTGCCTTTTTCTTAGCCATTGTTACAATTTCTTTTGGCTTTAGTCAAGAAGGGCCAAATCACTTTTTTCTATAATTATTGGGAGAATTATTTTTGATCAAGAGACTTCTCAAGACTATTGAATTTGGAAGCTGAAGTTGGATCCCTATGGTTTTTGACATGCTTTATTCAGAGAATCTTAAGAATGCCTGACAAGGGCTATTTACATAATTCCTTACTCCTCAGACTGGGGGTGTCAAGTGACCTGCTGTTGGAAATGGAGGCAACAAAGGATCACTGTGAGGGAGGGAGTGCTTGTGAAGTGTGTGTGTTTGTGTGTGTGTATGGGGGGCATCCTCAGAGTTTTCTTGGACTCTTGGTGATAGTTCCAGTTTGACATAGTATGTATTTTTCTTCCGTGTTACTCTCCTATCATTCTACCCATTTCTGATCCAAAGCGTCTGCTACTTCTGACATTATAGGCCATTTAAAAAAAAAAAAAGCATCAACAGCTCCTTCTTCACTTGACTTGCCATGTTGCTTGTTTACCCCCTACAGAATAAAAAAATAAAAAAATAAATAAAATAATCTTTCCAGACTGAGTGAAGATGTGTCCTAATAGCTTGTGTGTGTGTGTGTGTGTGTGTGTGTGAGCAGCACAATTAATCAATCAACAAGTGTTTATTAAGCATCCCCTATGTACCAGACACTGGCGTACAAAGAATGAAGCAATTCCTAGGCACAAGCACCTTGCATTTCAGTGAAGGACACCACCAGAGCTTATAATAATTTATACAACACCAAGAGAATATCAGTAAACCCAATTGTATGCAAAGTAGTTAAATACAAAGTAGTTTTAGAGGAGGGCACCATTTGGGGATCAGGAAAAAGGCCTTGTATAGTAAGATGGTGGCTAATGTCCATCTTAAAGAGAGAGGGTTAATAAAGAAGGAGTGCATTCCAGGCTTGTAAGATAGCCAGTGCAAAGGCATGGAGCTGGGACATGGTCTGTTATATGTGAGGAATTGAGAAGTTCAGCTTGACTGGTTCACAGAGTGCAGGAAGGAGAGTAGCATAAAATAAGGCTGGAAAGAAAGGTTGGGACCAGGTTGTAAACAACTTGAAAAACTAAATGGAGGGGGTGGCTAGATGGCACAGTGAATTGAGCACCAGCCCTGGACTCATGAGGAACTGAGTTCAAATCCTGCTTCTAAAGCTTGACACACTTACTAGTCATGTGACTTTGGGCAAGTCACTTAATTCCAACTGCCCTCCAAAAAGCAAACAAACAACTAAATGGAGGAATTTATATTTAATCTTAGAGGCAATAAGAAGTCATTGGAGTTGTGTGACTAGTGAAGTGACATGATCAGGCCTCTTTTTAAGGAAAATTACTTTAAAAGCAATGTCTAGGATAGTTTGGAATGCTGAGGGATTTGAATGTGTATATATATATATATATATACATATATACATATATATGTATATATATATACACATATATACACACATAAACATATATATGTGAGTACATCTATATATCTATCTACATCTTTCTTAAGATGTTATCTGTATTAAGGTATGTCTATATATAGAGATCTGTAGATATCTATTAATATCTATATTAAATATTAAGATACCTATATATACATAGTTTAACAAAGATGTTGAGATATATGCATATACATATCTCCACAAATACATGTAGATCCATATCTTTCTTAAGATAGATGTGTCTCGGGGCGGCTAGGTGGCGCAGTGAGTAAGAGTGCCGGCCTCGGAGTTGGGATGACCCGGGATCGAAACCAGCCTCAGAAAATGAGCACCCACACAGAAATAATGACTAGCCGTGTAACCTTGACTAAGTTACTTAATCCCAATTGCTTTAAAAAAAAAGATGTGTCTGTGTATCTATATATGTGTGTATATATCTAAGAAAAATGTGTCTATACAAGTACATAGATGTGCATACACAAATGTAGAAAAATATATACACGTAGATTTTACTATGCATTTATGTATATGTGTGCATGTATGTAGCTATGCATGTATTTATGTATTGGTTATTTGATGAGTTCAGATTAATTGCCTCAGATTTTCCTTCAGAATTTTTGGGACCCATGGAAACAGCCCTTTGTAAAGTGGGTCCTAGGAATAGCAATTTTGTGGAATAAAGAACCCTCTACTTAGATTTAGAAAAATGTGAGTTTCAGTCTCAGCACTGCCACTTATTTGCTTTGTGGTCATGGGCATCATTTTCCTTTTCTGGGTCCCAGTTTCCTCAGACCAATGAAGGGTTAGGTTAGATTGTTTCTAAAGTCTCATTGGTTATGATATTCTAATCTATGATATCACAAACACAAATATAATGGTAATATAGGTAGCAATTTGGAGAACTCTGTTGTATGTTTGCTTTACTCTGTTTCTTTCACGAAGGGTAAATTTGGTAGTTAGTTTTGGGAGAATACTGCCTGGTTTAATTCACCTTGATAAATCTATGCAGAGAGTGGAAGATTTTCTTTTCTTTTGCTTTTCTTCCCTCCTTCCATATCACTCTCCATTTTTACTTTACACATAGCTCTTCCATCTACTTTTGTCCATCTTTGTTTATTGCCTGCCTACAGTTGATTTGCCATGAATTCAAGCATGTATCTTCCTCATGACTAGATACAATACTGACCTGGGAGTCTGGAGGTTAGACCTCTTTTAAGTGTCAAGACACTTAAAGTCTCTGTGCCTCTGTTTCCCCATTGAAAGGGAAGGATGATGTCCATAGCCACTCTGACACAGCTATTTCCCATATAGGAAGTTATGACAGAAACTGAAAGCTATGCAGAATAAAAATTCCTTTGAAGCAATAAAGAAGGCAGGGTTTAATAATCTCACATAAGAACAGAAAAGACATCAGTTAAGTTCATGTGTTAAATAGGAAAGATTATGTACAAACTGTGTGCCCGAACACAAACCTGTTTGAACACTTAGTTTCTTTGAAGTAGGATTTGACAGTTTGTGTTTGTATATTCTTTTTTTTATACATTGTGAATACAAAAAAAAAATACTTGCCCCTCTGACTAAATTGATACCTGTCTTTTGAGCTTTACTTGACTGAGTCTTACTTAGACATTGGGAGAGTGGTATTTAGAACCCAAATACTAAGTGATGATTCTCTTCTCTCGGCTATGAATCAAATGTTGAGTCAGGTACTTTTTTCAACCAGTAAAAAAAAGTTAATTAAAATCATAGAATATTAGCATTGGAAAGAATTTTTAGGAATTTTCTGGCTTTGATCCTCATTTTGTAGATGAGAAAACTGGGGCTTCTGAACTCAAATGCCATGTTAGTGGCCTGCCCAGGACTGGACACCAGGTCTAGATTTGCAGCACTCCTTCCATCACAGCATTATAAGGCATCCTTTTGGCAACAGTACCTTTACACCATAGCATTCTGTTAAAAGATTCTGAAAACTTATGCCCTCCACTGATGAAAATGAAAAATTGTTTCAAGGTCTGAAGTATTATGTTACTCATGGGAATACTATATATTGGATATTGTTGCTGAATATAATTGTCTAATAACTTAAAGTCGAATGCTTTTTTTGGATGGTATGCTCTCTAGTCTTTCTGTGTTTTCATTAAGTATGAGTTTCTTCCCAAAATGACAATAAAAGTTAGCCATTAGTAATAAGTTGCTGATTGTATTGGAAAAATATTTTTTCTCATCTTCTGTCTTCCTAACCATCATCCTTCTTCTTACTCCTATTGCTTTGTAGTGATTAGAAATGGAAGCAGTATTTTTTAGCTTAGCCAAACCTTATGCTCCATGTAAGTCTAAGAAGGATTTCAATATACTAGAATTCAGAGGTGAAATAGTTTTTTTTTTTTTTCTAATAAGACGGAGATAAACAAGAAAGACTTTTAGAAGAACTGAGATGTTTGCTTTGTGGGCAAGTAGTGGGGAAGCCTTGGTGTCAGAAGAATTCTGGTGGATACAGCCAGTTCCAAGGTACCACGTGCAAGCCATTGACAGTTTCTTCTAGAAAAAGCATTGGATTTTGATTCCGGTGTGATCATAAGTAATTTACTGAACCTTTCAGTTCCTCTTATAAAATCAGTTTAATAATACTTCTATTCCTTACATCCTAGAGTTGTTGTGATTAAAGTCTTTCTATACTTTAAGGTACCCTGTAAATGAGCTGTTCTGTAGAGTTTCTGTTTGCTCTATTGCTTTGGCTTGATCACCCTTGAAAGAAATGAAGATTATCAGACTACTGGTTCCAAATAATAAGACTTTTAAAATTTTCATTTTAGGTAATCTGAAAGATCTTTAATATCGTCTACAAAGAAGACAAAACCTTTCAAAGATACTTTCCAATTGTGAATACTTGAGAACACAGGAAAAAAAAAGAATCTGAAGGGATCTCTCCATGGAATTTATGCATCTATGGATGCATCAATGGAAAGAAAATGATGTCTTTTAATTTTTTGTATATTTCAACACCCTTCAGTGTCCTCTTTTCCACATCACTACATACAATGGGAAAAACTTGAGCAACATTCTGAGCTGTATTTCAATCAGCAGAGTTTTCTGTGATCCTGGTGGATTTTAACCAAACATGCCAACTGAAAATCTTTCTTTTTTCCTTTTGTTTGCATATTGGGCCTAACCAAAGAATGCATTTGTGCATTCTCTAACTCTCTGGCTTCAGCTCATTTTTATTTGTGTTTTTGTTTCTTTAGCTTTCAACAAATCCATGTAATTACAAATTGTAGTTAAAGTTTTACAACCCAATTTGCATGTGTTAGAAATAATTTTGATGGCTGGTCCATGGCTCATTGATGCAGCGATAAAAAAGGCAATAATATGAGGCACTGTGTTAATTGCTGCATCCAGTTGTTACCTGATGACTTGCACCCACAGTGTTTTAGCTGCCGAGGACCCTATCATAGTCACCACAAGTGTCCCATCTGCAAAGGAGAGAAAATTCTGTTTCGAGTGGATAGCAAGCAGATGAACTTGCTTGCAGTTTTAGAAGTAAGGACAGAAAACAGTGAAAGCTGGAGTGGGCTTTTTCGCTTCAAAAAAGGGAAGCGATGGAGCCTTGTTTGCGGATTAATAATAATGACTTTGGTGATGGCATCATACGTCCTGACTGGTGCCAAACACGAACTCCTACTCATACCATCATCATTGCGCTATCGGAGCTTCCCCAATAATCCAGCTTTAACAGATGATGAATACCTGAGGAATTTGAAAGATTTTCATCAACCCTTTTTAATGAATATTTCATATGAAAAATATTATCCAAACATTAAATTAATTATTGACACAATCACGTCAAAAGTTGAATTTACTACAAGGCAGCTCCCAGATCTAGAAGACCTTGAGAAACAGGAATTGCATGTGAGTATCTGCTTAAGTTTGACTTCCTCGCATCCCTTTTTGCAAAAGGGGAAACCAAGGTTTCCTTTTAAAAATTTTTTACTTTGATTTGGAGAACAAAGGGACAAATAATTAGGCTCCTAGAATTTAGCAACAGGAAAGGTCTTAGGAGATCATTCATTCTAACCTCCCCATTTAATAGATTAAAAAAAAAAAACAAACCTCAGGTTACCTACAGAGATAAAGAGGCTCTCTCAAGGTCACTCAGACACTTGGGGACCAAGTGTCCTGACTCCTGCTCATGTGCTCTTTCTATTAAATAGTGAGGAAGGCCTGAGACCTCAGCATGAAGTTGTGGAAGACCCTAATGATAACCTATGTCCTCCAACATTTCCTTTTCCAGTGTCCTAGCCTGGAAATTTCTCAGATTTTGCAAACACAGTCTCCCAGGTAGCTTTAGTTAATCTCTGCTGCTGGCATATTCAATAAACTTTAAAATCTCAGTTCAAACAGGGAAAACTTGACAACCTCCCCAAAGTCAAGCAGTATGGAACTTAAATAATATGCTATGTCATTTGTAATGTCCCAAATGCCATGACTAATAAATTTTTAAAAAATACCCTTTGATAATTGCTTTCTAAGATATCTTTCTTGAAAACTGATAATTGGAGCTGTAGTCATTCATGCAGATCCCATAATTCAGAATTTAAAAGTGGAGTTAAATTTGATTTTATGATTCTACCCTGAGCTAAATCAGTGTTCCTAATCATTATTCTTGTCTCCAGCATTCCTGAACTTAATTAGTAACACAGATTTCAGCTGACTTGGTTTAATTTGATTGCTCTTTTATGAGAGAAATGCGGGCAATTGCAGACTGGCATTGGTTTGGGTCATCACCTATCACTCTCCTCCTGATTTCTTTTCTAAAAATTTAGTCCACCTCTCAAGAAAGGTATGAGAAAGAAAAGGGGAAATGGTCAATTATAATCTATCTCTTTTACTTTACTTTTATATTCAAGCATAATTAAATAATGCTGGAAGCATATATATTATAACATTAAGATAACTGCAGGTTTTTTTCCCATGGGGGTGGAATTAATAATCTGACTTTCTAAAATTGCCCTCTTCTTTTGTTGTTGCAGATGTTCTCAGTAATCCCTAACAAATTTCTTCCAACTAGTAAAAATCCTTGTTGGTATGAGGAATACACAGGGAAAAATACTACGGATCCCTATATGACCAACCTTTATGCACTGTATTCAAAACATTTTCGGTCGACCTTTGATTACCTCAGGAAAGAGTTTTGGAACCACTTGTACCATTTCAAAGAGAAGCACTACCGGCTACGTTGTCTCCCTCATTTTTATATCATTGGGCAACCCAAGTGTGGGACAACTGATCTGTATGATCGTCTCCGATTGCACCCAGATGTGAAATTCTCAGCCATTAAAGAGCCACACTGGTGGACGAGGAAACGATTTGGTAAGTAAGGCCTGTTGACACATGTTGCATCCCAACTTTGAAGGGTACTCAGGACTTGGAAGAACATTCTCCCATCTATCATTTTCACCTAGGAGTAGCTCTGTTGGGAAGCTTTGGCAGAAGTTGTCTGTTGGGCAAATGAGGAGACTGAGATGGTGAAGTTAGATGCCATGCCTAAAACCACAAAGCCATTTGCTGAATTAGAATCTACATAAGGCACCTACTGCATGTGTGGTGACTATTACAACAATGCATTCTTCTCTAGTATTTGCGGTTTGCCAAGTTCTCCAAGAGGTGGATAATACAGGTATAGACCAAGGTGCAGAAATGGCCTTGGTCAGCATCATATTTTGGATATGTACTGGTTGGGTGATGATGGACAAGTCATTAAGTCTATCAGCCTCAGTTTTCTCATCTGTAAAACAGGAATAATACATCGGTAGGGATAATGAACAAGTGAAGAGAATTGGTATAAAATGCTTTAAAAATACATATGTATACGCATCTGTGTATATATAAATATACATAAAGTCTATCATAATTGTCTCTATAATAGTAGCATTTATATATCACTTTAAGGTTTGGAAGGCATTTTACACGTCATTATTTTATTTGAGGAGACATTTATACACGTGAAAGATAACTAATACAAGGCATTAGCTCTCCTGTTTTTATTGAACCTAAAAGTATTAATATTTTTTTCTATTTGAGGGATAAGAAAATAAAACTTTGTTGGAGGACACATAATATGAATATAATAAACATTTTATTAACTTTAAAAATTCTACTAGCTTTGACTTTTTCTAGCTATTGAAAGTAATAATAAAGTTTCTTTATTCTTTGGGGGGGTCATTTCAGATAGTCAGTTAGCTCTTGCTTATGCCATTTATTTTGGCTATCTATGGCAGCCAGAGCTAAATGTGACTTGTATTAATCACTACCATTATGTAGTCACCCATTGTGATGGCATGTACTTGGGTCATCGATTCTGTATCATCTTCACCCAGAAAGTACATCATTTGAATTTAGCTATTTCTCTGCTTTCTGTTAGATGTTGCTGTACCACAGATCAAATGTAGTTTTTGACCTTCAGCTTTAGGAAGCCTTATTTCTAGTCCTGACTCTACCATTATCTTTGTGACTGGGAAAATCAGTCCATGCCTCTGAGAATTAGTCTTATCATCTGTAAATTGGGTCCAGGTTGAATGAGGGGCTAGGAAAGGGGGTAAAGAGAGGGATGAGGTTGAAATAAATGATCTCTTCCTATAATCCTTTAAGTTTGATTGTGTAAGTTTTCTTTGGGCTGCTTTCTGCCCCACCCTAGCCTAGTACCAAATAACTCTCAGATCATTGTTTTATTTCTTTAACCTTTTTATTTTCTGCCAGGAGACATTTGGTCATTTGGTCCTAAAGGGTGATAAATGCTAATCATTTGCCAGAGTTTGGTACTTGCCAAGTGGGTGTTTTCCACTTAATGGTTCCATATTCATTAAAACTTATTTTTTAAAAAGTTATACTTTTAGTACAACTTTAAAGTTTTACATCCTTCTCAGTATTTCTTGGCTAACTTTTAGTCACTCTTTCATATTTAAAAGAGTACCATTTACAGAAAGAGGGGACTTTTCACTTGTGTTTTGCTAAATAATAATTTTGGGGTACTATGACTCCATGGACTTAGACATTTAAAAATTCTATTAATGTCTCTTGATATAAATGATCTTAATTTCTGAATATATACACCCTCTTTTTCATAACCATAGACACCCCACTCCCTCACCACCTCTGAAGAGATGGGAGGGAGGTACATTTCTCATCTCTTTCCTGGATATCAGATAATTTTGAACATTCTCTCCTACATCAAAGAGCTAGATACATAGGGGAGAATATTTTTTTTGCCTTAATGACCACCAGCTTCATGACATCCAAAATTAGGATCCATGAGAAAAAGTTGTTGTTCAGTCATTTATGTCATACTCAACTCTCCATGGCCCCATTTAGGAGTTCTCTTGGCAAAGATACTAGAGTGGTTTGCCATTTCCTTCTTCAACTCATGTTACAAATAAGGAACTGAGATGAACAAGGTTAAGTGACTTGCCCAGGTTCTCACTCACACAGCTAGTAAGTGTTGTAAGATGGATCTTTTGGATTCAGAGTCCAGTGCTCTGCTCACTGTTCCACCTAGCTGGTATGAGAAAGTAGGATTAGTCTTTATTAATTGTGCTGCATGGTGCTACTTTCTGGTTACCTTGAAACACGTATCTTCCAACTTCCTAGTTTATACTTTTCCTTTTATTTACTTAAGTTTTAAAAAGTTTAAAATTTTAATTAAAAGTTTTGCAACTTTGCCATTTCAAGTAAGTCAATGGAAAGAGGGCACCTATGCTGAGTTACAACTCCATCCCTGACTAATCGTATAACAGCAAGTAGTTCACATCACTTTGGGGTTTCAGCTTCCTCATATTCAGAAGATTATTCAACTAAATGATCTTTGAGTCCTTTTCCATGAATCTGTAAATTGTTCTATTTGTATATTTTATTATAAACAAAAAAGTGGAAATGTTGGCTATTTGTATGTTAAAACATTGCAAAGCATCTTGAGGAGGAGTATATCTTCACATCATTTTCAATGTCTAGAACATTGAATGTGCACAAAAATGTTTCTTAAATGAATTGAGAGATATCATGCAATGATGGATAGAGTAATGATTATATGGTCAGGAAGACCTGGGTTCAAGGCCTACTTCATGTTTGTGTGGCCTTGGACAAGTAACTTAACCTCTCCAGTAACAGTTTTCTTCTCTGTAAAATGAAGGCATTGGACTAGATGGCCTCTGAGGTCTCTTTCAGGTCTAGATCCTGATCCTGTGAATGAAAGATGTCAAAATAGCTTTAATGACTTCAAAGGGCAGTTAAATTAATAAAAATATTCAGTCTAAGCAATCATTGAGGCTCCCATCACTGGAAAAAGAGAAATAACATTCATAGTCATGATAGACCTCAAATTGGTCTGTCCTTTGAATTGGCTTGTATCCCCCTTATTGCTTTTTCTATTACATGTAATATATGCCTCATATACTGCCCATGCCTAAGTTATTGCAAGTATACCTAAACTTTACATGCCTCACAAAGTTCAAATGTTTACAGTGCCTGAATAGGTATAACATTATGCTTAAAACCTCCACTAACCAAGTTAATGATGTTTTCCATCATCCAAACTACACAGAAAATGAATTTTTTTTTACTACAGAAAAGTCAGAGTTACTTATTTAAGCAGCTACAGATAAAGGGAATTTTAATCATTTATGGGTCTTCTTCCCTATCTGATTATCCACTAGAATTTACTGAAGAAAATATGGGTTATTTAACTTTCTCAGTGTTTCATTAAATTAGTGAATGAGCACCTATAATGCTCAGAGAGAACACTGTGCTATGGGAGTGGTGTCAATATAATACTTCACATTTATTTAGCACTGGAAGCTAAATTACTGTACTCATCTCACACTTACAAGTTGTGTGGCCTTTTACTAATGTACAACGCTCTTTACTTACAATAAACCCATCAAGTAGGTAGAAGTAACAGTACCCTCTTCTCCCATTTTTCTGATGAAGAAACATGGAGAGGTGGTCATTTGTCCTAGGTCAAACAACTAGGACTTATTGGAGCCAGAACTCAAACCTGGACATTCTGACTCCCATGATCTCTGCCTTTACAATGATGAGATCCTACTGCCCTCATGAAGCTTACAGCCTAGTGCTGGGGGTTGGGGAAGGAGGGTCAGCTACAATCCAAAGGAGGTAGAAACGGGACTTCATCTTGTTTCTTTTCCTTGTCACTAACAGACTTTCCATTTCTGTTTAGGAATAGTGCGACTGAGAGATGGGTTTCGTGACCGCTCCCCAGTGGAAGATTACCTTGATTTGTTTGACTTGGCAGCACATGAAATTCACAAGGGACTTCGGAGTGATTCAGGGACAGAACACAGCAAGATGAATAATATTGTTATTGGTAAGGCACCTATTGCTCTTGAAAGGTTGCATCCACTGTTGTTTAGATTGATGGTTTGGTATAAGTATATGGTCATACCACCTGCAAAATGACCTGAAAATCCCAGTCATGCCATAAACAATTACTAAGCATGTACTAAGGGTAGGGCATCATCTTGGAAATATAAATACAAAACAGCCCTTGTCAATTCAATTTGTGAAACATTTATTAAGTATTTACTATTTGCCAGGTGGGCAGGTAGGTGGCACAGTAAATAGAGTGCTAGTGGACAGACTCCTTCTGGAGTCAGAAGGACCTGAGTTCAACTTCGCTCTCAGGCTTGTTGACTTACTTGTTGACACTGGGCAAATCACTTAAGTCTGTTTGCCTCAGTTTTCTCATCTATAAAATGAGCTAAAGAATGAAACGGCAAACCACTACAGTATTTTGCCAAGAAAACCTGAAATGGGATCACAAAGAGTCAGATATGACTAATTTACTAAACAACAAAATATTCTAGCCCTTATCCTATGGTCTGTCCTCAAGAAGATTGCCATTTGCTATCCATGACAATCCAATGGGCATTTTATTAAGTACTTTCTATGTCCAAGGCATAGTGATAGGTACTAGGGATACAAAAACAAAACCAAAAAAAAATAGCCATTGCCTTCAAGAAGCTTATATCCTACTGAAGGCCAAAACCTGTAAACAAATAAGTGTATAAACAGGTGTAAAGCTAGCCACATATGAGCAGCTTTCTATTGGACTGCTACTATGAACAGCTTTCAAGGTTCTGATTACATAGTATAGTGAATACTCTATTCAATAACAAATCAGAGCAAACCATTTACAGAAAATCAAGGTACAGCATTCACAATGTTACAACTTATCACAGAAAATCAAAATACAGTATTCATCATGTCAGAACCCAACAACTTATCACTAAAATGGCCACATAATTTTCACCAAAGTGGTCACATAATTTTAAGCAAAGTACATTCATTTAGGCAATCACAAAATCCTTAATTCAATCACACAGTTCTCCACCCCTAGGTCACAGTAAATCATAATCTCAGTCAGTACACACTATCCAAGTAATGTCTTCTTTCAGCTTGACTTGAGGCTGGCTCTCAACTTCCATTGTTCCTCTTCCATGGTCCCAGTTCCAGCTGTCACCTGGGTTCAAAGGCAGGCAGCTCCCAGTTCCTTGTGCAGCTCCTTGTCCAGTTCTTCATCCATTATCTGTTCCATATTGAAGTTCACAGTGTCCAGTTCACCTCAAGTCCTTCACAGTTCCTGTTTCTGGAAATACAAAGCTTGACAGAGCCACAATAATATTTATACACATTGCTGGCACCATCATCAATTCACTATATGCCTATAAAATCAACTCAGACCCACCAACAAGGTTTGCAAATTCAACACAAATCATCAACATAGAAGTGGACACAGACCCTCAAACAAAGTCCAAGAGGTCAGCACAAATCATAAGCAAAGTCCCAGGACTTTCAAAACCCTCCTCCAGTATTTCTGCAAACATACAGTGAGAAAATCCTCTTTCAGGGCTTCTAGTAAGGTCCCAGGGCTTCTGTACAAAGTACCACAAACAAACATCAACACAGACAGAGCAGACAAACAGAGGGCTGGGATACCACACATTTTCTCCTTCTTGACTCTGCCACCATGAGTCCTCTTCTCAGTTCTTTTCAATTCTCAGTTCAGTCTTCAGTCCAGCAGCAGCTGCACTGCCTCTACTATGCTTACCCCAGGAATTCTGACTGTCCAGCTTGTGCCCTTCTTTATATAAGGCACAGCTTCTCCCCAGAAGTTCACACGTTCTATTTATTAACAGACTTGATACAAGGCTCAAAAGAAACTTGAACTGAAACAATGTCTTAATTCAATAACTGAAACTAGGTGTGAACTACTTCTTTGCTTGCTGTTAAAACAGGATAATTGGAGAAAGAGGGAATGGTCACTAAAGACTAAGGAGACCAGGGAAGTTGTCCCGTAAAAGATGATATATGAGGAGAGCCTTGAAAGTAAGATCATGATTTTAACAGGCAGAAATGAGGCAGGAGGGAGCACCATGTAAAAAGACTCAGAGCCAGGAAATGGAATGTGGGGAAAAAATAAAGATAATTTGGGCTGCATGAAGCTTGTGCAAAGAGGAACAATATACCCCAAGTCTACAAAGGTTCAAGGGGAGGCTTCATTTCTTTTTTCTTCCCCAACACTTACCTCACACAAAATGTTTAATCACTTGTGTCATGTTTTAAAACAAAACTGCTTCAAAGAATTCATATTGCATTTGGGCTCAGCCATGACTAAATTTATGACTGGTATGTGTTTTCTAAAATGTTGTTTTCATTTGTGGATGGCAATCATTGCTT
The DNA here is from genome assembly GCA_011680675.1 of Gymnobelideus leadbeateri. Taxonomy (NCBI): domain Eukaryota; kingdom Metazoa; phylum Chordata; class Mammalia; order Diprotodontia; family Petauridae; genus Gymnobelideus; species Gymnobelideus leadbeateri. The sequence continues at coordinate 82,568 of WOXC01006158.1, forward strand.
AAATGGAGTGTTTGTGCTTGACACAGGGCTTTCAGATCTCCCTTTGGTTCTTCTTGCCTTTAAAAGAAAACTCAGAACTCCAATCAACAGATAGTTTTGGTTGTTTTTTTTTTTAAAGATATTGATTGAATAATTTTCTTTTGAAAATGCTTGACTTATGTGAATATATATGCGTTTGCACAATCAGGTTCCCCTTAGAAATACTGTCTTAATGCTTCTTCTGTGATTAAAATCTATTTATAAATCAGAGATTCTTTTGATCCCATTCTTCTAGATCTTCTAAATATGATTAATTTATTCATGACCATTTTTCTGATAAGTTCACCAGAATATTTTGTGAAAATACCAGAAAGATTATCATATGTTGCATTCATCTCAGGGTAAAAATATGCACTTATTTTTTGTGAAAGAGGAAAATTTAATGGCAAGCTATTTGCTCAAATCCATGTGAAAAATTGATATATTTTGCTTGTCCTTTACTAATTTTATCATTAAACAAAATGAATATGTTAGTGATTAAGATTAAGTGTAACCATTTGAAACATGGATATTTAATTATACCCATCATTTCCAAAAGGACAGACGTATGTTTAATCACTTGAGTTTCTCCTCAAAAAATACTAACTCTTTGGCATAAGAAGAAACCAGAATGAATTTCTTCTCCTTGTAGCCTTGTCTGAGAAGGGTTCATTTCAGCTCATCCTTCTGAATCAGGTGAATATAAAGATTTTGTCTCCTTGTTAGTAGTTAATTGTACTACTGGAGCAGCTGGAGACTTGAAATTTTAAGGTGTGAACTTACCAAGATAAGATTTGCAGTGTCTTCATCATTAGCTACCACCTCCAGGGGGCGAAACAGATTCCTCTCTTCTGAATTAATTCCCAAAATACTGGTCTGGAAGGACACGCACTCTCAGGAAATGGGAAAGATAGGACTAGCCACTGGACAATGCAAAAATAGGGTTAATAGTCATAACAGTTCGAACATGAGTTCATTAGCATTATCTCACTCAAAAGCCCTGCCCTGCAGATAAGTCCACAGGAAAGCTGCGAAACAGCCAGATCAATGATAATAAGTCCAATGCTGGGATTTTTGTCTGGGGCAGTAAGACTGTATCAGCATGGGAGTGACAACTTGGCAAATTTATATCAGGGCATATGAATTATTCTACTGCATATAAGCTTATTTAATCTTTGCAAGACTTTTAATGTATCCCATAATAATAATGATAACAATGACTGATATTTCTATAATATTTCATATATACTTTTCTCATTAAATCCTTACTACATAAATCTAAGAGGTACAGGTACTCTGTAGATGTAGAAACAGATGAAGAAACCAAGACTCAGTGGGTCTAAGTGGTCTGCCCAGAATCATACATCTTCCAAATACCAGAAGCATCAAAGGCAGGATTTGCACCTAGACCTACCATTCCTTCGGTATAGCCCTGCCTCTATTATGCTCAAGACAGTGTGCTCTATGCATGGTGGATGCTTAATAAATGTCTATTGTATTGAATTGCCCACATTCTCAATATAATCTGATGTTAGACTGACTTCATTACTTCGTGCCTTGGGGCAGTCCTACTGCTCTTTCCCTTATCCTGATGAGATAGTTAAACATTCAACACATGAAGTTAAGAATTGGGAATGAATGTAGTACACAGAACAGGAGAGGGACTGTGCAGAATAGTTTGACCCCCAGGTTTGATCATTTTCTACCTTTTACGAGAAGGGTTAATAATTTAAAATGATAGCTCTCTGAGGAATTTTAATGGACTTCTAGCATGATGAATTTCTTTGAAAGTTCAGATTTTCCAAATTGTACCTTAGTACTCTAGTAATCATGTGTATGGTCATATAATTCATAGGATCACAGGAATCCTGGAATCTTAAATCTAGAAGGAACCTCAGAAGCTGTCCATCCCCACCTGCACCTGAAGAACACTTTCTACAGGATACTTAATAAGTGGCCATCCATTCCTTACTAGAAAACATCCAGTAAAGGGCATTCCACTGTATTCAAAGGCAGTCTAATCTAGTTTTATAATTATCTTTAATTGTCAGCAAGATTTTCCTTACATCAAGGCTAAATTTCCTTTTTAAGTAGCTTCCTCTTAATATGCTTAACTCTGCCCTCTGGTGCCAAACAGACAAATTTGACCCCCATTTCACATAGAAGCCCTTAAAATGCTTCTTTACACCTATCATATCCACTTCTCTCCTCTAAACTAGCAATGCCCTGTTTAGTGCATTCTTATATAACATGATCTTGAGGTCCTTCACTATCCTGTTTGTTCTCTCTTGGATCCTCATGAGTTTATCAATGCCATTGCTAAATTATGGTTACCCGCTCTGAACACAATACTACAGATATGACCTAACCAATTAATTAATCAATAAGCATTTATTTACTAAGCACCCACTATTTGCTAGACACTATGATAGGTGCTGTCTAGGCCAGAATCCATTGAGCTCTGGTCCTGGGTATAATTTCTTCCTTACATAATTTTTTATTAATAAGACCAAAGTTTGTGTGACTTTTCATGGCTGCCAAATTATGAGCTTGCAGTTTACCAAATCACCCAGATCTTATTCAGATGAGCCCAAGGATAAGGCTTTACTTTTATCCTTATTAAATGTCATGTTATTAGATGCAGCCTAGTGTTCTAGCTTGCCAAGAACTTTTGGAATTTCATCATCCGGTGAATTAGCCATCCCTCCCAACATTGCGTTATATACAGTTTTGATAAGCCATCTTGGATTTCATCCACATGATTTATACAAAGTGAAGTAGCATAGGGGTAAGGACATATTTTTGGAGGAAATCCACTGGAAAATTCCTCCCAAGATGAAAATTAAATTATCAATTACAACTCCTTGGGTTCAACCATTCAACCATTTCTGAATCCCCCAAATTCATCCTGCCTACATTCTTCCATCTTTTATGCAAGAAAAGCATGAGAGTGTTTGTCAGTTCTTTGCTTAAAATTGCTTCAATTTTGTCTACAGGGTGCTACTCATCTAGCAGTCTTGTGTCCCTGTCATAAAAAGCAATAAGCTTAGTTAGGTGGTATGTGGTCTTGATGAAACCATGATGTTTCCTTGTGATCACTGCTCCCATTTTGACCCAAATTTGCCCTGGAAAAAATGGCTTGCATTACCTGCCTGTCACACAACTGTATCTGAAACCCTTTATACTTACCACTGAAGTTTTGATAGTTTGAGATATGTCTCCTCATTAGAATTTCAGATTATCCTAAAAATGATGGACTTCTGCAGACCTGTATTGTTTAAATCTCTAATTCACCTTTTGAAATATTAAAGAATCAAAAAATGTGATCTGAGAGATTATACTCAGTTTCATGATTCAATGGAAAGAGCACAGGATTTGGACTCCAAGGTCTTGGATTCAAATTCTGCTTCTGTCACTTCCTATATTGATCGGTAAACATTTATTAAGTTCCTACTCTGTTCCAGGCACTGAATTCAATACTGGGGATTCAAAATACAGTCCTTGCCCTCAAGGAGCTTATAATAGGTAGACAACATGAAAATAAATACATCCAAAGGAAGCTATATGCAGGTTAAATAGGAAATTATTAACAGAGGACTAAGGCACTAGAATTAAGAGGTGTTGGGAAAGACTTTTAGTAAAAGATGGAATTTTAATGGGAACTTAAAGAAAGCCAGGGAAGTCAGTAGGTAGAGTTTGTAAGGTACAGTGATCCAGGGATGGAGAACAGTCAGAGAAAATTCCTAGAGCCAAGACATGGCAAATCTTATTAGTGGAAGAACCAGGAGGCCAGTGTGACTGTATTGAAAAGTACATGTTGGGGAGTCATGTGTAAGAAGACTGGAAAGGTAGGAGGGGACTAGATTATGAAGGACTTTGTATGCCAATAAAAGCATTTTGTATTTGATCCTGCAAGTGATAGAGAGCCACTGGAGTTTATTGAATATGGGAGTGACATGATCAGACCTATAATTTAGGAAGATCACTTTGGTAGCCAAATGTGAATGGACAAGATTGGAAACATACTTGAGGTACTCAAACCCACCAACAGGCTATTGTTCAAGTGTGAGGTGATGAAGATCTGCACCAGAGTGATGGCAGTATCCAAGGATAGAAGGGGGCTACAAAGATGAAATCAATAGGTCTTGGCAGCAGATTGACTAGGAGTAAGGGTAGGCATGTGTGAGAGATAGTAAGAAATCCAGGATGACCTTAGGTTGTGAGTCTGAGGAACTGGGAGGATGGTATAGCTCTCTATGGTAATAGGGAAGGGGGGTGGGGGAAGAGGGATTGGTTTAGGGAGAAAGGTACTGAGTTCTCTTTTGGACATGTTGAGTTTAAGATGTCTACTGGACATCCAGTTAAAAATGTCTAAAAGGCAGCGGGAGATGAGAGATTGGATGTCAGCAGAGAGGCTAGAGCAGAATAGGTAGGTTCAAGAATTGTCGGAATAGAGATGGTATGGGCCAGTAACTTCATCTCTGAGGCTTCAGTTTCTTCACTGGTAAATGAGGATTTTGGACTAGATATTCTGGCAGGTAATTCAGCAATGAATTTATGTGATTTTAATAAATGTTGACAGAACCAGGGCCCAGAGAGATAAAGCACTTTGCTCAACAGGACCCAGTTAGCTAGTGGTGATACTTGGCCTAGAGTAGAGCTTTGGAGTCAGTGGTCTTTCTTCAGACATCTTGGGTATTTTACCTAATTCCATAATCACAGTTAACAGGATAATCCAGGCAAAATCCCTGGCCATTTCATTTGAGTCTTTGAAGTGCTGAAGTTCTAGAAAAAGAAAAGCCAGGCCTCTTTCTGTCTAATGTCCTAACATAGGCTGTCTACATGGTTGTTTTTGTTATCCCTGCTACTCTTTGAGGGGAAAAAATATCATGTGCTTCCCAATTTGCCCATAATACTATATTGCTATGTATATCATTTAGTCCAAGTTAAATGGGGAATGTGCGTGGTTGTGATTATTTTTATAAGCCCCACAAAGAGAAGCCTGGAGGTGTAGGAATGTTCAGTGTTTGGACAGGCTAGTTGTTTTAGACAAAGACATTTAGAGTAGATCTTCTGTGTGCTTTCACAGTCGTCCTGCTGACACCACTCCTCTGTTGTGATCATCTTGAACATAAAGGTAGAAGAGTCATTTTCATCTCTGCTATGTTTATTAAATAGGCATTTCCTATTTTTGTGGAAAATCAGTTTTTTTTAGGAGGGGGCTTTGCCTATAATTCTATGCTTAACAGTTCAATCAAGTTCAAATTAAGCCAAAAATCAATTAAGATTAAAATGAAAATATATGTTTGGAATATTTTCTTTTTGTAGGAGAGGCCAGCGCTTCAACCATGTGGGATAATAATGCTTGGACTTACTTCTATGACAACAGTACTGATGGAGAACCTCCATTCCTGATCCAGGATTTCATCCATGCCTTTGAGCCAAATGCGAAACTCATAGTCATGTTGAGGGATCCTGTGGAAAGGTTAGTGGTTACTTATGTCCTTTTGTATTTGAGGAGGAAGCAAGTCAGCCCAGAAGAACAGTACTTCTTATCCCTAACAGAATTCTCTGTTGTCCCTAACAAATCTGTCTTTCTTGTAATGGAGTTTAACTGCAGGGTTATTGTTATTTCTTATAGAAATGTTATTCTTGAGACATCCTCACTGTGCCCTAGTTTAAACAAATTGTAAATTGTTTTCTTATACATCATGACTCTTATTTTTTATTTCTGGTCCCAAATGATCTGAAATGGGGGAATGACGAAATTTCATTCCTACTATTTGGATAGATTCAACATAACTGGAAATAAGGAATGGGGAGAAATTCCTAATAGAGTTTGGGGATTTGTGAAACTCTCGGATTAAGTGACTCCCCTTTCCCCCACTAATTTACTTTGCTGCTTCAGGTCTAATGAGTATGTGTGTGTGTGTGTGTGTAGGGAAAGAGAGAGAGAGAGAGAGAGAGAGAGAGAGAGAGAGAGAGAGAGAGAGAGAGAGAGAGAGAAAATATAGTCAGCTCTTTTGTCTTTTCTTTGTGCCTAGCATAATCTTCACTAAATGTCTGAGAGAATTTGGAGTTGCCTACTTTGCTCAGAAAAAGAATGAAAGATGAAGTATCTTTTTCCAAACACAGTGTATTGTTCTAAGCTCTAATTCTAAGCTCCTTTCTTTAATATGTTATAAATATTGAGTATTAAATCTTACCAAGGGTGTAGAAGAGTGATCATTCCATCTTAGAATTTGTGTTAAAGGAGAGAAAAGCTGGGTATGATCTGACACAAAGACTCAGTTTGGGGTTATGGAAATGCAGATTTAAATATCTTCCCTGCCCCTAGGTTAAGTGCACCTGGAGCCTGTGGTGGGGAGCTTGTTTTTCAGGAAAGCCCACACCTTGATACTTTGTGATTGGGCAGTGGGTCAAAAAGGTTGTTACATTCTCTGAGCCAGGAGAAGGCTATATAAACCCTGGTGGGAGGCTTTGCTTTGGGGCTCACTCTGAGAAGTGTTGTGTGATTTGACCAGATGAGACTTCTGGGCAGCCGTTGAGAGCCCCCGACTTTGAAAGCCCAGATGTTGATGCTTCCCTCTCTGGTAACTGTGATTTTGGTATTGATAATGGTTGGACAGTTTGGAAGCCTGTCTGTTTGATCTGTCTGTATACTCTGAAGTTTGGGGTGCTGACCTTTTCCCCCTGAACTAGGTAATATATGTTTGATTGATTAAAGTGATCTTGTTAACCGATTTTGAGTTGCTTTCCTTTACAAAAGCAGATCTAAGAACCTGTGTTGATAGCCACCCTGGGGATGTTGGGGTGCTTGCTGCAACAGAGATTTCAAAAGGTTCAGAGAATGGATTACACCTGAGCTAAAATTCTATCGGGGGAGTCAGTACAGGAGGGATGGGAAAGTTTCAAGAATGAAATTAGGAAAACACAATGATAACCAATCCCCTTAGCTACACTGGGGAAGAGAGGAAGGTCAAAGGCAGAATGTGACCATTGCTTGAATGATGATCAAAGATAACAGGGAGACATCAGAGATGCTCAACTCTTATTTTGTTTTGCTTTTATTTCTTTTCTGTCAAGGGGAGTGATGCATACTCACTGTGTAACCACTGATAAGTCACTTAAAACCTCAGAACTCAGGAAAATCTGTAATACTAATTTGTTATTGTTCAGGTATGTCCTACCCTTTGTGGACCCACTTGGGGTTTTCTTGACAAACATACTGGAGTGGTTTGCCATTTCTTTTCCAGCTTAATTTACAGATAGGGAAATTAAGGCAGTTTTGAGGGTTTGAGGCAAAATTGAAGGTAAAGTGACTTGCCCAGGATCACAAGACTAGTAAGTGTCTGAGGCTGGATTTAAACTTAAGAAGATGAGTCTTACTGACTCCAGTCCCAAACACTATCCACTACCACCTAGATGACCCTTATTATGTATGAATATTCTCTATATTACATGATGTTCTCTGTATTTTATATGAAGAAATTGAGGCACCAAAGAAGGGATGTGCCATGCAAAATTATCCTAGTTAGCACTTATATAATGCCTTTTAAGGTTTGAAAGGTGCATTACATTTATCATTTGACCTTAACAACCATTATCATTTCTGTTGTACAGATGGGGAAACTGAGGCTGAAAAAACTGTGCTTTGCCCAGAGTCATACAGTAAGGAGTATTTGAGACATGGCTCAGACTCAGGGTTTCCAAATTCAGAAGTCCAGTTTCCAAATTTAAAGTCTAAACAATGTGTACACATTTATTAAAGGGCTCCTTTATGCCTTGCCAGTCATGCAAGGCAGATATTGGAAGTGTTATTATCCCCATTTTCCAGATGGAGAAACAGAGACTCAGAGACTCAGAGAGATAACATGAATAGCCCACAGGCACACTTCTAGTCAGAGCCAGAGCTGGACTTAAATGGTGTTTCCTCACTCTAATTATAGTGCTAATCATTCCTAGGCAGTTTTTATAATGGTTAATCATTTTTGTGCAACATTTGGGTGTGGAATATTAAACTCTCCTGTCCAATTTCCTAGTTACCCTTATCTTCTTGAGTCTTTTAACTCTGCTCAATGGGCAGCAGGTGTGGAATTGTTTCTAGCATTGCTGGTAGTTTAATTTGTGGATTTCCAAAGGCAGGGGTTTGCCCCCTTTTTTTGGCAAAATGTGTTAACCTCACTTCTGACAGTAGTGCTGTCATTTAGAAATAATTACATAACTGGCAGCATAGAAAGGAAAGACAACAACCAGACTGACCTGGCCTTGACTTTTGAGGTGTTTTCACAGCTGTCCTGTTGCCCTCCCCCCTGAACCACTTCCAGCTGAGGCTGGGAAGGTTAGGACATTATGTTGGTGGCACTCTCTTTGCTTATTAAACTTGTAGTCATGTCTGTCTGGTTTGTCATGCCAAGAAAGCAAAAACCTACCTCAAATTCAGTTTGGGAGGGGGGTGGAGTGAGAGAGACAGAAAGAGAAAGAGAGAGAGACAGAGACAGAGACAGAGAATATGAATATGAATATGAATATGAAAATTAAGGTCCTGAGGACAAAAAAAAAGGTAGACACTCTAGTTTGTGTCCAAATCCCTGGATATAGGAAGAGAGCCCACCTTCCTTGAGGATTCCCCCTTATTTATTTCCCTCATCACACTATCTGCTTCAGTAAATAGACTTCAGCAGCTTAAAGGGGAGAGGCCTACGTCAGTTGATGTCACAACCTGTGCTGTCCCAGTTCAAGCTGCTGAGACAGGAAAATGTACCCCGACCAGGGCAAATGTTAATTTTCAAATGGATTTTGCTCATCTCAAAATTCTTTATAAATAAATGGCTTAATTTAAATGACTCCAATTAAATTTTATTTCTCAGCTATTTACACACACACACACACACACACACACACACACACACACACAATTTTGTTATTGAGGAGCCCCAATGGGCAAAAGTGTTTTGCTTTTCTGGTTCCACTAGAAGGTTTAACTTGCTTTCTGGATTCACTATCATGTCACTCTTAAGGAGCATGAGTATTATCACCTCTATTTTCCAATTTTTGGGGAGCACTTTTCCTAGGTTCATATGGCTAGTAAGTGTCTTAGTTAGGATTTGAAACCAAGACTCTTGAGTATAAGTCCACTCATCTCTTTCTGCCATGCCATGGTGCTTCTTCCTGAATTGGAGCTTAGTTATAGTAGCAATAACATAACAGTATGGGCTCCATCTGTGGGCTAGTTCTGACAGCAGAACCTGGATCTACACACATATTTCATCTGTGTGCTTGTGTTTGTGTGTATATGTGTCTGTGTTGTGTATATGCATTCTTCAGAGGTTAAAGTCACTACCAGATGTTTCATTGTGTGTTAAAATGTATGAAACTATGTAATAAGGATTTCCTCCTATTGGGCCACATAGCTCATGGCCTGTCTGAAATTGCTGGCTCCAGTCTCGTCCTACTTAGATGATAAGATAATAAATATTGTCAGCTTGAGCCCATCTGGAAGAAGGAAACATTTCAAAGGGGCTGGATCAGAGTTCTCCTTTGTATATCTTGTTAATGGGCCATTAGGGTTCTTCAGCTTTTACATGACACTCCACTTTTGCAGATCTCTTGGAATGATCAAGGGCAGTTCCATTTGTCTAAACTGCTTTTGATTCCATGCATGTATACACTCTTGTCTCTTTTCCTTCTACCAAGTGAATTGGAAGCATAGTCTTTCTGGCATTTCATTGTGTATGCAACCCTATTTGTGTGTGTGTGTGTGTGTGTGTGTGTGTGTGTGTGTGTGTGTGTGTACACATATATATATGTATACATCTTTTAAAAACATAAATATATGTACATATGTATGTATATAGAAAGAGAGAGAAGAGAGAGAGAATGATAAGTGAGATTAAAAATATAAAATCTAGTAATCAAGCTGAATCAAATCCCAAAAAACTACTCAAGCTTTGATTTGTCATTCAGGCATTCAGTTGTGTCCAACTCTTCATGAGCCCATGGACCATTGCATGCCAGTACTGTCTCCGAGGTTTTCTTTGCAAAGATACTGGAGTGTTTTGCCATTTTCTTCTCCTAAAGCTCTACACTTCTGAAGTAGGTAAATGATCAATCAGTTTTGCAGATGAGGAAATTGAGGCACCATTCAGAAAGCAAACCAGCCCATGCTATAAAATGGGTCCGTACTAGAGTCTGTGACTAAAACTCCTTTTAGATAAGAAAATCATGAGAATTTAAAAGCATTTCTGTGCTAACTACTTCAATTAATTTAAAGAAAAAAAACAAATTTTAAATAGAACATTCCTTCATTTAATCAGTTTCTTAGATGAAAAAGTACTTTCAGAAGGAAGAATCTCACTTTAGCCTCATACCCCTTGATTTGTAGTAGAGTTGATAAAATGAATTTGCTTCTAATCCAGAAATAATAGTTACAACCCCCATTAAACAAGAAAAATGTTTGCAACTTGCTGACCCTTCTAAAATAATTGCATTCTTTTTTTACATTTAAGAGATATTTAGAGGAGGGTCATGTTCTACCATCTGTTAAGGATTTTGCAGTGTCTAAATTTCAGCATAATTTTTCTTGTGATCTTTATACTCACTATAGAAATGACCACCAAAGGAATGGTTTATTTTCAGGATTGGCAATTTTCAGGCATATGGATACATGGAGGCTCTGTTAAAACCTAGAATTAGATTTTAAAATAATAATAATAAAAAGAACTTGAGCCTATATACCTAGGTTATTGTTTTTCTTCATTATCTTATAAAATAAAATTTTAATCATCACCAAACTAGTTAAATAATCAATCCCTACATGAAAGAGAAATACAAATGGGACTTTTGCTGTAACACAAATTGTCCCAACACACACACTCATACAGGAATGAAATAATTTGTGGTAGGCATATGGGAAAGAATACTTATCTCATGACTTCTTCTGTGATCATGATGCTCAGGTAGTTAAGACGTAGTGTTAATGAAATCAAAGTCCCTGCTTTGAATCCCATAGAGATCTTGTTCTGTTCATTGATCAGAGGTTGCCTATGTAACCCTGACTAGCCATCTCATTGCACAAAGGGTAGTGATACAAGATACCATGCACATTTTCACTGCTCTAGGACAAGTGGTTCAATGTGCATGTCTTGCTCATTACTAGTTGGCAACATACTATTTATACTCAAGGGATATCTGATTATTGTCATCTTTGAACTTGCTTGTTTGAAAAAAAAAAAGGCGAATCTGTAAATTAAAGTTCTTATCTTCAAGCCTAGTTTTATGGAACTTCTCAATATGTTCAGGCTTTCCCCATGATGTATTTGAATAGGAGTTGCCTCACTCAGCATCAAACATTAGATTGTCAGCCAGAGAATTTTACTCCTGCCAAAGTATGCAGGGCATGCCTGGATAATGGCTACAGCTTGTCTGTGTACTTCCACTTTCTCATCTGTGAAACTAGGATAGCAGAATGTGATATAGGTGGTGAGAAACTGCAGAAAAAGAGAAAGACATTTATTTTGTGCCTCACACAATTAACTATTGGAGTCATTTTACTATTTGGGGAAAAAACTTTATCCTCCCCCCCTTTATACATATTGAAAACCCACCTTCAGGTAACTCATCTTCAGGTGTACCTGGAAACTCATTATTTATCCTTAGTGCCAACCATCTTCTCAGGAAGAGAATATGAATCTGATACTTAAAAAGCCATGCATCATTCTTTCTGTGAAAAATTTACATGACTTTGAAAAGAATGCTTATGGATTAATTATATGCAATATCTGAAGGGAACTAGAAGGACTTTATGGATAGGGTAGGTATGTAGTAGACTAAAAAAATGTCACAGGAATAAAGGGGTACAACAGTGAGTGTCAGACCTTTCCCCCTCAGGCATGCTTGGCAGGCAAAGTATAAAGGGACCCAGAGGGGAACAGGTACAGGCTACCATTGCAATTCTGTTGGAGTTTGTTTTCATGAAATCAAAAACAATACTTTTCCAAATATTATTATTATTATTAATATACCATTAACACATTCTTTGTAAATGAAAGGGCTACTTTGATATTGTTAGGATTCTTTTGCAGTTCAGACATCAAAGGGTTGCCAAGAAGGAAAGGTCCAATATTCAATAATTATGGTCATTGAAGGCAATGAAGGACTAGCTGGCTGGGAAGTGGGTACTTACCAGTAGGAGAGAAATAAATGCTTTGAAATTTTACCATTTATTGGAATGCCAAAAAACCGTGATAACCACCATGCTGATTGTGTCCTTATTTTTCCATTAAGATTTGTTAATGTACCTCCAGACTCCTTCAGAGCCTACTCTTGAGTATCACCTCCTATGCTAGGGCTTACTTAATAACACTATCTTCCTCTTGAAATGTGTAGCTCGGTAGTGCAGTGGATAGAGTGCGGAGCCTGGAATCAGGAAGACTCAGCTTTGTGAGTTCAAATCTGACCTTAGACACTTACTAGCTAAGTCACCCTTGGCAAATCACTTAACACTGTCTCAGTTTCCTCATCTGTAAAAAGGAGAAGGTAACGGCAAATCACTGTGATATTTTTACCATTAAAACCCCAGATGGGGTCCTGAAGTGGTAGACATGAATGAAATGACTCAACAACAACAACCTCTTGCAATGTTGTGCTATTACTTTGTACGCATTTGGTATTTCTTTGTTAAAATTCATGTTGAATCTCATTTATGTATAATGTAAGCCCCTTGAGGTAAGTGACTGCCTCTTTTCCCTAGCACCTAACAGTGCATTTGCATGTTGTAGGCATGTGATAAATGTTGAATTTAAGAAAGAATCTCCTCTTTCAAAGTTATGGCAGGGACCTTCATGTTAGAGATAAAGAAACTGATATCCTGATAGGGGAAGCAATATGCATGAGTTCACAGTTAATTAATTAGCAGTCAAGTTTTAGGAAGAAGAGTGACATCGATTCAGTAAATTCAATAAATATTTATACCCATTATATGTGGGCTCCTATGCTAGGTGCCAGAGGATATATAATGGAATAAGCCACAGATACACCCCTTAGGCATTTTGCAACCTAATGAAATTTAACAAATGTTTGTTGAATCTAATTTAAAATAATCTAAGAGGAAGAATACAATATGCAGACAATTCAGTTCAAGTCAACAAGCATTTATTAGGTTTCTGCTATGTGTACGGTATTGGGGATACCCAACCCCCAAATCCTCAAAATCTTTGCCTCAGTCAGCTTCCACTCTGCAGAAGGAATGAAACATAAAGACAAGTCAAATGATGGTGTTGAACTTGAACAATAATGTCTCTTCCATTCTTATAAGATATGAATGACTTTAAAGATAGGTCCAGGAAAATTGAGGAAAGAGAGAGCCCTAGCAACTGAGGGGAAGCAGAGAAGGGTTAATAGAGAAAGCAGGTGGTTGAGTTAAAGCCTGAAAGAAGAGAAGGATTGTGAGAATCACAGAAGAAAAGGGAGTATACAGCCACTCAAGGCATGAGTGACTTGGGTAAATGCATGAAGGTCGGGGAGCATAGAGTGTCAAGGTCAGGGAATATCTGACAGGAATGTGAAGTTCTTGAGTATAAAATCAAGCTAGAAAGGTAGATACAAGTCACACTGTGGTAGTGAGCTGCAAACATCAGATAAAGGGAAAACAGAACCATAATAGGATGTTGAACAAGGAAGTATCATGACTATACCTATGAATTTGGAAGATTTTTCTGGCAACTGGGAAGATGAGGAAGGGATTAGAGAAAGAAGAAACCAATTAGAAGACTTGTACAGTAATCCAGGCAGGAGGAGATATGGGCCCAAACTAGAGTAGTAATTGTTCCTTGAATAGAGAAAATGGGACAGATGTAAGAGATGTTATGGTGGTGGGAGTGACATTGCTTTTAGAAACTGATCAGATGTGGAGATGTGAACTTTGCTTGCTAAATAGATGGTGGTACCTTCATTAAAAATATAAAAGTTTGGAGAAAGAGGAAGATTTTTTTGGGGAGGATGGGGTAGATAATTAGTTCTATTTTGGTTATTTTGAGTTTGATGTTCTTATGGTATATCCAGGGAAAAATGTCTAACAAGCACTTCATGATGGAGGACTCATTAGTCCTCAAGAGGAAAAGGAAGTCTGGATACATTGATTTGGGAGTCACCTGCTTAGAGATAATATTTGAATCCATGGGGGTACATGAGATCACATTGGGGGAGGGTGCAGAGAGAAGAAAGATGGCCCAGGATAGAAGCCTAACAGACTAAGGGAGACTAACACTAAGGGAGAAAGTAGTGGGTGATGAGTCTAGCATAGAGGTAGAAGGAAGAGGAAGTGTAGGGGAGAGAAAGTAGTTTGATAAGTAATGTCAAAAGCTTTGGAGATGTTAGAGAATATAAAGGCCATTGAATCTAGCAGTTAAGAGATTTTGGTAACCTTAAAGATGGCAGCTTCGATGGGGTTAGAAAGTCAGGTCTCAAAGGGTTGAAAAACTAGTGAATGTGAGAAAATGAAACCAAAACCATGTGGAACTTTTTTAGAATATGACAAAGAAAGGAAGGCAAAATATAGGATTATGATGAGGGAATGGCAGACTCAAGGGAAGACTTCAGGGGTGTGGTAGAGCGGAATACAGTTGTAGCCTTAGAGAAAGAATCAAAAATACCTGGGAGAAGGAAAAAATGAGCACACCTTCAGAGGCAGGAGTAAAATTGAAAGTGACTGAAGATACAGTGGGGATTTGAGATGTGGAATAGGAAAGATAAGGGAGCTCAAGATGGATTGTCTCAATTTTCTCAGTAAAATAGGCTATGAGGACTTCTGCTTTTGAGGATGGGAGAAGAATTTGGGGCCTGGCAAAAGAAAGTTTGGAATAGCCACTGACAGGAAGGAAATAGAGAGAATTAATCAAAGAAGAATAAAAGTTCTTTTCTCTACAGTAGTGAGATGATGTGAATTTCCCCTAGACCCAGTTAGCATGGTGATGTGATATGATCCGGAAAATGTGTGAGGCGGTCTTGAGGATTGGCAGCACATTAAAGCTATAAGGATGAGGAGACAAGAGAATTCAGGTTGGAGAAGGAAATATAATTGAACTGGCTAACTAGAAGGACAAGACTGAAGGGTGGAAAGTGATTCCATAGCAGGATGATAGATTAAGAGTGGAAGAGATAGAGGGAGATTCATAGAGAATCATTGCTTGAAATCTAAAAGGGACTTCAGAGGCCACCTAGTTCAACCCCCTGATTTGACATATAGAAAGCAGGTTCAGAGAGAGGAAATAGCTTATCCAAGATCACACAAGTAGTATCAGAGCCTAGACTATATATTTTGGTAAGAATGAAATATATTTATGAGGAGTGGGGCAGAGGGAGACATGACAGGATTAGAGGTTGAAGAGGGAGAATTTTAGAATTCAGAAATCATAGTGGAGGCATAATTATGAGTGTTGATAATAAGATCTAAGATAATAAGATCACTACATCTCCTGGTAGTGATGCTATGGTACATGGCAACGCAATGGTAATGTATTTGAATTTGAAGACCCCTTTGTGTTGGCAAAGGTAGCAGCAACTTAGCACTTAATAATTGATCAAGCCTCTGTTGGGGAAATAGAAGATATGAACTCCTGTCTCCTGTTGCTGACTTAACAGGAAGGGGTTGGGTGAAATAGGAAGTAGCTAATGCTGTGTATATAAGAAAAGCCTCAGAGAGGAACAGTCAGAATGTCTTGGGACCAGCAAATGGTGGCAGAGCAGCTACAGAAGAGAGAATGGAGAACTGAGCCAGAATTTCCTGAGAACTTGCTGCGGTGGAGCTTCTTATGAACAGGGGCCTAGAGCACAGAGCCCAGAGCTGGGAGCCAGGAGCCCAGGAACCCAGGTGACAGAGGAAACTCGAAGACTGAGGAAGCAGAAGACTGAGGAAGAATGACTGAGATGCTGAGATTTTGTCTGTTTGTGGCTTGGTTGAACCTTGAATTCTCAGGAGCAGAAATTGTGAAGGATTTGAGATAGACTAGATCCTTTGAACTTCAGTGTGCAGCAGAACCCACAAAGAGAGGTGGACAAGGAACTGGGAGCTGTCTGCCATTGACCAGGTGACAGTCTTGTGAATTCAGGTAGAATCTGGGACCATGGAGGGGGATCCAGGGAATCTGAGAACCATTCCCAAGTCGATATGAGAAGACCTCTCCCTGGGTACTGAGTAATGATGGAATTGTAGTTTACTGGTGACCTAGGGGTGGAGGGTTTGTGTATGGTATTTAGTAACTGATTGAGTTAAGTGTGCCCCATGAGTGGAAGACTTTGACTATTGTACTTTGAGATGATTGTTCTTTGTTCTAAATATTGTTACCACTTTGGTGAAAACTTTATGGCTATTTTAATGATAAGCTATGGATATTATTAATAATGAATATTATTTTCTGTGATAAGTTGTAATATTGTGAACTCTGCACCTTGATTTTCTATGAATGTTTTGCTTTGATTTGTTATGGAATAAATAGAGTGTTCACTATACTGTGTAATCAGAATTTTAAAAACTGTTCACAGTAGCATTCTTCTGGAAAGCTGCTCATGCATGGTATTACAGGCAATACCAAGGTGTTTGAGGGAATATCAGCATTTTCATTGAAGTTCCCCAATAGAAGTTCAGGAGTTGTGTAAGAGAGACAGTGTGTGAGCCAGGTACTCAACTCTTAAGGATCTGAATCACAAATGATAAGAACTAATGGAAACACAATACTTGAGACAATATGTGAGGTAAATAAAGGGCCAGGAGGACAGAGGAGGGAAAAGATAACTTCCCATGAAATAGCCTAAAGACCGTTTCCATAATTTGCCAATTCACATTCAGCTTAGTTCATATCTATGTTTTTGAGAAATGTATATATCCTGTGATTTAACATCACAGGATTTAATGTCACAAGGGACCTTAGTGATCATATAGCCCAGAAAGGCAAAGACTAGAGAGCTCAGACATGCCCAAGGTAATGCAGAGCTGGGATTTAAATCTAGGTGTTGTAACACCAAATAGACTTCTTGACCTGGTCATTCTGTAAGGTGGATACTCCAACTTCCTCCCTCCTATGCCCAACCCCACTTCTCTAAAACACAGGGAGAATGATCTGGCTGCCAGAAACAGTACGCTGAACTGCCCAGTAATAGGGTTTACTTTCTGCACATCAGGCTAATAAGATGAGAGTCATAGGTATGTCTGGCCTGTACTCTGCAGAATATGTATCCTATTCTCTCAGATTTGGACCAAAGCTACCAGGGACCCTAGATGGGTGCTGAGTAGGGGGCAATGTCCATAAATTATCTACTAGGACAAGACCATAGCAGATAGCTTTCCTAAACTCCTCCCCAGACTTCTTAAGATTTATATGTATTTTATAGAAATCTGCTTATGGAGGGGAAAACCAAACTGAATCATTGTTATTGTTAGGGTTAACAAATCTGTCCATCTGCTTATTAGTCACAGAACATCCCAGAATAGAAACTCCCAGAAATTTGCACATTGGAAATTACTGAAAGTGAAGCCTTGGCATCGATACAGAGTTTCTTAGGCTTCAAAGGCCAAACTGGAATAGTATTATTTGGTGACAAACCAGCGTTTTGAGTTCTATCCAGGTATTACAAAGTACCATTGATGATCATTCCAGAGACTTCCTCAAAATTGGAGGTAAGCCAGTACCTGTCATTTCATATGACTTCTCATGTCTACCATGTTTGTAAATTTGGGAAGAGAGGAATGAAGGAAAGAGAAAATGAGGGTGCTTTTGAGGTTAATTTAGCAGCATCTTCTGCACCCTTATTATGGTAAACAGATGTTTATTGTTGCAAATGGACATCTTGCAGAGGTCAGAAAGTTGACAAATTATTTCTCATTTGTGTACTGATGAAGTGTGTATGAAAGGCAGCATTGTGAGAAGTGAGCAGAGATCTGACCCTCAGAGCCAGCAAGACCCATGTTCAAATCTGTCTCTGACATATACTGTTTGTAGACCCTCAGTTCTCTAGGCCAGTGCTATCCAACTCAAATCAAAATTGGAGTTCCTAATCCATACAAAAGGATCAGTGCAGGCTGAACATTGACTTAGTTTTAAAATGTAGTTCTATTCATGTTTTATTGTATTTTAATTTATTTTGTTAAATAGTTCGCAATGGCATTTTAATTTGCTTCAGTATTTATTTCACTCAGTAGTGTTGTGGCTCATTGGTCATGCATCTGACACCTCTGCTTCAGGTAGCTCTGAGTTGTATATACATATACATGTACACACACATACATGCGCACACATGTGTATATATGTGTAGGTGTATAGACATATAGGTATATATGGGTATATGTATGTATATATACACATATACATGCATATACATATATACATATATACATGTATATATGTATATATGTATATGTGTGTGTCCATTTCTCTATCTATCTATCTTCCAGAGAAGGTACTGACCTGCATTAATAAAGAGTTTCCTCATATATAAACCAGGTGTAGTAGTCTCTCTCCCAGTCCTAAATGAAAAATAAGAGGAAAGAAAAACCTATGTTTTAATAGAAAAAAATATGAGACATCCAGAAATATAGAGACAACAATCCTGTTGTATCCTCCTTTGAGGAGTGTTTTTTGTTGAAGTAGAAAGATATATTCTCAGGCAATAATTAAATAGCAAAAACAACATCTACTAAATTGCTAATATTATGGCAACCATGTTAGTTGTCTTAAATAACTAGTACGTTACGTGAGAATAATGAGGATAAGCTCTTTCAGAACCATTCATAAGAGGAGGGAATAATTGTAGCCCAGAGTCATCTGGAGACTAATAACATATTTTCTTGCCATTCCAAGGCATTTTCAGTGTATTACATTTATATTTAATTATAAATCTGGGAAATATGATTAAGTTACATATGGATGGATCTCCAATAGCTTAAGGGCTGTGGTTTTCTTTATGTTTTGGAGTTTAACCTCGAACATGAGCTTTCAAACATGTTGAAAGTATTAGGGTAGGAGGAAAATTATAATGCTTCTTCTCCTGGGTAATCTCTATCATTTTTCAAATTTCACTTTGGAAAAAAGGATTTGCTAATTTTTCTTCCCTTATTTAACTGGCTGGCCATGGGCAAATCACTATGTTCTTCTAGCCTCAGTTTCCTCATCTGTAAAATGAGGGACTTGGAACTAGATGAAATCTCATATCTTTTTCACCTCTAAATCCAGTGATAGACGTGTTCTTTGGTAGTTTATGTAAACTACTTTGTCACCATAAGCTTCATATAAATGTTAAGTGATATTGTTATAATCATAAAGTTCTAGAAATACTATGGTGATTTATGGGGCATTACTCTTTTTATTAACACCAAGTCATGACAAGATATCTGTTATGTCAAACTCAGAAATAATGCTTCAGGGGGGAAGGGGAGGGAAGATTAGCAAAATTTGAAATAATCCATGTATATTTAGACAGAATTAAGGATATATTCACAGGTAGAACCTTTTAAATATATTTTTATGAATATGTATTGTTTACAGAACAGCTTTTGTACAATGTATGGGATAGAGTACTGGATCTGGAACCAGAAAACTGAATGCAAACCCAGACTTAAAACACTTATTATGTGACCTTAAGCAAGTCACTTAACCTCTGTTTGTCTTAGCATTCTCATCTGTAAAATAGGGATACTTCCTAGGATCATATGAATAATATAGTGTCTGTAATGCACTTTGCAAACCTTAAAGCATTGTATAAATGTTAACTGTTATCATTTTATATTTCCTACATTTCCCATTGTAGCCCGTCCCCAGCCATCTTTTTTTTTTTTTAAAGCAATTGGGGTTAAGTAACTTGCTCAAGGTTACACGGCTAGTCATTATTTATGCGTGGGTGCTCATTTTCTGAGGCCAGATTTGATCTCGGGTCATCCAAACTCCGAGGCCGACGCTCTTACTCACTGCGCCACCTAGCCGCCCCTTTAGGGCAATTGGGGTTAAGTAACTTGCCCAACGTTACACGGCTAGGTTTCTGTTTGTTCGTATGGATTAAGTGTCAGAGGCCGGCTCCGAACTCAGGTCCTTCTGATTCCAGGGCCGGCGCTCTATTCACTGCGCCACCTAGCCGCCCCTCCCCAGCCATCTTTTATAACAAAGAAGTTTTTTTTTAACAGTTCAATGATGCTTAAAAAAAAATGTCTACAGTCCTTCACTCCCATAGTCTTCCGCCTTTATGAAGAAAGGAATGAATTACTTTCTGATACTCCTGGAAGTATTCTTTTGGAATCAAATTTGGTCATTATAATTTCATCACCTTCGATTTTGCTTGTTTCTTATTGTTTTCCATTTATAGTATTGTGATCATTATGCATATTGTTTTCCTGGTTCATACTTTCCCATGTTTCTCTGTATTCATCATATTCGTTATTTCTTACAGAACAGTAATATTCAATTACATTAATATACCATGACTTTTTTTTAGCCCTCTCTCAATTGATGGGCACCTACTTTGTTTTCAGTTCTTTGCTACTACAAAAATTGTTCCTGTAAATATTTAGTGTTTGTTGGCCCTTTCTTTTTTATCATTAACCTCTTTGGGGTGTATATGACTAGTAGTGGAATCTCTGAGTCAAAAGGTATGGGCATTTTAGTCACTTTTTTCATATAGTTCCAAATTATTTTCCAGAATAGTTGGATCAATTCACAGCTCCACCAACCAGCAAGGCTGCTAAAATAACAGCAGTACAAAATGCATTGAATATATTTTGACATGTTTGGAATTGCCATCGGAAACAGTCATCATCCATCTGTTCTGGATGATTTGAGCATAAGAAAATGAAGAGAACTTGACTTGAAAACCATTTGATATTATCACCAAATCCCATTATCCTAGGGGACTGGTGGTGGAGACAATTATAGCTGTGTTCTCTAAGGACATTGTTATGTATCTTGTCTCTCCAGTTCCTCTAAAGTAAGGTATAAGCAGCAGTGACAAAAGATTTCTCTTTGCCCTTCTTCTGGGTATTCCACCCTAGAGAATTCACATCCTAATTCCTTAGGCACTCTAGCAGTGACCAGAGATTACAGGGATCTCAAAAACAGGAAGGAAAAAGGGGTAATTGATTGAAGCAACAACAAAGCAAAGCCTCTTTGGAATCAGACTTTTGAATAAAAAAAGAAAGCTATGGGTAGCTGTGATCATTCTAAATTCAGTATTGACAAATCTATTTTGGATTTTTTGCTGATAAGTCAGCAGTGACCTAAATTATGAAAATCAAAGGAGATATTAATTGTAAAGCACTTAGCACAGAGTCCAGTGTATTATAGCTATTTATACATGTATGTTGCCTTTCCCTTTTCACAAAGTTTCACCATGGATAGATATATGCTACTGGATATTTGAGATCTAGGGAATTGTAAAGGCCCAAATTGATTCTATGGGCATATAAAAATATTCCAGGATCTCCAAGAATCTAATGGAAAATATTCTCACCCCACTGGAGATTAAAAAAAGCAAACAAACCAAAAGTTGGCAAAATTAGGAAGGGCAGTGAGAACGACTCAGAAATGGCAAAGCTTGAGTACATTTTACTGCATTCCAAACAAGTGGAAATACATCATCTCACCCTGAGATGACTGAGGATTTGGCTTATGTGTGGCTTAGCTAACTTTTCTATTTTTTTTTTTATCTTAAAAAGGCACATCCTAATCTTTGAGGTGGTGGACTCTCTGAGGTATCATATGAAAAGTCATTTTGTATTCAAATCAAAACATTTTTAGCAAAACAGAGCAGATTTTGAGTTTTTTTTATTCTAGACATCAGATACCATTGTATAGAATACCTTTACAAGGAAAATATTGGTATGACAAAAGATTTCCAGTCTCTATCCAGTGGCTCCATTTATTTTAAATAGTCTGCTAGCTAAGGGTTTTGGAGAGTTCATTGGAATTTGCTGTGATATTTGACACTTCTCATTGAATACATATGTCTTTATAATAACTTACAGAGACATGCTCATTTTCACTGATACTGTGAAATCTAAATATTACTAGACTTATTTTGAGGCATAGAAGGAGATTACAGTTATCTCCCCAGAACCTTGAATGATGCTGTTGGAACTTCATCCTGAGATTGACCTAGATACATTTTTTCCCCTTAACTTTATTAGGTAAGAGTACTCTGTATGGTTCCTGTAACATAGTGGAGATAATCCCAAAGAGGTTTTGTGCCATAGTTAAATGGAATATTCCTGCCATCACTAGAATAATCATTTAAAAATGTGCAAATAACTTAGACCTTGTACTTTGCAGATTCCTGGAGACTAGGAGAAGAGTTCATTCATTCAAAAGTATTGGTTTTATTACTAGTATTATTTTGCATTGATGACTTTTAAAATTTTTATATCACATTCATTTCCAAATATATTATCTCCCTTTTACCTAGCAAGCCTTCTTTTGTAACCAAGATTTAAGATGACAATTTTTTTTAAGGCAATTCAGTAAAAACAGCCAACATATTAACTTGTCTGAAAGGACATATATATTCCCATACTTATAATATAAGGAAACAACTTTTCTTTCCTGTTCCTAATGTTGGGGTTTAATCTTGGTCACTATTGTTATATAACGTTCAGTTTTGTTTGTTTTTTTTTTTTAAGTCTTCAGTTTCAGTTCTTTCCATTTAAATTCCAGTTTTCATTATTTTTAGGTCTTTATGTATATTGTTTTCCTAGTTCTGTTTACTCTCCTCTGCTTTAGTTCATGTTTTATTATTTTAAGTTTTTATTATTATTTGTATTAGTTTAAGTTTTTATTATTTTTAAGTTATTATGCACATTGTTTTCCTAGTTCTGCTTACTTTTCTCTGCTTTAGTTCATGTTTTTGTTATGTTTATGTTTTCATTATTATGTGTATTATTTTAAAGTTTTATTACTTTTTATTTTTATTTTAAAGTTTTTGTTTGTCATTATGCATATCGTTGTCCTAGTTCTACTAACTTTGCTTTAGTTCATGTTTTTATTATTTTTAGTTTCATTATTATTTGTATTATTTTAAAGTTTTATTGTTTTTAATTTTTATTATTTTATAGTTTTTATTATTTTAAGTCATTATGCATATTGTTTTCTTAGTTCTGTTTACTTTTCTCTGCTTCAATTCATGTTTTTATTATTTTTAGTTTTTATTATTATTTGTATTATTTTAAAATTTTATTGTTTTTATTTGTATTATTTTATAGTTTTTATTATTTTTAAGTCATATTGCTTTCCGAGTTCTGTTTACTTCTCTCTGCTTTAATTCATGTTTTCCCATGTGACTGAATTTTCATATTGTTTTTTTCTTCTAGAGCAATAATATGCTGTTCTATTGCATTCAGAAGCCATTATCAGATTGATGAGTATTTAGTTTGTTTCTAGCTCTATCATTTAAGTGCTACAGTGAATATTTTTGGTATATATGAGACCTCTTTTTCTATCTTGGACCTCCTTGGGGCATATGCCCAGTAGGGGGATCTCTGGGTCACAGGGTATGGACATTTTATGCAAGTTTTTAACATAATTCCAAATTATTTTCTAGAATGATTGCATCAATTCTACCAACAATATATTATTATTAGTATGCCCATTTTCCCAAAGCCCTTCTGATGCTGATTTAAATTTTGTTATCAATGACAAGTTATAGAATATGAATTAGGACTTCAGTTTGGGAGTATTTCATTTTCATTTTTATTACTAATACTTTGGAACAATCTTTGAAATTATTGTTAGTAGTTTGCATTTCTTTTAAAAACTTTTTTTATCTTCTTTGGCCATTAACCATCAAGGAATGACTCATGGTCATATATATTTGTGTTAATTCACTATATAGCCTATGTATCAGACAATAATAACAGCAAAATAATAAACAATTAGCATTTATATAGTGCTTTTAGGTTTGCACAGTGCTTAACAAATATCATTTTATCCGCACAACAACTCTGGGAGATAGGAACTATTATTATCCCCATTTTACAGATGACAAAATCAAGACTGATGTGTTAAGTGACTTGCCCACCATCATATTAGTAGTAAATGTCTGAGACTGGATTTGAACTGTGGTCTTTCTGAGTATAGGTCCAGTACTCTATGCACTGTGCCATGCAGATGCTTTTATCAAATCAGAAAATATTTATGAAGCACCTACTACATGCAATACATTATGCTAGGTTCTGTGCAAAGGTGTTTGTATGGATTTGGTATCTCCTTGATGTTGGCATGGTCTCCAGTGATTGTGATATGTCCATGCCTGTCCATCCTGTTTGGACCTAATCCAATCCAATAAATATTATGAAGTGCCTAGTATGTGTTAGGCTTTGTTGGGGACCCAATTAATAAAAATAAATTCTGTCCCTGCCCTCAAGGACCTTAAAATCTAATGGGAGGAGACAGTGTACAACAGAAGGCAGGAAAAGGGAAGGAGACAGGACATCAGGGAGTACCTGGCAAGGGAGAATTTGTTCTGTGGAAATGAAACCAGGCAGAGCAGCAGATCCAGAGTGGATGGAGGATCAACAGTGTCTGCCTTCTATAAAGGAAAGCATTGGGAGGAGTTTGATACTCCACCTTCTAGCCCTCTAATTGGAGGGGAGAGGACACTGATGGAGGTGGCATCAATCAAGGCTGGAGTTAGCAGCATGCTAATGAGATTAGAAGTGATGACCTTAACCTGGGAATCACATTAAAGTTGCCTTCAGAGGTATTCCTGAGAGTATTAAAATTTTTTTAAACAAATGCTTTATTAACTTCTGTTTTACATCATTCATTTCCACCAGATTTTGAGTTACAATCATTTTCCCCCCGTTATTCCCCTACCCAACCTCCCAGAATAGCAGTCCCACAAGATATCGCTTCCTCCAATCTGCTCTCTCCTATACCTTCTCCCATACCCCCTTCGACTTTTCCATTAGAGGAAGGTGAATCTTTGTGTCCCAATGCCTGCACATCTTATCTCCCAATTATAAGCAAAAGAGTATTAATAATAGTATTTATATATATTTCAAACGTTTACTGTTAAGACCTCAACTTTCAGATCCATTTCCTTCCTCCCTTGTCACCCATTCCCTCTGGAGAGATAAGTGGTTTCAGTATGTATTGTACATGTCTAGCTATGCAAAACATTATCATAGTAGATATATTGTACAAGGCTGCTTATAATTCCCTCCCACTCATCCCACCCCACACCTGGTCCATTCCCTACATGATCCTGTCCCTCTTCTATAGTGGGTACTTCCAACCTCCACTCCCCCCAAGGATGCCCTCCCATCTATCATCCCTCCTCTCATCCTCCTCCCCCCTATTCTGCTGCAGGTTGAGATATCCCATTTAGTATGTATGTCATTCTCTCCCTGAAACAAATTCAATGAGAATGTGGTTTTGCCTTTTTTCCCTTCCTATTCTCCCCGTCCCTTGCAACCACTTCCCCTTGCTTCTTCCACATAAGATAGTTTACCCTACCCTGTCTCTCCCCATCTCCTCTTGCCACTTTCCTCTCTCACCTCATAATTTCATCCCTTGAGTATTCTCCCTTCCCAACAAATTCAACTATGCCTTCTATCCATATATAACAGTAACCATCTACACACACATTCACATATGTATTCATATGACCACACACCCTTCTTCCATTATTTTCATAGTGAGAAAGATATCATCAGTCACAGTTGTTGCTTTTCCATATAGGAATGTAAATAGTTCAGCTTTGATAAGTTCCTTTTGATTTCTTTTCCCTGATTACCTTCTCAGGCATCTCTTGCTTCTTGTGTCTGATGTCAAATTTTCTATTCAATTCTGGTTTTTTCCTCAAGAATTCTTGAAAGTCCTCTATTCCACAGAATGCCCATATTTTCCCCTGAAACAAAATACTCAGTTTTGCTGAGTAGGTGACCCTTGGGTTCATTCCCAGTTCTTTTGCCCTCTGGAATATCGTATTCCATGCCCTTCAATCCCTCAGTGTAGAAGCTGCCAGGTCCTGGGCTATTCTGATTGTGTTTCCACAATATTGAAATTGTTTCTTCCTGGCTGCTTGTAGTATTTTCTCCTTGATCTGGGGATTCTGGAACCTAGCTATAATATTCCTGGGAGTTTTCTTTTGGGGATCTTTTTCAGGAGGTGATCGGTAGATTCTTTCAACCTCTATTTTGCCCTCTGGATCTAAAACATCAGGGCAATTTTCCTTGAGAATTTCTTGAAGGGTGATTTCTAGGTTCTTTCTTTGATCATGGCTTTCAGGTAGTCCAATAATTTTTAAATTGTCTCTCCTGGATCTATTTCCAGGTCAGTGGTTTTTCCCATGAGATATTTCACATTGCCTTCTAATCTTTCATTTGTTTGGATCTGCTTAACAGCACCTTGATTTCTCATAAAGTCATTAGCTTCCATTTGCTCCAGTCTAACTCTGAAGGAATGAATCTCCTTAGTGAACTTCTGAGATTCTTTTTCCATCTGGCAAATTCGACTTTTTAAGGCATTCTTCTCCTCATTGCCCTTTTGGGCCTCCTTTGCCATTTGAGTTAGTCTATTTTTTAAGGTGTTGTTTTTCCTCAGTCAGGCTGTTGACCCTCATTTCATACTTTTCCTGCATCCTTCTCATTTCTCTTCCCAATTTTTCCTCCACTTCTCTTATTTGATTTTTAAAGTCCTTCTTAAGGTCCTCTATGGCCTGCAACCCGCTCATGTTTTCCCCTGGGGCTTTTGGAGCATGACTTCTGACCTTACAGTCCTTTTCCCACTCTGTGCCCCCAAAATAGGAGTGTAGGGTTGCATTTTTCTGTTTCCTTTGCCTTGGCATGTTGCCACTTAATTACTTGACTTTTGGCCTTGTTGCCACACTATGGTTTTAAGGCCAGATTGAGGAATTTTCATCCCGAACATGTGGGGGGCAACTTCCGTTTCTGGCAAGCTGTAAACCCACCCACGACTTCCACCCTAGATCACACTCCAGATCCAGGGAGGTTAAAGCAAGAGCAATTACTCCCCAAGACTGATCACTGGATCCCCCTACAATTCGCAGGCCAGGAGCTGGAGCTGCCTCTGAAAACTACAAAATGGCGTGTCTCCTCAGTGGCTTCTAGCCCCCAGGGGAGGGAGCTGACGCAATCCCCAAATACAGGTCCCAAAGTCCATAGGACACTAACCTCTTACTTTGTCCTAGGCATGTCTGTGTTGATAATTCTGGAGTTGCCACAGCTGCTGGTGTTCTGGGGTTCCTCCAGCTAGCTGCTGGCCCTGCTGCCCTGGGGCTAAAACTTTGGCTCATGCGGACCTGTTCTCAGCTCGGCTTGGCTCAGCTCGCCGCGCTGCGTGCTGCCGTCTCCCAGACTGCTGTGCTGGTCCTTCCTGCAGGGCTGCTGGGCTGTTCTCAGCGGGAAGTTAGCTTCTCTGTGTCGTTCTGTGGGTGCTGGGGCTCCAGAAGTTGTTCAGAGACCCCTTTTACATAGTTTGGGGGGAATCTGGGGGCAGAGTGGCTTGGATGAGCTGTTTCTACTCCGCCATCTTGGCTCTGCCCCCCAGTATTAAAATTTTTAAAAATCGGCCTGGTTATATAATAATGGAGAGACTGCAGTCTCTATGAGTATATACTCCAACTCAGTAACTCTAAAGGAAGAACACCAGCACATTGGGTGAATGCCCCTTTGGCGGAAGTAGGTCATGATAAGGAACAGATCCACTCTGCATCTGCTGCCTGATTTCAACATCTCTATGTCCAAAGCAAGCCAACTATAGCTATCTTCACCTTGGAGACAAACCAAAACCATGATAGGAATAAGTGGGCACACAAATGTAACTGTGTGCATCTGCCTCCTACGTGTGCTATATATATACAACCCCACTTTGTACTCTGTAGCCTAGGAAGGACTCTAAGAGCCTCCTCCCTCTCATTGCAATGATCCTTAAATCCCCATTTAGGAAGACAGGGAACCTCTCTTTTCCTCCATATCCTGGCATCTCATACCTGGTACTTCCATTGCTTCCACATTTACCAGTACTAGAGGGCTGACTGCTTTGTGTGTATTTGGGAGAAGAGGAAGAGAAATAGCAGCACCTCCCCTCCCCCAAACAGTTCTAGAGATTGGTATTCATTAGGAGTTTGCACAAATCTTGGTAGCCATTGTAAAGTATTTAAAGGGAAAGAAGGCTTAGATGCATTTTTCTGGAACGTAGAAAGCTGAGCTAGAAAGGAGCAGAAGTCACAGAAGCAGATTTGGGCTTAACATCAAGAGGAAACCACATAACAATGAGCATTTTCCCAAAGTAGAATGTAGTCATCAGTAGCCTTTCAACCAAAATCATTGAACAAAGACTGAATGACCACTTGTTAGTGGAGAGGGAATTCTCATGAGGGCATAGGCTGGACTCAATAGCACCAAGGTTCTTCTGAGAGGGCACAACCCTGGTACACTCCCCTGCCCTTCAGAAACTAATCATCTTTGAAACAAGCCTGTTTTCCATAAAGTATTTTCACACTGACTATCTTTCAAATCAATCAACAAACATTTAATGTTTGCTTTTCAAGTGTCAGGCACTCTGATAAGCACTGAAGCTCTCTCCCCCACCCCCTCTCATTCCCCCACCTCTCTCTCTCTCTTTCGCGCTCTTCTCTCTCTCTCTCTCTCTCTCTCTCTCTGTGTGTGTGTGTGTGTGTGTGTGTGTCCAGGATGGAGTACAAAGAAAAAAAATTTGCTCTCAAGGAGCTTCTATTCTAATCGAAGAGACAGTGTGTAGATAGGTAGGTAGGTACTTATTTAATTAGCATAAACGAGATTTCATAGGGAAACATAGGAGACACATAGGAAATCTCATTAAATTAAATTGATCTCATTAATATGGAAAATAGTTCCCAATAGCTAATGAAAGCTTTTATTACATATGAAATTGTCATGGCTGAAATTTGTGCTACTTAAATAAAATGTTGTTGAAAATTTCATTCATTTCATTTCTTGAATATATGCCCAGTTAATGAGATTTCCTATGTGTCCAGACTTTAGGGACAACTACATGTTGTAGTGGATAACTACCAAGCAGATACCATACAAGGTAACTTTAGAGGAAAGGGCATTAGCAATTGTGGTTCAGGGAAGGTGCAGACAGTTAAGGCCTCCTTCAGAAGATGGCCATTCAAGCTGAATCTTGAAGGAAGCCAGGAATTCCAAGAAGCAAAAGTGAAGAAAGAGAGTATTCCAGGCAGGGGGAACAGTCAATTCAAAGGCATGTAGATGGGACATGGGGCATCTTGTGTGAAGAATAGCAGGTCACCATGACCACAGAGTACCAGGAGATGAGTTATATGTTAAAAAAAAAAAGAAGAAAATTATGGGAAGGGGACAGTTTTACATGCCAGAGAACTTATTATTTCATCCCGGAGGTAAAAGGGGGCCACTGGAGTTTTGGGGGCAGTAGGCTGCCTTTTTTTCCCAATATTATGTTCACCTTACCTGTGTGAATGCATATCTTCCTTAGATGCCCAGGCTTGAAACCTAAGTTGCATCCGTGACTCCTCACACTTAGTTCCTATATTTAATCTGTTGTTAGGGCCTGATGGTTTTTCCCTTTCAGCATTTCTTGTAGAGGATGTCCCAAGAGGTTTAGTGCATTTTTCTGATATTAAGGTATCTAGTGGGCAACAATAGTGCTCAGAGTTCTGGACCTGGAGTTAGGAAGACCTGAGTTCAAATCCAGCTCCAGACATTTCCTAGCTGGATGACCCTGGGCAAGTCACTCAACATCTGTTTGTATTAGTTTCCTCATCTCTAAAATAGGGATAATAGCATAGCAGCACTCACCTTCCAGGGTTCTGAGGATCAAATGAATTATTATTTCTAAAGCACTTAGCATAGTTTCTGGTATATAGTAGGTATTATATAAATATATAATAGCTATCATCACTGTTATGTTTAGCACTTTTGGTAAAGAATAGATAATAAAAATGTAAGGGTCATAAAAAACAGGAAAAGAGATAAATTAGATATTTAGAGTTTATGTAGACAAAAAAGGGTAAGAAAAAAAGACAAAGTCATCTAGTTTTGAGAAAAATACAACCTGTTTACTTAAAGAGAGGGAGAGTAAGGGGACCTGGATTCGAATCCTAGCTCTTCTAGTGTCCTACCTATGTGACCTTAGTCAAATTCCCTAACTTCTCAAGCCATAATTTCCTCATCTATGAAATGAGGGTATTGGATTAGATAATTTATAAAGTCCTTTCAACTCTTAATCTATGATTTTATGCTTGTGAGTCATAGATGTGCAACTATAATGTATTTAGTTTACTCTCAAAAGAACAATTTGAGATTTAAAAAGTTATGCATGCATAATGTGTATGTAAATTTATAATGAATATTTTGTAGAAATGTGACATTGGAAGAATAACAACATTCTTCTTTCTTTTGTAAGACTGGGGACTGAAATAGAAAGTATATATGATTTTCACAATCTTTACCCTGCAATTGGCCAGTTTCCAAAATCAGATAACCATTTTTTGGTAGATGGTTTGAAAACAAAGCCATGGTTTAAAGCTTCTTAGAAAATGCAAGAAAACTCCTCTGGCACCATCTTTCAGACTAATATAGATGGATTAAAGATTCTGACAAAGATTAAAAAATTACATGAGGTTGTCAGTATTATAACAGGAGTCTAGAAGACCTGAGCATGGTGATGTAAAGACAGAAAGTGGCAAATGAGTAAACAGAAGAGACATAGTGTCAAAGGATAAATAACATTTTAATGAACAATAATAAGCAACGTAAATTTGGACGTTGGTTTCCATTATTACAGAAGTTGAGTTCTTCTGCATTCACATCTAGTAAAATATACATCTCTATTTCATTTACAGGTTGTACTCAGATTATCTCTACTTTGCAAGTTCCAATAAATCTGCTGAAGATTTCCACGAAAAAGTGGCAGAATCTCTGCAGCTGTTTGAAAATTGCATGTTGGATTATTCATTGCGAGCCTGTGTCTACAATAACACACTGAATAATGCGATGCCTGTATGTATTCACAAAATCCTTTGCCTTCTTTCAATAATGAGCTATTTTGCTGTTATTATCGAAGTGGAAATGTGGCTCAGAATTTTAGCATATAAAGAGGAGGAAGTGTTTTAATGTGCAAATACTGTTCTGAGAGCCCTTTTGAGAGGTAAATAACATTAAAACAGATACAGGCCAGCGAAAACCAGCATTTTTATCACTTTGTTCCCTGTAGATGATCCACCAAGAACCACAACTTCTTGCTTTGCAAGAGAATGAGGGCCCTTTTTCCCCGTTATGTTACCATTTGGTGTGTAACTTTTATTCCAAATCCATCCAAAATTCCAGATTGACAAGGGTACCCATCCTGGAAATTACCCCATGAATAGACATTCTATTTCAGAAAATTTTGGTTGAATTTTAAAATATTTTGTTGTGTTTTAAATAGCATAACACCAATGTTTCACATAACTGGCCATCAAACAAAATATGTCATCTGCTGATCAATTTTATGCTTCTTGTTTAAATCCATGAACATTTTTCTTCCTGTTTTTTTTTTTAATACAGAGAAAGTAATTTTTGCTAATTTTCTTTTATAACTTCAGAGCATTTAAGTTAGGGGTAGTTGACCTCACCTTGTGATATTTTTTCTATTTCCAGAGTAGTTTTCTCACTTCATGCAATTTTCTGCTCCAAGCTAACAGACATTTATTAAGTCCTTATTGTGTGCCAGGAACTGTGCTAGCCAGTTGCTGGAAATGCTCTTAAACAAGCTTGCAGAAGACAATGAAGATAAAGGCAGTTGGGTAGCATGGTAGGTAAGATCCAGGAAGACCTGAGTTCAAATCCTGTATCAGACCCTTAATAACTTTGGGACCCTGCGCAATTAACCTTTGTTAACCTCAGTTTCCTTGTCTGCAAAATACAGGCAATGAAAGCATTTACCTCCCAGGATTGTTATAAGGATCAAATGAGATAATATACACAAAATATTTCCCAAACATTAAGGCACTACATAACTGGCTAACTGCTATTATCTCTATTAATTAATCTTAGTGATCCTCATGTGCTCCAATCTCACTACACTAGGAACATGGACCACAAGAGACCACAGCTGGACATGTGTAGGTACTGGTTTGTTGGGAGAAGAGAAGAACTCCCCCAGGAGAGGATGGAATCCAGGCAAAGAATTTATTCATTGACTTATTCCGTGAACATTTGCAAGCTACTTACTTTGTGTGGGGATACAAGGAGGATGAATTAAATTCTCAATAAAATTTTTATTAACAGCTTGTTCCAGGCAGGCACTGTGCTATGTATGGGCTGTAGTTATAAAGACAAAAAAAAGAAACTACCCTTACCTTCAAGGAGCTCAAATTCTCTCAGGGAGACAACACAGACATGTGCGAGTATGTAAAAAATGTAAAAAGAAATAAATGGATGAAAAATAATTGGGGAGAGACACAAAAATCTGGGGATCAGAAAAGACTTGTGTGGAAAAGGACATTTGAGGGGATTCCAGAAGGTAAAGGTGAGCAGCGATTGCATTTCAGGCATGGGGAGCCACTTTGCAACAACACAGAGATGGGAAATGCAGTGTTCTTTTTCCTAATAGATTGCATTTTAGTAGAGGAAATGAGGCATAGCTTCATTCTGTCTCTTAAGGCAGTATATGATAAGGATCTTATGAGCTATATGCCACAAGAGCAAAGAGGAGGTAGGGAAGAGAGAGGATGAGGGGAGGATTCACCAAAGAGAATAAAAATGTGGAATAAAAGGACTTGGGAAGGTTCAAGGTTTCTGGTACTCTACGCATAAATGGGTGAATAAGTTAATCACAAGCCTTTTATTAAGACCCTGCTCTATTCCAGGTATTGAGCTAGGACTCAGGGGTTACAGAAGCAAAAGTAAAATCATTTCCTGTCCTTAAAGAACTTACATTCTATCAGGGAAGACTATATACATGTATGCATGTATGTGTTTATTTATACACTTATATAGTATATACTGAGATATGTATATTATATGCTATAATATATATTATACATACTGAGAAAGAGGCAGACAGACATATGTGTGTGTGTGCATGTGTATGTGTATACATGTATATACCAAGTAAATTCAAGGCATTAACAGTTTGCAAGGTCATGGGCAATGGGGAGCATTAAGAAGGGCCTTTTGTAGAAGATAGCCCTTCAACTGTGTCTTAGAAGAAACTCGAGAGAAGGAAAGAAATGGAATGTACATAGGGACCATCTAGTGCAAAGGTTCAGAGGAAAGAAAATGGATGTCATATATGGGTCACAGTAAGAAGGACAGTTTGGAATGGGTCCCTGATAGAAACTGTTCTGTTGGCTCAGCATGGTTCAATAACTTTTCAGGGAATCAGACTCCTACTAGGTTGTTTTTTACCCTTTCTATTATACCATTCAACTGTATAATTGAAAATACTGAGGTGATTCTGTACACATTATTAGCCAAAACTACCCTAACAAGTCAAAGAATCAGAATTCAATCCTTTAGATATTCATATGTGAACATCTGCCTTAGAATAATTTATAAAAAACATCTTAATTAAAAGATCCCATCCTGCAGTCCCAGGTATTCTGTGTGCTTCTAAAAACCTGGTTTTCATAGGAATAGCTCAGTTTCACCTCGAGCTCTGCCTCTTTCTATTCCCAAGGTTTGTGATCAGCTTTCTAAGACCTTCTGCCTCAGAGGGGAATGGTTTACATATTGTTAACAGAGATCAAAATGCTACCATGTTATTCATATTAGTCATCACTCCATATAGAATGTCTCTAAAGTATGGAAAGCTCCTAATAGATTGCTTGTCTGCAAAATACAGGCAATGAAAGCATTTACCTCCCAGGATTGTTGTAAGGATCAAATGAGATAATATACACAAAGTATTTCCCAAACATTAAGGCACTACATAACTGGCTAACTGCTATTATCCCTATTAATTAATCTTATGATCTTCATTGCTCCAATCTCACCATACTAGGAACATGGGCCACAAGGGACCACAGCTGGAAGCTCCTACTATGTTTTACAGTGCTTGGACTGTGTGGGGGAAGTTATGAGTTTCACTTCCGGAGTCATTCTTTGTTCCCTTTCTCACTGTTCCCTACTGCCAGCTCAGTAAAAACATTTTTTTATCTGAAAAATTTTATATAATCCTATATCATGAGAGACCAAAGAGCAATACTTTTCTAAGTCATTTTCATGCCATGAGATATGTCTGTGAATATTTTCATTGGTGATGTTGGTGTCAGAGTCTTAGCAAGAACAAGGAAATTCAATAGCAACGAATAACCCTCATCCTCCACAACTCACGAGAACTCTTCCCAAGACTTCACTGTACTTTACTTATGAGTTTATAAATACATCAGTCTATGAGTCTGTGGTAAAAGATGGCATAATTTATTGACCAGAGTGATTTTTTTTTGGTGTGGTGAAATAATGAAGTGCTTATTAAATGTTTTTCAGAGGGCATCATAAAAGGTTCCATGAGTTAAAAAAATCACAAAACTTTCCATTTCCTACATTTCTACATGACCATAGTCTGTAGAGTCACAAGGAGAATCAGCATTTTTTAGCCAATTTGTAGGATCCCAAAGTTCATGATCAGAATTTGGAAATTGTACAGTGAGTGGCATTAGGTAGGGAAATGGATAGTCTAACTTCCTCCACCATTCAAAAGCACTGTGGACCAACTCCCTGACCTTCATACCATTTATTGAATGTACTTTATGAAGGAAGTTTTCAAGAAAAAGAAACATAGTTTAGAGTTAGAAATGATCCAGAAAAGTTAAATGATTTCTCTAAAGTCATCTAGGTCTTTAGAGAAGAACTGGGATTTGTACCCATTTCTCTGAATCAAAATTCAGGACTCTTTCCACTCCACACTATTTCTCTTGTGTCATTGATTTCTTTGCATCCAGTGAGTAGGGCTTGACTAGATTAATTTAACTTTAGCCTTGTTGGCTAGGTACTTGGTCTTGAAGTTTTGAGGGAAATCATCACATCAGTGACAGTTCCATGAATTTTAAATGAATTGAAAATAAATTACTGTCCCTGAAAACAAGTAAGGTTGGCTATTTTAGCTATATTGTTAAGCTAGAGGAGTCTTAGACAATGCTTAATTATATTGAAATTGACCTATTAAAGTTATCCAGTCCCAATTTAGGGGATTTGCCAGTGGAGATAGCTGCCATTGAAAGGATAGAATAGTCAGAGGGAGTGGGAACTTGTTACACTCATTTCCTCTGCCCAGATGAGCTCTTCATTTAAAGAGGATGGTGCCCATGACCTAGAATCCAGAGGCTATGTGCTTATAAATAATAAATTCATTCCTCTGCAGTATCCCCACCTGCAAGCATTGAATACAGATGGTATCCATTCTTATGCTGAGCCCAAAAAGGACAAGAGTGGAGTGAGACAATTTATGAGATGATCCTTACCTTTAAGGAGATTATAGTCTAGTTGGGGAGATGGGAAAAAGGTTCACAAAATCAGAATATTAACAAGTCAGCCAATAAGCATTTATTAAGTGATTACTGTATGCTAGGCAATATGCTAAGTGTTGAGGATACAAAGAATGGCAAAAGATAATCCCTGCTCTCCTGGAACTCATAGTCTGATGGGTGAGATGAAGTGAAAACGATTATATACAAACAAAATGTATAGAAGGAGGTAAGCCATTAGCATTAAGGGAGAGCAGGAAAGACTTCTAGGAGAAGGTGGAATTTTAGCTGGGACTGGAAGGAAGCCAGGGAAGCCAAGAGATAGAGATGAGGGGAGAGAACACTTCAGGTATGGAAACAACCAGTGGAAATGTAGTCATGAGATGTAGGCTTTAGTATAAGGACCAGCAAGGAGGTCAGTGTTGTTGGATAGCAGAGTACATGAGAATGAATAAGAAACCTGGAAAGGAGGGGGCCAAGTTATGAAGGAATATCTTACATCCATGTACAATTTATCATTTCCTAAGTTGTCCCAGCACTTGATGCTTTTTGAGCCTCTCAACAAATTGTCTATGGTCATCTAGGCTAGTGGTGTCAAGAAGTCAAGTAGAAACAGGGGCCATTAATCTATCCATAAGAATCGCTGTGGGTTTCATACTAAATTAATTTTAAAATGCAGTGTTACCTATGTTCTATTTTATTTTTATTTATTTTGTTAAATATTCCCCAATTACATTTTAATCTGGTTCAGAGTGACACTCAAAAGTATTGTGGGTTACATGTTCAACACTTCTAATCTAGGCCAAGGGCAGCTAGGCAGTGCAGTGGATAGTGTTTGGAACTGGAATCAGGAAAACTGGTCTTTACTAGTTCAAATCCCGCTTCAGATGCTTATTAGCTGTGTGATACTGGGGAATTTACTCACCTTGAGTGACTCAGTTTACTCATCTGTAAAAATGAGCTGGAAACCATTTCACTATCTTTGCCAAGAAAACCCCAAACAAAGATTCATACATGACTGAAACAACTCAACAATAACTACAACAATTTAGGCCAAACCTCAGGTTTTATAGATAGGGAAACTGAAGATTAAAGAGGTTAAGTGCTATGTCCAAGGTCTCAGTGGCAGAATGAGTAGGAAGACCTGGCACTTTAAGGACATCATTCTAATTCCACCACTCTTTCCACTGCACATGATGACTCACACAAGAACAGAGTTAATTCGTGATAAAGATGGCTCCCAGAAGCACATAAGTGGTGCAGTGGGTAGAGCATTGGACGCATCATCAGGGAAGCCTGAGTTCAAATATACCCTTAGACACTTACTAGCTGTGTGACCATGGGCAAGTCACTTAAACTTCTGTCTACCTCAGTTACCTCCTCTGTAAAATAGAGATAATAATAGGATTGGGAGGATCAAATTTGTAAACATCTGTAAAGTTCTTTGTAAACCATAAAGCACTGCATAAATGCTAGCTAATCGTTTTTTGCATTGGTGGGGGGGGCAGGGCACTTGGGCTTAAGTGACTTGCCCAAGGTCACACCACTAGTAAGTGTTAAGTTTCTGAGGCCGGATTTGAACTCAGGTCTTCCTGACTCCAGGACTGGTGCTCTATTCATTGCACCACCTAGCCACCCCCATTTGCTAGATAATCTTATAATATATTATATGTAATTATATATGATGTTATAGATGATAATATATTTGTTATTATTAGGTAGTAGTAACTCTAGATGTTTTGTTTAGTTTTTTTCCTCTACGTTGAAAAATGGAGACTTTAAAGGCTGATGTAGTTTGTGCTGGGAAGGGCTTCATAGAGGGAAATCCTTGGGATGTAAGTGAGACCCAGATAATTACAAGAGAGCAAGGAAAAGCTATAAGATGAAAAAAATAGGGATGGCATATGGGGGAGGCATTAAGGAAATCACCTTGAATAGAATACCGATTTATTTTAATAACTTCATAGTACATATTTCCTTCCATGAATCTGATACAAATGAGCATCTTGTTTACCATGATGTACTTTGCATCACTTTAAATTTTCAATTTTTCTTAGGGGAAGTGAAAAGGGGAATGGAATGTACATTTATTAAGCTCTAAGCACTTTACAAATATTATCTCATTTGATATTACCAACTTCTATTATCACAGTTAAAGTCAATCCCCATATGGACAAAGTAAATAGTCTCCAAATGTTATCTGCCTTCAGTCTTTAAACTGTTTGGAAAAAATTTCCCAGCCACATGATTGGTGGTGTAACCCTCAGACATTCTCGGACACATAGGAAAATCATAGGCTCATAGATGTCAAACTGGAAGGGACCTAAGAGACCACCTTGTCTAATCCATCATTTTACAGATGAGGAAACTGAGATAGGCAGCAGTGAAGTGACTTGCCCAGTGTCTCACAGAGGGAGTCAAATCTGGGTCTTCTCACGGAGTTTCTCGTGGTTTGTCCTACTTTCCAAGTGGCCCTTCTAAGAGGAAACCCCCAGGATCAAGGTCTTTCTTTAAAATTGTTTGCTCATTCTCAAAGAGGACCATAACATCATGG
The DNA here is from genome assembly GCA_011680675.1 of Gymnobelideus leadbeateri. Classification (NCBI taxonomy): domain Eukaryota; kingdom Metazoa; phylum Chordata; class Mammalia; order Diprotodontia; family Petauridae; genus Gymnobelideus; species Gymnobelideus leadbeateri. Next base: position 120,600 of record WOXC01006158.1, read on the forward strand.
AAGTGACACCATGCATACAAGTGGATTGGATTTAAGGGAGGGAGGGGTGTGAAAAGTCACCACCCTCACTTTCTCCACTGGAGGCATCTGGGTCTAGTGGCCAGATATTAATGGGAAAGAAGCACCTAGGCAATTAGAATGAAAGTCATAAAATTCCTCACAAGGGCATTGGATGTTTTAATTACTCTTAGCACTTTTTTAAGCTCCTTCATTTGTAGGAACAAAACAACATCTTTGTTTCCCAGCTGCTATAGATATTCTTTTAAGCACTTATGTTCAGTGTGTAAAAAAACAGAACAGGTTCTTTCCAAGATTTAGGTCATTTGGGAAATAGATTTCAGGGGAAAATAGTTGCCTTTGGGAACGAGTCATTCTTTTTTATCTTGTAATAAAAGAGCCCTGGATAGGCTGTCAGAAGACCCGGGTTCAGATCCTGGCATTATCACTGTTTTACCTGTGTGACTGAGTCAATCATTTCATATCTCTGAAGCCCAGTTTTCTCATTTATAAGGGAAATATTTCTACTACATATCAGAATTATTATGAAGAAAGCACTTTATAAAATGTTATATAAATGGGATCTATTTTTGGAAAGGCATTTCTGTCATGTTCATCATGACATAGATAAAGAGATCTGACTTCCTAGTCAGGATCCTTGGTTCAAGGAACACTTTGGATTCGTACTGGTTTTGTGACCCTGGGCAAGTCACTTAACTTCTCATTGTTCTAGGAAATTCCCCAAGACTTTATTTAAGTAGCAGAGAAAATATCCAAGAGTTCCCTATCTTGATAATATTACAAATTTAATTTTTTTCTTTATTTCCTCCTTCTTTTCCCTCCTTGCTGACATATTGCATTGTGCCCCTGTACAGTGATAGTGTCCTGGGTGTTCTGGCTACCTCTGTGAACCCTTACTAGTGGATTAGCTTTAATGAGTGCAGAAATTAGGTCTTATCTTCTTCCCCCTCCCTCACCACCCTTACACCCTACCTCTATACAAAGGAAGCATTTAATAGGTGTTTATCAAATCAAATTTTGTTGGATCTATTTGAGGATATTGAAAGACATGGCTTTACCTCATCTTGAACGTCTTTCCTCCAAGCCCATTTTGATTATCTGCTTGGCCTTTAATAAAACCAAAAATGAGAAACTATGTCACCTAGAAGCCTTGAGTGTCTTGCCACTGGTGGGCAAAATAAACTAGTGACTGCTACATGTGTTGATGGTTCTCAGGTCAATGGGAAAGTTGAATTAGAGAGTGGGTGAAATAGTGGGGAGAGCTGGGAAGGTGGAGTATACTGTAATGAGGGCAGAACAGCTGGTTCAGCTTAGGGGCTATTGCTTTAAGACGGTGGTGGCACCAGAGCAAAACTACTCATGCTTTACCTAGCACCATTTTTTCAGTTTTGTCTCTCCTATTTTGGCCCTTTCGTATTTATTCCCTTTTATAGTCCTTGCATTGCTTTCATTTCATTAGCCCTTGGGAAAGCTGGAATAAGCCCCTAGAGTTGGGAATTCCCAAAAGGCAGAGGTATCATGGAGGCCAGAGAGAAAGGGGCAAGACTGAGGAATGATGGCGAGGAGTCGATTTTGTTTGGAATTTAGTCAAGTGGTGTGTGTGTGTGTGTGTGTGTGTGTGTGTGTGTGTGTGTGCAAAATGTGTAACAAGATTTCAAAGAAAGAGCCAGAATAGAGTTTTTTCTTTTATCCTGAGCTAAGGCAGAACTACTAAAACTTTTAACTTGTGGTGAGTGATGTGATTGCACTTGTTGTCACCCAGGGAAGGCCTGGGTTTAAATTGTGGAAGCATCAGGGTGATGTACAATATGAAAGCAAAAATAACTTTATTAAAGGTGACAGAGCTAAAATAAGGGAGCTTACATTTCCAGCAGCAGGAAGGAGTCCTGGCAAAATCCCTGTGAAATGCTCTTCTCTCTGGGGTCATTCCATTATCATTGGCTTGACCTGGATGGAGGCTTCAATGAACCAATTCGAGCAGGCCTTTTCATTTAGACCACCCTTTGGTATGCAATGTAGAGAGTCACAGCATGTCAATAGTTGTTAAAAATAAGTGAATTTCTCTAGTTGTCTACCTGAGGAAGCTAAGTAACACAGTGGATAGAATACTTGGCTGGGAGTCAGGCTGATCTGAGTTCAAAACCATCCTCAGCCACATATTAACTGTGTGACTCTTGGCAAGTCACTTAACCTCTGTTTGCCTCAGTTTCCTCATCTACAAAATGGGGATAATGATAGCATCTACCTTGCAGGGGTTTTGTAAGGGTTGGATGAGATAACAATTGCAAAGCACAGTGCCCCCACATATGGTAGGCCATATTTAAATATTAGCCATAATTATTATTTGAGCAATATCCATAAAGTTCTGCTGGCTGACTTCAGATCATACATCAGCTACTATAGCTGAAGTAGAGATCATTTATTTACCCTGTTTTTCCATTTAAAGTTTTCTACAAATTCCCTGTCTCTTATATTTGTGTATTATCCAGCTAATTGCCAAATCTTGTCACTTCTAGCTCCACAATATCTTGTATGATCCCCCTTCCCTCAGTTCAGACAGCTGCAATCCCAGTTCTGGCCCTCATCACCTTTCATCTGGTCTGGCATTGGTCTTCCTACCTCAGGCCTTTCCCTCCTCTGGACTATCCTCCATATACCTACCAAAATGATTGTCCTAAAGCACCTCTTTGATAAAATATACACTCCTTTGTCTATCATTTAAAGCCCTTTGTAGCCTGGTTGCTTCCTACCTTTCCTGCCTTCTTCCCTACTTCCCTCCATACTCTCCATTCTATGATCTATCTATCCTGGCCTATCTGCTGTTATTCCTCACACATGACTCACCCTATCTGGCTTTTTTACTGGCCATCAACTGTGCCCAGAGGGCTCTTCCTTCTCACCGACACCTCCTAGAATCCCTGGCTTCATTAAAGATTTAGCTGAAATACACCCTTTTGCTGGACCTTTCCTGGTCCCTCTCAGCTTCTAGTGCCTTCCTTTCAAAGATTATTTTCCATCTTCTCTCTCTCTCTCTCTCTCTTTCTCTCTCTCTCTCTCTCTCTCTCTCTCTCTCTCTTCATGTACACACACACACACACACACACACACACATACATGCATGTTTTATCCCTGGAGCTTAGCACAAGGCCTGGATTATAATAAGCATTTAATAAATGCTTCTTTATTGATTGTTTGAAGTTTAATTGATGACTTTCATTTTAAAGCCATAGTCCTTTTTTCTAAACACTCCTTAGATCTCTCTCTCTCTCCCTCTCTCTCCCCCCCCCTCTCTCTCACACACACACACACACACACACACACACACACACACTCCTTAGAGCACATATCTTATTCAAAATTCTTAGACTCTGATAATGTGTACACACAAACAATCATGTACATATGCACACATTTTTCTGTTAGGAGAGAGAAAGAAGATAGTCTGTTTTCTGGGCCTGAGATTAACCATTACATTTAATCAGAGTTTAACTTTTAATGTTGTTTTCATTTACATTATTGTACTTGTCTATATCGTTCTCCTCATTCTGCTTTTCTGTGCTCTTAGTCAGTTAATACATGTTTTTCTCTGAATCCCTCAGATTTCTCATTTCTTACTACACACAAACATCCCATTACCTTCATATAACACAATTTGTAATGGTTGGCATTTCCCAGTTGATGAACACAACACTCACTGTTTCTACTTTGTTGCTGCCACAAAATATGCTTCTATGAATATTTCAGTACATACGAGACCTTTCTGTCTTTGACTTCCTTGTGATATATGACCAAGAAGGGGATTGCTTCATCAAAGCATATGAACTGTTAATGACTTTTTTTCACATGGTCTGGAAGATTGCTTTGGCAACAGAATGAAGGAGAATGGAGATGGGGGAGATTAGAGCAAGGGAGATGTTAGGGGACTGTCTGTCCAAGTGGGGGGTAATGATGAACTAGAAGGTAAGTGAAAATACAGAGGAAAGGATGGATTTGAGAAATTTCTAGGTTTTCTATGCAGAAGGCTGCTAAATCTATCTCTCTTTTCCCAGTCTGTTCTGAGAGCTCTGATTTCATATTTCCAAATGCCTCTTAGAGAACTTCACCTGAATGACCTTCCAGCATCTTATACTTGACATTTAAAACTGAACTTAACAACTCCTCCCCCAAATCTTCTTCCCTTCTCCCTACTTCTCTGCTTCTCATAATGGTTCAGCCTTCTTCCCCATCTTGGAGTCATTTCTGACTTTTCCATTCCACACCTTACACACCAGATTCTGAAGTTGTCTTGTTCCTACTTTCCCAATAACTACTATACCTTCCCCCTCCTCTCCATTCATATTGTCACTAACATAGTTCACATTTTCATTTAGTCTTACCTAGACTACTCTAATAGCCTTCTAATTTGTCTCCTTGTTTCCAGTCTTCCCTCCAGTTCTCCACACTGTTGTATAAGTCTTCTTTTTCATGTACTTGTATTGTTTTACCACTACTCTACTTGAGTATCCCCTTTGGTTCCCCATTATCCATTGAATAAAGCATACACTTCTGACCTAACATTTAAGGTCCTCCACAATCTACCTCTGGTCCAACTGGATTATTTCCTTTGCTCCTTTCTCTGACTACTCCCTTCTCTGTTCATTATTTCCACACTTGGAGCAGACCTCTACTCCATCAACTCCATCAATTCTGCCTAGACTTTGCTAGATAAAAGTGATTTCTCCCTCAAATTTATTGTAGCATTTTGTCTGGCTCTCGTACTCTCCTATTGCATCCTTCTTTGAATCATCCTTATTGGAGTTCATAATGGGTCTTCCCTGTCATCTCTTTGGCTGTAAATTCTTTGATGGCAGGAGGAGTGCCATTTTTAATCTTTGTTCAGCATCTAACACAGTGTTCTTCACATTGGTTTTATGTTTTGTTTTTGCTTTATTTTGTTTGTTTTTGACTGGCCCTTAACTTCATCAGGATAAAACACTCCCTAGTGAGGAAAACTCACTCTATCAGAGAAGATCAACGTCTGTCCCAAACTTATAGTCTTAGTGAGCTACCCAGGGTCCTAAGAAGTAAAATGACTTTGTCAATATCAGAAAGCTAGTTTAGGACAGAAGCAATATTTGAACCCCATGTCCTCCTGTCTCTAAGCCTTGTGTGTTATAGACACTATTATATGTTTTTTGGATTGATTTAAATTAAAAGAATTAATTAAATTAATTAAAAGAAATTAAAATCTGATTGGATGAGAAAAATAAGATAGAGAAAAAAAGGCAAAGAGGCAGATGTTCAGCTTGGGTAACGGGAAGAACGGTAGCGCCATCAACAGAGAAAGGAAATCTCTAGGAAATTTAGTGACTTGTGCAAGGTTGCATACAACTAATGAGTCAGTGAGAACCCAGGTCTGATGACTTAGCTTTTGCCTCTTTCCAAAGCATCTTATCCATTAAAACAGTTCTGTAAATACAGTCAGACTTTATCACTTAACTACCCTATCATCAACTTTTGTTTTGGGAGAGGGAAATGAATTTGATGGAGCAAAATGAAAAGATTGCAAAGTCAGTAACTCCAAATCTTCAACTGCATGAAAAGTCCTTCAGACAGCTTTTTTGTGATTTCTGAGTACGGCACGCACCCTGTTAGCTTAGAAACCAGCCTGAGGTCTTTTTTATGAGGCAGTTAATAAGGTAACAATATGTGGCTTGGATAGAAGCTAATGAACTTTGGGAGACTATTTATCTCCTTTAATTGCTTCTTATTTCTCCATCCTCCTACACAGAGATATTGAGACTATAAGATAAATAATGAGGTTGAAAAATGAGAACAATGTGAAAATATTTTGGGTTGTGTATATTTTGCTAAATGTCTCTTAGATTATTATCTCTGGCATATGAACTCATTGAGGGTGGGAACAATGTTATACACACACACACACACACACAATCAAGCATATACAGGGTGTCCCAAAATCAGTACTGTGTGTGTGTGTGCATAAATATAAAGAGGGTGGACACCCTCTTTATATTTATGCACACACACAGTACTGATTATTTTGCCAAAAGTCTGAAAAAATAAGCATTTAGCCGTTTAATATTCATGATGCCAATGCCTAAATATCCAGGGTTTGGTAGAGGAGGTGTCTATAGAGGAAAATAGAAGAAAAACTGTATAATATGAATGATTATCTCAGTGGGGAGTGGTTTTATTTTCTGTTCTGTAATATCTCAAGTAATTGTTGGAAATTATTTCAGATTGCTTTTCCCTTACTTTTGTCTTTAGGTAAGGCTGCAGATTGGCCTATATGTTGTGTATCTCTTAGACTGGCTCACTGTTTTTGACAAAGAGCAGATCCTTATTCTTCGTCTAGAAGATCATGCCTCCAACGTCAAGTATACCATGAACAGAGTTTTCCAGTTTCTGAATTTAGGTATGAAGAAGATTGTGTGAATTCTTTATTTCATTAAAATCTTAAAGTAAAATAGGATCAAGAGCAAAGTGTAGTTAATAAAGAATGACATGCAGGACAGATAGAATGCTAGAAAGTGGACTAGGATAACATTCCATTGAGACTGGGAGAGTCACAGGCATCACTCAAAGGCCTCATGACCCTCCCCTCCCACTTTTGTCATGTATTGGACATGGGGCCACCCAATTCCTTTGCTCAAATCCACGAGTCATCTCTGAGCATAGCTAAAACCTATGTAACCTGGGCTGAGTGGATAATCTGCAATAATAAAGGAGAACTACTCCACTGTTAAAGAATATGTTACTGATTATAATTAGGAAAGAACACTTCCAGGTGGATTGTTGATTGAGAGAATTTGATATTGAATAATATCTTGATTTTTTTAAAAGAAGTGTTTTCTTCAGGTCAATAAGAATCGTATTCCATAGGACAATATATCCTAAGGGCCTGTCTGAATTCTTTTGTCATGTAAGAATTTGGTTGATTGGATACTGTTAGAAAAAAGTGGACCTATTGTATGCAACTCAAAAAAAATTTTTGTCAAGGAGGCTTTCCCTCCAAAGGGAGGATTGGATTATCCCTATTATATTTGGCAATTTCTCTCATATATCACCTGAAGTTTTTACAAGCTATCTAGAGCGATCCCAAGGGGTCTCATTACATGACCTACTGGAAAAGCCTGGTACTCCATGCCTCCAGATATTTTAGGATGCCCTCTGTACATAGTTTTTCCTCTGCCACAATTTGAGTCAAACTTGATAATTTTGGATTTCAGGTATATGACTAGGAAAAGAGGAGATGCCTTCCCATTCCTTCTTTCTTCTTCCCTCAGAAATTGTTTGACCTTACTACTCAGGGAAACAAAGGGAATAATTCAGTAATGTTTGTAAGCTATTCATTAGTATCTATAATGATGCTTTCACTTATGATATCATTAACATCTATAAAGAACATGGAAATAATCCTAACAAAGGTATAAAACTAATCCTATGCATTCCACTGTACATAGTATCACAGATGTTCCTCTCCTCTCTCAACCCAGTCTTGTGGTCCTTGATCCAGCTGAGTCATTGGCTAAACTTGGCCAAAGTAAAACAGAAGTGATTAAGAATTACTGATGAACTAAGGCAGTGTAAGCCACTAGATCAGACTCATTCAGATAATCATCGTAATAGAAGTTAATATTTGATACTCATAACAAACCTGTGAGGTTGACACCATTATCATCTCCACTTTACAGATGTGGAAGCTAAGGCTGAGACAAGCTAAGTGACTTGCCCAAGGTCCTACCAATAAGGAGGCAAGATTCAATCTCAGCTGTTCCAAAGTCCAAGTCCAATACTTTATTCAATATCCCACCTAGCTGACTCAAATCAAAATAAAGTACTCGCAGAATTTTCCATTGCAAGATGTTGATGGGTCAAGGGCACCCTCAGAATCAGAGGAGCAAATTCTTCCCCATTAACTCCCAAATCAAGAGCAAAACACTCAGCTGGGGTAGGCAGAAAATGAAATTTTTGAGTCCTCCCTGCTCTGCTCCTCAACTACAACCATCTTACAACGTGGTTGGCATTAGGGGACAGACCCCAGTCCCCACCAAATAATGTTATGTCCATTAGCATCACAAAAGAAGAAACATATTTGGTAGAATTCAGATGAAGCTGATTGTCAGTGACTCTTAAACAAATAGACCTACCACAGAGGGTGTATTGAGCAATTATTGAAGCAAGGCTACATGTCCTTTGAAAGCAGCATCTCACTATTGTATGCATCTTTTTGTAAAAGCACAATTCAGTATAAGTGCATGTATATGTGCACACACATATATAGTGCAATATCCATGTTCATACAGGCATATGTCTATATGTGCACATTGATACATATTGCGTACATAAATATGTACGTGCGTGTGTATATACGTGTATTTATATGCATAGATATGTGTATATATATTTTTAAAAGTTCTCTTAGCAACGTGAAGAATAAACAGTATTTTAGCAAAGTTGTTTTTAGTTCCTTTTGTTCCTGCCCTTCCTTAACTGAGTTCTTTTGTCCCTTTTCCCTCAGGTCCCTTAAATAAAAAACAGGAAGCCCTGATTACCAGGAGTCCTGCATCAAATACAAGACGTCCAGAGGACCGGAACCTGGGACCCATGTTTCTACTCACAAAAAAGATTCTCCAAGACTTTTATGAGCCTTTCAATACAAAACTGGCTCAAGTGCTTTCAGATGAAGCTTTTTGTTGGAAACAGACATAAGGAGTGAATTCACTGCTGTGAGCATCATTCTAGAAGAAGATTTTATTACTTTTCATCAAAAGATATTTATTTGGGGGCAATTATTTTATCCTTGGCATGAAGGACTTTCTCCCAGGATTTTTGCCCTTCTTTTACCTTAGCAAATCATATTTCATTATAACTATACCATACTTTGGGATATCAAATATCCTTATATTGACTCCTTGTAATGCATCCTTTCATTATGCACAGTTGGGGATCGATAGGATGGAATTCTATTTTTTCTACCCTCACAATTTTATAAGTATTTATTAATCTCCTGCCATTTGTCCAGCACTGTGCCAGGCACCTGAAGGGATCTGAAAGGTGATGGAATCCTTGTCTTAAAAGGGCTTATAATCTCAGTTTTGTTGGAATTCTGCAACTTAATAGAGCATGCTAGACTGTATAACTGACTTTACAAAATTTATATTTTCATTGTTAATTTCAAAGCATGTCTGTTTCAATTACTTAAAGTCATTTTTGCCTTCTCCTCTCAAACTCCACCGTGCAATTTTACCCTTGGTTAGTTAAGGACTTTATACAGCTGGTAGCAATGGGTAGAATGCTGGGTTTGGAGTCAGGGAGACCTGAATTCAAATGTAGCCTCAGATACTTGCTGTTACCCTGGGCAAGTCACTTAACCACTAGATGCCTCAGTTTTCTCACCTGTAAAATAGGGATAATAATGACACCCACACCCACACATTGTTGTGGGGATCCAATGAGATAATATTTGTAAAAGTGCTTATCACAGCACCTGGCACAGAGGAGGCACTATATGAATGCTTATTTCCTTTGCTTTCTTCCCTTAATTGAATTTATACTACTTTGTATGCTAAAAAAACAAAAGAACAGAAGTGATACTGGATTTTGGACCAAAGGACCTGGGTTCCAATTCTGACTCTTATGCTCAGAACAATTTCCTCATCTTTTAAATGAGGGTGGTTAGACTGGATGACCTCTGAGGTACCTTCCAGCTATGATCCTAAATTAGGTTAAATGATTTCTGTCTCTCTTTTTAAAGCAGAATGGCTTCTATTGTCCCTTCCAGTTCTGTCAGTCTTGTCTTATAAAATAAACAACAGCAGCATTCTCTTCTGTGTCTACATGACAGATTTTCACTTCCTGTTTTATAACTGTTGGTTTTTGCCTTAACAAATACATAAAATGGACAGTACTTTTAAAAGATGATTGTATTCCAACAGGCTCCACATCCGATTTCTCTATTTTAACTGAATTCCATTTGATTTCACTTTATCCAAGAAGAATTTTTTTTAATATTGACTCAAGAATGAGTAACTTTAGAGAATTAGTAGACTTAAGTGGAAAAGTTAGGTTATGTTTTGAGACTTTGGGTTGTGAACAGTGTTGTCAGAGAAATGAATTTTTTTAGTGCCAGTTGGCTGCGTTTCCCATTTTTTTCATTCTCCTTAGACTGATGTTGTTTCCACATTATCAACTACAGTATTGCCAAATGTACTCATACAGTTCATGAACTAGGATGTGTTTTTCCCCATCTCACAAATAAGCTGCATGGGTAGCTGTTGGGTATGTTTGTATGTGGAGCATGAATGGTCTGAGTATTATATTTAGAGGACTCCTCGGGGGAAAAAATGAAAATTTGGTTTAGACATGGGCCTGCAGACACAGTAATTGTTTGGAAGCCATCAGAGTAACGGAATGGAAAACCTGGAGTCAGTTGTTAGGATATCCCAGACAGAACCAAATCCAAGCAATGTTCAGGCTTTGCACCAGAAGTCAAAGTGAAGGTTTCCATGAACCAAAGCTCTTAGATTACGGTTATCTATGTATGCCAAAGTCAAGAAGGGCAGGTGTCTAGATTCTAAACCTTAATTTGCATGTGTGCAGTGAATAATGATTACTTATTATTCCTCAGCTAGTGAAATGTAGTATAATGTTTTCTGCCAATGTAGACAGAGAGATATAGAGTGCAATGTGTAAGACCTAAGTGCTGGCCCAGTATAGACATATATCTATCTCTACATGTCTATATCTATAGTTCTATACGTGTATAGATAGATATACATAGATATACATAGATATAGACATATCAAGACAAATACACTCACATAGCCAAGGCCACTTTTATCGTGGAATAAACTATGGTCTTTTACTCCGGCCTAGAGATAATTTGCCCTATCTTTACAGAACCCCTGACTGGGAGAAAACTCTGGTCAAAGCACAAAGATGCTTGAGGTTGTTAACACTTTAACATGTGTATTTATTTGTGTTATCGTGTGTATGTGTGTATATATGTACATATGCATATAGAAATATATATGCTTTTTTAAAGTGGATACCTTTCAGTACTGATGCTAATGCAACATCAATACTCTGTACACATCCCTTTTATAAATTCTTTTCTTTGCCAATAAATTTGTGCAGTTTTACGTAAATATTTTGCTATTCTATGTGAACTATAGTTAATAACAAGGGTTTTTTCTTACGCACACCTATGCATGTGACAAACATGTATTAATGTAATTCTGCTTCTTACAGAAGTATTATTAAATTGTATTGTTTTCAATATTATTTGGTTTATTATTGGTCCTTTTATATACAGGTGAGCACCTAACACTTCTGTAGTAATAAAATCATTCCGGCATTATTTCCCTAAGGACTAGATTTTCTTATTGAAGATTCTAGCAGCTGCCTTCCCATAAGCCTCTCTTTCCTCCCAGATACCTAACCTGGAGGTACAGTGCTTTTAGCAAGGAGAAAGGCTGTTTCTACAATCATGACCTGAGACAGTTATCTCTAACTTCTCATTTAAAACCAAAGTGAAAAAAGAACATTTCTCATTGAGCTGGTGTTACCTGACCTGGTATTCCAAATATTGTTTCCCTGATTGTATCCAATTGTACTCTTTGATTTAAAAGGTATGTTAAATCACATAATTAAGCTGTACTTTTATTAATCCTTAACATGATCAAATATGCTTACAAATGAGTATTATAAAAATAATGTATGCCACTGTTGTTTATTTTAAAATATAGATGATGTTTTTTTGCTACCAGGGTCTTTTATGTAAGTGAAATGGATGGATGGATTAATGAGTCAGTCAACAAGCATTTGGTAAATGCATACTCTGTGCCAGGCACAGTGCTAAGAACTTTACAAAAATCTCATTTGATTTTCAAATAACCCTGAGCTGTAGGTGCTATTATTAGCCCCATTTTACTGTCAAAGAAACTGAGGCAGACAGCATATAAGTGACTTGCCCAAGGTCACACAGCTAGTTAATGACTGAGGTTGAATTTGAACTCAGGTCTTTTGGGCTCCTGATCCAGTGCTCCATTCTCACACTGCACTTAGGTGCCTGTTGCATGAATGGATCATTTATTAAATGCTTGCTCTGTGCCAAGCACTACGATAAATATTAAGAATACAAATACAAAAGGAAGATAGTTCCTGCTCTCAAGGAGTTTACAATCTAATGAAGGGGACAACACCCATAGGGGAATGGTGACCAGGGAAGGCTGTTTTGGAAGAAGCTATAGGGATGGTAAGTGGAATGACAAGCTCGTCCATTAACATGCCCTTTCCGAATCAGTGCTAGTGGTAATATTTAATCACGGTTCCCATAACAAGAAAATAGTACATCTTCATTAGACTTCCGGGTTAAAGCAAATTACTACCATTTACTTTGGTCAATCAGATCCCATCCATTGTGGTTATGCCCTCCAAAAATGTCAATCGTAAACTGTCATGCTTATGCAACCATTCTGACTCTTGTCCAAGTCCTCCCATTAGTGTGCCACGGGTGAAGCACCGACAGGCTGGGGGCATCTTCCTTCTGGTCTCTTGATGATGGTCAACACAAGTATTTAAAGAGCAGACCCATCTTGTGACTTACCTGTCTTCTACATACAGGAAGAAATGTGTTTGCTAGTGTTTTGTGGAAAATAATCTATGTTTTATGATAATGAGCCCAAATACTTCATAGTGGCATGGAGATAATATGTGCGTGGTGTTTGGAAGCACTGTCACCAGAATGCCAGCTGCAGTAGGTGCCATCAAATTGGAAAGATGTTGAGTGTGGATCTAACCCTGTCTGAGCCAACTGACACCCAGGATAGTTCAGAGAGGCAGATGAACTGAAGATTAGTCACTAAGTGATCATTTTGTGGGAGGTGGGGATATGACTCATAAAAACCCTTTAATAAGGCATTGCAAGATTCAAATTTGAGCCAGAGGGAGCATTTAAAGATGGAAGTATTCCATTCAAAAGTTTTGGTCCTTAGTCATATGTCAATGTAATTGGCTAAAGCCAGCTGGTAGGTCATGGTAATGTCCATGGGTTGACATTTGATGTGGCAACATGAGAGGAACACTGACTATGGAGCCAGAGTCCTGCCTTTTGTACTTAGCTCCTGTGACCTTGGCCAAATCAATCAACCTCCCTGGGCTTTAGGTTCCTCATCTGTAAAATGGAACTAAACTTGTTGGCCTGCAAGCTCCTCTCCAACTAAATATCTATGATGTCCCCTGCAGCTACCACTGTGGTCTGGGAAATCACTTCTCTGACCCGATAGAGTTGGTTCTAGTCTTCATCTAAGGGTATAAATGGGGACTTGGGAAAGACTATTGTAGGTCAAACCTGATTCAGCCTGGGCTGGTGGTTCAGGTTCTGGTTTAGAATGAAATGAGGCCCTTATAAACCAACAGTTAATAAACAGTATTTCCTAAAGCCCTGCCCCATGATCACTGCAGACCTACTATATAAAAAGCTATGTAAACACAACACAGACCTATACTCCACAGCAGCACTCAAGCTCAGGGCTGATTCTTACTGACAGGATGGACCACTGAGAAAAATCCATCTGCTTCAGACCCTGGGGAATCTTTGGCTTGCCAAGCTATTCAAAATTCTGTTGGTGGCCAGGTGAGTCAAATGCCTTGGTGATGGAGAGTGTGACGTCCTTTGGAGCACTTCTTTCAGTATACTAATCATTAGGGAGACAAGGGGAAAGGTGAGGATGCAGGAAGGAACAGCTTATGGTTTGGTTTGGTTTTGCTCTGTGGAATAATTAAAGCTTAAATTAGCAAATAGACCACAACAATAAGTTAAGCAGTAGGGCCGGCCCGTTTTAGGTGCCAAAGCCCTTAACCCTACTTTTTTTTTTCAATTTTCTTTATTTGTTTTTAGTTTTTAACATTCACTTCTATAAGATTTTGAGTTCTAAATTTTCTTTGCTTTCCTTCACTCTCCCCTCCCTAAGATGGTGTGCAATCTGATACAGGCTATGCATGTACAATCATATTAAACATATTTCCACGTTAGTCATTAAACCTACTTTTAAAGAAGGCTGGATCAATAGGAGCTTAAGTTTAGAGCCAGAAAGGACCTTGGAGGCTGAGTCCAATCTCTGCATTTTACAGATAAGGAAACTGAGGTACGGAGTGGTCAAGTGACTTGCCCGTAGTCACACAGTCAGTAACCCTCTCAGGTGAGATTTGAATCCTGATCTTCCCAACTTTAGTCCAGTGCCCTGTCTATTACAGTACACTGCGATATAGTAGTCAACTATACCTTAGTGTTAACCTCAGTCAAAATGCTCATTTCCTTGAGTTGTTTGAATTTTATTCCTTTTCTCTAATTGAAAAATGAGGGATATTTTTGTCACTGGCAAGCAGGCAGAAGTGATGATAGGAGGAGGGTGATTTTTTACCAAAAAAAAAAAAACCCTTTTATTGCCCTAGGAAAAAATACTAGCTACTACTTACTTATCTTTGGATAAGGCCATAACTACTGCGAAGCATTAGGGAAAGACCTACTCACATTAACTAGACTTGGTCAGAGTCTCAGGTAGGCAGCTGTTTCATTGCCTGAGTACCGCAGGTTAAATAAACACATGGATGGTCCCATTCAATTATAGATGGAGGTTAGCTAGACTACAAAAGATCAGTCCTGGGGAAGGTTAGGTCCATCAAACCTCTTGGGTCAGGGGTGTTAGACCAAATGATCTGGAGACCCTTCCAGTGCCATGATTATATAAACACTAAGCACCACATTAAAGCTTACACTGGAAGTACAAGAAAACTTTTCTGGGGAATACCAAACTTCTATTCAGCAGTTATAGCTTCCATGCCTTATTGGCCACTTTGCATTCAGTCTTATGAAAGAGGAAAGAGTATTCATATTTTCAGTCATCATCCTAAATACAAGCACTGTTTTCCCCTACTGATATATCTTTTTTAAAAAGCAAGTATTTCCAACACATCGAAATATTATTCCGACCATATGCAATTGCAATTTTCAGCTGCTACACAATTCTTTATCTTGTGAGGTTATTTTAAAAGTTCCCTAGGAGACAGATCTAAGCCACATGAAAAGTTTCAAGGTTTTAAAGTTCAGCTATTTTAGAGTTAGTCATGCTTTAAAATAATCATTTTTTGAAAGCCTCCAAAATAGTCAAGCGGGTTCTTCCACACTTTCTACACAAATGGAATCTTTGATGTGTGACTATATATGGGATGTTTGGACCCAGATTGAGTCTATCAGAGACAAACGGTACATACTCCAGCCCCAAACCACACAAGAAAAGCTTTTTTTGGCACTTGACTTCTGCCTTTCAGCCTGCACTTTCTGTTTTCATTCCTGGTGGCCCCCAGGCTCGGTCAGGTTCTATATCCTTCCTGTTTCCTTCTATGCCTTCCTTCATTTTCCAGTCAAACCTTTGTTTGTCTCCTTTGATGTTCTGCATAGAATATCCTTTCCTTCCCCAGCTCTCAGATAGCTGCCATATAATCACACTATTCCCAAGCTGGAAAGGACCTCAGAGGTTATCTAATCCAACTGCTTTACTGCTTCATTTTACATATCAAACTATAAACTTGGCTCAGAGAAGGAGAAAAGACTTGCCCAAGGTCATACAGTAAATTTGTGGGAAAACTGAAATGAGAATCCAGATCACCTGGCTGCCAATTCAGTCCAGTCACCAAGCTGTCACTTGGAAAAATTCTGATAAACCTAGTTCATACTAAGACATGAATGAAGTATTCCAAAGCCATTGACAACAGCTCAGAGTGAGAGGATATTCTTAAGCCAAGAAGAATCTTCTCAGTACATTTTCACAGTTGTCACCATGGGGTGATGCCTGACTTTAGAAGGCTTTGACATGTCTCTAGCAAGGTGAGGTTGAGGGGAGAAAGTCATAGCAGTCTCCCAATTTGCTTTAACTGTCTATAGCTGACTTTTACTTTTATTTGGTTAACTGGCTACAATTACCTTTTACTTCCATCATAGGGGGATAATCTACATCACTATGGGCCCTACACTTCATTTTCTTCTTTTTTCTCTCCTTTGTCATTCTTTGCTCTTTCTTTTCCTTTTAGCATTGGTCCCAGGGAACTGATATAAGAAGGAAATTAGAGAAGAGATGAAAGATGGGTAAAACCATCAAAGTTCTGTGTTATTCTTTTTCTGCTATTTCCTCCACCTTCCAAGGTCTAAGTACATCCTTCTTTAGCTATTAGATGCTATGTTAGGAAGTTGTGTCATCTACTGAAATGGTAGCCTGCATTTTGCATCCATTAAATGCATTTCATTAGAACAATTTATGGTAATGAGACAGGCAAGAGGAAATAGAAGAGGAAGAAGAAAGTTGAGAAGGTGGCTTATTCTCAGATACAATTCTTCATGACTTTAGACAAGTCTGTTAACCTCTCAGTCTCACTTTAGTCATCTTTCAAATGGAGAATAATGGGAGAGACAGACAGAAAGAGAGGGCAACAGAGAGAAGGGCAGAGAGAGGGAGAGACAGAGAGAGAGGGAGGGAAGGAGGGGAAGAAGAAGGGAAAGGGGGAGAGAAAGAGAGAGACAGACAGAGAGACAGAGACAGAGAGAGATATGGAGACAGGGAGACAAATGGAGAGGACAGATATAAACACAGAATATGAATGTGTATTAAGTGTGTTTCCTCTGTGCTAGACACTGTGCTAAGAATACAAATCAAAGGAAGCAATAAAGTCCTTGCTCTCAAGGAACTAATCATTGTAGTTGGGAAGACATAAAGACATAAAAAGAGGGAGAGGGATGGTACTTGCATGGCCTCATGGTATAGAGATGAGAAATGATATGGATAACTGGTTTTGAGCAAGATAAGGCAAAAGCTAGCCTACCAGAACCTAAAGTGATACTAAGGGTGAAGTACAAAGTTTCTGTAGGGAGGAGGATGGGATGGTTGGTGGTCATGCCATGGTGTGGAGATTGTTGGAAATCAGACAGCCGAGATCTTTACTCTTTCCACTGGCATCCTTTCCATCATCTCAGCTCAAATGGAAGAAGAAACTCATGTTCTTAAGCAAGAGGAAGTAGTTCATTTAATCAGACTAATAATGCTTTCTCCAGACCAATGAAGAAAACATAGGGACTACGTTTTGCCCATGATCTCAAGATAATGATTGCAAACTTCCTTATGAACAGAGAAAACCTACTTTGGTAATATTTCTTTTTTTTTTTAATTTTTTTCTTTTTTTTTTTTTAACAAATGCTTTATTAACTTCTGTTTTACATCATTCATTTCTGCCAGATTTTGAGTTACAATCATTTTCCCCCCGTTATTCCCCTACCCAACCTCCCAGAATAGCAGTCCCACAAGATATGGCTTCCTCCAATCTGCTCTCTCCTATACCTTCTCCCATACCCCCTTCGACTTTTCCATTAGAGGAAGGTGAATCTTTGTGTCCCAATGCCTGCACATTTTATCTCCCACTTATAAGCAAAAGAGTATTAATAATAGTATTTATATATATTTGAAACATTTAATCTTAAGACCTCGAATTTCAGATCCATTTCCTTCCTTGCTTGTCACCCATTCCCTCTGGGGAGATAAGTAATTCAGTATATGTTGTACATGTCTAGCTATGCAAAACATTATCATAGTAGATATATTGTACAAGGCTGCTTATAATTCCCTCCCACTCATCCCACCCCACACCTGGTCCATTCCCTACATGATCCTGTCCCTCTTCTATAGTGGGTACTTCCAACCTCACCTCCCCCCAAGGATGCCCTCCCATCAATCATCCCTCCTCTCATCCCCCTTCCCCCTATTCTGCTGCAGGTTGAGATATCCCATTTAGTATGTATGTCATTCTCTCCCTGAACCAAATTCGATGAGAATGTGGATTTGTCTTTTTTTTCCCTTCCTATTCTCCCCCTCCCTTGTAACCACTTCCCCTTGCTTCTTCTACATGAGATAATTTACCCTACCCTGTCTTTCCCCATCTCCTCTTGCCACTTTCCTCTCTCACCTCATAATTTCATCCCTTGAGTATTCTCCCTTCCCAACAAATTCAACCTATGCCCTCTATCCATATACACACACATTCACATATGTATTCATATGACCACACACCCTTCTTCCATTATTTTCATAGTGAGAAAAATATCATCACTCACAGTTGTTTTTCCATATAGGAATGTAAATAGTTCAACTTTGATAAGTTTCTTTTTATTTCTTTTCCCTGATTACCTTCTCAGGCATCTCTTGCTTCTTGTGTCTGGATGTCAAATTTTCTATTCAATTCTGTTTTTTTCTTCAAGAATGTTTGAAAGTCCTCTATTCCACAGAATGCCCATATTTTCCCCTGAAACAAAATACTCAGTTTTGCTGGGTAGGTGACCCTTGGGTTCATTCTCAGTTCTTTTGCCCTCTGGAATATCATATTCCATGCCCTTTGATCCCTCAGTGTAAAAGCTGCCAGGTCCTGGGCTATTCTGGTTGTGTTTCCACAATATTGAAATTGTTTCTTCCTGGCTGCTTGTAGTATTTTCTCCTTGATCTGGGCATTCTGGAACCTGGCTATAATATTCCTGGGAGTTTTCTTTTTGGGATCTTTTTCAGGAGGTGATCTGTGGATTCTTTCAACCTCTATTTTGCCCTCTGGATCTAAAACATCAGGGCAGTTTTCCTTGAGAATTTCTTGAAGGGTGATTTCTAGGTTCTTTGATCATGGCTTTCAGGTAGTCCAATAATTTTTAAATTGTCTCTCCTGGATCTATTTTCCAAGTCAGTGGTTTTTCCCATGAGATATTTCACATTGCCTTCTAATCTTTCATTTGTTTGGATCTGCTTAACAGCATCTTGATTTCTCATAAAGTCATTAGCTTCCATTTGCTCCAGTCTAACTCTGAAGGAATGAATCTCCTCAGTGAACTTTTGAGATTCTTTTTCCATCTGGCAAATTCGACTTTTTAAGGCATTCTTCTCCTCATTGCCCTTTTGGACCTCCTTTGCCATTTGAGTTAGTCTATTTTTTAAGGTGTTGTTTTCCTCAGTCAGGCTGTTGACCCTCATTTCATACTTTTCCTGCATCCTTCTCATTTCTCTTTCCAATTGTTCCTCCACTTCTCTTATTTGATTTTTAAAGTCCTTCTTAAGGTCCTCTATGGCCTGCAACCCACTCATGTTTTCCCCTGGGGCTTTTGGAGCAGGACTTCTGACCTCACAGTCCTTTTCCCGCTCTATGCCCCCAAAATAGGAGTCTAGGGTTGCATTTTTCTGTTTTTTTTTGCCTTGGAGTGTTGCCACTTGATTACCTGACTTTTGCGCTTGTTGCCACACTATGGCTTTAAGGCCAGCTAGAGGAATTTTCGTCCAGAACGTGTGGGGGGCAACTTCTGTTTCTGGCAAGCTGTAAACCCACCCACGACTTCCACCCTAGATCACAATCCAAATCCAGGGAGGTTAAAGCAAGAGCGATTACCCCCCAAGACTGATCACTGGATCTCCCTACAATTAATTGCAGGCCAAGAGCTGGAGCTGCCTCTGAAAACTACAAAATGGCATGTCTCCTCAGTGGCTTCTAGCCCCCAGGGGAGGGGGCTGATGCATTCCCCCAAATACAGGTCCCAAAGTCCATAGAACACTAACCTCTTACTTTGTCCTAGGCATGTCTGTGTTGATAATTCTGGAGTTGCCACAGCTGCTGGTGTTCTGGGGTTCCTCCAGCTGGCTGCTGGCCCTGCTGCCCTGGGGCTAAAACCTTGGCTCATGCGGACCTGGGCTCAGCTCGGCTTTGCTTGGCTCACCGTGCTGTGCGCTGCCGTCTCCCAGACTGCTGTGCTGCTCCTTCCTGCAGGGCTTCTGGGCTGTCCTCAGTGGGAGGTTAGCTTCTCTGTGTCATTCTGTAGGTGCTGGGGCTCCAGAAATTGTTCAGAGTCCCCTTTTACATAGTTTGGGGGGAATCTGGGGGCAGAGTGGCTTGGATGAGCTGTTTCTACTCCCGGTAATATTTCTTAAATAACCTCCTGGTCTCTTCCCAGTCATAGTATCAAAGAAAGGGAAGAAAGGCTTCATTCTATCATAATAAGAGGACCTGACAGGGTCCACCTTTCTGGGAGGGGAAAAAAGAGTTTGCAGCAGGTGTTTTGAAGAAAGGGAGGCCTTCTGTTGTCTCTAGCTAAAAATGTCAAACCAATGAGAAGGTGAGAATGCCAGCAGCTGTGTGCCAAAGGCTGTGGGACCATATAGCTGCCCATAATTTCCTGGGCCTTTTTAAGGGCATCAGGAAGTAGCTCCAGGCTTGTTGGTGGTTAATCTGGCCTGGGTGTGGTGAAGGAAGTCATGTGGTTTGAGATAGGGCTTGTGGCCAGAGTCAATGAGTAAGGATTGTTACTATGAATGAGCCAGGGAGCTTCAATCTGGTGTGATAGGGACTCAGTGTCTCTAGATTGGATTAAATAATGGCACAATGATTTGGACATTTTAGAAGTTGAGAAAAGAGAAAGAGTGGTGGAATGAGCCTTGAATGCCAGTGTATAAAGTGGGCAAGGTTTTCCAATCAAGAGCCCCAATTGTAGAAAAATTGTCAGTGACAAGGCAGGAGTGATCTGGGTTCTGGTGCCTCTCTACCCCATACATTGATTATTCTAGCAGGAATAAAGCAGAGATGAAAACCTTAATCACATGTAAGCTTTTGATTTTCTCTTTGTACCTTCATAGTATATAGTGGCTTGCCTGATTCTAATTGTCCCCTAGCACAGTGCTTGGTCTGTAGTAAGTGCAAAATAAATGCTTGCTTCTTGATTGACCTCTCCTATAGTATTTCTGATGAAAAAGTCTCTGCATTACTCCTTGTTCCTGAGAAGAAAAGGAGAGATCAGAGTGATCAAGGGCATGGAATGTGGATGATTAGTAGTGAACATCTCATGGTCTTTCTGAGCATAATGTTAAGACCTCTCCTTTCCTTCGATAATCAAAAAATATATTGGTTTCCCTCTTTAGGTCTCAGTTTCTTCATCTATATTAATGAAGGGGTTGGATTAAATAATCTCCAAGGTCCCTTTCAGACCTACAATGAAATGGTGCACCAGGAAGCAGGTGTTCAAGCCCTCTACTGTTCAGTGTCTACTTGAGTGACAAAATGGAGGAGGAGAGAAACTGTCTCCCTGCCTTGTCCTCAGTTTCTTTTGGCCCTTCACCTCATGCAGACCAGAAGCCCTAAGGTCTTTCCACTCCTAAGAACAGCTCTCCTCATAACAGATAAATACTCCTCGTCACAAGTTTGGAATCAGAAGATGGGACTAAATCTTGGCTCTGTTATTTATTCCCTGTGGGACTTTGGGTAAGTAACTTCACCTCAGTCCCCTTAGCTGCAAAATGAGAAGAATGATTTCCCAAGCCTTGCACTGTGGTAGGTGCAGAATTGACACTTAAATCCATGTTGAACCCAATCTCCAAATCCCCACAGCTCTAAATTCATGATTCCACATGGCCTGGGGCTAGTCACTTAACCTCCCTAATTTTCTCAACTGTAAAACAAGGGGAGGGTTACCCTAATGCCTCCACTTTGGATCTATGATGCTATGAATTAATTCTCAGCAGGTCAAGCTGACAGCTGCATTAATTCCTACAAGAGGTTGGCATGAAGCATTGAGAAGCATTTATGCAGCGTGGTTGGTGCTGGCCACTTGTAGAATCTCTAGAATTTGTCTGGTAGCAGGGGGTTTCTATGATTTTTTTTCTTAGATATAAATCTAAGGTAACTGTTTATATATGATATGAAACTAAGATAAAAATAACTGTTGGGGACTCATTTCAATAATTTTGCCTATTACATGTAGAATACATTTAGGATATCCCTTCATCCTTTGGACTCCTCATATCTTATTAGAGTGGCTTAGACAGTAATCATATTTCTTAGAGCTCCAGCCCTAACAACTCTCCATCACTATCTCCTACATTATGACAATTGCAAGGGCTGCTGCATCAGTGCCAGAAAAACGAGGTTTGAATTCTGCCCCTGTCACTTAGTTGTGTGACCTTCAGAATCATTTTGTCTTGGTTTGCTCATCTGTAAAGTGGGAATAATCATATCTGAACTAGTTACCTCTAGGGTTGTTGAGAACAGGCTTTGTAAAATTTAAAGGGTATGTGCACGTGAACTATTTTTTGCTTCTGTGCAGATGTTTGGGGCTAAGCTCTCCATTCTCTTCAGTGTCCCTTTGTTTTGCTCAGGAGACATCTGGGTACAGGCATTCAGCCAGGCCAGGATTCAAGTGTTTGTGATTCCTTCACAATCACTTCTAAGATCTTGGGGTGTGATGTCACTGGTGACCTCTGTGAGTGAGCCAGGTGAAGAAGAGAATGGGTCAATTACACTATAGGAAGGAAGCGTCCACATGGCTTGGTATCAACAATAATGGGAAAGGAAATTCTGTGACACCTGGCTCCTGAGCCCTCTAATGCCACTTTTTAAATTAGCAGTATGTGTGACCTTGGATAACCTGGACATCTCAGCCTCAGTTTTCTCTTTTTTTAAAATGATTGATCTAGCCCAACCCTAATGTCCCCATCTAGCCCTCTGGACTGTGATTCAAACTCTAAAGCCTCTGGAGAGAAATGTTTCTTAGCCTGGAACTGGATTTATCTCCTGAAATCTCAGGGAACAGGAAAGAGGCGAGTCTGCCAGTTTCTAAAGTTAGTAAGGCGACTGTAGCAGCCAAAATTCTCCCTCAACTGCTGCTTGGTATCACAGCAAAAGAAGAATTGAGGAGTGTTTATTTTCTTTTCAACAAGGCCCAGTGATGAAATTCTTGATGGTGAAGGGACTGTGGGAATCACACTAAAAACTTATTTATTCTGACACATTATTTCACCCTGAAAATGTGATTTTATGAGGGATTAGTGGAAATTCCAGATGGCTCTGAGTTTCCTCAGAACAAATTGAAAATAAAATCTCAAAATTCAAACCTTACCTAGGACCAAGTCTGAAGATAAGTTCAGAAACCTTTTATTTTGTTACTAGTTGCATGTGTGACCTTGAACAAGTCACTTGAACAAAGCCACTCTGGCCCTCATTTTTCCCCCTCTAAAATTAGGGAATTGTAGGAGGTATTATTGTTGACTGCAAACTCACTATGAGATGATAGTGTCACATCTATCTATCTATCTATCTATACATATATATATATATATATATGTATGTATATATATATATATATGGAAAGAGAGAGAGAGAGAGAGAGAGAGAGGAGAGAGAGAGAGAGAGAGAGAGAGAGAGAGAGAGTATTTGAGTGTATGAGTGTCCAGGCAAGACTAAGGAGGTAACAGTCCCACTATACCTGGGCGGGACACATCTGAAGTATTGTGTTCAATTCTGGGTACCACCAAGTTTACGCCATAAATTAAGATCAGAAGTTGAAGGGGCAGAGGGGTTAGAGCTTGAAGAGAAGACTTGCAGTGTGTGTGCAAAAGTGAGGGAGAGGTGACAAAGAGTTATGATGTCAGTCTTTAAGTATTTAAAGGACTATCTTGTGGAAGGCAGCTAGGTAGTACCATAGGGCATAGAGTGCTAGTCCTGGAGTCAGGAAGACTCATTTTCCTAAATTCAAATCTGGCCTCAGACACTTACTTACTAGCTGTGTGACCCTGGGCAAGTCACTTAAGTCTGTTTGTCTCAGTTTCCTCATTTGTAAAATGAACTGGAGAAGGGAATGGCAAACTATTCTCGTATCTTTACCAAGAAAACTCTAAATGATGCCATGAAGAGTCAGATGTGACTAAAAACAACTGGACAGCATCTTGTAGAGGATGGATTGGATTTTGTCTGATTGGTCCCAAATAGGAGGAAAGACTGAAAGAGGTAGGTTTAGGCCTGATTGACAGAGAGATCCAATAGCAATTAGAGCTAAAAGTAAAGTGGACCCATTCCCAGAGGTGCTCAAGCAGAAGACACTTTGTCTGCAATATCATACTCTTGAAAAAAAAATCATACTCTTGTACACATACCAGTAGGGTTAGATGATATTTGGAGTTTCTTTCAACTTTATCTATCTCTGAGCTATGAGAACTCAGATTAATCAATAGTCAGTGAAACAGCGTTCATTAAGTGCCAGCCTGGCACATAGTAGGAAGTCAAAAAGAAAGTTTAAAAAAATGTCTGCTCTCAAAGAACTCACAGTCTAATGGGAAAGACGGGATGCCAACTATGATATGCCAACTGGATATAGACAGAGTAAATTGGAGATAATCAAGGCAAAGGGTGTTGAGATTAAGGAGGACTGGGAAGGCATGAGAATTCTCAAAAAAAAAGTTTATACAGAGTTTTGGAAAATGAAAACGGCCTCATGTGAGGGTCGCAATGTCCTAATGTTAATCAGACTTGCTTTCTTTTGAAAGCCAGACAATACAGTACTATTCTGTATTGTAGTGCCTAGACTTTCAATTTTAAAAAATGCTCTCCTGCCCTCTGATGGCAAAAATAGGAATTGCTGCCAGAAAGAGAAGTATTTGTTTGACTATTTTTCAAAGTCACAGAAATTCAGGTTTGGAAGGGACTTCAGAACCCATCTAGGCCAATCTCTACCTGGACAGAAGTCCCTTCCACAGCATCCCTCCTGTTTTGTTTCCCATCATCTGCTCAAAAATCTCCAGTAAGGGAGAATCCTTTACCTTCCCAGACTAGCCCCTTTGATTTTAGGTCACCACTTAATATTATGCATTTCCTTTACAAGTCAAAATCTTCTTCTTGCCTAGAATTTCCCCCTAATTATTTTTCCTTAGTCCTTCTAGGGATAATAAGGAGAAGACTGATTTTTTAACATAAGTTTTTTCTTTCTCCAAATACTTGAGGAATCAACAATTTCAGAGACAGAAGCATCTTCAAGGACCAGAGGTGGAGCCCAACCCCATGTCTGAAAGACTCCCATCTACAACATGACCACCGGGTGGTCATCCAGACTTTGCTTGGTCTCCAATGAAAAGGAACCCACTGTACTGAGAGGAAGCACGTTATGATTTGACGTTGATATCATTGTTAGGATTATTTTTTTACTCACATCAAAGCTCAATTTCACTCTCTGTCTGGGCTCTCCATTGTTTCTATCTTCCTTTGGGCCAGTAAGAATGAGTCTAATAACTTTTCAACACAACAGTCCTTCAAGTACCTGAGGATAACTATCATGGTGCCCTCAACCCCCAGCTCTTTCAGTCTTCTCTTCTCTAGGAACAATCTCTCCAGTTCCTTCAAATTAACCTCTTATGCCATGAACTTGAGGTCTTCTCTTTACCACCCTGGTTTCACTCCTCTAGATTCTCTCCAGTTTCTTCTCAATGTCTTTCTCAAAGCATGGTGGCCTGGTCAGGCCACACTTGTTTTTTTATTTCTATCACATTTACTAGGAAAGTAAAAGGTGCAGATAGGTGATATAGTGGATAGAGTGCTACCCTGGAGTCAAAAGGACCCGAGTTCAAATCCGACCTTAGAAGCTTACTACTGGTGTGACTGTGGGCAAATCACTTAACCCTGTTTGCCTCCCTTCTGTATCTTTGCCAAGAAAACCCCAAGTGCAGGCATGAAGAATCTGACACAACTGAAACAATTCAACAACAGGACAGTAAAGGGTCTTAACTTCATGCTATAAGAGAATAGGTTAAAGAAACGGGCACCATTTTGCCAGAAGAAGAGCTTCAGTATGGGTAGAGGAAAGAGGATGGTGGCTATCTTCAAATATTTGAAGTGGAAGAGATATTCACCTTGTTCTGTTTGGCCTAGAGTGAAGTCAGTCAATTGACCAACTAACATTTATTAAATGTGTTCTCTGTCCTAGGCACTGTCCTAAGCACTGGAGATACATAGAAAAACAAAAGAAAGTCCCTTCTCTCAAGGAGAGAGTCTAATGTGTAACAACATACACATATATGCAAACTATATATAATATATATAATATACACCATATAATATAAATAATATATAATATAAATTGGAGATAACTTATAGAGAGAAGGACCTAGCACTAAGGGGGATCAGGAAAAGATTTCCTGTAGAAGGTAGGATTTTAACTGGGACATGAGGAGGGAAAGGAGGAGAAAGTTATGAGGGGGGAATGTGTTAGACATGGGGAACAGTCAGTGAAAATGTCTGGAGTTTGGGGAGATGGAGTATATTGTGTGGTGAGCAGCACTGACACCAATGTACTAGATGGCCTGGTAAGGTCTAAGAGGGGTTTTGAAGGATTTTTGAAAGCAAAACAGGGTTTCTATATTTGATCCCAGAGGTCACAGGGAACCACTGGAGTTCATTGAGTGGGGAAGTGAAATGGTCAGATTTGCACTTTAGGAAGACCATTAGAAAGCTAAATGGAGGAGGTACTGGAGTGGGTAAGGAGACCCAACAGGCTGTTGAAATAGTCCAGACAAGGGACGATGAAGGGAAAAGGACCCAGAAAGGAGGTCTTGGGGTTAGTTACCTTTAGTGGGAACAACCTAGTCCTAGACAAAGGTCCAGAGGAGTCAGACAAATATGAGAAAGACCAGGATGGAGTTAGTATCTTATAGACCAAGGGAGAAGAGAACACTAAGAAGAAAAGTATGATTGACAGTGTCAAAGGCTGGCAGAAAGTTCATGTAGGATGAGTATTGAAAAAAGGATTTTTAATTTGGCAAATAAAAGATCATTGGTAACTCTGGAGAGAGCAGCTTCAGTAGAATAATGAGGTCAGAAGTCAGACAGTAGAGAGTTCAAAAGAGAGGGGGAGGAAAGGAAGTAAAGGCATCAATTATAGATGACCTTGTCAAAGAGTTAGCCACAAGAGGGAGAAGCAATATAGGATGAGAGCTAGTGGGGATAGACGGGTCAAGTGAGGGTTTTCAGATCATGATGCAGACATGGGTAGGTTTCTAGTCAGTAGGGAAACAACCGGTAGTCTAAGAGAGACTGAAGATAAGTGAGAAATGGGAGTAATGACAGGAAGCCTTGGGGCTGTCATCTGTACTGTAAGAGAGAACCCCCTACCCCTTTCAATGGTTTTGGTTTTGACTATAGCTGTGATTTCATTGTTATAAGGGGCTCTCAGTGAGGTTGTCCCTTCCACCAATGCATAGAAGTATGTATCTTTTCTGCAGTTTCCTGTCCTAAGGAGTCAGCTTGGGGCACTGAGGTTAAAGAATTTGCCTGGGGTCAGACAATGCCATATGTCGGAGGTTGGTCTTGAGTCAAGGTTGGAATATTGCTACCTGTCAACTGACTCTCATTCACATCAGTGAGGTCACAAATTCTTTTTGTATATAGTACAATGATAATGTATATTATTAGTTCAAACTCCTTGGCTTTGCATTCAGTGCCTTTAAATCTAAGGATCTCTTCCACCTCAAAACTCTATCTGTTTATTCAGTGTTTGCCAGCACCTGGTAGGTCTTTAATAAATCTTTTGCTGATCTTTCCATGAAGTTAGAGAAAAGAGAATTGAACTCTTCTGAATTGTAAGACAGCTTGTATAGTGAGGGCAAGAGTATCTTTTAAAATCATTCAACTCAGCCTCAGTTGCTACATTTGTAAATTAGAATGAAATCTATAGTATTTACCTCATTCTCTCTCGTTTTTTTGTACAGCACATTACAGGCAGAACTAACCACCTATCTGGAAAAGGGTGGGACCATGGAAGAGAACATGCAACAGGAAGTGAGGGGATCTGAGCTCTCATTCTGGGCTTTAATATTAATTGTTTGACTCTGTATAGCATCAGCGTCTTAAAAGGACCCGCCTGGCCCTACCTCCAAGAGATGCTTTGCAAATGTACAAGAGGAAAATACTCTGGGCAGTGGGGCTGTGGTGGAGTGGGGGAGGCAGGGATACCATATAAATCCAGAGTCATATAGACAAGATGAATGGAGCAGCAGAGAGAATCTGTTGCTGCAGAGAAATGGTGATTCTCTGAGTACTATGTTTTGAATCTTCACACTATATGAAGGTTAGTTCTTATCATTTTATTATTATCATTACTTTTTTATTTTTGGAGGGCAATTGGGGTAAAGAGACTTGCCCAAGGTCACATGGCTAGTTTTTGTGTTAAGTCAGATGACTCTGCTGTCATCCTAAAATGTGTTTTTTTTTTCGGTGGGGGCAAGGCAGGGCAAATGGGGTTAAGTGACTTGCCCAAGGTCACACAGCTAATGGTGTGTCAAGTGTCTGAGGCCAGATTTGAACTCAGGTCCTCCTGACTCTTGGGCAGGTGCTCTACTCACTGTGCCACATAGGCGCCCCTACTATCACTACTTTTATTGGGAGATAGTATCTTGTAGTGGATAGAAAACTGGTCACAGGGCGGCTAGGTGGTGCAGTGAGTAGAGCGTTGGCCCTGGAGTCAGAAGGGCCTGAGTTCGGATCCGGCCTCAGACACTCAATGCACACACAAACAAAAACCTAGCCGTGTAACCTTGGGCAAGTTACTTAACCCCAATTGCCCTCCAAAAAAAAAAGAAAACTGGTCACAGAACATATTAGCCATGAGACCCTGAGCAAGTCACTTAACCATTGAGTGCCCTAGGCAACTTGATAAGGTCATAGATTGCAGAGCAGGTGCTGATCTACATGGATACAGGGAACTCCTTACTGCTTTCTTCAACAGAAGAAATTGAAGAAATAATAAATTGATTTAAAAAAAAATCTGATTCCATCCTTTTGTTTTATCAGAGCCTCATAATATGATTTGTGAGACACAGCCAGGGAAAAAAATAATGATCATGTATGTCTTCTATCACAGGCTGTTAAGGTTCATGTACCAAGGGAGAGTCAGGCTTCTTGCTTCCTTGGATTCCCTTCCAATAGGGTCTCTTCTAGAAGTGACCTAGATCAGGGCTTCTTAACTGAGGGCCAATGGGAGTCTGTGAAAAATTTCAAAGGGTCTTTGATGAGGGAAAATTACATTTATATTATTTTCATTAATCTTTAACTGAAATTTACTATTTTCTTCAATTACAATATATATTTTTAAAATTATTATTAGAATTGGTCCAAAGATTTTGTCAGACTGTCTTTTATCTAAAGGGGTCTCTGACTCACAGACACATAAAGTTAAGAACCCTGGATTTAGGTTGAGGGCGTGTAAGTAGGAACTTTCCCAGGTGTTTGAAACCCTTTTCTTGTGGAACTTTGAGGGAGCTGGATGCTCTTGTTCCTTGTGGCCACCAGGTGGCGCAGAACTTAGGTAAATGCATGATAAATGTAGATGGTTGGTTGACTTCAAGATCTTGATACTTTCTGGATTAAAACATTTTAGGATGGCACAGTGAATAGAGCACTGGTCCTGGAGTCAGGAGGACCTGAGTTCAAATTAGCCGTGTGACCTTGGCCAAGTCACTTAACCCCATTTGCCCTGCCTTACCCCCATCAAAAAAAACAAAACAAAAAAACACATTTTAGGATGACAGCAGAGTGGAAATCAGAGTGTGATGGGAGGCTTTCAAGAGATATCAAGAGATTAGGACAACATGGGAATCTGTCCTCTGAGTAAGGGCATAAGATCCAAGTCAAGAGCCTATAAGACTCATTTCTCTTGGACTGAAGGGAAATGCCTGGTTCACATGGAGCTGATTGTGGAAGAGACAGCCAGGTACAGTGACTGAGGGAATGTCACAGAAATTTAAGACTGGAAAGAAACTCAGATCACCTTACTGGATTGAGCTTTGTACCTAGAGTGAGGATGTGGGTTCAGATCCTGCCTCACACACTAGTGTGACTGAGGGCAAAGCACTTAACATCTCTGGGTCTCAGTTTCTTCATATGTAAAAAAGAGAGAGTTCCCTTCCAGTTCTAAATCTGTAATCCTATGATGGAGCCCAACTCTCTTAGGCATCCCTTGGCCCTATGTGTTATTAAGTGTGTACCTCATTACCCTTATGCTTTAAGTGCAAGCCTTTTCTCCTTTCTCTCTTCTGTAGGGAAAGGGAGAATGTGTTCTTATTTGGGGCATGTTTTTTTATAACTACTGCCTTTACCATACCTCTTCAGTGAATTTGTAAAACTTATAGTTTTGTAAAACCTCACTGATATTAACTGGTTGGTTAATAATGGAAAGGAGATTGAGACTTCATGGGAGATAGTATTAGAAACCACAACCCTTTCGGGTTCCCTGGAATCCTTATGGAAAAAGTAGCCAGTCATCCTTTAGGGACTTCTAGGGTGAGTCAGGGTTGGGCAAGAACTCCCAGAAAGGTTCTGTTTGTCTGTGTATGTCTTTGCATCAAAACTTTCCACAATGCCCTATACATGGCAGAACCAAGGTTCAAACCACTTCCTATGCCCTCACATTGACAGTACAGCTGGAGCCTTCCCTTATATGGGTGAGCAATGTTAGCATTCAAAGGCTTAAGAAGTGGAACTTGGCAGTCTCACTAGGTAAAGGAAGAGAAAATTAAAAATAAGGAGACCAGAATTAGGGTTCTGGGCTTTTCTATAAATTCTGAAGCCTGTTACAACATCAGCATCCTCAGATATGAGGCGACCTGTCCCACCTAACAGATGTTTTGTAGATGAAGGAGAGAATATCTGGAAAAGCACTTTGGAAGGAGGGTGCCATATTAATACAAGGACATATCAGGAAGAAGGAGCAAAACATTCGAGAAAATCTTAGACAGTATGGAAACAGTGATGTATCACAATGCTGTCTGTTCTCTTATTTCCTTCCTAGGAAATTCCAAGCCATATCCAAAAGTTTAATATGGCCTTGACTTAAAAAAGATACCTGCTTAAATGCAAGGCATGGTTTTGCTTGGTTTGGTTTGGATGATGGGATTTGTGGAATATTAGGTCAACAAAATATCTTAGAAATCATCTGGTATAATCCCCTTGTTTTATAAAAGGCAAAAATGAGGCCTGGAGTGGTGGAACAATTTGCCCAGTATCCCATAGTCAGTAAATGGTGAAGGGACATTATACAGCTCTATCTTTGTTCTCCTGTTTCTTGATACAAATATAACGGACATTTTTATAACTATGGATAGACTGGGAGTGAGTTAGAGTCAGCTCCAACCAGATCCAAAGAACTGATTGTTAAATGATTAACATGTGCATTTACACCTCAGAAATGGGCATGTTCCAAATAATGGCGAAGTATATTATTTTGTTAATTGTCTAGATCTAATAAAGCGACAGTGAAAATGTTGATAATGCAGATGAAATTCAAAAGTGTATCCTGAATGCATTAACTTTTTAGAGACCCAGTTGCTAAACATTTACTAGTATTGCACTAGACAGACCTAATTCTTTGGGAGCAGTTATAGGCATTGTCCTTTTGAATGTGGACACATACACTCCAGCTATTGTTCTAATGGCAAAAGGAAAATATATTATACTGTGATCACTTTTTATCATGTTACCCAATCAGAGAAAATCTGTCACTTACTACCTCTCTGGGTCTCAGTTTCTTTACCTATAAATTGAAGATGTTGAACTAGGCATCCTCCAAATTTCTTTTTAATTTTTCATTTATCTACACCCTCTTCCCCTGTTGTTCTCCCCGCTATAGAGCAGAGAGAAAGGGGCAAGAGTCCAAGGAGAGTCTAATGCAGGGTCACAGAGAGCTGTAGGGTGGGCTTAGGGACTAGACAGTATGAGATCTCAGAAGCATACAAAGTCAGAGTGCAGTGGCTTGGGATGGAGCCTAGCGTGGCCTGGAGAGATGGAATAGCCTCCAATAGATATGGATGAGGGCTGTTTCAGTGGGGTTGAGAGAACACCACTGCAAGCAGAGAAGAAGGTAACAACCAGAACAGAAGAGAAGCTTTGAGTGGGAGGAGAGTCCTGTCCTTCCTCCCCGGGCATCAGTCAAAGGAGCCGGGGATATCTTCTCATGTTTATTTTCTTCCTATTCTGGCTTTTCAGTGTAGCTTCTTTTCCTTCCTTTCCGATGTTTCACTGTTGTCTTGGTGTTTTTGTTCATCTCAATTTATTTAGATTGAGAATTCAAACTCCATTGTCTTGTGTATGATCTTAATTGCTATTTTAATGTGGAGAGGGGAATGACTGTGAATATTTTATATTTCATGGAATATATAATCTAAGACTACATCTGCTGGCCTGATGGAGGAAATTTTGTCTGTAGATTTTTAAATGACTCTCCCAACATGCAGAAATTTCCATCTAACTTTGGAATATCACTTTCATTTTCCCATAGAGGAATGTGCTGGTTGTAGTGATAGATAAAGTACAGCTAGAGAACTCTGTAGTGAGGGCTCCTGGGGCTGAATCCTCTCTGCCTCCTGGAGTCAGAAGAAGGAAGGGGGAGAAAGAAAAAGGGAATTAAGAGGGACTAATGAGATAGTCCTGTCCCAATCCAGCCCATTAATAAAAAAAATATGGTCTGTGCAGATGTATATCCCCCTACCCTCCTACTCCCACCTTTCCCTGAAAGGGAGAAAGAAGTGAGGAGTGAGTAGTCACCTAGACTATTTCATGGTCCACAGTGACCCTAAATGTGACTATTCCTCCTTAGCATAGAGCAAGGGTAGGGAAACTACTAGCATGACCCTGCCACCTATTTCTGTATGGGCCACAACCTAAGAATTTGGCCCTCCATCTAGTGTGATGACCCTGGTATAGACCAGTAATATCAAAATCAAATAAAAATGGAAGGGGCAGCTAAGTGGCACAGTGGATAGAACACAGACCCTGGAGACAGATTGATATCCTCATAGTACAGAAGTGACTTCTCCCCAAGGTCACAGAATAGTAAGTGACAGAGCCAGGACTTCATTATTCCAGAGTTAGAATGGAATGGCACCTGTTCCTTTGGTGACTCACAACATAGTGGCGGAGAAATTATAAAATGCTATTGAAGGATTCCCCCTCTCAGATACTGCTCTGTCATTCAAGCTTCAGAGTCAGACACTGCCTGAAATCACTCTCTCGTGTTGAATTTTTGGAGAAGGAAAGATGCAGACTTACCCAACAATTCCGGCTTATTTTTGTCCTATTAATGGGCAACTACACAGATAATCACCATGTATACAACAAGTAGCTTGGTAGAACTAGGTAAAATCATCACTGCCTGGCCTGATGCCGAGTGATGTCAGCACCTTCAGTCAATGGCATTGGACAGAAAGAAGCAGAGGGGTTGTGGTTCCACCTCTACATGCATATATTTCTAAGACCCCTTTAGTCAGGGAGTATTAAAGCCACTCCATCTGGCTTCAATTGTCAAATTTTAGGTGTGAGTATTTGGACCTCAGAAATCAGCTAATGAAATTAACTGATATTACAAATCAGGGTTTGATTTATTGTTTTGATGATTGTCCAGACTTAAGAAAGCATGGAGAAAATGTAAATAATACAAATTAAACTTTAAAAATGGGCCCTGTTGGGGCGGCTAGGTGGCGCAGTGAGTAAGAGCGCCGGCCTCGGAGTTTGGATGACCCGAGATCAGATCCGGCCTCAGAAAATGAGCACCCACGCATAAATCAAATGACTAGCCGTGTAACCTTGAGCAAGTTACTTAACCCCAATTGCTTATAAATAAAAAAAAAATAAATAAATAAATAAAAAAATGGGCCCTGCTTTTCAGAGAGTCAATTGTAAAACATATCAGCACACCCCTGACTTTAGTGCAAATTGTCTATCCTATGTGCATTAAAAGACCTAATATACCTATACATGTGTCTATCTGTGACTCTAGAAACAATGTCAAAAGGGTCCCAACCTGTGTTTGCACTTATTAGTCCCAATCTGCAGGATCTCTGAGCAGGCTGCTGTAGGGATGGCCTGGAACTTATCTACCAAGTATTGTGACAGTCGAGTGAATCCTTAAATCCCCTCATACGTCTTGCAAGCTGCTTGACATAGCTGAGTCCAGCATTATTGATCAACCTCCAGGCTTATGTTTTGCAGAAGCTTGTCATTTCTCTGTGGAATGGATTCCTTGAGTTCAGTACCATGCCTACTGGCAAGACAGAGCTAGCTTTTCATCTATGACCCTCCAAATGACAGCCCATGGCTGACTGATTAAAGATAATGATGGGTGCTAACACTGGCAAAGTTCTTGAGCTATCTCATTTGACCCTTAAAATCATTCCATGAGGTAGATGCTATTAATATCCCCATTTTGCAGATAAGAAAACTGAAATTCAGAGTAATTAGACTCACCAGTGTCAGAGATGGAATTCTACCTGTCTTCCTGATCGCAGCTCTGACATTCTATTCACTATGCTACAAGGCTTCTAGAAAGGGATCCTGAATCAACATCGAAAGGTTTCCTTATTGGGCAATAGATTAAATGAGTAAAAAACAGCAGCTAGGTGGTGCCATGGTGCACAGAGCACTGGGCCTGGGGTTGGAAAGACCTGAGTTCAAATTTAGCTTTGGATACTCAGTGACTGTGGGATCTTAACCTCTGTTTGCCTCAGTTTCCTCAATTATAAAGTGGGGATAATAATATCAGCTGCCTCGCAGGGTTGTTGGGAGAATCAGCTGAGAAATCCTGTAAGTGCTTAGTACAATGCTCAGCACACAAGGAGTCCAACACAGAGAGAAATGGCAAGTTTCTGCAAAAAAATAAGCGTGGAGATGGACCAATAATGCCGGTCTCAGCTGTGTCAGTCAGCTTGCAAGACCTACACGGGGGATTTAAGGATTCACTAGACTCTTCCAGTACTTGGTATATAAGTTCTAGGTCATCCCCACTGTGGCCTATTCATAGATCCTGAAGATTTGAAGTAAAACAATATCATCTATTAATTTTTGCATTTATATTCCAGCCTTAACTGTAACAATTTGGGGGATTCTTAAGTATAGCTATATATGAAATTATATGAATATTATATATATATATATATTTTTTTTCTTTTTGGACGGGGGAAGGTAGTGCAGTTAGGGTTAAGTGACTTGCCCAGGGTCACACGGCTAGCAAGTGTTAAATGTCTGAGGCCAGATTTGAACTCAGGTCCTCCTGATTCCAGAGCCAGTGCTCTATTCACTGCACCACCTAGCCTCCCTATATGAATATTATATCTACATTAATTTACATGAGAGGTGCTACAGGTAGGGGGTATAATGTATAGAAACCTATACTCAAATTCTGAAAGACTTGGGTTCAAGTCCTGATTCTGACACATACTGTGTGACCCTGAACAAGTCATTTAACTTCTGTGCCTCAAGACACTCTAGAAGGGCAGAAACTGGTAGAGAAAGATTATTTGATGGGAGTTTCCTAGCTTAATGAAATCATGAGCATGGTTAAAAATATTTTTCTGTTCTATGTTATGCAACAAAATTAATTTTGTAACTTTGGAGTCCAAATGGTGAGTTTTTAATGTCATTATTTTTCAATTTCTTTTGAAATTCCTAATGTGATTTTGTTGCTTTTGGTTTTTATTGTCTAAGATCTGTGTGTAGGTCTGTTTTGTATGTTTTAGGATGTCCAAATCACTCTTAGAGAATCTAAAGTTCTAATCAGAGACTTCTAGGCTTGGGTGTCATACAGAAGGCTAAAGAAAAACCACAGTGGGGAATCTTTCCAACCCCATATCACAAACGTGACTCACAGGCTAGTGGCAAGGGTATGAATTGTGGGAAAGAAGTGGGTGAATATCACACATTTGGCACCACCCTCACACACGCTGCTCTCTGAACAGGCAGCAGAGGGTCTCCTAGATGGGTCAGTATCATGGATTTAATCCGCAAGGTTCCAAATAGGTGTAGGGCATGGTCCCCCAAAGTGGAGAACATAGCTAGGCCAGCAGGGTGGGTCTCCCTGTGTTAGTTGGGTTTCTTAGAATAGATAAAGAGATAAAGAGAAGAGAAGTAGTCCTGCATCCTTGGCGTTGGCAAGAGGGGATAGTAGACCCAGTCCTGGACCCAGAACAGAGCTAGACCAGCAGCCTGGTAGTTCAGAGTAAATTGACAGCTCATCTCTGGGCCCAGGCCAGCAAGCAGCATGGGGTTTCTGAGAAGTGCCAGTCTTAAGACTCAGCTCCCAGAATTCTGTATTGGATTGGGCCAGAAACTCAGCACTGGGTAGTACAGAGCTGGTTGTGAATGTAGCCCCAGGCCCAGGCCAGCAGCATGGGGCCTTTCAAAGGAACCAAAGTCGGGATCCAAATAAAACTAAGGCAGAAGCTCAAGTTCTCCCAGAACAAATTGGATACAGACAAACGGAGAGGAGGACAGACTAGTGATACTCTTTAGTGGTTTGAGGACTTAACCCTGGCCCAGTATAGGACTAGGTCAACTGAACCTTTCAGTTTCCTGACAAGGACCTTCTGAAGCCTTATTACATACTAACTTACTTGTCTCCTGGAGTGCTACCCAGGACCAAGTTTATAACTGTGTTACCTAAACACAAATTGAGGACTGGAGCCTGGAAAGCCCAGGATGTCAGTAATTAGTCACTTAATCTGACCAGCTAGGGCCCTCTGAAAGGCTACAATATTTTGGTTCAAACCATCCCTGTGATCCTTGGAGAATACAGCATTCAATATTTGAAGTGCATATCAGCAGAATTCCAGATAGGACAAGCTAGGATCATACATATAAGGCAGCAGCACTCCTGCCAGAAATGTGCAGAGCCCAATCCTAACACAAAGTCCAACTCTGAGAAGTAAAGCTAAAAGATTAAATAAACAGAAAAAGATGAAGATCTCTCCTAATGTCAGTGATGCCCTAGATGGAAATCCAGAAGAAAATCACCCAAATAAATACAATCAAACCTTCAAAGATAATCTAAAGTTCTATCTACTTATTTAGTTGTTTAAATATGTCGATAGACCCTGCTGGGAACGATTATTCCTGAAACATAGACCAAGATGACAATTGTACTGCAAAATGCAGAAATGTAAAGTTCTTGAAATGGGTCCCATTCACGTTTATTAAAATCATAGATTCTTATATGTCCCTTTCCTCCTTCCAGAGAGAAATAATCCCTTATAAGAAAGAACAGAAAGAGAGAAATAGCTCAGCAAAGCTGACCAATACATCAACCAAGTTTGACATTATACATTATGTTCCACACCTATAGTCTCCTAATTCTACAAAAAAGGGAAGGAGATGCATTCTTCTCACCTTCACTCCCCATCCAGCTGTCCACCAAGGCTGCTTTGCTATCTGCCTGATGTATCTTCTCCCCACCCAGACCAGCATCCTCTTCACCAGACTTCTGGATCCCAGAATCTATATCCCCAGTCCCTGGAAAGTTAATTTACTCACTTATGAAATTCTCCTTCTGGGGCCTAAATGGCTTGATTTGTGGCTAAGAAGATAGAATAGGCCTGGATGTGTCTCCATAATAGGGAGACATAGGGCAGTTGTATGACCTGTGGGCTCTAGGGAGGTCAAATGAAAAAAAGGAGACATCAATAAAGGTTCCTTGATTAGGAATAAAGAGATCTGAATGGAAGTCCTGGTCCTGCCACTTACTATCTTGTAACCTTGTGGGGAGGGAAGTCACTTCTCTAATATGAGGACATTAATCTGCCAAACCTGCCAGCAACATGATATAGCAGATTGAGCACAGCAAACTCATCCACTAAATCTAACTGGCCTCACATCCCAGGCTATACTTCAATTTCACATCCCATTCAACTGCCCATACAGGCTCCTTTGCCCTCTGCTTGCTGCCCCACCATATCCTCTTCCACAGTTCCTCCCTTCTACCTCTTGCTCTTGCTTTAGTAAACAAATCAATACAATCATTACTTCTAGGAAGGGCATGTAAATTGACTCCCCTCTCAATCAACCCACAAACCCTGCAACTTCCCAGACCCAAACTCCATTTCCTGGTCACAACTTCTTCAAATTTATTGTTTTCCTCATTAGAATATTACCTCTTTGAGTATAAGCATTATCTCTCTTGTATTTGTTTGTCATTGCTAAGTGCAGTGCTGAAACATAATAAGAACTTCATGCTCTTTCATTCACTCATTCATTCTTCAGGGCCAATCTTGGTCATACTTTCACAGAATTCAGTTTTGATTGTTTTGTTTTTCTTTCCATTTACCTTGTTGTAGTCACTATATATTGTTTTCCTGGTTGTGCTTACTTAAATTTGCATCAGTTCATAGAAGTCTTCCCATGCTTATCTGAATTTTTCATAGTTGTTTCTCATGGCCAAGTAATATCCCACTACCTTCAGGTACCACAACTTGTTTAACCATTCCCCAGTTGATGGTCATCTCATTTGGAACCACAGACTTTTAAAGTCAGAAAGAACCAGAGAACAGAGAATGCTGGAATTAGAAAGTAGATGTAGAAACTCCTGAATAGGTGACCTATTATATTAAGCATTGGACTTGGAATTCAAAGATTCTGAATTCAAATCTTGCTTCATATGCTTAATAGCTCAAATTGCTCAAATACCCTGGGTAAGACACTTAATCCCTTATCCTCATTTTCTTATTGTCCTCATTATTCTTATTATTATCCCCATAGTGGGGATAATAATAGTGTCTACATCACAGGGTTGTTATAAAGATTAAATGATATCACACACATAAAGAGATTTGCAAACTTTAAAACAATATATGTATATGCATATAAATATATATGTATATATGTGAGTGTGTGTACACACACACAGAGTAGATCTTCAACATTATTATGTTTATCTTTAAAGATTTTAAGCATTCATTTTGACAACCACACACATTCACAGGTATACATGGTAGAGAAAAAAATGAGAGATGCAATGAATGCAAGTTTATGTAGTCATTGGTATCCTACTAGGCAGCCTCAAGGTTAAATATCAACTCATCTTTGCTATGCTCCCATTCTCTGAGACCCTTAAGGACCTAAAATGAAGCATGAAGTGGAATTCAATGATGAATTATTTCAAGCTGATGAATCCTTCAAAATATCCAATGCCATCTACTAGCCATGAAAGACAGAGTGCTGGGGTGATGTCAAGAACTTGCCAATCTCTGTGTCTTCCAACAGCAACTACTAAAGTCCCAGTAACTTCTCCCTTGGTTTTCAGAGGGCAGCCAATGTAGAGATTTATAGCTTTTACACCACCCTCACCACTGTCTCACACAGTGGAAGGTAAGATTCAGGTTAAAATGTTTTAGTTTTAATAATTTTATTTGCTGTGCAGTATTTATGGTACTGTAGATTTCATATGTTGTAAAAAGCAAATGTCTGAGATCAATGTGTTTTTTAATTGATATATTTGCATAAAAGGTCATAGAAATCTAAGGAATTACTAGTGAGGAAAAATGTTTTGCATGTTACCAATTTTATTTTGTGTAATAAATTCTATGGATTATTTCATGGTACAAAGGAAAGTGCATATTATCAGAATTAATGTTTTGCCACAAAGAATTGCATGCAAAAAAGTGTATTTTCAGCAATCTTTAGCAAAAGATTAATTTTGGTGATTGCAGGAACCTAACACCTATTTTTCAGAGATTAATTGTATGAACATTCACATTTTTTACTTTCATACTATTTTCTAGGAATGTTACCCTTACATAAGTTGCAGATTGACTTTGTTATCATTGTTATAATTATCACTATTATAATTATTATTTTACGAATAAGAAATTTGATACCCAAAGACATGAAATAACTTGCTTAAAAATCACATGATAAGCTTTCTTTTGAGCCTGGAATAGAGTTCAGGTCTCCTGACTTCTTCCTCTCCAGATCTCTTTCCTTTACAAATCATATCTCTTCTTGATAGACCGAGGAGGCCTGAGTTCAAACATATCGTTATGGTTGATAATATAAGCATATACATAAGCCTTATTCCATCATTTGTAAATGTTTATTTTAGTTTTAAAGTAATATCCAGAGCATTGTATTTTTTCCTCTATACTTTGAAGATAGCTTTCATGATTTCCCTAAAGCACCACAAGAGGGCAGACTGAATCTGGAAATGTGGTGACATAGCCCCTCTTCCCTGAGTTGCCTGGAGTTTTCTGTGATTAGAGCTTGATAACTATAGAATGAATATAATTACTTCCTCCTGCTAGGGTAGCCCTTATTCTCAGGCAACTGACTCTTTAGATATGATTTGAGGGAACCTTTCAGTTACTTCCCTGGACTTGCTTCCAGTGCCTGAGTGTCTCTCCCTCTCACCACACACATTAGAATGGAAAATTCCTCCTTCTTTAATTTCATTTTTTTTTTTTGTATTAAGACCTTGCCCTTCCCAGAATTCCTAAGACTGTCTTATTAGAAGTCCTTGCAAATTCTAAGTACAGTGGAAAAGGCATACAGCTGGGCATTAGGGTACCTGGGTTCTTGGTTTGACTTTATTGATAACTTAGTAAGCCCCTGCAGTTTTCTGTGTCTTGTTTTGCTTATCTTTAAAATGAGAGATCATGGGATGTAGAGTTGGAAAGAAAACTTAAAAATCATCCAGTTCAACCTTCTCCTTTTACAAATGAGGAAATTGAAGCCTAGGGATGATTAGTTACTTGCCAAGACCACATGTTTATAATTGACTGTACTGGGATATTAACTCCTAGACTGACCCTCAAAATCCAGCATTCTTTCAAATTCAGGTGGAATCTGGCTGCTAGGCAATCTCTAAGGTTCCTTTATATTTTATGATCTTTATCTTGATAACAATTTCCGCATCCCAAGGGTAAAACAGCAAGCCCATTGTACTTCAGGGGGAATAAGGTTTGTTGTTGCTGTTGTTGTTTTCCCAAAAATTAACATGCCAGTCATTTCTAAGGGTCATATGAAGATGGAAAATGGGGAAGAAAAGGTAGAATAGGCCTGAGTAGACCTCTGTAGTGGGGAGATACATAATATTGAGATTATAAGATAATTAATTCTTTCATTCCCATTTTGCCTTAGCTTTTGCAATAAGTTGTGTGAAATTTTGCTACCATCAATTCTAAAAGAAGTCTGGTTACATAGACAAGAGATAAAAAAGGTGTAATGTAAGATCAGTAAGGGCTGGGGCTATTTTTGAAATTTTTGTCTTTGTAATTGTATTAAGCTAGAAATAGGAACAAGATCAAGGTACTGGTTACTTCATATGTTGGCTTCTTCTCAGGGTCTTTCTCTCCATTGAGGAAGTTCTTTCTGAAGAGAATCTGGATCCATCCAAAAAAACCCAACTTTGCCCCTCAGGAGTGGAGCACAGAATAATCTTCACTGTAGCACATAGTAGGCACTTAAATGTCAGTTGAATTATTGAACTGAACATAAAGAGTTTTCTTATTTCTCTGAGTTCTGCTGTCTCAAAGGGCCTTGGGGAGATTCTGTGAAAAGAAACAAAATCTCTATGTCCATTTGGCTATGGATTTCTCCAGAAGACTTCAGAACCAACCCAGTGGAGGAAAACTGAGCTGCCTGGGGAATGTTCTTTCACTTCTGCCTCACTCAATAGGCACAGGCAACAAGAACTTATCAGATCTGAGGTCCCTTCCAAATCTGAGTCTCTGTTTATATGAAATGTTTGGTGATTGAGTT
This sequence comes from Gymnobelideus leadbeateri, assembly GCA_011680675.1. Lineage (NCBI taxonomy): Eukaryota > Metazoa > Chordata > Mammalia > Diprotodontia > Petauridae > Gymnobelideus > Gymnobelideus leadbeateri. The sequence goes on from WOXC01006158.1 coordinate 162,015, forward strand.
GGAAAGCAAAGGCAAGGCAAGGAATGAAGGGAGAAGTTTGGATATTTCACAAGCTTAGGTGCCATTTCACCATTTACTTTAGAATCAGAAAAATGAGTACTTCGAACACTGTAATTTGCAAGGTGTCTCTAATCTGTTTTACTCACATCTATGGACAGTTACTCCTGGAAGTTAAAGCTGGAAAATCAACTTTTCCAAACACACTATTATTTTTCAAAAGGGTAGATTAAGCATTTCATGCCTGTATCAATGCCAAAATAGGAATTTTTTGTGTGTGTTGAGCTATCAGAATTTTTGACAATATGATTTTGAAATTATACACACATACCTATCTATATTTATGTATCTACAGTTATGTGTGTGCACATGTATGTCTATATATTCATGCTTATGTCTACATGTATATATCTATACATGTACATGTGCATATATGTGTACATACGCATGCATATACATACACATATATGTTTTTGTGTGTGTCTGCCCCTGTGATTTTACAGGAATAGCAATCTCCCAGCATGGTAGGCTGATAATTGCTCTGAAATAGTCGTTGGCATTTTCCTGGGACATTGAGAAGCTAAGTAATTTGCCCATGGTCACACAGCTAGCATGTGTGAGGCAGGATATGAATTCAGTTCTTCTTACTCTAAGACCAGTCTTCTTTCTTCTACATCATGTATTCTCTTCCCTATACATGTGGGTGACTTTTATTTCTGAATTATTTCTGAACGAATTGGGCTGTTACCCAAGAGCCACATAAGCCATGTGTTCATCCAGATGAAAATCCAACTTGCTTTCATTATCTTCATTATATTTTAATAGGGTTTTCTGAATGCATTATATATTGTTTTTTAAATACTTTGAAGGATCCATGGTTTCATCTGTGTAGAAGAATTCTTTCCTGAATCCTTCCATATTTTTTAGCAAAGTTCAGCAGACATTAAGGGGGCTATTGTGTCCCTAGTGCTTTTTGCCTTCTGTGATTATTACCCATTAATTTTCACAAATCCTTCATAGAGGAACCACCCAAGCAACTGGAGAATTTCTTCTATCTCTCTCAGTATCTGGGGACCAAGCGGAGTATTCAGCATACCCATGAATTGTTTCTCACTTTTTCTACTGGACCAGGTAAATGCATTCCTTTTCCATGTAGACTTAGATATTGTATTCTGTGTCATATCTGCAGAAGCATTATTTCTGTTGCATGTTTTCCCATTGCTTTTTTTTTGGGGGGAGGGCAATTGGGGTTAAGTAACTTGCCAAGGTCACATGGCTAGTTTTGTGTTGTCTGAGGTCAGATTTGAACTCAGGTCCTTCTGACTCCAGGGCTGACGCTCTACTCACTGTGCCACCTAGCCACCCCACTCCCATTGCTTTTTGAGTTACCAGGAATTTTGATTTTTCCCCAGACTATATTGTTCCGTGGCTAGAAGTCCCATGGCGTCATTGGGAGAATATTGGTGAGACCTGGTCATTTATGACAATAATACCTAGCATTTAGTGGAGCTTTAATATGTGCAAAGCACTTTATAAATATCATCTCATTTGATTCTCAAAACAATCCTGGGAAATAAGTGCTATTACTATCCCCATTTTGCAGCTGAGAAAACTGAAGCAAACAGAGGTTAAGTGACTTGCTCAGGATCATACACCTGATAAGTGTCTGAGGTGAATTTGAATTCAGGGCTGCTAAGTCCAGGTTCAGATCCTGATCTATGGCACCACCTAGTGAAAAGGAATGTGAAAGCAATGCAAGATTCTCAAATAATCCAATCACCTCCTTTTCTTCAATTCCAAATCAAGCACATAGTATTTCTACAATGCCTATCCAGGATAAACATGTTGGAAGAGAGGAAGGAAATAAGCAAGCATTTCTTAAGGACTTACTATGTGCCAGGCACTGACCTAATGTTTTAAAAACATTATCTCATTTAATCCTCACAACTCAGATCATCACCCCATATTTGATAGTTGAGGCAACTGAAGCAGACAGACCACCAGCATTGCACAGCTAATAAGTAGCTGAGACTGGATTTGAACTCAGACCTTCCTCACTCCAGTCCAGCACTCTATTCACTGAGTCACCTAGTTGCTTCTTGTGGAGGCAGTATGGTGTAGAAAACCATGGGCCTGGATTCAAATCCTATTTCTGATCCTGACAAGCTGTGAGATTCTGGACAAATCACTAAAATGGAGGTGATTTTAATAGGACCTACCTCGGAAGTTTGTGTGAAGATTTAATTGGATAAATGTCTGTAGAATGCTTTGGCAAACCTTAAAGCAACATATAAATATGCAGTATTATTATTGTTATAAATCTCTACATATCACGGTTTGGACTACATGGGTATTTCTCTTTAACAGACAACCTTATAGGTGAAAAGAATCTTAGGATATCAAACACAAAATGTTCTACTTGGAAGAGATTCTCATGAGCAGTTAGCTCCAGCTCCCCATTTTATGGAGGATGAGACTGAGACACAGTGAAGAAAACTTCACGAAGGTATGTATAGTGATAACCTTGGCCTCCTGGTTCCCAGCCCCATGCTCTTGGCATGACATTGTGCTTTCTAAAAGACACGTTGTTATTATTCTTGAGTCATTTTCATTCACATCTGACTCTTTCTGACCCCATTTGGGATTTTCTTGGGAAAGGTACTGGAGTGGTTGGCCATTTCTTGCTCCAGTTCATTTTACTTCTGGGGAAACTGAGGCAAAATAAGGTTAAGTGATTTGCCCAGGGTCACACAGCTAATAAGTACGTGAGGCTAGATTTGAACTTAGGAAGGTGGGTCTTGGCTCTAAGCCTGGCACTCTCTTCACTGTACCACTTTTTTGTCTCGCCTGGTATATGTAGGTGCTTAATAAATGCTTCTTCTAAATCCCACCCAAACAATAATTCCTTGCTGCATGTAAGACAGAGTGTTAGGACTGAAGGGATAAGAACTAGGTTTTAAAAAAGAAAAAAAAATAAAAAATAAAAAATAAAAGTCTCTCACTTCAAGGAATTTATTTTCTGTTGAGGGATAGGGGGAAGTATCACAAATCTTTCTGTGTATTTTGTCTTCAATGTGTCATGCATTTGCACCACTACCTGAGTCACCTTCATAATGGTGTGCTACTTTAAGTTCCATGGGAATTTTCCCTTACGTATTTGAACAAAGTATAACTTCCTGATCCTGGCATTGAAGGTCCCCTATGGTCTGGTTCTGAACTACATTTCCAACTTTGTCTTACATTTCTAACTTTCACATACATATTCTACCCACTAACCCTCATTCTCATCCTCTAATCCTATGTTTCCAGCTCTAACATTTTTGGGTCCCATTATCTCTGCCTGGAATGAAGATTATTTTGGCCACTATGTAGAAGATGTATGGGAAGGAGGAGACCTATTAGATGAAATGTTCCACTTGAAAGGTGATGGGGGCCTGAACTCTACTGAGATGTCAACTAATTAAATATGGAGGAGATGAAGAAGAAGGACAATTCTTTGTGGTTCTAGGCCTGGAGACATGGGTAACTGGGAGGATGTATAGTATCTTCAGCAGAAATAAGGAAATGTGAAGGAGGGACAGTTAAAGGAAGAAGACAATGAATTCTATTTTAGACGTGTTCAACTAGAGATCCAGGTGGGCATGTCATTCAGGCAAGTGATGATGTGGAATTGGAGCTCAGGAAAGAGATCTGGAGATAAAAATTTGAGAGTCATTTGTACCCAAGGGAGAAGAAGAGATCACAAAGGGAGAATACAGAGAGAGTAGAGGACCCAGGAAGGATCCTTGGAAACATTCATCTTAGGGAACAATAGCCAAATGAGAATCTGGGAGAGGATTCTGGAGAGGAGTAGTCAGGCAGATACTAGGAGAATCAGACACAAGGAGCATCAAAGAAGCTTAAGGAAGACAGTGTATTCAAGGGGAGGTGGGGGTCAACACTATCACAGGCTGCATTAAGGACTAATGGGGTGAGGACTGGGAAAAAGCTGTGGGATATATCTGAGATCACTGGTAACCTGAACCTTGGAAAGAGCACATTAGGCAAATGGTAAGATTCAAAACCACATTGCAAGGGGCTGAGAAGTGAGTAGGAGGTGAAGTGGGAGTCATTCATGAAGAAGGTTTTTACTGTGAGTTTGGCTATGAAAGGAGATAGGCATAGGACAACAGCTTAAGGGGACAGCAGTGTTAAGTGAAGTTTGGGGGGATTGTTTTTTTACGGGCAGAGAGACCTTGGTATGTTAGTTAGGCAGGGAAGGAACCCAGTAGCTAAGGGGAAATTGATGATTAGAGAGAAAGGGGATCATGACAGCATATATGTTAGAGTTGGGATGGACTTTAGACAACATTTAATCCAATGCCAAAATTTTACAGAGACTTAACGGAGGTTAAATGACCTGTCCAAAGTGGCATAGGAATCAAAGGAGTAAGCTTTCGGAGAAAACAGGAGGTCATGGGATCAAAGACCACAACAATAATGAAAATTGGACTCAACAACCAGAAGAACGACCTCTTCCTCCAGAAATTGGATCAAAGGAGGGGGAGAGTTGATGTTGAGGGATTGTGAGATGTAGCAAAGAGAAAAAGAGGGACCCTGTGTTTTTGTTTTGTTTTTGAGCAGACTAGAAGAGAGAAGGAGATCTGAAGGAGAAAGGTGATAGGAGAGTGCTATCAAATTTAAATAGTCACAGGATCACTGTTGGGGCCATGTTGATTTTCAGCTCAGTCATTTCTGTGGTGTACAACACTTTGTGACTCCATTTAGTATTTTTTCTTTGCAAAGATAGTGGAAAGGTTTGACGTTTCCTTCTCTTACAGTTGAGGAAGCTGAGGCAAACAGGATGAAGTGACTTGCCCAGGGTCACACAGCTAGTAAGTGTCTGAGGCCAGATTTGAATTTAGGTCTTCCGGACTCTAGGCCTAGCACTCTAAATGTTACATCACTCAGCTGCTCCATGTTGACACTAAAAACAAAACAAAAAAAATCCCTACAAATGAACATTATCTGTGTTGTACTGTATTTTTACTTATATTGTTAATCATTTCTCAATTACATTTTAATCTGGTTCCAGACAAACTCGGGCACCTGGGGACACTCTTGGTGAAGGAGACTTGAGAGAATGGAAGGTTGGAAAAACCACTGATCATACCCTGGGGTCCTGAGTGAACTCATTCAGGACCAGTTCATATTGCATGAAGTTTTGGGAGAAAGAATTGGGCTATCCATCTTTAACTAAAAAAAATAGCTTGAGTTTGGACATGAAAAAAATCTAGGCTTAAAACAGAAAAACAAATGATAAAAAAAATAAAGACAGACTTTGGAATGAAAAGGATATGTATAGTACTACGATCAACAGCCATGTTTTAATAACAACTGTAGGGTCATTCAAATATAACAGATGAGTGGGCTAGGATTACCTCTAGTGTCTTAATTCAGAACGTCAAGATTGATGATTCATTTCAGGAGCACAACATGGGTTGGCAGAGGGGAAAATCAACCTTAATGAGGCTGTTTCAGGGCTAAGCAGCTAACAAAGAGAAAAACCCCTTCAAAAACATAAGAAGTACAAACAAAACATCTAAGGATGGTTAAACAACCTTAACATTAAAAGGAGCCATTTGTGGGTCAAGTTATGGAGAAATGCACAAAAATATACAAGGATAAATATATAAGACCTTTTTTCAAGAAGGTCAAGATTACTCTTAGCAACATCATATAAAGAGGACTGTGTGCTTCAATGGAAATAGCTCTGGAGTCTGAGCTAGAAGAGCTTGTTAAAGTTTTAACTCTGCTACCTATTAGCTATGAGTCCACAGGCAAAGCATTTCACTTTCCTGGGATTCACATAAAAGGAGAGCCAGATGGAAGCCAGATGATCTCTGAGAATTAAGCAAATGGTCCTCAGAGTGAACACATTAACGTTCTTGAATTGAACAGCCCTTGGTTTTTCTTCTATCTTAGCTGAGGAGTTACTCTGCAGTGAACGATGTAAATGCTGATTTAAAGTAAGGTCTGGCTCCAAAACTCTTTTTTGCATAGCAGACCAGTCATATGAGATTCTCTCTAAAAAATAAATCATTTTAGGGGGCGGCTAGGTGGTGCAGTGAGCAGAGCGCCGGCCCTGGAGTCAGAAGGACCTGAGTTCGGATCCGACCTCAGACACTTAACCCACACAAACAAAAACCTAGCCGTGTGACCTTGGGCAAGTTACTTAACCTATTGGGGTTAAGTAACTCCAAAAAGCAAAAAAAAAAAAATCATTTTAGGGGGCAGCTAGGTGGCGCAGTGAGTAGAGTGCCGGCCCTGGAGTCAGAAGGACCTGAGTTCAGATCCGGCCTCAGACACTTAAAGCACACACAAACAAAAAGCCGTGTGACCTTGGGCAAGTTACTTAACCCCAATTGCCCTCCAAAAAGCAAAAAATAAATAAATAAATCATTTTTCTCTTACATAAATGTATAGGAATGTTTATATTTATAAATGAGTATGATTATAGATATCTAAATATATATATATGCATGTAAGTGCATGTATGTATGTATGTCTATATGTTTGTGTATATATATATATATCTTTGTATATATGTGTCTATATGCATATTTGTATATGTATGTGAGTAAGTATGTATTTATGTGTGTATCTATCTATTCAGACATAATTGTAGCCTTTTTAGGGGAGGGGGGAGAAAGGGTAAAAATATAGCAAAGTAAAAAGTGTACAGCAGAGAATAAAAGAAAGCTTACAAGGAGTAAAAGAAGACTAAACACAATGCATAGTATTTATTATATAGGTTTTCTTGCAGTGGAAATCTATTGTATATTTTGAATCCTCTCTTATATTCTGCTATGCATATGGCAATGCTTTTTCTTATTTTGTATTTGTTTTAATATTTAAGTTTATTTTCCTTTTCTTATTATAGATTTAAGTTTGAAATAAAAATATAGTTCACTTCAAATAATCTTTATTATTAGAAAGCTTCTGGTGTCAGTTACAAAGTGCTTTACATCCATTCTCTCATTTGTTCCCCACAATAAGTCTATAGCATAGTGACTCTGGAGCTGGCCTTGGGGTAAGAGAAAACAGATTTCAAGTCCTAGTTTTCATGTAAACAGCTGTGTAGCCATCATCAGGTCACTTAATTTCTCAGTGCCCCTAGGAAGTTCTCTAGAACTGTAAACTCAGAGAAGAATTGCTGTCTGCAATGGTGAAGGGAGTTTCCATACTGTTTGTTCTCTATATTGATGGAATCAAATGTGGACCCCTTCCAAAAAAGTAAAAGAACCATAAACTTCTTTCACAGATTCACACTTTTTCCCCTTCACTTGCTAATTGACTTAAGGAAAAGGAGGTTTAGAAGGATAAAGAGATTTGGTCAAGGTGACATTGATAGTTCTGTTTAACCAGAACTTACACTCAAGCCTCCCTCCACAGGCTCCAGGTAACCACATTACAGGGGCAGAGTATATTTTCAAATTAAGGAAGGTTCTCAGAGTCACTTAAGCCAATCAAAGGGCCTAGGGGCAGGGAAGGTCTTAAATTCCCATTCCCATAACATTACTCCAAGTCCAATACCCTTTCAACTCTCTCTGAGAGAATAAAGACAGCCTGACCAACAGATTAATAGACTCAAGCATTGTTTGATATGACTTCCAGATAAATATTTCCTGTGTGAGATGAGATATGTGGTGACATGAACAGTTTTTCATGAAGGGTCAAAAATGTACTATATAATGGAGAAGAGAACAGGAGAATTTTTCTTGATGAAGGTTGATGGCAGCAAAGAGAAGTACTAGCATAAGAAACATATAAGCACTTCCCCTTGAAACCAACCAAGGTGATGTAGGACCCTTAAGACTTCAAAATTATGTGTTTTCTGAGAGGAAAAATTGTATCTTCAGAAGTAAAATGGGCAGTGGAGATAATTTGTTCAGAAAATGTAGGTCGACAAGCGTGATCTTGAGGAATGAGAGCATTTTAGAGATGAGGGGCTTGGAAATTATCTAACCTGTTCACTTATTTATTTATTTACTTTTAATTTTCAACATTCATGTTTATAAGATTTTGAGTTCTAAATTTTCTTACCCTCTCTCCCCTTCAACCTCCCCCCTCCCCAAGATAGCAAGCAATCTGATATAGGCTATACATGTACAAGCATATCAAACCTATCTCCACATCAGGCTTATTGTAAAGAATTAGAACCAAATGGAAAAAACACAAGAAAGAAAAAAAGGGAGAAAATTGTATGCTTCAATCTGAATTCAGATGCTATAGTTCTTTCTCTGGATATGGATAGCATTTTTCATCATAAGTCTTTTGGAATTGTCTTAGATCATTGCATTGCTGAGAAGAGCTAAGTCTATGAAAGTTGGTCATTGCACAATGTTGCTGTTACTGTGTACATTGTTCTTCTGGTTATGCTCACTTCATTTGGTATCAGCTCATTTAAGTCTTCCCAGATTTTTCTGAAGTCTGTCTGCTCATCATTTCTTCTGGAACAATAGTATTCCATTACCTTCATATACTATAACTTGTTCATTCATTCCCCAACTGATGAGAACCCTCTCCTTTTCCAGTTCTTGGCCACCACATAATGAGCTACTATAAATATTTTTGTACACGTGGGTCCTTTTCCCATTTTTATGATCTCTTTGGGATACAGACCTAAAAGTGGTATTGCTGGATCAAAGGATATGCAAAGTTTTATATTCCTTTGGACGTAGTTCCAAATTGCTCTCCAGAATGGTTAGATCAGTTCACAACTCCATCAACAATGCATTAGTGTTTCAGTTTTCCCACATTTCCAACATTTATCATTTTTCTGTTTTGTCGTATTAGCCAATCTGATAGGTGTGATGTGGTGCCTCAGAATTGTTTTAATTTATATTTTTTCTAATCAATAGTGATTTAGAACAGGTAATGTCTTTTCTAAGGTTACAGGGGGCTAGTCAGTGCCAAGCTGGGTTTAGAACTCATTAATTGTGACTGACAATATTCTTGTCAGAATAATCAGCACAATGGTGCAACAGAGAGCTGAAATTGGATTCATAAAGACCTGAAGTCAGAGCCTGCCTTAGTCAATTTTTAGCTGCATGCTGGTCAAGTCATGGAACCTCTCTCAGCCTCAGTTTCCTCATCCATCAAATGGGAATAATAATTATACTAATAGCATCTCCTCAGAGTTGTTGTGAGGATCAAATAAAAATGTTTGTAAAGTACTTTATAAAATTAAAAGCACTATATAAATGCTAGTTATGATGATTCATCTCAATAATCCTGCTTTGTTATGGGTCCATACTAAACATATTCACAGGATACTTCCTCAATCCCTTTGTCTGCTTTGACAGAGGCATATTTAGGAGTTGACCTGAGCTATATTCCTTGCTGGGGTGCCCCAACTTGCTTTTCTTTTTATAACTCTGTTATATTCTAATAGATTCACACCTTCTTTTCCCTTCAGATGCTGATTGACGGGATCCTTGCTGTGAAGATGCCATATTGAGTTAATGCTGTGCTTAGTAAGCTAAAGAGCTGACAAAATTTATACACAGATGTCTGTTCGGTTGCCAAGAAAAAAATCCATAATGATATAATTTATGGATGCTTCCGTGAACTTAAGTGGGGCAACCGTAGGGTAGAATCATAAAACTATTGACTTAACCATAAATTTAAATCTAAATAAGACCTTAGGGAGTGCCTGGTCCCAGGTAAAGTGTAAGCTTTTAGAAAGCAGGGATTGAGCCAAACCTCTTATATCCCTTCCTATTCATCCTTCTCCCTGCATCTGACCTCCTTCTCAGAATGTGCTCGCCCCAGGGTCATGGCATTTTCTATTTGGAAAAGATCATGAGAGGCTGCATGGCATGGCAGAGGGAACACTAAGTTTGGATACACAAGACCTGACTTTGAATCTAGTCTTAACTGTGAGACCATTCACCAAGATGTTTGACCTGTCAGAACCTGTTTCCTTACCTGTAAAACATGGTTAAAATAGTTGCCACAATTACATCACAAGCCTCTGGTGAGAAAAACATTTTTCTGAACCTCAAGGTGCTCCGTAAATATTAGTTAATCAACAAGCATTTTAAAGCACCTATTGTTTGTATGACCCTTTGCTAAGCACTGGAGTTACGTATCCAGTCCAACATGCACCTGAGCAAGAATGCTGTCTTCTCCATCTCTGAATAAGCAGTCATCCAGGCTGTTTTTGAAGACTTCTAGTGAAGAGAACCTCCCCACTCCGCAAGACAGCCTATTTTACTCTGGAAAACTCTGATAGTTAGGATTTTTGGATAGAAAATAGTCACATATACATACATGTTTATGTATATATGTGTGTATATATGTGTAAGTGTATGTATATACACACATATGTATGTGTGCATGTGTTTTATTACTGAGTCATTTCAGTCATGTCTGACCCTTCCTGAGCCCATTCGGTGTTTTTTTGGCAAAGATATCAAAGTGGTTTGCCATTCCTTTCTCCTTTCTCTTTGACAAATGAGGAAACTAAATTTGATCAATTGATTTGTCCAGGGTCTTACAGCTAGTAAGTGTCTGAAGCCAGACTTGGAACTTTGGAAAGATGAGTCTTCCTGACTCTAGTCCCATCGTTCTATCCATTCAGTTTACTAGCTCTCTCTCTATGTTCTGAAGGATTGGAGAAGAGCAGGAGGGAATTAATGAAGCAGATGGATTGCTGTATTATGCTAGGCAATGGGAATTTTTGGTCTGATTTCATTGTTGTAGACAACTCCTGGCAAGGAAACTTATTTTACCATTACAAATGAACAACTCTTCAGCAGTCTTAAAACAATCCCTTGGGGCACTAGGGATTTGACCAGGTCTTTTCAAGTCTGAGGCCAGGTCTCTGACCAAGATACAATGTTGCCTCATTAGACAGGAGCAAGGGAACGAATAAGCGTTTATATAATGTCTACTATTTGCCAGGCACAGCACTTTATGAATATTCTCTTGTTTGGTCTTCATAACAACCTTGAAATGTCGGTGGTGTTATTATCCCCATTTTGCAGTTAAGGAAACTGAGGCAAACAGAAGTTGTGACTTGCCCAGGGTTACACAGCTAGTAAGAGTCTGAAGCCGAATTGGTTCTAATGACTTCCCGACTTTAGGACCATAGCTCTATCAAATGTTCCACCTAGCCATCTAGGTGTCAGGGATGTCTTCTTCAAAGGAGTAAAAGTCAGTCAATAAATATTTATTGGCACCCACTATGTACTAAGCACTGGAGACACACAAAAAGGCAAAAGATAGCCTCTACTCTGAAGGAACCCATGGTCTGATGGTGGAAAGAACACACAAATGATTATGAACACACAAGATATAAACACGATAAATGGGACATAACCAACAGAGAGAAGGTTCTAACTCTCAGGGGAATGAGGAAAGGGTTTCTTGCAGAAGATGGAGTTTTAGCTGGAACTAAAGCCAAGGGGAGCCAGAAGGGAGAGAGGAGGAGGAGGGAAAGACTTCTAGATCTGGAGTCTGGAGATTCACTGTCTTGTGCTTAGAATAGGCATGGGCCTTGCCCTCAAGAGGCTCAAGTCCTAGATGAGAATTCAAAACACGCCCAAAAAGAAAAACCACCAATTAGTTTGATTTGACAATGGTCAATATAGATAAATGCTTAAGAGTTTAAGGGAGGAAAATCTCACTGTGGACTTTAATCCTAGTTAAGGAAGATAAATGAGAAAAAAAGAAAAACATTACAGTAGCCTGCTATGATGGCAAATCAGATGACAAAGGGAAATGGAAGAGACTCTTTTATTAGAATATCATCCATAGGGAGGTATTTAAATTGGGAGAAAGTGCCTACCAGTTGCTGTTTATTAAAAACAGATCTTTTCACTCTCAGGCAAAGCTTGTGGAAATATAATTTAAATGCTAAACATATGGAAATGACTTTGGAGCCCACCTCCCTTTTCCTGGTCTAACTTGCACAGTGAGAAAGCCTACAGATACAGATACAGATGTAAAACAGCTAGGCTTTGGGGTGACCTTCTCCTTATTAAAACTAGTAGTTATGCCTCTCCTGAATGAAATAATTGGGAGAACAGCCTCCCATCACTGTGTATTTGGAGCTGAAATGTTGAACTTCGGCTGCTGCTTTGCAGTGAGCCAGGACTGCATGTAGGAGTTGCTAAGTGTGTGTGCCGGGGAGAAAGCACCCTGGCTTCTACCCACTCTAAAATTGAAGCCAGAATCCATCTTGGAGATTGTCAATGGGGTAGGGGCCTGGATTTTGAAAACCAGAGTTTGGGAGGACTGTGCATTGTAATGACAGAGTAATGAGACAAGATTCCTTTAAGACTGGGAAAGTCAATCTGGTTCTGTGTTGGTATAGACTAGGGGTTTTAAACTTTTTGTTTCATGGATGGACCCCCTTGGCAGTCTAGTAAAACCTATGGATCTCTTAGAATAATGTTTTTAAATGCTTAAAATACACAGGGTTATAAATGAAACTATTAAATATTGAAACAGTTATAAAATATATTTTCTAAAAGTTCATGGACCCTAGGTTAAGAATGTCTGTATGAACAAAGAGTAGGGAAGCTTGCTTTCATTTCTTTCTTTCTTTTATTTTTTTTGTCTTTAGGTTACTGCTGCCTAGAACAGAGCTTGGCACATAGTAGGTGTTTAATAAATGCTTATGATTGATTGAAATCATGTATAAGTAGCACCATTACAAATAATCTCTCCCTCTCTCCTCCCCTCTTTCTCTCTTCCTGCCAGGCATTCCTGGCCTTCAAAGTGGCAACCCATGATCTAAGTCTTGACAGTGTGATAGGAGGAAACCCACAATTTTGGCTGAAGAGTCATAGGCCAGATGCCAGGCAGATAGATGGAATACTGAGAAAAGGAAAGAACCCTAGGCTATAAGACAGGAGACCTGAATTTAAGTCTGGCTGTAGCACTGATTTTCTGTACGACCTTAAACAAGGCATTTAATCTCATTGACCCTTATATTTTTTCCATTGGTCAAAAAGGGTAGAGTATGTATACACACATGTGTATGTATGTATAGATGCATATATATATATATACACATACATATGTACATTACAGAGTAAGCATAATATTTCAATAGGTCTGTGAACTAATTGAACTACCCCCAAACATGAAGACTGTCATGCATCCATGCTGTCTCATCTGTTTGACTCTGGTCTATGTCCTCCCGTAAATCCTCTACTAGGGACCCCACCCAACATCCTAGGGGCATCAATTGATACCAACGGTGCATGAAGGCTCATCAATTATCTCTCATCCTTGTCATCTGTCTGGTCCATCTTCCTTCCTGTTTATGCATGGCACCTAGGTGGTGCAGTAGAGAGAATGTCGGACTCAGAATCAGGAAGACCTGAGTTCACAGCCTGCCTCAGATACTTACTAGCTATGTGTTCTTAGACCAGTCACTTAACCTCTCTTGGCCTCATCTTCCTGATCTGCAAGGTGGGGGCAATGAGAGGATCTGCCTCCCAAGGTAGTTATAAGGATCAAAAGGGATAACACATGCAAAATGCTTCGCAAACCTTACAATGCTATATAGATATTAATTATTATCATATCAGTTTTTAATGAAATTCTTTTCACCACTTTTTCCCCTCATCTCTCAGCTGGCAATGTTTTACAGTCTATTCATGCTCACTGTTTGCCTCTCTACCTTCCTTTAGATGAGTAATTTTTTAGAGATTTTGTTCAATAATAAAAGTTATATCATATCAAGTATTAGAAAGAGTATTAAAGAAAGACAGATTGGCCCTTACTGAGTCTCATGCTGACTTTTCCTATGTTGGATGGGAGTACCACTAGTCCAAGGCCTGGTCTTCTGTTTTCCCTTAGGAGTGATTAAACTCTGGGAGACTAAGTCACACTAACAACCCACATGATCCTGATTGATAAACCAGGATGCCAGGGCATTAATTTACATGAAGAAACAGAGCTGCCAAGTGATGGGTAATGCTCATGTCATCTGGTCAGCTCATTCCCTTCCCAGTAAGAGAACTCACTTGGGTAACTAAATCAATATAATTAAGTTGCTTGGTAACTATAGCTGTGAAATTAAAGGGAGTCAGATAATTTTTCTGGACAATTTTATACAATTACTATACCTATAGGGAGATACTTGCAAGTAGGTTTGAACACTCATACTAGTTGGTTAAAATATCTCTCTCGGATTGTGCTGAATATACAATGACAAGTCCTGATTTTCGGGCTTTGCTTTTGCCAGATTCCATGCAAATCCACACCCTTTTATTTGCTTTAGTCCCAGACTGTCATGACCACTGGCCCAGACTTTTGTTGTTGAGTTGTTTTTCAGTTGTGTTGGACTCTCCATGACCCCATTTCGGGTTTTCTTGGCAAAGATATTGGAATGGTTTGCTGTTTCCTTCTAAGCTCATTTTACAGATGAGGAACTGAAGCAAACAAGATTAAATGACTTGGCCAGGGTCACCCATCTAGTCACCTATCTGAGGCCAGATTTGAACTCGTGAAGATTTGTCTTCTTAATTTCAAGTCTTGGTACTCTATCCACAGAACCCCAGGTTAACTTAAGACAGTATTAATCTTGTAAATTAATCCTAAATATGTGTCCATGTGTGACCCACCCAACAAAGCCAGTTCTTACTCATTTTATAGCACGCTCTTGTGAATTAAAGTTTCTATTTCTTTATCTTATATTCAAGACCTCTGAAATCTGTCCTACCTGTCTCTTTTTATATTATTACCTTCTACATACTTTCCATGCAGTCTAGACTGTGGTCTATACCTCACATAACATGTACTCTCACCCTCCTGTGCCTTTGCTGACATTGTTCCCTGTGCCTGGAATACTTTTCCTTCCTCTCTTCACCAATTCAACTCCCATCCCTCCTTTAAGGCCTTTCTTACATATTGTCTTTTCTATAAAACTTTCTTAGTTGGTATTGATAAACTGGAGAGATTCAGAGATGGACAACACAACATGGTGAAAGGCCTTAGATTCATGACTTAAGAGGCTGAGTTAAAGAAAACGAGCATATTTAGCCAAAAGATCCAGAGAGGCTATAATAGTTGGGCTATCCTATGGAGGAGGACAGATTCAATTTTTGCCCCAGAGGTCTGAACCAGGGGTAATAGGAAAAAGTTGCAAAGAGACCAATTTAAGTTTTGTGTCTGGGGGAAAAAGAAAACTTTCTAACAATGAAAACTATCAGAAAAAGAGGATGACTTGTTTCAGGAGGTGGTGGATTCTCCATTTTTGGAGGTCTCCAAAAAGAGAAAGGGTAACCATTTGTTGAGTAGATAGAAAGGGTTCCTTTCTTATATAAGTTGGACTAGATAGCCTCTGTTGTCTCTCCACACTTCTAAATTTTATGATTCCTTCTCAGGATTTACATAACCCTTTGTCTTATAATTCTCTAATGCATACATCATGAAATATTGCATATTTTAATTACCTGTTTCAGTATCTTGTTCCTCAGACAATAATTTCTTGAGCACAAGAGTCATGTCTTTTGTCCAAACACCTAGTACCATATTTGGTACCCAGCAAATAACAGCAACAACTATAACTAGCATTTATACGGCACATTACGTTTTGCAAAGTGCTTTATAGATGTTTTCTCATTTGATCCCCATAAGCACCCTGTGAAGTAGGTACTCTCATTATACCCACTTTACATGTGAGAAAACTGAGTCTAAGAGAAGTTAAGTGACTTTCTGAGGATCACACAGTTAGTAAGTATCTGAGGCTGGATTTGAATTCCAGCCTTCCTAACTCCAAATTCAATGTGCTGTCCATGGTGCCTTCTTAGCTGAGTATTCTCCATGCTAGGACTTAGAAGATACATCAATTTCATCAGCAACACATTTACTAACCATCCTTAAAGTAACTTACTTCTTCACCCAATCAATCTTTTCCATTCTATTATTAAATCTATACGTCTTCTATTTTAAGAGGTTCTACTTTCTTACCCTGTCCTAAGATTCTGAGGATGTGTCTTTTTTTTTCGAGTGAGTGGACCCACTCCATCCCTGCCTCTGATCACAATATTAATGATGCTAAATTAACAGGATCAGTAGAGAATTTCTTTTGATGCTAAAGTTTGGAAATGGACTAAGAATTATAGGGAAAAATAGAGTCAGAGAGGTAGGGTGAGGGACAAAGATAGTGGTGGTATGTGTTCACAGTGCCTAGTTGGTGGAGGGGGAGGGGGCGCTATCCAAGTCATTGTAGAACCAGATTTTAGACTTACTGTCCTTTTGATATGGATAAAAGAGCTTAGCACTGGGAGGCAGGAGACAGAGACCTAGTCCCAGTTCTGACATTCATAATTGTGTGACTTTGAACAGGTCACTTCTCCTTGTAGACCCACAGCTGTTGTTGCTCTTGCTGCTGCTGCTGCTGTTGTTGTTGTTGCTAGTGGTGGTGGTGGTGCTGTGTGTGTGTGTGTGTGTGTGTGTGTGTGTGTGTTTGGGATATAAAGGAGTTATACCACAGGATTTCTAAAACCCGATTTAGCTCTGACATTCTGAAGACTAGAATAATACAGAAAATAAATGATCTTCCCATGAGAAGCTTATCATGATAGTCTCATCTATCTGATGGGAAGAGTGGAAGTTATTTACAAAGCCTGTCTCTCAGTACTTGGTCTTTTGTAAAATGTTAGACTAAGAACACTGGAAATGATGATAAGACAAAGTCTTCAAGGAGGTGATTGAAGTCAGAATGACATAAACATCTTCACAGTCATCAATTTTCTTTTAAAAAGCAACATTTGATTTCTCTTATAAATCTTAGTATAAAGAATCACAGGCAGGCAGGAGCACAGATTGAAGAAAAGTGTGAGTGTGATTGGAACTAGCAGAACTGAAGAACATTGAAAAAAAATAGAATTTCACACTGAATCCCTTAATCCATTTTACAAAGACTCATAAAACCTTAATATAGCCCTGGGAGTGCCGTGTTTATAGGCAGTGCGGCTGCTCACACAGGCCCAGAAATGGCAATGCCTTGGAGTGTCACCAGGGACTTCTGAAGCAGAGAGTGAGAGAGCCACATCAGGGAGAGGTGGTAATTAAAATCAATGGGGAAGCCAAAATAAAGAGTAAGCCTTCCAACTTATCTGGGTTTGTGGTGGCCACATCACACTAAACAAAAAGGATATGTCAATATCTGCCATTAGTATTTCTAATCAACAGATGTTCATTGCATGACCGTTATAGTTCTAACACTTTGCAAGGTGCTACGGGTAAGGCTAACAAAAGGCCCAGTCCCTATCCTCCAGGCATTTATAACTATTTGGAGGAGCTTAAATTTACACATGAAGTGAATCGATAGAGTGTTTCAATAGAGTGGAAAGATCATTTTATCTAGAACCACAGAAAACAGAATTTCAGAGTTGAAAGAGGCCATCACAACCATCCTCAATAGAACCCCCTTAGTGAATCACATAAAAAGCTAGAAAAGAACTCAGAAGTCTTCTAGTCCAACTCTTATTATTTTTCAGATTTGAAAGCTGAGTCTCAGAAAAGTTAAATTACTTGCCCAAGAAGACACAGGTAGTGATCCAGCCAAGATTCTAACTCAAGTCCATGATTTCATGTTCCATGTTCCAAAAACACTCTTTCCACTGCCTTAATTGACTATGTAGTCTTTATTTGAAGACTTCATTTAGAGAGAGGAACATTGAAGCTGCCTTGGTAAATCATGGAGGACTTGTAGTTCACTAAAACCCAGTCCTTTTAAAAAATAAATTACTATCTATTCATGTCACTGCTGTTTTATACTTGTGAACTTGATTTTTTTGAACTGAAGTGTAAAACTTTACATTTACCCCTATATTTTACCGTATCAACCCACTGTTCTAGTTTGTTGGTCTGTTTGGATCAGCCTTCTCATCCAATGTTCTAGTATCCTTGCCAAGTTTATGTCATCTGCAAATGTGACAAAAATGCTATCTATTCATTTTATTCAAATGATTGATGAGAGTTAGACACAAGGGCAAAGCACAGATTTCTGGTCACTTCTCTGGAGACCTGCTTCCAAGTTAACATGGAATCTTTAGTGATTACTCCTCTACTACAACTCTTCCAACCAGTTCCAAATACATCGAATTGTATTATTATCTAACCCACATCTTACCATCTTTTCCTTAAAACTAACATGGGATATTTTATTTATTTATTTTTCTTTCTTTTTTTTTTGGAGGGGGGAAGGCATGGTAATTGGGGTTAAGTAACTTGTCCAAGATCACACAGCTAGTAATAGTTAAGTGTCTGAGGCCAGATTTGAACTCAGGTCCTCCTGACTCCAGGGCTGGTGGTCTAGTCACTGCACCACCTAGCCTCCCATAACATGAAATATTTTATTAAGAGTTCTGCTAAAAATCTAAGCTATAGGATGCTTCTAATTTCTGTCAGTTTAGACAAATTTTGTCACAAAAAATAAAAATGAAAATATGCTTGGTATGACACGTTCTTGATAGTACTGGTTCTTTGTAATTACTGTTTTTCTTTTTTAGATACTCACTGGCCAACTTTTTAATAATCCATTCTAGAATTTTCCCAGAAATCCAAATTGAGATTATTGGTTTATAGACCAATCAGAGATGTGAATTTGAGTCCTCCTTCTTACGAGTTGGGACAAATCACTTATCTCTTTGAACTTCCATTAAATGTTACATAAATATGAATTCAATTTAATTAAACAATTGAATGCAATTGAATAAACATTCAGTATCTATCAAATGCAAGACATTATGATGGGAGAGATAAAAACACAGCTAAGAGATTACTAGTTGCTCTTTCTCTCTCATTGCAAGCCTGGACAAATTGATTTGGCAGATCAGCTTGAGAAAAGACATCCATTCTGGTACCATATCTTGCCAGAGGATCTTTAGAATCTTCCTAAGACAATTCAAATGAAAGTGATTCAATCTCTTTTCATGGCACTAGTATATTGTTCAAGTTTCACAGGCATACAACAATGAAGTCAACATAACAACTATGTCAACCTTGAGTGTGGTAGGCAGCCTAATACCTCTTCTTTCCCACACTTTCCTTAGGAGCCTCTCAAACATTGAAATAGTTCTGTCAATGTGTGTTACAACCTCATCATCACTGAAAAGCATGCTTCCAAGGTAAATGAACTTATCCACAGCACTCAAAATTTCTCTATTTGCTGTAAACTCTGGTTCCATATATGGATGCTTCAGTGCTGGCTGGCTGGTGTAGAACTTTGGGTTTTAGGAGTTTTTAGGCCAAAATTAGCACAAATGGCAGAGAACAGATCTACACTTTGTTGCATCTCAACTTCAGAGGTTGCATTGAGTGCATAATCATCTGTGACCAAAAAGTCACACGCCACTTTCCCTCCACTTTAGTCTTAGCTTGTAGCCTTTTCAAGCTAAATAATTTTTCCATTAGTAAATTTATCAGCAGCAGTAGTTGACCCTGATGCCATTTTTGTCTTCATTGAAGGCATCTGACAACATTGCTTGAAAACATTATGCTAAAAAACAAAGGAGCAAGTACATAACTCTGCTTCATTCTATTGGTTACTGGGAAAGTGAGAGCATCTTCTGTTATCCAGAACCCATGAAAGCATACCATCATGAAGCTGTTGTAAAATACAGATGAACTTCTCTGGGAAACCACATTTTGCCAGGATCTTCCACAAGTCCTCATGACTGACAGTATCAAAGGCCTTGGTCAGATCAATTAACATTGTATATAGACTTCTGTTCTACTCTTGACATTTCTTCTGATGTTGTTGGGTAGCAAACACCATGTCACCCATTCCTTGACCTTTTCTGAAGCCACACTAGCTTTCAGGTAGATGACCATTTTCAGGTGAAGGATCAACATACTAATAAGGTCTCTGGCAAGAATCTTGCCATCAGTGACTAAAAGAGAGACACCCCACACAAAACCCTGTGATTTTCACAGGATAAACTGTTTCTTTTACTTTTTAGAGATGAATAATGGAGGCATCCTTGAATTTCTAGGGGATAGTTTTCTCTTGCCATATAACCTACAAGATTTCAGTCAGCTTTTGTATAAATGGTAGATCCCCTGTCTTGTAAATCTGCTTAGATTCTCAAAGAATCAGCACCGGGTGCTTTGCCACATGAGAGAAGCCTAATGGCATTCAAAACCTGCTCTTCATTTGGAAGTTTGTTTAGAGAGAAATATACTTCAACTTTAGGTATACAGTCAATGGCTTCAGTATTGATGATGGTCTGTTGAGAACAATATTCAGCCCATCTCTCCAAGATCATATCCTTATCTCTAATCAATGTGACTCAATCTGTGCTGAGTAGTTAAAATGCAACATAGGTCTTAGGCCTATAAGTAGCCTTCAGAGCATCATAAAAGCACTTTGTATTGTTACTATTAGTGAAAAACTAAGTTTCATCTGCTTTCTTACTGAGCCAAGAATCTTGCTTCTCTCTAAGCTTTCCTTGCATGGAAAAGGAAAGCTGCTTACTTTTTGATGGAGTTTAATGCTGCCTTCTTAGAGAAAAATGAACTATTCTGCTGGTGAAACCTATGAAGTTCTCGTTTTTCATTTAATAGCTTTTGGATTTTTCCATAATTTTCATCAAAGCAATCTTGATGTTTGTGAGAGTTCTGGCCCAGGTGTGCAAATGCCATATTATACACCAAATCTCTGAAACCTGCCCTCTCCTTTTCTACTCCCTTGTTGACAACTGTGTGTTGGCTAAGCTTTTGCTCCAAGTTAGCAACACACTGCTCCCACTCAGAGAAGTGCATTAATCTGTTGACATTAAGTCTTCTGGTAGTCATCTTGTCTTGGGGCTGCTCCTTTTGTTGAATGTGAATGTTTAGCCTGGGTAGGATAAGTCTATGATTATCTCAGCACTCTGTGGCACACATTGCCTTTGGTCACTCTCACATACTGTCTGTCTCAGCTCTTTATAATCCTTGCTAAGGACAAAAATTGCTTCTAGGTATGAGACTGGATTCTCCCCTTAGCTAAGTCAGCAGGCCCATGCACAATATTCAGAGCCAGGTCTCAAGAACTTAAGCCATATGCTTACCTTGTCCTCTATTATGGAAATTAATAAAAAATTCCTAGGAGAAATTTCTTTCTCCTTCTTAGTCTATTGCTCATCCTTTCCCTATCATCCCCTCCTCTTTATAGTGAGTACCTGCCATCCTTTACCAATGTATCTCTCATTGACCTAATTTGAAAAAAAGAGTAGGGAGAGATTTGAAAGGGAATGTTTTCTTTGGGTTTATTGGCTTTGTTTTCTAGGCTTTGGCTCCTGCCCAAAGCAGTTAAGGGAAACATGACATTCATCCATTTCCTAAACTAAGCAATGACACATGGAAAAGACTTTGTTTTGCATCTTCCCTGCCTGGGTTGTTTGTAGCTTAGAACTGAATTCCTCTTTCTATTATACACATTCCTCTAAAGTTGAGGTATTTGGGTTTTAGTTTGATCTAACTGACTTGAAATTCTATGCAAGTCAACAAAAATTCTTTAAGAGCTCACCATACACAAAGAGAATCAGTTATTTAGGAGGTCCAGAATTACGGATAGAGATGGACATGTGTTGATTGAAGTAGAAACCTGAGAAACCTGAGCCTCACTCTGGTTTGTATGTAATAATAATACTGTCAAATATCATCAATATCAGTTTTGAAATGGCAAAGATTAAAAAATGGAACCAAGAATCTCTCTGAGGAGCAACATTCACAAAAATTTGCCCAGCTTGTCAACAAACAAAACATCAAATGCAGAGAGTGAAGTCAAGTGGATTTATTGACAGAGTCAGAGAGGCTCATGGTAATTATATAAGACTAGGTCATTGCTATTAGAAAATATAGAAAACTTATTCTTAAACTGCCTGGGCTTTTTTCATTTTTGTGGACTTCATATGGTAGAAACTGTACAGCATTATCTCTGTTAAGTTAGCCAAAAAATGGCAATATTGAATACTGATGAAAATATAGTCAAATGGTCAGAGTTATCACTACTCTTTACAAACTAAAAGATGAGAAATCTTCATATCACAAACACAAACCCCCAAGTATCCTTGAGAATGCAACAAATAAACTGTACTGGAAATGCAGAGTTATTAGGGATTTGACCATCACACAGAATCATCTGGATCTAACACTGAGTCACAAAAAAAATTAAGAACAGCCAGGCAGTGTAGTGTGTAGAGAGTGCTAAACCTTGCTTGAGTCAGGGAAATAAATAAATCTTGCATCAGACACTTATTAATTGTGTAACCCTTGATGAGTCACTTAACTTCCATTAGTCTCAGTTAATAGCACCTACCTCCAAGAACTGTTGTGAGAATAAAATTAGATAATATTTGTATAGAACTTTGTGAACCTTAAATTGCTATATAACTATCATATTATTATTATTAATAGATGTCACCATATTGAATATTTATGACATCCAAATCATATGGAATGAAAACCTCTAAAATGTGGAGACTTAGAAGCAGAAATAAAACTGGGTGGGAATAGGAAGAAGTATATATATCCCACTCATCCTATCTACTGCTAGAATTGTTCCAAGGACACTTTCAACAAGGCTAAAGCAGATGAGTGAGCATCCGTCAATCACTTTATTCACTTACTCAATCACTGCTGAAATACTAAACACAAAACAATAATAGCAGAATATTCATTTGCTCAGAATTATTTTATACAATTTCCCAATTTAAGAGTTGGAAGAGATCTCAATTAACCAATAGCTAACATTGATCTTGACTACTGGTTACCTTGCTGTAGAGGCTTAGTCTGTTTGGTTTGCTAAGGCCATTACAATAGCATGAGCTGTGGAACTAGAGTCAAAGGACCAAAATTCAAATCTTGCCCTTATCCTATTAGCTATGTGATCATGGACGAACATTTATCTCTCTGGCACCCAGTTTTCTCATCCATATTATAAATTAAATTAAACTTAAGGTCTCTCCTAGTTCTAAATACAATTATCCCCTAAGATAAATGCAAGTATGAGCCTACTGACCTCACCTTCCTTAGGCTATACAGTTACAGTGATACATAAAGGTGATGGAATACTGGGATGGTATGAGTAATGACAAAATAGATGACTTTAAGGAGGCATGAAAAGACTTGTATGCATTGATGCAGACAGAAGTAAGAAAAACCAGAACAATTTATACTATAAAATCAATATTATGAAAATGAACAACTTTAGAGACTTTTATAAAATCATGAAGAATGAAATGGTATGAACCAGAATAACAATTTACAGATTAAGAATACTTTAACAAAAAGCAACTTTGATGATCAATGAAATTCATGATTCTAGAGGATTAATAATGAAATAAACTCTGCACATCCCACTAGAGAGGCTACAGATTTAAGGTTCAGAAGGAAATATACACACATGCATATATATAGACACAGGTATATGTACATACAGACACATGTGTATATGCATATTATGCATATGTGTATACAACGACTGAGGAAATTTGTTTCAATGCGTTTCCTCTTTTCTCTTTTTTTTTCCAATGAGGTGATGAGTGAAAGGGAGGAAAAGAAAAGAGATGTCTGTTAATTATTAAAAAAAACATGAAAAACATATTTGGATGGTGATGCTACAGATGTGGAATGTTGAATGCACTTTCAGATGAGGTCACTGAACTATCAGTTTTGCTTAATTGTTCTATTTTGTTACTAGAGAGATTTTATGAAATGGGAGAATTCTGGAGATGTTTGTAATGAAGAAACAAAACATGTCAATATATTTTAAAAAAGAGTTTGTACCAAGAAGGTTTTTTTTTTTAAATGAAGGAACTTTGGAGGGACAAGGAAGGCAGGATAACTATCTCCCAGCATTTGAAAAATCATCTCATTTAAGAGGGATCTGACTAAGAACAATAGGTAGGCATTGCAAAAAAATAGGCAAATTCATCCCATTTAAAGGTAGAACTTCCTAACAATTAGAGCTGTTTTAGGGACAATAGAACCTTTCTCATTAGAAGCACTTTAGCACAGGCTGGAAGACCACTTGTATGGCATCTAGCAGAGACCATTCTTTTTCAGATATGGATTGGAATAGATGCCTTCCTACATTCCTCCCAGATCTCAGATTAAGGTGCTCTCTGCTTACCTAGAAAAGAATCTTGGAGGGCCAATGGTCTTTGGCTCTCTGTCATTTTCTGTGTTTATGGTGAGGGGAGAACTGATTGAAATATGCTTTTAGCACTAAGAGGGACTTTGGGTATCCTGTCTTCCTGGCTCTCATTTTATAGATGGAGATGAATTTCAGATGAATATGGTTTGCCTATAGACACCCATCTCATTAGTGATAGAAGGAGACTGGAGTTCAGGTCTCTTGACTAAAATTCCAGTATTCTTTCCAAAGCACCACAGGGCTTCTAGTTTGTCCTTTCACCATCTATCTGAACCCTGAGAAGAATTCAGAGTAAACAGCTGTTCTTTTGTAATTTGTCTCCTCCTGGCCCAGATCTCCTCCTTGTCTGGTTTCAGTCCGACTTGTTCCCCTAAATAATGACACAGACATAAATTGGCAGCCAACTTGCCAGTGGGAGAGTAAAATCAAAATACATTTTGTATCTCATTGTTATGATTTCAGTTTGAAAAGGACTAGCCTTTTCTGGTGGAAAATACCATTTTGGATTAGAAGTCCACATTTTCTCGGGATGTTCACTAATCTTTTGGTTTCCCATTTCTGGTGTACATCAAAAATCTGAAAAAATGTCATTTTCACTGTGCTCTCATAATTCTACAGTTCCCTTTATAGTAAAAAAGATGGAAATTTATGGTGATTGAAAGGGGAGGTGGTGATGGGATTTTAAAGGTTTCAGGCAAGATTGGTTAGAAAGCAATTCTTATGGGATTTTTTTTTTACTTTTTGTTCAGCTTTCATTGATCCCTAACACTAAAAGATGACTCCCAACAAAGAGAGGACAAAAAGCAAAAAAAGTTTAATTGAGCCAGTAAGTAAAGAGTCATTTAAATTCCTCCTCAATTTAGGGACCTGGGAAGATGCTGTCTTCTTCATCAAGAGGCTCCTAATCTAGGGGAAAAGACAAAAATAAGAAGAGCTGATATTTAGATGGAGCTTCAAAATGCCTCCGTGTGAATTGCTGTAGAGCCAACGCAATATTCGCAGTACCAGTGGTCACTATAAAAATGCCTGCATAGTGATCAATCACAAAATATAACAGATTCTCCATATAGAAGACAGAAGCAAAACATTTATTCAGAGACTAGAGAACCAAATCCATGATAGCAGCATAGAAGTTAAGGCACCACAGCATAGCAGAGAGCCACACCATCCTTTAGCCTTCCCACAAATCACCATGAGACCAATATTTGTTCACAAATCTAACTGTCTCCCTCAGAAGTGTCCTCTCCTCCCAACCGTGTCTAGCTTCTCTGACTCCCAGCTTCCTGTGGGCTCTGCTTTACCCTTCAGTAAACTCCTCCCACCACAGGCTCCATGTGATTACATTCAGTCTATTCGAGGACAGAGTATATTTTCAAAGCAGGTAAATTCTTCAAATTCTCTTAGGCTTATTACCAGACAGGGGAGATTTTCACATTACCATTACCATTTCAATTGTCCCACTTGATCATCCCATTTTTTAGATAATGAAACTGAGGCACAAAGAGGTTAAAGTCACTTATCCAAGTCCACATAACTGGACAGCCATCCCGTACTCCCCCCCAATTCCAGACCAAGACTTGTGACTTTAAATTTAGTTAGTGTTCTTTCTACCACAATAAAAGACAGTAATATGTAATCAAGCACTGGGCTGTCGAGCGCTCGTGCACACACACACACACACACACACACACACACACACACACACACACGCATAATCTTCCTCCAATGAGAGGGAGGTCTACCTAAGATAATAAGTCCAAATAAGTTTCAAGGAGAAGCTAGGACCTGGACAAGCCCTTGAAGGTTGGGGAAGATTTCTATCACAGACTCACCCAATTTGATAATCTGAAGGGACATGAGGGGCCATCTAAATCAACCCAAACCTGAAACAAATCCATAATATAGCTTACCTTACGAGTGGTCATCCAGTCTCTGCTTGAAGACCTCTAAACTTGGGGACCCACCTCTCCTTGGAGCAGCCAACTCTACTTTGGTATAGCCTTAATTGTGCAAAAATTTTTCTGACATCAAGTCTAGCTCTTTGTAACTTTTACCACTTTTTCCTGGTTCTGCCCTCTGGGACCCCAGAACATAAGTCCAATCCTTTTTCCTTCATGACTTCCCTTCAAATGCTTGATCACAGTTATGACACATCACTGAAGCCTTCTCTTTTTCATGAAGAACATCCTCAGTTCTTTCCTTAGCTACTCTCAGGCCTGAGGAACATACGTTTTGTATGGCAGAAGTAAATATGAATAGACATCAGAAGGAGATCTCAAGAGAGGCTCTATGTCCTTCATCTCTAGGAAAACTTCAGATACGAATAAAAGCACAGTTATATGTTGAATAATAAAATCTTAGAATCATGACTCATCCAGACATTACAGCACCACAACAGAAGAAGGTGACCCCACAAGGGTCAGTACAAGAAGGTGGCCCCACCTGGTGCCTGAAGATGCAGAGTTTACTGATACTTTGGACACAAGAGAGGAACAAGAGATGCCGTGGAAATCTCAAGCCACTAGTGTCCCCTTTAACTCATAGGAAACTGGCAGAGCAGGGAAATGACAGAGAGAGGAGGAACACAATTTCACTTTAGTCTAGGATCTCCCTATACCCTCAAAAGTCTGAAGCTAATTAGATCCAATAGTAAAAATAAACTTCTAATGAAACTAATCTCATGAATTCAGTCAACATCAACAAACGTTTATTAAGTAGCATTAAGTGGCACTATGTATGGAATACTGTTTTAGGAATGGAGAAAAAGACAATTTATAAGAGTCCTCATGAAACTTTCAGTCTTATAGTGAATAGGACATGCCTAGAAAAATGTAATAGACAAATTCATTAAATAGATAAAAATGGCTTTGTGAAATCACATATTCATTCAATGAAAATTTATCGACAAAATGCCTACTATGTCCTAGGCACTGTACTAAGCACTAGAAATAACACATGGCATAAAGATAAATCTATCTTTATAGAGCTTATATTCTTTTTTATTTTTAATTTAATTTGTTTGTTTATTTTTAGTTTACAAGATTCAATTCCACAGTTCCTTGAGTTTCAATTTTCCCTTCACTCCCTCCCCCCACCCCCCACGTGGGCATATAGTCCAATATAGGATCTGCAAATACTTTCATATTAGACATTAGTCAAGTTACAAAGGCATATTGTACTAGGTGGGATGAAAAATGGTAAAGGAGAAATAAAATCAAACAATGAAAAGAAAAAGATCAAATAGTTTGCTTCCATCAGGATTCAAATTCAGCTCTTTCTAGTTATATCTCTGGATGTCATGTTTCTCTCCTTCACGAGTTTTTGGGGATTGACTTATATCACTTGATTGCTGAGAAGAGTCCAGACTGTCATAGCTGGTCATCACTAGAGCTTATATTCTAAGTCATGACTAGTGACATTGGTGTGGAAACAACCTGTAAACAGATAAGTTAATGCAAAATATAGACAAAGCAATTGGGTAGAAGGTGCTGGAAACTAGAAGAATGTAGAAAGACTTCTCATAAGAAGTGGCATTTGGGCAACTCAGAGGAGGAAGAGTTAACTTCTACTAATGTTAATGTGCGATTCCCTTAGCTGCCTTGTTTCTGCATATTTCCCAAGGTTCCTGAATAAAATATTTACCAAAAATCATTTTTATATCTATAAAAATACAGGTTAATCTTTACATATTTTAAAGAACATTTGCAATATCTCTTCCAAGCATGATTCTCCACTTTTTGTGGCTCTCAATCTTGTGTGAACTAAATTTATTTTTATTGTGATATTTATTGACCTGATTTGTTCAGGTATTATGGGTTGGAATATTGAAACTTCTGTGACATTTGGATGTTGAACAGAGAGATAGATAGCATGGTGGAAGGGATAGAGAACTAGTTTGGGAACCAGGAAGGCATGCGCACAATTCCTACTTTGGCATACCATCTGTGTAATGCCATGTAAGTTGCTTAATCCCCCATTGCTCTAAGTAAGTCTCTAAGACTTTAAATAGTGGAGAAAATACTGACCTTCATTGGCAAAGAAAGTGTCTTTGTCTGGGAATTCCCTATACCATAGTAATTACAGACCCAGTTCATATTCCTATGGCTATGGAGACAACAAGAGAGAGTTTTCAAAACTGGTACAATTTCAAAGAAATACAAGACATAGGGCTGTCATTGGTCCTGTCCCCTCCAAAGCTATGTAGGTGATCTGGAAGTTCACAGGCTAGGCTAGAGCAACAGAAGATCCAACAAGTTCCAGTAGCCTAGGAAGGCCTCTAGTATGACCTCAGTGACAAATTATGTATACTCTCCAAGGCCTAGGCTCGCTAAGCTGACATCACCAGCAGATGGGCCATAAGTAATGATGAATTCTTTGGCCATGGTAACCCATGAATTGGGGCAGCTAGGCAGTGCCATAGTGCATAGAGTACTGGGCCTGGAGTAAAGAAGACTCATCTTCCTGAGTTCAAATCTGGCTTCAGACACTTAGTGGCTGTGTGACCCTGAACAAGTCATTTAACCCTGTTTGCCTCAGTTTCTTCATCTGTAAAATGAATTGGAGAAGGAAATGGCAAACTACTCCAACATCAAAAAAATCTCAAATGGAGTCAGGAAGAGTTACATACAAGTGAATAACAACAACCCTTGAAATAGATGGTTACAGTGCTTAGGGGAAACAGGCTTGCTACACGATGAAGAGGTCCCAGGGAAGAAAGGTTGAAGCCAATTCTCCCCCTAAGACATGCTCCCTTAACTCTTTTTTGGGAAGAGGTCAGACATGAGTCTCTTTGGCATTCTGGTGAGCCTTTGGACCCTTAATGTTTTTAAATATATAAAATTTATCGGATTACAAAGGACAACTAGGTGCTATAGTAGATAGCTTGGAATCAGGAAGGTCTGAGTTCAAATTCTGACATATCCATTTGCTAGTTGTGAGACAGTGGGTAAATCACTTAACTTCTCTTAGTAACCCATCTGTATAATGGGGATGATAATAGCATCTATTATTATCTATCACAGTTGTTGCAAGGATTAAATGAAATAATATATGTAAAACATTCTATAAACACTAGTTGTGATTATTAATTAATGATGTTCCAACTTGGCTCTATCTATGCTGACTACAGTCACAGGATTATTCTTCAAACCCTTTACTCCCGTTGACAGAGGCACATTTAGGAGTTAAGATATTTAAAGAGCTTTGCAAACCTTAAAGTAGCATGTAATGATTGCTATTGCTATTGTATTGAAATATTGTTATCAAATCATGTTTTTAAAAGTGGGTTTATGAGACTTTGACTAATATGGAAATATGTTTTATACGATTGCACATCTATAACATTTGTCAAATTGCTCACTGTCTTAGGGAGGGGGGAAGGAGTGAGAGAGAGAAGGAGGGAAATAATCGTGAACTCAAAATTTCAAAAAATAAATGCTAAAATTATTTTTACATGTAATTGGAAAAAATATTATTTAAGAAAAGAATTTATGCTTGAAAATAAGCTAGTCAATATTATACAGGAGGATCCTGGTCAGATCAAATAAATAACAGACTGTTTTCTTTAAGACTTGACCCTAAAAAAAAAAAGACGACCCTGTTGCTCCCTTGAGAGGCCGTGTTAATTATGTGATAAGGTCTATATTGTGGAGTAGAGCTCCTAAAGAAGGGGTCTGAGCCTAGAAAATGAATGGGATGATTTGAAGATTCATTGTACAAATATTTTGCCTGAACACGTGAGTTTTAAAATGGATACTTTGGCTTCTACTCATATAAATCTATTATCTAATAGCAGAATCATAATTAATATGATAAAATAATTTTACATATTTGTATTGTCTATTTTCATAGGAAACCTGTGGTTTAATTACTTCAGGTAAGAAATATTACCATTTTTTGTCAGATGATAAAAGAAACCACACCAGGAGATTGTATGGAGACCTTGGTTCAGTCTCTGCTCTGTACTGATAATCTGTGTGATCTTAGATACATCACTCTCTGTTTCCTCATCTGTAAAATGGGAGGATTGTACTAAATGATCCCTGAGGTCTCCTGCAGCCCAAATTCCTACTAGGCCCAGAGGGACAAAGTTATTTGCCTAAAATCCAACTATAAACGAGTATTAGAGCTGGAAACTAGGTCTTCTAATTCCATATTCAGGGCCTTTTTTTCCTATTACCCCTTTCTTTTAGAAAAGCTTGTGCCCAAATTAAAGTGGAAGGAAATGGTCCTGAAGGCAGTTACCTTGAGTGGACATTGACGATCCATAAGGAAGGGGAAAGAAGTCAAAATGAGAGACACCCTCTACCCCGACACACAAGCAGACTGTTGCTACATTAAATGCAGACATACATGTTGAGAAAGCATTAGAGGATTTACTATAATTCTCTCTATCCAGATAATTATAGTATTACTGAAGTTATAATTTAAAAAAAATAAGATTCATCTGCTGCACATGACATGTAACCAGCTCTGAAATTAGATGTTCAACTTGAACTTGCTAGGGAGAGTTGAATTTTAAATGAGAATGTTCCTTTTGTCCTCTTAAGTGTTTCCATGCCTGGAATAGTGGTTTTGTTTTAATTAAGGTTAGCTTGAAAGAATTACTTGCTGTGAACTGAGATGAGGAAAGCAGAAAAGAATAGGAGAAATTGCTTTGAATATGGGTGCAAAGGATCTGGGCCAGTTACTCAATATATATAAGCAAGACACTCAATGTTCTTGGGCCTCACAGAATTTGGGAATTGAAAAGTACATCAGAAGGCACATAAGGTCAATCCATCAATAAAAAGGAATCCCCTTATAACATACCAGATGGATGATTATCTTGTCTTCCAGTTTCTTTTTTTTAAATTTTATTAATTTGTTTGTTTATTTTTAGTTTACAGGATTCAATTCCATAGTTCCTTGAGTTTCAAATTTCCCTTCTCTCCTTCCCCCACCACACATGATGGCATATACTCCAGTATAGGATCTGCAAATACTTTCACATTAGACATTAGTCAGGTTACAAAGGTGTATAGTACTGGATGGAAAGAAAAATGGTAAAGAAGAAATAAAACCAAACAATGAAAAGAAAAAGATCAAGTAGTTTGCTTCCATCAGGATTCAGGCTCAGTTCTTTTTAGTTTTTTTCTCTGGATGTAGGCATCTCTCTCCTTCATGAGTCTTTTGGGATTGATTTATATCACTGCATTGCTGAGAAGAGTCCATTCTCTCATAGTTGGTCATCACACATATGTTGTGTCTGTGATTGTATACAAATTTCTCCTGGTTCTACTCTTCTCACTCAGCATCAGTTTGTATAAGCCTCTCCAGGTAAATATGAAAACCCTCTACTCCTCATTGCTTATAGCACAATAGTATTCCATTACATGCATATACCACAACTTGTTTAGGCACTCCCCAATTGATGGGCACCCCTTTAATTTCCAATTCTTTGCAACCACGAAAAGAGCTGCTATAAATATTTTTGTACATATGGGTCTTCCTCCCACTTCTATGATCTCTTTGGGATATAACTCTAGAAGTGGTATTGCTGGGTCTAAGGGTATGAA
Organism: Gymnobelideus leadbeateri; assembly: GCA_011680675.1. Lineage (NCBI taxonomy): Eukaryota > Metazoa > Chordata > Mammalia > Diprotodontia > Petauridae > Gymnobelideus > Gymnobelideus leadbeateri. The sequence goes on from WOXC01006158.1 coordinate 193,722, forward strand.
ATTATTTATAGCCCTTTGGGCATAATTCCAGATTGCTCTCCAGAATGGTTGGATAAGTTCACAACTCCACCAGCAATGCATTAGTGTTCCAATTTGCCCACATTCTCTCCAGAATTTGCCATTTTCCTGTTTTGTCATTTTAGCCAATCTGACTAGTGAGATGTGGTACCTTAGAGTTGTTTTGATTTGCATTTCTCTAATCAATAATGATTTAGAGCATTTCTTCATATACTTATAGATATCTTTAATTTCTTTCTCTGAAAATTGCCTGTTCATATCCTTTGACCATTTATCAATTGGGGAATGACTTGTATTCTTATAGATTTGACTAAATTCTCTATATATTTTAGAAATGAATCCTTTATCAGAGACATAGATTGTAAAAATTCTTTCCCAATTTCCCACCTCCCTCTTGATCTTGGTTACATTGGTTTTGCTTGTACAGAAACTTTTCAATTTAATGTAATCAAAAATATCCATTTTGCATTTTATAATGCTGTCTAATTCTTCTTTGGTCCTAAAGTCTTTCCCTCTCCACAAATCTGACAGGTAAACTATTCCTTGCTTTTCCAGATTGCTTACAGTATCATCCTTTATACCTATGTCTTCCAGTTTCTGCTTGAACACCTTCAAGGAGAGGAAACTCACCCCCTTTCATGGCAGCCTACACCAGTATGACCACCAACTAATTTTGAATCAGTCTGATTACATTATCCTTCAACCCACATCTTTCCAACAATAGTGTGAGATATTTTATTAAGAGCTTTGCTAAAATCTTGGTGAACTATATACACAGCATTATCTCATCTATTCAATTATCCTCATCTAATTAATTTTTTTTAAAAAAGGAAGTGAGCTTAGACTGCCATCACCACTTCTTGATAAAGCCAGATTTTATTATAATTGTTACATTCTTTTCAAACTGTTCACTAACTGTCTCTTTGGTGATCCAGTCTTGAATTTTCCTAGGAATTAAAGTCAAGTTCACTGGCCTAGAGTATACAAATTCTGTTCTTCTCAGTTTGAAGGAGTATATACCTATATATACTGAGTATATATTCAGAGTATATACCTATATATACTCTGAGGAAGGAATACATGAGTAAAGTATTTTAACTCCTTACCAATTGAACTGCCAAGTTAGACCATGGATTATTAGTCTGGTTGAAAGTTCAAGTTAGACCTGAATAGATTCCTTTTTTCCTCTGGGGTGGCACCTAGAAAAGAAATCTTTTATAAAAAAATAACTATTATTAGTAAGAAAATATATTCCACTCTCTATTATCTCTCTTGGTCAAGGAATGATATATCCTGACCAATCATGTATGCTGGTTTATCTGAATCCTTCATGCATCATCTATATTCCAAATATTGGTATACCCTGAAAAAATGTGAGTAGAACATAATATTTTGTCAAGGGGTCTGAGCCATGACTTGAAAATACCCTTGTCCAATAAGATTTACAGAAATGATGATGACCTACAGAGAAATCCAATTGGTAGAGCTCCACAGTTTACTGCTACAATTAGAAATTATCTCTGTACCAGAAGTAGGTGAACAGAAAGACAGGCTAAGATGGGCGGGTGCCAATGGTGATTAGCTGCAACTAAAGTCCCCAAACTCTTGGAATCTCAGTTAATTCATCTATAGAATGAAGATAATTGCGTTTACACTACCTATCACACAAGGCTATTGGAAGGATTAAATTAGTTTGTTTATATAAGCTGTTGTATAAATATGAGCTATTGTTATCATCATCATCTTAGTAATAAATTATACAATCAAGTTACAAATATTCCATTTCTTTGGAAGCTCTGAATTCCCTGCAAAAATTTTTTGTTGTTGCTATTGTTCACTTTTCTCCCCCTTCCTAGTCTGAGGACTTTGTTTGGTTCTCTTTTTAGGTCTGGAATTTTAATGAAATGAAGGCAGCAAAAATGGAGGAGAATTTGTTCTGACATTTGGGAAATTTTTGATTCTAACAAAACACACTCAGTAGTCTCACATAATTTTCCTCTGGTCCTGATTTCCTTCTACTCATTGAGAACAGAAGATATTCACATCATAGCATACCATAAAGTAGATACAGGCTCATAAGCTCCTTCAGTGTTTACCAAGCCCTGCAGGGACAGGACTGAAACAAAATGCTAACTGTGTGCAAATAGGATGATAGGGCCAAGTGCCTTGGCCAGAAGAAAGAAAATAACCCAAACATTTAAGGCTCCAAAGGAACAATAGGAGTGGCTGGAACCAACTTTGCTATTCAGACAATTTAAAAGAAAACAGTAGCTGTGAGAAGTGGATAAAGAGTCAAGAAATGTGGGTCCCAATGTGTGCCATTGACAAGCTGCATGACCTTGAATAAGATATGAGAATTCTCTTTATTTCAGTTTCTTTGTCTGTAAAATGATTAACAGTAGTTCATGCTTATCTGATGCTTTTATGGTTTATGAAGTGCTTTACTCTTGACAATCTTAAGAATGTAGACAGTATAAATATGAATATCCCCATTTTACAGATAAGAAAACTGAGGCTCACAGTCATTAAATGTCTCTAAGTTCAGAAGTTTTCAGTCAAGCAAGCGTTTTATTAAAAGGCTGTGCTAGGTGTAAAGAATGCAAGTGTTCATTACCTCAAGTATCTTCCTTTCTGGGTATAAGAGGCAAGGATACAATAATAGAATTTGCTCACAGAAAAGTACCCACATAGTGATTGAGGGAGGGTGGTACTGACAACTGGGAGAATCAAGGAAGGTCTCTTGAAAGGGGTAATAATTGAGCTGGACCTTGAAGGAGGTCGGTGATTATAGAAGGCAGAGATGAGGAGGGAAGATATAACAGCCTTGGGGCACAGCTTCTGCAAAGCCACAGAGGAAGGAGACAGAAGATCATAGGGAATAAACTGGACTAGCACAGAGGATGTGAGGGGGAAATGATGTATAATTAGCCTAGAAGTTTCAGCCAGTTTTAAATGTCAGACTGACATTCATATTTCATCCTAGAGTCAGTGGGGAACATCTAGAGCTTCTGGACCAGGAAAAGGAAATGGTCTAAACCTGCATTTTCTTCTTCTTCTTCTTCTTCTTCTTCTTCTTCTTCTTCTTCTTCTTCTTCTTCTTCTTCTTCTTCTTCTTCTTCTTCTTCTTCCTCCTCCTCCTCCTCCTCCTCCTCCTCCTCCTTTGTAAGAGGAAGGCAGTGTAATTGGGGTTAAGTGACTTGCCCAAGGTCACACAGCTAGTAAGTGTTAAGTGTCTGAGGCTGGATTTGAACTCAGGTCCTCCTGACTCCAGGGCTGGTGCTCTATTCACTGCACCACCTCGCTGTCCCCATACCATGTTGTTTACATTGAAATACTGACATATGAAGACATCATACTTCTCAACTCCATCAAGAAATGGAAAGATTGACTTTCCCTGCTTTGCATGATGAGTTATCTGGTAGCCACAACCCTTGAATATAGCATAGGAAATTACTAAAGAGGTAACTGAGCTGCAGATTCCACACTCTAAAACTGTTAGTTCCAATCATATACAAAAAACTTCTAATGACACAGAGCAGGAAATATTCTCTTTCCCCAGATCCTTTGAAATCTGCTACCCCCTATCTGCTTTGCATTTGTAAGGCTGTATGTGGTCAATTAACCATGACTGGTTAATGCTTTTTGTTGTGAGCATGTCTTCCCATGGTTAAAGTCACAAGTTGGATGACTACATAGTCTAGATGACTTCAATCTCTCTGTGGTCATGCATCATGTGACTTTAACCCCCACTGGCTATATAACCTAAGCATGCCATCGGTCATAATGTGGACTACATGAGAGTATGCATGGTTCAGGGAAAACACATCCTCACCAATAGAAAAATAAATAATAATGATAATAATAACTAGCATTTATTTGGCACTTTAAGATTTGCAAAGTATTTTTCAAACATTTTCTCATTTTATCCTCACAACATTGTCCTCATTTTACAGATGAGGAAACTGAGGCAAATAGAACTTACATGAATTGTCCAGAACCATACAACTAATCAGTGTTTGAGGTAAAATCTGAACTAAGGTCTTCCTGAGCCAAGGTCCAGAATTCTATTCACCATACTACCTTTCCACCTCTGATCAAAGCCATGTCCCTCCAGTGGAAGAACAACTACTTTAACTTTGTGTTGGATGGATAAGTGCCATACCAGATGTCCATTATAGCTCAAAAATGGTTGAAATACAAATTGGAAGTTATCAGAGATCTGGATCTGTGGAAACACCAAATAGAAACAACCATTGAACAGAGATGAAAGATTGAAATAATGGTGTTTGTTGTTCAGTCTTTTTTCAATCATGTCCGACTCTTCATGACCCCATTTTGGCTTTTCTTGGCAAAAATACTGGAGTAACTTGCCATTTCCTTCTCCAGATCACTTTGTAGATGAGGCAACTGAGGCAAATATGGTTAGGAGAATTGCCCAGGGTCACACAGCTAATACATGTCTGAGGCCAGATTTGAACCCAAGATGAGTCTTCCAGGCCTGGCGCTCATTTGCACTATGGCGCCACCTAGTTGCAGGTGACAAAACCATGTGTAGCCCTATCCCCAATACCTTTCTTTTGTCTCTTTTCCAGCTCTACCTTCTGTTCCCTTTGAGTCCCTGCCTTCCACACTCCCATCCTACTCTTTTCAGTCTAAGATCATCATGAAGTCACAGAATGCTCTAGACTTCCTTTGAGCAGTGCAGAAAAGTGTAGATATCAAAAAACATCCATCACACAAGCCTTCATAAAACAGCTCACAATTTAAGTCATTTTAATAAAGTTTTAGGTCAAAGCTCTTTTTATATGAATTTTATAGTCCTCATTCTGCCACTATCTTTCCATGTCACATTAAGCAAGTCATCTATCTACACAGAAATTTACAGTCTGGAGGGACCACAGAGATTCTTTAATCCAATGCATTCATTTCATTTGTGGGAAAACCAAAGCTCAGGGAGCTGTAGTGACTCCTCCAAGGTCACACAATTAGCTTCCAAAATGATATTCCTAAAAGAAAAGTTTGACCATGTCTCTTGATTAATAAACTCCATGGGGGGCGGCTAGGTGTTGCAGTGAATAGAGCACTGGCCCTGGAGTCAGAAGGACCTGAGTTCAAATCTGGCCTCAGACACTTAATGCTTAGTAGCCATGTGACCTTGGGCAAGTCACTTAACCCCCACTGCCCTGCATTTCCCCCCAAAAAGCAAAAAAATCCCCAAACCTCCATGGGCTCCCTATTACCTCTAAAGTCAAATATATATTCTCCTGTTTGCTTTTTTTTTCTTTTTGGAGGGCATTTGGGGTTGTGTGACTTGCCCAAAATCACACAGCTAATAAGTGTTTCAAGTTTCTGAGAGTGAATCTGAACTCAGCTCCTCCAGACTCCAGTGCTCTGTTCACTGAGCCACCTAGCTGCCCCTCCTGTTTGCCTTTTTTTTTAAGCAATTGGGGTTAAGTAACTTGCTCAAGGTTACACGGCCAGTCATTATTTGTGTTTGGGTGCTCATTTTCTGAGGTCAGATTCGATCTCAGGTCATCCCAACTCCGAGGCTGGCGCTCTTTACTCACTGTGCCACCTAGCCGCCTCAAATTTATATAGGATTTTTTTTTTTTCTTTTTGGAGGGCAATTGGGGTTAAGTAACTTGCCTAAGGTCACTGGGCTAGGTTTTTGTTTTTGTGCGTTAAGTGTCTGAGGCTGGATCCAAACTCAGGTCCTTCTGACTCCGGGGCCAGTGCTCTACTCATTGCGCCACCTAGCTGCCCCTATCTGTTTGCTTTTTAAAGACCTTCATAATCTGACTCAAACCTTCCTTTCTGGACTATTGTACCTCTTAATGTGCTCCTATGCTCCAGCCAAAATGGGCTTACACATGATGTTCCATCTCCTATAGCTACACTTTGGCATAGGCTATCTATCATGCCTAGAATATACATCCCTCATCACTTGTACCTTTTAGAACCTCTGGTTTCCTGCAGAGCTTGATTGCCCCTTCTGTACAAGGCCTTTCCTCATCACTGCAGCTGCTGGTGCTTCTAGCATTAAATCAAATTTAAATAAAAATTAAATTTAAATTGACTATTTATTTTATAATTATATAGGATGTCCCAAAAATCATAGTGTAATTGAAGCTATTAAAATGCAAACATACTTATATATGCATGCATGTATTGTTTCTCTTTTCCTTACTTATTTCTTAGCCAGTAGAATGTAAACTCATTGAGGGCAGGACTGTTGATTTTTTTTTTTGTATCCCCAGTAACTATCCCAGTGGTACATAATAGGCATTTAAGAAATATTTGTTGGTTGGTTGACTGATAATCAAGACTAATTTTTTTTTTTAAAGCAATTGGGGTTAAGTAACTTGCTCAAGGTTACACGGCTAGTCATTATTTATGCGTGGGTGCTCATTTTCTGAGGCCGGATCTGATCTCGGGTCATCCCAACTCCGAGGCCGGCGCTCTTACTGCGCCACTTAGCCGCCCCTTTAGGGCAATTGGGGTTAAGTAACTTGCCCAAGGTTACACGGCTAGGTTTTTGTTTGTGCGGATTAGGTGTCGGAGGCCGGCTCCGAACTCAGGTCCTTCTGATTCCAGGGCCGGCGCTCTATTCACTGCGCCACCTAGCCGCCCCAAGACTAATTTTTGAACCTGAGAACCTCTTGAGCCTTTGTCTCCTACGTTTTCCACTATGCCACAGATCAAATGATGAACTTTAAGTAGTTGATGTCTAAGATCTCTTCTTGTTTTTTGACTTTTTGTCTAGGTGTTCTCATTATATTTCTACAGAGTCATAACTAGTAATTCTTGCACCTTGGTCAAGGAACCCAAGCATGTACATGCTAAATAGAATGAAACAATTCATTTGGGTAGGAGGTGTGATTTTGGGGAGGACGAGCAGGAGACTGCCATGGGCACTAAGGAAAGCATGACAGGATTGGGATTGGAGAACTTCATCTGGGATGTTGCTTCTGGAGGGAAAAGCCTTCCATCTGCATCTAGTAGCTTCCTATTTTAACTAATTATTCTTGCTAACTAGGGTGCTAAACTCAGTTGTTGCTAAGCTGCCGAAGGATTGTAAGGGTTGTCAGAGCTCTCTAAATTTCAGTGCTCTTGGATAAAGCCCTGATCGCCTGGCTCTATTTATAGCTCTGCATTCTTTATACTGGTTAATAACAGAATAGTACATAGGAAAGAGTTTTAAAATAATGCAGAAAGTAAGTAGTGAGGTAAGGAAACAGTGGAGAAAAGTCAAGTCAAATGGTAGAAAAGGAAATAAGGGATAGACAACATCCACCAAACAATTTTTTGTTGTTCCTTCTAGAAAAGTGGCTCAAAATTTTCATTTCATATATGTGTATACACGCACAAATATATGTAGATGTATATTTCTTTTCCAGTATTTATAAATAAAAAAGTATGTATAAGAAGGCTTTGAAAAATAGGCTTTTGTAAAAAAGGTATATGAATACATCCACTGACATAAGTATAGACTAATACACAATGATGCACGCATACATGTATTTATGCCTTTGTGTTTGCTTTCCCTAGTTAGGTCTGCATTTAATAAACAATGATCTAACCACCATTGTGAGCTGGGTCTGGTTCTTTTTTAAAGAACATATTCAAGAAATAGACAAAATGAGATTTAGAAATAGAGCACAAAGCATTAAGCTTTTAATTTAGCAATTTCATAAAAAGAGCCTGCCCTGTGGTCCTGTGAATGAGTACAATGGGGAAATGTAATAATGCAATAGAGCAGTAGTTACTATGGCACTGGTTTTCTTTTGCCCCAATCCAATATTGCTCCTTGAACCTGGGAACAATTACTATAGACTAACTCTCTGGACCCAACTAACTACTAAAGTGTGCATATGGTTATTCATACTGAAGACAAAAATTTCCCTTTTGAGGGGAATCTAATTAACTGATCTTTTGTACTGTATATCTATCTAGAGAATTTTAATCATTTGACACCATAAATGATTCAAGTAGTCATTGCTTATTGTCAATAGCAATGTAGTAGCAGTTTTATTATCTTCCAAAATTAAATCAGGAAGTACTTCCAGAAACTTTTTTCTTTTTTGGGTGGGGGGGAGGGGGCCAAAGGGTTATGGAGAAGAAGTTGTTTTGGATATTTTCCTCTAAGTTTACTTTCCTATAAAAAATGAGGCAAAACACATTTTTATTATTTATTAAATAAATATTATTATTTATTATCTGGAGATAAAATACTAGAGTAAGAAAGGCTGTTGCAATTCAAGGGGATAAAAGTATAGACGTATCACTGCTGCTTAAGACTGAACAAATTAGTCTCTCTGGGCCTCACTTTCTTCATCTGTAAAGCATCAAAGTTAATGTCTATTGTAGCTTTATTATTCTATGATCAGATGATGTACTTGCTCTCATTACATTCTGGCCATATCAGTCGTCTAGTTCGTATGAGTAAAGTTGAAGAGGCTCTATATTGACCTTGCAGTGAAGAAGCTATTTTGAATATTGGGCAGGGTAAAAACCTTCTCTGGCCTTTGAAACTTTTATTCAGCCTCTGCAGGTTAACTATTGCTACTCTCTTGCCTTTCTAATTAATCCTCCTCCATATAGATCAAATAAGACTGGGAGCAAGTAAGTGTGGGGAGATTGAAGTAGTGTGGGATTTGAAGTTTAAGAAACCAGTTCAAATCCTGGATCTGTCACATGTTTTTATATGACTTTGGGAAAGTCATTTCTCTTTGGGTCTCAGTTTCCTAATCTGTAAAATGGAGAGGTTGAACTAAGAGATAGATGGATGGATGAATGGAGAGATAGATAGATAGATAGATGGTAGATAGATGGATAGATGAATAACAGACAGCAGACAGACAGTAGTCAGGCAGATGATGATGATAGAGAGATAGAGAGATAGATAGATGAATGGATGGATAGATATATAGATAAATAAATCAATTTATAGATAAGTGGATGAGAGGAGAGTCAATTGAATTAAATTGAATTGAATATAATCATTTCCTAAGTGACCTATTTCATACATTTAGATTTTTTTCAATCAAATGTATGTTACTGATGAATTTTTTTTTTATTTCACATTACACTGTGAGATGCTTGGAGGCAGTCACTGTTTTTACTTTTCCTTTTATATTCAGGACTTAGTACAGGACATGGCACATAGTAGGCACTTAATAAATGGTTGTTGTCTGTCTCAATACCTATTTACATATATCATCAGGATTCACCATGAGCAAGTATAGATTTTGAAAAAGGAAATACCACCTATTCCTGGTTTCTTGGGAAAGTCACAAAAAGGTGGCAAAATATCCTTATAAGTGAATTTTGCTCCTGAAAAACCTGCAAACTTTATGAAAAGATGGAGAAGAAAAACTTCTCCTATTTCTTCTACTGAGCTTGCCTGTGTAATATGACATTGTTGGTAGCATGAGCATGATTAGCCCAGCAGCCAGGGGAGTTATTTAAGGACATTTTCGTCCTTTGTTCCCTTTGATTCTCAGCAATGTTTTTCACTTAGTATTTTAATCCTTTGGAAGAAATAGAAAAGCCAATTCCTTGGTGGACTTGGTGCATTTTCAAGGCCAGAGAATTCCATCATCTCGAGTAATATGATAATGTGCCAGCACTGAAATCACAGCAGTTGTATTTCAATAGTGGTGCCCAGGCACATTTGCTCAGTTTCCTCTGTGACACCCCTTACTGCCTTGAGGGGAAGTTAACATCTGGTCACTTCAAGATGCCCAGCAATTTGGGAGTTAAGTTGTAATAAGGAATTGAGAGGCCAAGTGATCTGCCCAGGGTCCAACGTTTAGCATTCGTTCTCAATTAAATCCAGATCTCCTGACTCTCAAGTCCAGGACATTCTCCACTACATCTCATTGTCTCTAGGCAGAGGTATTGCAGTCAAGGTCACTCAAATCTTCTGCAGGGATCTGGGCTGCCCCAAGTCCAGGCTACTTTGAAAAGGAAATGGCCATCCGACCCTGGGCCATTTCCTAAATCTCACCATATGTTTCAGATTTGGGGAGGACTTAGGTAAACCACCTAAATCCTAGGACATCAGTGGAGGAATTCCAGGCATCCATGGAAGAGCTCAGCAAAGAGAATTGTGGTCCTATTCTTTACTTTTTAACTTTTTTTTGCTTTTTGGAGGGCAATTGGGGTTAAGTGACTTGCCCAAGGTCACACGGTTATTTTTTGTGTTAAGTGTCTAATGCTGGATCTGGACCCAGGTCCTCCTGACTCCAGGGCCAGTGCTCTATTCACTGTGCCACCTAGCTGCCGCTGGTCTTATTCTTTAGCTAATGAACTTATCTCCAACTTTGCCCATACTTGTGCTTGCCAAATTTTTCAAGAATGAGCGCTCCTTTTTGATGTAAAAACAAACAAACAAAAAGACCCAGAAATTAAAAAAAAAAGTCTTGATAGTAACTGTACTACTGGTATCCTTTGATTAAGAAAAACATCTTGCCCTAAAGGTGCTATGAATTCAATGAGACTTTTAAATAAACTGGTATTTTGTTAATCACAAAAAAAACAGTCAAGAGTTAAGAAAGGAAGATCTTACTCTGGCTTTCATTTTTTTACTTTGCAAACAGGATAGAAAAAAGCAGTCAGGATGCTTTTGTTTTTCCTTTTTCTACCATGAGGGCAAGGGAAGAATTGAAAAAAGAGCTAAAGCCAAACCATTGCCTTCAGGTACATTTAGTCTCATTTACAAAGTGCACAAACATAACTACCATTTGATGAGTGGAGGCGGACTAGAAAAGGGTGATTGGGATCTTGAAACCATGAACTAAGGAGGTTTAACCTAGAGAGAAGGTTGAAGTCGGAGCATGATAGCTGACTCCAACTATCTGAAGGGCAGGCTTCTAGGAGAAACATTAGCTTTATTCTGCTAGGGGCAATAGGTACAAATTGCAAAGAAGCAGATTGTAGTTCAATTTAAGGAGAAACTTCCTTATAATTAGAGCCATACAAAAGTAGAATGAGTTGCCTGGTAGGTAGAGAATTCCTTGTCAGTGAAGTCATTCAAATGAAGATTGAGGGTGCTGAAAGGATATTGTGTTTAGAGATAGTTACTATTGTAGAAAGAGCATTAAGTTTGGTATCAGGAAAGACAGAGGCTTGATTGCTAGATTTGAGATTAAGTAGTTCTATGTAAGACATTTAACCACCCTCTGCCTCACTTTTCTAATGTGGAAAAATGTAAATAATATTTTTATTAAGTATTTCATAGGGCAGCTATAAGGAAAGAAGTTTTTTTTAAACTTAAAGATACATATATGTGCATGTATCTGTGTACATTTACATATATACATATATGTATATGTATGTGTATATATATTAATGTACTATCTGGATTTTATATATATATATATATGTATTAATATACTACCTAGGATATATGTGTATATGTCTGTGTATATGTATATACACACACACATATATAATAATGCACATAACACCCCTCAAATGTGAAGTCTACATTTTAAAAAATTATTCTCTCTCTCTATAAACATATATATGTATATGTGTGTAAACATAATTCTATGCATAGAGTGTGTGTGTGTGTGTGCGTGTGAGTGTGTATCCTGTCTTTCTTTCTTCAACCTCTTTGATAAGTGATGGAGCGCTGACTGAGGGGTGGGACTTCTTTTTGCTGGTTTTTCACAGGTGTGTCTTAGAAAATGCACTCAGTTCAATCAAGGCTCTTAAGAATTACACATTTGGTAACTGATCTTCTTACCTACTCTGCTTCTAATTAATTTCTCAATAACATTCTGTCATGTCTACAAAGGGGGAACAATTGCCCATGGATCTGTAAGCCTATAAAAGCCTTTAACATCAATAGGTCTGCTAGGTTGGTCCCTGGGCTCAAGGTTCTGTGGGTTTCAGGATTTTCATAGTCTAAGGAGATATCAGGTGAATGTTCATGTGTATTTTGAAGTGAAAGTTCCCCATAATCCATTCATTCATCTACATGAAACAATTTCTTTGCCACTTATGGGATAATATTTCAAAGTTTGTTCTTGATCCTATATGAAACCTTCTATCAAAATTGCTGAATTGAGCCTTGGAGAATCATAGAGGGTATTACCGTTAAAATCTTAAAAAAATTTTTTTTTAAATACAAGTTCTCTTTAGAAAGGAGCGGGGGATGATGCACATTAAGTTTTAGGCCTGATTACTCTGGATGTCTCAATGGCCCCATTATGCTCTTTCCCCTGATGTTTTGTCCACCTTTTTAAGTCATTATTCAATTGACTTTTCCAGTTCTTGCCAATTGGCCGTCTCCCTGGGATGGTTGGCACACCCCACAGGACTGTAGAGCCGGTGATGACATTTTTACAGCCCTGCTTTGTTCTTTCTCAGCATTAACCTCATTGCTGTGCACTTGTCTCCATTTAAAATTGCATAATAGAATCTTCTGCTAGTGATCTGGGCCCTCTGCCTTTGGAGAATGACCTTAATGTGCATTAAAGTGGAACACTGGGGACTGGGCTTCTCTGAGCCTATTTAAATCATTCAGGGCTCATTTGTGGTAGTGTGGGTTTTAAATGGCCCAAGTGCCATCTGAGAAGGGGAAGGTCAATATGACCCCCAAGCTCAGCTGCACTCTTGTGGTTCCCACCTCAGAGGGAGTGCCTTCTTGATTATGCTTTGCAAGGCCATCAGCTCTAATCCCCTTGGGTTATGCTTGGTACCATTTTCCTGGAGGTGACTTAAATATACGGGTCCTTTTACAGACCATGCACAAGGCAGGGACCAGGGTAAAAAATAGTAACCATGGCAACTGTTTTTTGGAGTAGGAAGGCAGGCACCATCTGAAAAAGTATATACAAATTGGTTCCAATTACTTAGCGCTCTGGACAAAAGTTCTCTGGGTCTGAGGTATAAGTTTAATTGAGAATGTTCATTGTTACCTCCAGGAGATTTCTTTTCTCTCTGTCCTTTTGTGATTTTGGTGCTGTATCCAAGAAACCAGAAAACAAAATGTATTTGCTCAAAGAAAAGAGGGAAAAGGAGTGACAATCAGACGGCGCAGACTTTGTAAGTCGCTGCTGGGGTCTGCTTGCATCCATCTGGAATGAGGGATGCTACATTGTGGCATGTGGGCTGGAGAAGCCTATAGATGATGGTCAGTGTTGCAAATCTAGGTCTGAGACTCCTTCCTGGCATGTGCAGGAACTCAAGAAACAGATAACTAATAAGTATCTGAGGCTTGATTTGAATTCAGACCTAGGGTTCAATTATGATATGTTGATATCCACATATCTTTCTTTCAAGGCAACTAAGAATAATCAGTAGAGACATGGATTTGCAGTAAGGTGGATCTGAGTTTGAATCCTCCCTCAGATACTTACTAGCTCTCTGACCCTGAGCCAATCACTAAACTCTTCACCTCAGTTTCTTAATCTGTAAAATGGGAATAGTAATAGTTCCTGCCTCAGAGGATTGTCATGAGGACTAAACGAAATGTGTAAAGCACTTTGCAAACCTCGCAATGTTAGATGCTGTTGTTGGTGCTGCTGCTCTCATCTCTTAAGCAGTTTTCCAGACTAGGAAAATGAAAGGTGGCTTATAGATGCCTTAAAGACCACAATCACCTGGCTTTTGTATGCTCCTGACCCAACCTGGCTGTTTCTCCAAGGTCTTGATAAACTCAAGGATCTTTTTTGGTGGGATAAAGCATCTTGAGTTTTTTTAAAAGGGTTGACAATCTTTTAATTCTTTGCATTGGCAGGATGGTTTGAAGTTTATAAGACGTTTTCAGATACATTTGATACTCATCCCAATCCTGTGAGGGAACCAAAGTAGATACCTTTATTCCTATTTCTTAGATTAAAAAAAAAACAATCCAAGGCTTTGGAGATGGTAAATTGCTTGTCCAATGTTACAAAGCAAATTAAGGGTGGAAATTGATCCCAGATCTGGTACTCTATCTATTCTACTACATCCTCATAATAGTACTGAGACCTGGATAGAACCTTGTGATGCTCCCTAAACAAATGCAAAACAATGATAGCCAGTTATCTTCTTCTCTATAGAATCTCTAGGTAGGATCCTGCTGAACTACAGGGACACCCTTCTACCTACCCTAACCATGAACACTGATTGCCTCAAAGAATTATAATTGTATTCCATGTACCCAAACTATATTCAGTCTGTTCTGCTATATTGCACCATATACCTTTCTTTAAAAAGCATTCTGCTATGCAGAATTTCATAATAAAAACCACATGACTTATTAGGGGAATGGACTTAGGGACATAGCACTTAAAATGTCATCAGTGATATTAAAAAAAAAGGATAGGGACCTAATAATTTTATATATATATAGAATGTTTTACGCATGCTAAATGGTTAAAATACATAAATGCTGCAATAAGTCATGGTGGCATTCTCTGCCCCTTGCTGCTACGCTGGCTGTGCCTGGTACTCCCTAACAAGGGAAGGCTGGGGACCAACAGGAGTGTGTAGGTATGGACCAACTCTCTTCCACCCACAGCTCCTACTGTACCATATACAATCAATATGGCACTTTACCTTCACAAAGATATGAAGCTGAAGTGGACACTCAAACTGAGTGCTAGCCAAATGAGTTAGTGCTCCCTGAGCATCTACGGTTTTCCTGGGCCATATACAGTGTCTAGTACTCCCTAATCAATGCTTGCTCAATTGAAATGAATTAGATTTCTGTTTCTGTCAATGACCCTCTTGCTCCACTCACCATACTTTCCCAACTGAAACACCCTTCCCAATATGTATTGACACTCTCTATTAACATGTAAGCATGATGGAAGGGAGTATCACCCCAGGCAAGCTGTTTAACCTCTCTGGGCCTCAGTTTCCTTATCTGTAAAATGAAAGGGTTGGACTTTACGGTTTGTAAGGTCTCTTCCAGATCTAAGTCTATTTTGTTATGATTCTATATATTCATATCCCAGGTACCTAGGTCTTAGGACAATGCATTACAGAGACAATAATGGGTATTCAATAATATTCATCAAAACAATCAGTTTAGCAGATATCCTGGTAGAGGATGATAATCCAGTAAGTGGTTTAAACTGGTTGGTTGACTAGATTGAGCAATTAATTCTGATAAAATATTCCATTACGTAATTCCATGTAGCAATAAGTAGCATAGGAGACATGCCAATGACTTTGTGGCCATGGCTACCTACATAAACTAGATTTACAAAAAAAAATGAAGAGGAGACCAAGAGGTGGAAAGTAGAACTGAGAGGAGCTGATTACTTTTGAACAAATTGTTTCTCCAAATTCAATATTTTTAATTATTTGGTTGTGTAGACAAGCCCAAGATGAATAATTAAAATAACTGTGTTGTAAAAAGTGGCTTTTACTTATTTACTTATTGGCAATATCTTCCCTTGGTATTTGTGAGTTTATTATTATTCCAGTCAGAGATGACAAAGTTGTGTCTTTAAAAGGAAGACAAGGGGGCGGAGCCAAGATGGCTGAGTAGAAACAGCACTTCCAAGCCACTCTGCCCCCAGATTCCCCCCAAGCTATGTAAAAGGGGACTCTGAACAACTTCTGGAGCCCCAGCACCCACAGAAGAACACAGAGAAGCTAACCTCCCACTGAGGACAGCCCAGCAGCCCTGCAGGAAGGACCAGTGAAGGGGGCTGGGACCTGACAGCACGCAGAGCGCAGGGAGCCTAGCCGAGCCCAGGTCCCCTTGAGCCGAGGTTTTAGCCCCAGGGTGGCAGGGCCAGCAGCTGGCTGGAGGAACCCCAGAACACCAGGAACTGTGGCGACTCCAGAATTATCAACGTAGACATGCCTAGGACAAAGTAAGAGGTTAGTGTCCTATGGACTTTGGGACCTGTATTTGGGGAATGTGTCTGCTCCCTCCCCTGGGGGTTAGAAGCCACTGAGGAGACTGCCATTTTGTAGTTTTCAGAGGCAGCTCCAGCTCCTGGCCTGCGAATTGTAGGGAGATCCAGAGATCAGTCTTGGGGGGGTAATCGCTCTTGCTTTAATCTCCCTGGATCTGGATTGTGATCTAGGGTGGAAGGTGTGGGTGGGTTTACAGCTTGCCAGAAAGGGAAGTTGCCCCCCACATGTTCGTGACGAAAATTCCTCTATCTGGCCTTAAAGCCATAGTGTGGCAACAAGCCCAAAAGTCAAGTAATTAAGTGGCAACATGCCAAGGCAAAGGAAACAGAAAAATGCAACCCTAGACTCCTATTTTGGGGGCATAGAGCGGGAAAAGGACTGTGAGGTCAGAAGTCCTGCTCCAAAAGCCCCAGGGGAAAACATGAGCGGGTTGCAGGCCATAGAGGACCTTAAGAAGGACTTTAAAAATCAAATAAGAGAAGTGGAGGAAAAATTAGAAAGAGAAATGAGAAGGATGCAGGAAAAGTATGAAATGAGGGTCAACAGCCTGACTGAGGAAAACAACACCTTAAAAAATAGACTAACTCAAATGGCAAAGGAGGACCAAAAGGGCAAAGAGGAGAAGAATGCCTTAAAAAGTCGAATTTGCCAGATGGAAAAAGAATCTCAAAAGTTCACTGAGGAGATTCATTCCTTCAGAGTTAGACTGGAGCAAATGGAAGCCAATGACTTTATGAGAAATCAAGATGCTGTTAAGCAGATCCAAACAAATGAAACATTAGAAGGCAATGTGAAATATCTCATGGGAAAAACCACTGACCTGGAAAATAGATCCAGGAGAGACAATTTAAAAATTATTGGACTACCTGAAAGCCGTGATCAAAGAAAGAACCTAGGAATCACCCTTCAAGAAATTCTCAAGGAAAACTGCTCTGATGTTTTAGATCCAGAGGGCAAAATAGAGGTTGAAAGAATCCACTGATCACCTCCTGAAAAAGATCCCAAAAAGAAAACTTCCAGGAATATTATAGCCAGGTTCCAGAATCCCCAGATCAAGGAGAAAATACTACAAGCAGCCAGGAAGAAACAATTTCAATATTGTGGAAACACAATCAGAATAGCCCAGGACCTGGCAGCTTCTACACTGAGGGATCTAAGGGCATGGAATATGATATTCCAGAGGGCAAAAGAACTGGGAATGAACCCAAGGGTCACCTACCCAGCAAAACTGAGTATTTTGTTTCAGGGGAAAATATGGTCATTCAGTGGAATAGAGGACTTCCAAGCATTCTTGAGGAAAAAACCAGAATTGAATAGAAAATTTGACATCCAGACACAAGAAGGAAGAGATGCCTGAGAAGGTAATCAGGGAAAAGAAATCAAAAGTAACTTATCAAAGTTGAACTATTTACATTCCTATATGGAAAAGCAATAACTGTGACTGATGATATCTTTCTCACTATGAAAATAATGGAAGAAGGGGGTGTGGTCATATGAATACATATGTGAATGTGTGTGTATATGGTTACAGTTATATATGGATAGAGGGCATAGGTTGAATTTGTTGGGAAGGGAGAATACTCAAGGGATGAAATTATGAGGTGAGAGAGGAAAGTGGCAAGAGGAGATGGGGAGAGACAGGGTAGGGTAAACTATCCCATGTAGAAGAAGCAAGGGGAAGTGGTTGCAAGGGAGGGGGAGAATAGGAATGCTAAAAAGCCAAAACCACATTCACATTGAATTTGGTTCAGGGAGAGAATGACATACATAGTAAATGGGATATCTCAACCTGCAGCAGGATAGGGGGAAGGGGAATTAGAGGAGGGATGATGGATGGGAGGGCATCCTTGGGGTGAGGGGAGGTTGGAAGTACCCACTATATAAGAGGGACAGGATCATGTAGGGAATGGACCAGTTGGGGGGTGGGTTGAGTGGGAGGGAACTATAAGCAGCCTTGTACAATATATCTACTATGATAATGTTTTGCATAGCTAGACATGTACAACATATACTGAATTACTTATCTCCCCAGAGGGAATGGGTGACAAGGGAGGAAGGAAATGGATCTGAAATTCGAGGTCTTAACATTAAATGTTTCAAATATATATAAATACTATTATTAATACTCTTTTGCTTGTAATAGGGAGATAAGATGTGCAGGCATTGGGACACAAAGATTCACCTTCCTCTAATGGAAAAGTCGATGGGGGTATGGGAGAAGGTATGGGAGAGAGCAGATTGGAGGAAGCGATATCTTGTGGGACTGCTATTCTGGGAGTTTGGGTAGGGGAATAATGGGGGGAAAATGATTGTAACTCAAAATCTGGCGGAAATGAATGATGTAAAACAGAAGTTAATAAAGCATTTGTTTAAAAAAAAAAAAGGAAGACAAACTCCTGAGTGCCAAACCCATCCTAAAAACAGATGTCTTGTTTCCTTAATTATTCCAAATGATGAATCGACAGGTCTTATAGTTAGAAAACATACTGGGTTAAGCTGTGTGTAGGTATGCTCGCTTGCATGTGTGTGTGTGTGTGTGTGTGTGTGTGTGTGTGTGTGTGTGTGTTTTAAGTATGGCCCGTCTAGAAATTCAATATCCAAAGCCAGGTTGGGTAAATAAAGACATTGCTTGAGACTTTTTTTTTCCTTTCAAGAAGTTTTTTCTCCTCTTAGAAATACATTCCAAAGCATATGTAGAAAAAAAGTATATTGTGAATTTCAACTTCGAGGAATTGTCAGGAGAAATGTTAGGGGTGGCATTCTTTCTTAAGATGGAGTATTTGGTTACTGGGGCTTCAGAAAGAACTCAAATTAAGTGGAAATAGTTTTCATTTCCTATAATGTGAATATATATAGTTTTTTTTTTCCAACAGAGCTGGGCTAAGAGCTGAGGATATCAATTAGCTTAAGTTTTTACACTCCCAAAGTTGAAACAGTTCAAACAGATCACAGATTTTTAGAGCTGGAAGAGAAATTACAGTTCATTTTCCAATCTAACCCCTTCCCCTAAAATTTAGGTTAATGATAGCCATGTTCAATTACATTTAATTCATTCATTCAACAAACATTTATTAATTGCACATTTATTAGGCACCTAATACAGTTTGTGTAAAGTAATGTGCTAGGCATGGCCCTAGAAATTTAAAGCCAAAAAGTAGTATTTAACTTCAAGGAGCTTCCTTCTTACTGGAAGACTGGGGCAGGGATAAAATATTGATCCAGTTAAGTAAGAGTATGATAACCAATGGACAACCTCAGGTGAGTTCTGCCTTGATAGCTATCAAACACGAAAAGACCCAGAGGAAGGTCTTGTTGGATGAGTCCTCTATGTAAAGAATTTATAGAATAACATGGACAAGAATTATGCAGAATGAAGAAGTTATGGCTGGGCTGTAACATACACTAAAGAAGATAAGATTTATATACATTAGATCATGGTTCCATGAAAGAATCAAAGTTTGTTGTGAGACGTATTTCTATTTAGAGAACAGGTTCTCAAAACCTTCTCAAACCTCAAATCTCTGGTGAAGTTTATGGACCTTCGTTGAGAGTTACATTCTAAATGTACAAAATAGAATACATTAAACTATAGAGGAAAGAAATGATATTAAACATGGTTATGAAAACATAAAATAATCAAGTTCATGGACCACAGGTTAAGAACTGCTGATACAGATGCAGCCCTAGAGTCTCTGACTGATGCTTCCCCAGTGACTGTTATCGCTGGGACATTTCTGGACTATGTACAGTGCTAACACAGCACAGACTATCTAAAAGATGGAAGAAGGAAGGAAGGAAAGAAGAAAGGAAGGGGGCAAGGAAGGAAGGAAGAAACGGAGGGAGGGAGGAAGGAAGGAAAATAAGCATGTATTAAGTACTTACTATATGCCAGGCACTGTGCTAAATACTTTACAGATATTATATCATTTGATGAAGTGGCGAGATATTCAAGCTGGTTTTCACACTCAGAGGTTGTTGATTTCTCACTTTTCAGAAGGTTTCTAGAAAATTCTCATTATATCTAGAGGGATACATAATCTTTGGTTCAACTCAGGAAAATGAGTACTAAATTAAAGAATAAGTTGTAAAAGTCTACAGAGAGCCCCCATGGGATAGGTAGGAGGTTGCCCTGACACATATGATGTTATCATTTATCATTGCACAGTAATGACCATGCCCCTGAAGCCACAGCAATTATCAAACCAAAGGCAAAAAACACCCCAATAAAACAAAAAACCCTGATTTACACAGATGTTGATGATTCTTCAAGATTGGAAGGGTCTAATCTTTGACAAAATTATAAAGTGGGTAAATTTCTTAATCCAAATTGTTGCTGGCTCTTCTTGTGGTGACTGATAGTTCAGGAAGCCAGTGACAGTTGGGAAAAGCATGAAGGTGTGCTTACTTCCTTCTACATTTAAAGGTGCAAATACCTATTTCAGGGCTGCATGGCCTGTGCATTCTAATATCCAAAGCACTGCAGACAACCCAATATCTGAGGACCCAGGTAAATTAGTGCTGTCTCTGAACAGCTTACATATGGATACATTATGATCTGAGAGGTAGAGCTTGAAGCTGGAAATTTTGCTACCAGCCTGATGGGTCACCTTCTTGCCCAGGAAGGGGATTTTCTTCCTGTAGCTTCTAATCAATCTAATTCTTCTACACTGTTGCACCCTTCTGCATCTCTGGTAAAATTAAGGTGTTCCTGCCTGAGCTCTCCAAGCAGGCAAAGAAAGATAAGTCTTAATGTTTTCCTTGGCAGGAAGAGGACGTGTGGGAATGGCTACCAACTCCTCTTACTTCCTCTTTAAACACCTGCGGGTCTGATCCTGCCTAGTTTTGTCTACACAGTCTGAGTCTATGAGATTTAACATGTCCTTCCTGGAAAGGAACAGTTTGTGTAGTGGGCTCACTTCTTTAGACCCTGCCAACACAAACCCAGACATTTCAGGGCTGCACATTCTTCCTGCTAGCCACATACACAGGGCTGGACTTGGCTGAGAAAACCGACCTTACCATAAAGTTAATAGCTATTCACCACTGCTATTTTTATTGGTATTTCTTAGAAAATGTAAGACCACACTAATGGAAGATATACATGACTGATGCAGCTATTCTCCTCCAAGGAAGCTAAGAAAGCTTGCTTCAGAGACCTGACCTGTCCCAACAGTTACCTTGGCAGAGCTCTTTGAATTTGCCACAGTTATTAGCTCATCTGGTTCTCAAATCCACCCTGTGAGGGCCACTCTTCTAGTACATCCTCTAGTCTTATCTTCTCTCAGCAAGATTGTGCACTAATCCCCTAATTGGCTTGCCAACCTTCAATTTCTTCCCTCTCCAGTCTCTCCTCTACAAGCTGTTAAACTGGTGCTTCTAAGCACAGTTATGATCATGTCATTTCTGCTCAAGATTCTTCATCAACTCCCCATTGTTTACTAGAAGAAGATACAAACTCCTCCATTTCACATTTTGAGTCTTTTTTAGCTTAGAGACAGCTTACCTTTTCAAAATCATTACATGTGATTGACCATCATACACTCTACACTCCTTCCAAACTGGCTGCTTAACTCTATCCAGAATTCCACATTCTGTTTCCAGGCCTTTGGGCTGACTCTTCTTCTCTTCACCCTTCATTTCAATCTCTTTGAATTCCTAGCTTCCTTCAAAACTTGAATGTTACCTTCTACATGAAGCTTAAATGTCCATTCTTAGGGTCTTCTCCACCCTCTCTCCAACTGATTTTTAAATTTACTCCCTTGCATACCAGTCCTGCCCCCCACCAAATCCCATGGGTTTATAGATGTCATATCATTTTATATATAATTTGGCCCTTTGGACCTAGTGCGTTGTACCATGGTGAGTTTCTATAGAGGTCACATGGAATTTATGTTTCTGGCTTTTTTATGAGTGTTGTGGATTCCACCATAGGCTGATAGAATATTATACTTCTAAGAGATCTAGTCCATTCCCATTAATATATAGGTGAAGAAACAGAGAACTAAATATGGGAGATGCTTTACTCAAGGTTGTCTAGCATATCTCAAATGAGATAATATTTGTAAAGTGCTTAACACATTGCCTAGTACATCAATGAATGGTATTTAATAAATGTTTCTTTCCTCCATCCCCCTCCCCTCTCCCCTTCACCTTTTCCCCCTTGGTGGCAAAGCCAGGTCTACAACCTAGGCTTCTGAACCCAGGTAACTATAATTTCCATTATATGACTACTACTACCTTTTCATTGCTTTGCACTCATTTTCTCTAGCACCAATGTAGTCCGGCCTAATGGCCTTAGGGAATAGAAATGCAAATAAAAGGTACCAATATATCCTTTTACACACTCAGGAGTGACTCTCTCCACACTTATAAATGGAATGTGGTTCCACTGTGGTTCCCTTGATTTCGGAATGACTATTTAAATTTTTTTTTCTAAAGTGTTTAAAGTGAATTTAATGAGCTGTGGTCACACTCTGGGTCTATGAGTCCTAAGCAAGTATTCATGGTCACTTGTGTTTAAATGAGCTGAGGAAAATTGACTCTCTGGTCCTTTTACCAAAGGAGTGGAAATGTTGTGGGGGGGTTTTTCCCCATAAGAAATGCTCCATTTGTCTATGCTGTGTTCATCTAAAGGAAGCTGACATTAGTTGGTATATGTCTTTCCCTAGAATGCACATGCTTTATCCCAGATCAACAATTTTGCAAACATTTTTGGTCCCATTATGTGCCAGGTTTTGTGGGTTGGCAAGAGTCTAGCACTATGCCAGCTCTACTAAAATTCATGGGTAATTTGTCCCTTCCACATTGGAAAACTGTATTATGGCAAGACACTGCTCCTCTGCTCTACTCCAATCTTGGAAATAAAACAGCACAATAAGATGTCTTTGATTTCACTTTTATACCTACAAAGTAAAGATATGGATTGAAGTAGAAACAGACAGAGATGGAGAAAGAGATGCCATAGAAAAGCCATACTCATGGTATATGGGGAGAGTAAGACATGGCTACTCTCATTTCATTACCTTTCCTTCTCCTCCCCCACCCCAGCCATGTGATATAGCCCTGTCTGGGTTCCCATGGGGCATGACTGACTCCTAGGAGGCATAGAGTAGTCATGGAGCAAAGTGGCAAATGTAGACTTGTCTAAGACAGAACTCTGAAATGTTTTAGTTATCCAAAGTTAGAGTGGGTTACCTGAGAGAAGAGTGAAATCTCCCTTACTGGGAATTGTTAAGCAGAGACAGAAGGATCACTTGTTAGAGGTATTATAGAGGTATACTTGGTCTAATTTAGGTCTAATTTAGACTAGATCATCTTTGAGGTTTATTCCAACTCTGAGACACAGAACTTCTGCGAAATAATTATATACATATGTGCATATAATATGCATATATATGTGTGTTGGCATGTGATATGTATATACATTTGTATGTAGATTATGCATGTATTTGTATATTTATGTGCATATGCATAACTTGGGGGCAGCCAGGTGGTACAGTGGATAGAGTGTCTGGTCTGGAGTCAGGAAGATCCATCTTCCTAAGTTTAAATCTAGCCTCAGATACCTACTAGTCATGTGACCCTGGACAAGTCACTTTACTCTGTTTGCCTCAGTTTCCTCATCTATAAAGTCATCTTGAGAAGGAAATAGCAAACCACTATGGTATTTTTGCCAAGAAAATCCTAAATGGGGTCACAAAGAGTCAGACACAACTAAAACAATGACTAAAAAACAATAACAACATTAACAAAAATGTATTAGTTAGAGTAGAGAGCTCCTGGTGAGAAACTTGCTTTACCAATGTAGCTTGTCAACTTCTCTACAATGTATAGTCAAAGGGTGGCAGATTTTTTTGTATATATCCAATAATAACTTTATATCTTTGCATATGTATGTTTATATATGTGTAATATGGATATGGGGTGGTCTAAAAATCTTAATGCTATTTAAAATTTTAATGGCTTTAAACTACAATAAGTCTTTTAGAAGGTCCTGTATATATGCATATGCATATATACGTATGTACATGTATATATGTTCATGTATCTATCTATATCTATATATACACACACATTCACATATATGCCTTTTTTTTTAATCTAGATCTGTTATTTTTCTAGTGTAGGAGCTCTATATTGGGTAAGAAACTCTCTGCATCAAATAAAGATCACTCCCACTCCAGTCTTTTATCCCTGAGAGTTTTCTAGTGGCCTGGAGAGACTGAGTGCAATGCTGAAGGCCACACAGACTGTCTATGTCACCACCCTCAGGCTGGAAGAAATATTTCTCTATCTGTTCTCTCATCTCTTTTCATGACTTCTCCTATACTTACTGATTATTATAGCTTATAATATATGTCTTAGTTATATGTCTAAACCCTCTGCCAACCTTTATAAAATGATAATATAAGCAGCTTGAGGACAGAGGCAAGAAAATTTTTCATCTTTGTATTTCCATTGTCTAGTATAGTGCCTCAAACATAAGACATGCTTAAATAGTAGTTGAAATTAATGCCAGTATCATAGCCCTTTAATAGACTGTAAGCTCCAGGAAGTCAGGCATTATCTAAATTTTCATCTCCTCTTGCAAAACAGGGTATGTCACTTGAAGTTTCTGTGCCTTGGTTTTTTCATGAGGCAAATGGGGTTAGAAAGGCAGCTCGGTGGGGTGGATAGAGTCATCTTCAGATTCAGGAAAAACATGGGTTCAAATCCTGCTTCCTACTTACTATGAGATGTTGGGCAAGTCACTTAGCTTTTAACTTCCCTAGGAAACTCTGTTAAACTTTATGTTGGAGAAGAGTGGTGATCTGACCTGGTGGAGGGAATGAATTTATTTACAATTCCCTAAACCAGGGGTGAGCAAATCATAGCTGAAGGCCACACCTCCATTCCAACCCCGCCACCCCAGTGGTTTTTACATTTATTAATATAATAAAATATTTTAAAATGTAGAAACCATTCTTAGCTCACTGTACAAAGACTGGTCATGGGCTGGTCAGTACAGAGCAGACCATAATTTGTTGACTTTTCCACCTAGGAAACCATAAGTCTGTGTCACAAACGAAACAAAACAGAAATGAGGATTAAAGAATTCTGTCCAGGGGGCGGAGCCAAGATGGCGGAGTAGAAACAGCTCTTCCAAGCCTCTCTGCCCCCAGATTCTCCACAAACTATGTAAAAAAGGACTCTGAAAATCTTCTGGAGCCCCAGCACCCACAGAACGACACAGAGAAGCTAACCTCCCGCTGAGGACAGCCCAGCAACCTGCAGGAAGGACCAGCGCAGTGGTCTGGGAGCTGGCAGCGCGCAGAGCGCAGGAGCCGAGCCGAGCCCAGGTCCACGTGAGCCGAGGTTTTAGCCCCAGGGCGGCAGGGCCAGCAGCCGGCTGGAGGAACCCCAGAACACCAGGAACTGTGGAGACGCCAGAATTATCAACATAGACCTGCCTGGGACAAAGTAAGAGGTTAGTGTCCTATCGACTTTGGGACCTGTATTTGGGGAATGCGTCAGCTCCCTCCCCTGGGGGCTAGAAGCTGCTGAGGAGACACACCACTGTGTAGTTTTCAGAGGCATTTCCGGCTCCCAGCCTACAAATCGTGGGGAGATCCAGCGATCAGTCTTGGGGGGTAATCGCTCTTGCTTTAACCTCCCTGGATCTGGATTGTGATCTAGGGTGGAAGTTGTGGGTGGGTTTATAGCTTGCCAGAAACGGAAGTTGCCCCCCACACGTTTGGGACGAAAATTCCTCTATCTGGCCTTAAAGCCATAGTGTGGCAACAAGCCCAAAAGTCAAGCAATTAAGTGGCAACATGCCAAGGCAAAGGAAACAGAAAAATGCAACCCTAGACTCCTATTTTGGGGGCATAGAGCGGGAAAAGGACTGTGAGGTCAGAAGTCCTGCTCCAAAAGCCCCAGGGGAAAACATGAGTGGGTTGCAGGCCATAGAGGGCCTTAAGGAGGACTTTAAAAATCAAATAAGAGAAGTGGAGGAAAAATTAGAAAGAGAAATGAGAAGGATGCAGGAAAAGTATGAAATGAGGGTCAACATCCTGACTGAGGAAAACAACACCTTAAAAAATAGACTAGCTCAAATGGCAAAGGAGGCCCAAAAGGGCATTGAGGAGAAGAATGCCTTAAAAAGTCGAATTTGCCAGATGGAAAAAGAATCTCAAAAGTTCACTGAGGAGATTCATTCCTTCAGAGTTAGACTGGAGCAAATGGAAGCTAGTGACTTTATGAGAAATCAAGATGCTGTTAAGCAGATCCAAACAAATGAAAGATTAGAAGGCAATGTGAAATATCTCATGGGAAAACCACTGACCTGGAGAATAGATCCAGGAGAGACAATTTAAAAATTATTGGACTACCTGAAAGCCATGATCAAGGAAAGAACCTAGAAATCACCCTTCAAGAAATTCTCAAGGAAAACTGCCCTGATGTTTTAGATCCAGAGGGCAAAATAGAGGTTGAAAGAATCCACCGATCACCTCCTGAAAAAGATCCCAAAAAGAAAACTCCCAGAAATATTATAGCCAGGTTCCAGAATCCCCAGATCAAGGAGAAAATACTACAAGCAGCCAGGAAGAAACAATTTCAATATTGTGGAAACACAATCAGAATAGCCCAGGACCTGGCAGCTTCTACACTGAGGGATCGAAGGGCATGGAATATGATATTCCAGAGGGCAAAAGAACTGGGAATGAACCCAAGGGTCACCTACCCAGCAAAACTGAGTATTTTGTTTCAGGGGAAAATATGGTCATTCAGTGGAATAGAGGACTTTCAAGCATTCTTGAGGAAAAAACCAGAGTTGAATAGAAAATTTGACATCCAGACGCAAGAAGTAAGAGATGCCTGAGAAGGTAATCAGGGAAAAGAAATCAAAAGGAACTTATCAAAGTTGAACTATTTACATTCCTATATGGAAAAGCAATATCTGTGACTGATGATATCTTTCCCACTATGAAAATAATAGAAGAAGGGGGTGTGGTCATACGAATACATATGTGAATGTGTGTGTATATGGTTACAGTTATATATGGATAGAGGGCATAGGTTGATATTGTTGGGAAGGGAGAGTACTCAAGGGATGAAATTATGAGGTGAGAGAGGAAAGTGGCAAGAGGAGATGGGGAGAGACATGGTGGGGTAAACTATCTCATGTAGGGGAAGTGGGTGCAAAGGAGGGGAGAATAAGGAAGGCTAAAAAGGCAAAACCACATTCACATTGAATTTGGTTCAGGTAGAAAATGACATACATACTAAATGGGATATCTCAACCTGCAGCAGGATAGGGGGAAGGGGGATGAGAGGAGAGATGATGGATGGGAGGGCATCCTTGGGGTGAGGGGAGGTTGGAAGTACCCACTATAGAAGAGGGACAGGATCATGTAGGGAATGGACCAGGTGGGGGGTGGGATGAGTGGGAGGGAATTATAAGCAGCCTTGTACAATATATCTACTATGATAATGTTTTGCATAGCTAGACATGTACAACATATACTGAATTACTTATCTCCCAAGAGGGAATGGGTGACAAGGGAGGAAGGAAATGGATCTGAAATTCGAGGTCTTAAGATTAAATGTTTCAAATATATATAAATACTATTATTAATACTCTTTTGCTTGTAATAGGGAGATAAGATGTGCAGGCATTGGGACGCAAAGATTCACCTTCCTCTAATGGAAAAGTCGATGGGGGTATGGGAGAAGGTATGGGAGAGAGCAGATTGGAGGAAGCGATATCTTGTGGGACTACTATTCTGGGAGGTTGGGTAGGGGAATAATGGGGGGAAAATGATTGTAACTCAAAATCTGGCGGAAATGAATGATGTAAAACAGAAGTTAATAAAGTATTTGTTTAAAAAAAAAAAAAAAAAAAAGAATTCTGTCCAGGGGCAGCTAGGTGGCACTGTAAATAGAGCATGGGCCCTGGAGTCAGGAGGACCTGAATTCAAATCTGGCCTCAGATGCTTGACACAAAAACTAGCCATGTGACATTGGGCAAGTCACTTAACCCTAATTACCCTCCAAAAAGAAAAAAAAAAAGAATTCTGTCCTGTCTATATCACAGAGCTGTTGTGAAGACATCATTGTGTTACAGAGTAAGGGATTAATAAATACATTTTTCAATCAACTTGAAATATTTATATTATGATATTAAAAAAAAAAACTACGTCTACAAGTTTAAGTATAGCAAAGGCTCTTTCCATCAAAGGTAGGATGGGGTTGTCATTGTATAGTTTGCAGGGAAGCAGAACAGATATCTCTAGACTCTTTTCTCCAAGGAACATTTTCATTCCTTCCAGCAGGGGAAGTAGGAGGTTGGGGCCAGAAGCTTGGTCACTCTGCTCTACTCAGAGAGAAGGGTACTGGGCTAGAATTATAATTATCTGCTCCCTTAAATATTGTTCATCTAGGGGATGTGATTTTCAGGTTCCGATTGCTGCTAATCAATTGGGGAACAGTACCCCAAGCTTTATATTCAATATTTAAGGCTTGAGCCTTCTCCTACTATATAGCAGTTGCATCTTCCATCTTTTTATTATCTTTTCCCTTGCCTTCCCTTCCCTTCCCTTTCCTTCCCTTCCTTCTCCTTTCTTCTTTGCTTTTCCTCAACCTGCAATCAGAACTGGCATTATAGAAATGAAAGATTTATCAGCTCATTACCAGTCTCTAGAGACAGTCAGCACCACCAAAATTCTATAAAAGTAAAGAAACTGTGATAATAGAACATTAAACTATTCAATTAAAATAAATGTCAGAAAGTGGCACTGTAAATTGTTTTTATAGAAATTAATGACTTGTCGACATTCCATACCTTGGATGCATTTTATTAATTTTTTTTTACAGTTATGGGTAATCAAACCCATATGGCAGCATTGATCCATATTTGGAATGTTCATATTTGAACATTCTGAGCTGGTGGTCCGAGACAAAGACAGCCAGATACTGTGGAAAGTGACCTAGACCTGAAATCAAAATTATTGGGTGCTGGTATTGGCCACTTGGTGACCCTGTAACTTGGGCAAGTCACTTTCACTTGTCTGACTCTCAACTTCTTCACCTATAAAGTGGGGGTGTTTGCCAGGATCTGCCCAGACTACTTACTTCACAGGGCTATTGTAAGGGAAGCATTTTACAAATAGTAGAGTGTGAGATAAATTTGAACAATTAATATAAGATAAGAGCATCACAGAGCCAGAGTCGGAAGGGATTTAGAAGACATTTTGTCTAACGCTTTCCTTTTACAAATGAGAAACTGAGAACCAGAGAGACGGAATGCCTTTCCCCAGGGCACACAGATTCAAACTCAGGTCCTGGCTTTGACCCTTATGATCTGCATCTCCTGAAACAAGACCTTTAATCTCTCTGGTTCTCAGTTCTCTCCACCCTACAACACTGCCTTCCTTATCTCCTTTACCTTTGTTGTTTTTTGGGGGGAGTCCTATTTGTTATCATTGTTCATTTAAAGACTATAGAAAACAACAACAAAAAAAGACCACTGCTTCCCCCTAAGCAGTTGCACTGGTTGACATGGGCATTTGCAGTTCTCTCAGCCTGCTTTCACTCAGTGTTGGCTCAGATAAAAGCTGGAGTCTATTTCCGCACAACCTTCTCCAGGTCTGGTCCTAGCCAAAGTGTGAATTATGTTCTTTTTGGAACATTTCAGAACCAAAACAAATTTGAGCATAGCCACTGGGACATTGGAAGTTCATACCAGAGAAGTCTGTTTTTATGGTTCTGTGGAAAACTGGACAATACCTTCAAAGTCAGAGGGTGCTCAAAGATCATCTAAGTAAT
This sequence comes from Gymnobelideus leadbeateri, assembly GCA_011680675.1. NCBI lineage: Eukaryota > Metazoa > Chordata > Mammalia > Diprotodontia > Petauridae > Gymnobelideus > Gymnobelideus leadbeateri. The sequence continues at coordinate 223,416 of WOXC01006158.1, forward strand.
CAAATAATAACTTGACAGACAGAAAATCAACAGGGATAGGGGACTTGAAACCAGGACATATAAGGTTTCATCTCAGTACAAAAGAAAAGAACTTTGGACTTGGAGTCAGAGGTACTGTATTGAAATCCTGGCTCTGACATACTACCCTTTTAGAAAGTTCTTCAGCATCCCTGGGGCTCAGATACAAAACAAGAGGGTTGACCAGTTAACATATAAAGTCCTTTCCAGCTCTAAATTAATAATTACTTGATCCTGTGAAGGAACTAGGGATATCTAGCCAGGAGAAAAGAAGGTTATGGAGGGCATAATAATTTCTTCAAATATTTGAAGGGCTATATATAGAAAATGGAAGGGACTTCTTTTTCCATAGCAGAAGGGGAGACAACTAGGACCAGGTAGAGTTTATAGGGAAGGAAAGATATTGGTGTGGAATAACAAAGAGCTTCCACCCAATTGGAATTGTCCAAAAGTGGAAATAGCTATTTCAAGAGACAGTGATTTCCCAATCATTGGGAGTCTTCAAAGAAAAGTTCCATGACCACTTGCCAGGGCTGTCATACAGGAAGTTTATGCTTCAGGGATGGCCTAGACTAGAGGGTCTTGGTAAAATTTTACTCCATACTAAGAGTCTCTATATAATTCTATCTTTCTACTACTTGGAGTAGGGAAAGTGTAGAGTTGCTACATGGGTAGAGATAATATATTTTCTCATAAAAAATCAACTTAGTACACATTTTGTAGGGGACTACTCTTTGGAGAGCACTGTTCTTGGAGCTGAGGCAGAGAAGCTTTTGTTTTAAATCTCATCTCTTATCACATGTGTAACCTTAGACATGTCACTTTACCTCTCTAGTCCTCAGTTTCCTCATATGTAAAAGGAAAGGGATAGACTGAATGCCCCACATAGTCATTTCTGTCTCAAAATCTATAATCCTGTAACTTGAAGCTCCCTTCAGATTCTAAATCTCATCATCAAAGTACCTAGTATATATAAATCACTGTGTAGAACTTAAAAATGGGACTGGGAGTGATTCAATTAACATACAGCAGAAGGCTACAACATATATATATATGTTGCATATATGTATATATGTATGTATGTGTGTGTGTGTGTGTATAAGCAATCATGGGAGCAAATGGAACATGATGTGTAAGAGAAAAGCACAGTGTTAGTAGAAGACCAAAGAGGAAAAGATCAGTTCTGGCCTTGGAGGAATGGGGAGAAAACCATCCTCAATGCTTATTTGGAAACCTACCAGACCAGTGTTTCCCACTTATCTGCCTTTTAAAGTTGTGCCAGAGGTGTATGATAACAGCACCTATATGAAATAGTTGGTGAGCTACCAAACTTTAGGAACTAATGCCACTCTTGGCAGATCTTGTCCTCTCAGTGATGATCGCAATGAATTTGGACAGAGATCTGGATTTTTTTCAGGACATTGCCTGATATGTAAGAGTCAAAAGAATTAGGGAGAATTTTTGATAGTGCTTTCATAAGGCTTCAGAGAAATCTGAGGGAGAGGGGGCTGCTTCTGAAGGACAGGAATGTAAATGAGTATACAAGGTTGATTGCCCTGGGGCTCTTTATTTCTTAAGCTCTCTTCTGATGATTTGCCTGAGAGAACTGTCACAAGGTTGCACGAAAGGGCATGCTCATGGGTGTTATGCCCTGACTGAGATGATGTTAAAGCAGAGATTTCTAGACTGAGGGTTTTCAGTGGATGGTAATTGGTGCAAGGTTATACTAGCCTGGCCATTTGAAAAACATGGATTGTGTAGTAGATAGTAATATTCCCAGCAGGAAAAGATGGAGTAGGACAGAGGAATATTCTCAAGTGACAGAATAGAGTAATTTTTGTAAGGGGAGGTAATATAGGCATTTAGGCAGAGAATCTGCTCTGGCATAAGGATTTAGCCTCAAAGGGAAAAAAAGAACCCTCGGTGAGTGATGCTTTCTTCAAGGTTATCTCTCTCCTTACCTAACTCCTGCTGTAATTGCCCTTATTTTTGATAGAACTTTATCTAGGTTTAATCCATACTTTGAAACATTCCTTATTATGTTACTCAGTCTTCTCAGCTCAGATCTAAGATCAGTTCATAAAATCTAGATATGGAGACCTTAGAATCAGCTGGACCAGCGACAACAAACTCAAATAGAAAGAGGACACTAAACCCACCCATGAGTAACCTTGTGGGTGTCATATTGACTTAGAAAACCATATATTTTCATTATCTATGTTCTATTGTGTTTTTATTTATCTTTTCAAGTATTTCCCAATTACATTTTAATGTGGTTTGGGTGCACTCAAGACTGTTGCAGCCCACAATTAATATCTCTGATCTAGTCTAATCCCTTCAATCTAACAAATGAAGAAACTGAAACCTACAAAATTGAAGTGACTATCCCAGGCATGGGGAACCTTTGGCCTTGAGACAACATGTGGCTTCCTAGGTCCTTGAGTTTGACTTTTTGACAGTCTAAGTTTTACAGAACAAATTCTTTTATCAAGGGGATCTGTTCCACGAAGTTTGGATTTAGTCAAAGGACTGCACTTGAGGACCTAGAGGGCCAAATCCAGCCTCATGGTAGCAGGTTCCCCACCCCTGGACTATCCAAATGTTAAACAAGTATTAAAAGGAAGAGCTGGTTGTTGAACTCAAGTCCTCAGGCTCCAAATAGAGTTCTTCCTTTGGATATCTCATATCAGGGGCTAGGGAAGGGCAATAGAGAATAGCACGAGGGTACCTTAAGAAGTTCCCGCTTGAAGGGATGATCTGGTTAAATCACAACCAAAGTTCCTGCTTACTGCCTACTCAGTTCTACAACCTGTTCTATTCCAACTTTTCGTCCTTGAATTCTACTCTTTTTTTATCATATGCTTTATTAACTTCTACTTTACATCATTCATTTCCACAAGATTTTGAATTACAAATTTTCTCCCCATTTTCCCCTACCCACCACCCCAAAATAGTGATCCCACTGGGTATCCCCTCCTCCAATCTGCTCTCTCCCATATCCCCTCTGACTTTCCAATAGGGCACAGTGGATCTCAATACCCCAGTTCATATATCTCTATTATATTTTAATCTTACTAGATTTACCTCAACATTACAACCTTTCAAGACTTTTTTGGGAGGTGCAGGGTGTCCTGATTCTATAATCTAAAAAATTGGCTAGCCTTCTTGGTCAAGTTACATCTATAAATTCGAAAAACATGTCATTTATTCTTTTACCTAAGTCAACGACAAAAAAGACAGTCAAACACTGATCCATGGTGTATTCTACTAGACTGACATTGAATCACCTACAGCACACTTATTGGGTCCTCTTTTTCAAATTTTCAAATTGTCTTGTCTCCTGAAAGCACCTGGTTCTGGGCTGAATTTAATCTGTTTAGCTCCACACAGAACTAAAAGCCCTAATGGTCTTCCATGATTCTCCCTATTTGGGCAGACAAATTTTGCCTATTGGCCCTTAGACCCAGATTTTTAAAGACAAACCATAACATGGAGTTTCAACAATATCTGAGAATGCCTTTGGCCAGTCATTACAGTTTAGTGAAATGAAATGTAGACAAGTCCTGACATGGTTCAGTAATGTGGTACTCAGGAATATCCTACCAACAAATGGCTAGTCTAACTTATGGGGCTGACATTGTTCTGGAACTACTTTGAAAGAAGGTGGGTCCCAATAGAACTTTCAGTGTTTCATTGAAAAGCAGAACATCAATCAATCAACACATAGTTATTAAATACCCACTTAATGCTATGCATTGTATGAGGTGTAGAGGATTCAAGTACAAAGAATTAAACAAACTATCCATAATTAGCTTACGTTCTACTGGTGAGAATAAAAGTCCACTATATTGTGTGTGTATACACATGCATACATACATATAGAATAAATAGAAAGTTAATAAATGTAGGAGATGGTGTTTCAGCTGCACTTTAAAGGAAGATGATGGAGCATTTGCTGTTAGGGTTTTAGCATGACAATCAGGGTTGTCAATTAATCACGGTGATCAGGAAAGTTTGCTTTCAATTTGGGAAGCCCCAAAGGATGGTCCCCATAATTTGCCTCCATTATTTTCTGTCTTTTAATGAGTATACATATGGGGAGAACATTCAGAGCCAGATCACCCTGAAGAAAGGAACCCAAGAGACCAGCAAATACAGAGCACATATATCTGATTCCTAATTCTATGGGGTTTATTGGGTGCAGTTTTTTCTTATTTGGGGCCAGGTACATTTTTGGTCCATATGTTCATGATGATATTAGGGTAATGAAGCCAGTTTTCTGAATGATGCATCTGGTTTCCAAAATATTGAGTGAGTTTCATATTCAAAAGGGTTAGAAACCATTAACTGGAACTCATTATCCAGTAGTGAACTCGGTATTGGCAAGGGGGAGGAAGATCTGGTACCTTTATTGCTTTTTAATGATTAAAGCCTTATGTAGCTGGATCTTTCCATGTCCGTTTCATAAAAATGAAATAACAGTCATAAATGTTCTCATCCTTATTGCCACCAGGTGTGTATGGCTACCTCCCAAAGTGCATGACAGATCTCTTGGACTTTTCCCCTGTGTCCCATGGCTTGGATAGGTTAGATTTAATTTCACCTCCATCTTTTGTTAACACCCTTCTATATCTTCTCCATCCACCAGAATTTAACCTTTTCAAGAGAAAGGATTGTCTTAATGGTTTGCATTTATATTCCCAGGGCTAAACACAATGCCTGGCATATGGTGTTTATTCTCTCCCCTCCCCACCCCACCCTTGTCTCTCTCTTTCTCTCTCTCTCTCTCTCTCTCTCTCTCTCTCTCTCTCTCTCTCTCTCTCTCTCTCATTTCAATCTCTCTGTCACTTCTTTTTTAAATTAAATTTTACATTAATTTTTAGTTTGCATCATTCATTTCCATGAGATTTAGAGTTACAAATTTTCTCCCCATCTTCCCCCTACCCACCACCCAAAAACAGTGATCCCAGTGTATACCCCCTCCCCAATCTACTCTCTCCAATATCCTCCCCTATTCCCCCTCTGACTTTGCAGTAGGACAATATGGATCTCCATATCCCAGTGCCTGTATATTTTATTTCCCATTGCATGTAAAAAATATTTTTTAACATTTGATTTTAAAAATTTGAATTCCAGATTCTTTCACTTCTTCCTTCATCATTCACCCTTACTGGGAAGATAAACAATTCAATATAGGTTGTACATGTGTAGCTATGCAAAATATTTCCATAATGGGATATATTGTGAAAGACTGACTACATTTCCCCTCTATCCTATCCTGTCCCCACTTGTTATATTCTCTACTTTGACCCTGTCCCTTTTCAAAAGTGTATGTTTCTAACTTCCCTCCCCCCAGCCTGCCCTCCCTTCCCTCATCCCCCATCTCATCCCCTTCCCCCCTACTCTCCTGTAGGGTGAGATACCCTATTTATTGTGTATGTCATTCCCTCCCTAAGCCAAATTTAATGAGAATAAGGTTGACCCATTCCCTTTTGCCTTCCTGTTCTTCCCCTCCATTGTGAGCATTTTACACTGCCTCTTCTATATGAGATAGTTTACCCCATTCTGTCTCTCCCCATCTCCTCTCATTATATTCCTCTTTCACCTCTCAATTTCACCTTTTAAGTATCATCCCTTACTATTCAATTCATCCTGTGCCCTCTATGTATACCTGTAAACATATATACACCTATGTATTCATATGCCTATATACTCTCCTATATAGACATATATATGTATATATACATTTCCATTCCCTTCAACTATTTTTATACTGAGAAAAGTTTCATAAGTTACAATTATTGTTTTTCCATGTAGGAATGTAAATAATTCAAATTTGATAAGTTCCTTATGATTTCTTTTCCCTGTTTACCTTCTCATGCTTCTCTTGCATCTTGTGTCTGAATGTCAAATTTTCTATTCAACTCTGGTTTTTTCATCAAGAATGCTTGAATGTCCTTTATTTCATTGAATGAACATATTTTCCCCTGAAACATGGTACTCAGTTTTACTGGGTAGGTGATCCCTGGCTTTAATCCCAGCTCCTTCAACCTCCAGAATATAATATTCCAAGCCCTTTTATCCCTCAGTGTAGAAGGTGCTAGATCCTGTGTTATCTTTATTGTGTTTCCACAATATTCAAAATGCTTCTTCTTGGCTGCTTGTAATATTTTCTCCTTGATCTGGGAACTCAGAAACCTGGCTATAATATTCCTGGGAGTTTTCTTTTGGGGATGTTTTTCAAGAGGTGATTGGTGGATTCTTTCAACCTCTATTTTGCCCTCTTGTTCTAAAACATCAGCTAATTTTCCTTGAGAATTTCTTGAAGGATGATTTCTAGGTTCTTTTTTTGATTATGGATTTCAGATAGTCCAATAATTTTTAAATTATCTCTCCTAGATCTATTTTCCAGGTTAGTGGTTTTCCCAATGGGATAATTCACATTGCCTTCTATTTTTTCATTTGTTTGGATCTGTTTAATAGTATCTTGATTTCTCATAAAGTCACTAGCTTCCATTTGCTCCAATCTAATTCTGAAGGAATGATTTTCCTCAGTGAGCTTTTGAGATTCTTTTTGTATCTGGCAAATTTGGCTTTTTAAGGCATTCTTCTCCTCATTGCCTTTTTGAGCCTCTTTTGCCACTTGAGTTAGCTTATGTTTAAAGTGTTATTTTCTTTAGTCAGTTTGTTGACTCTCTTTTCATGTTTTTCTTGAATCATTCTCATTTCTCTTCCCAATTTTCCTCCACTTCTTTTATTTGGTTTTCAAAATCCTTTTAAAGCTCCTCTATGGACTGTAAATAGTTCATGTTTTTCTTGGAAGCTTTTGGTGCAGGAGTTCTGACTTCACTGTCTTCCTCCTGTTCCATGTTTTGATCCTTCTTGTCCCCAAAAAAGGAATATAAAGTTGGATTGTTGTGCTTGCTTTGCTTCCTTCGCCATTCAATTACTTGAGTGTTGAGCTTTTTGCCACAGTGGAACTCTGCTTCCAAAGAGGAGAACTTTGTTCCAAATCACTGGGGTTTTCTCAGCTGCTAGAGGTATTAGTTGGGTGCCCTCTCAAAAGCCTCCACAGGCTCTGGCACCTGGTCACACAGCCCAGGACCTCCATCCTAAACAGTGATCCAGATCCAAGCAGGTTAAAGCAAGAGTATTTACCCCTCATACTGGTTGCTTGGTCCCCCTTCAATCTGTAGGCCAGGATCCCTGAAGCAGCTATGTGGCAGTGGCCACTGTGTCTCAGTTGCTTCTCCCTTTGACAGCAGAGCCTGGAACACACTCCTGGACCCCCTGTTCCCAAAGTCCACACTGACTTTTTACTTTGCCTTTGGCATTTATGGGTTGATAATTCTGGAAACTGCCACAGCTGCTGGTGATCCACTCTCCCGAAGTCCTTCTGGGCATGGCTGGTTGGGCCGCCCTGGGTGCAAAACCATGGGCTCACATGGGGCTGGGCTCTACTTCCATCGTGCTATGATGCACCCTTCCTGTCTTCCTGCTGGGCTGCCTTCAGTGGGTAGGTTTGTTTCTCTCTGTCACTTTGTGGGTTCTCTAGCTCTAAAATTTTTTAGAGTAATTTTTGTAGGTATTTGAGGTGGTTATGGGGGGAAAACACAGAGTTTTCCTGCTTCTACACTACCATCTTGGCTCCACCCCCCTTCTCTGTCACTTCTGCTCTCTCTCTCTCTCTCTCTTTCTCTCTCCTGTTATTTTTCATCTCTAAAGAATAGATTAAGACAATTTCACAATTAACATACAATCGTAGTCCTTTAAAGCTGGAAAGAACCTAAGAGATCACACACAGAATATTAGAAATGGGGAGGAAAGGGTGTGGCAGGCTATTAGAGACAAGGATGTATTGGAGCCAGTTTTATGCTCTTTGCCAGAGCTGGTTGTGAAATTTTCAGTGTGAAAATTTATACCCTGAACCATACAAATCAGTATTTGATTGTTTTGTTTATTATCTAGACAATAAAATGATGGAGTAAATGTGAAGACTATGTCTGAGTACATTATTGAGGAGAGTTAAACATAAATCAACACCTCCCTAAATGGGGACCGTTTTATACAATAACCTTTATTTGACAGGGAAGAAAGCTGAGGACCACAGATGTGGACATGACTTATCTACAACAGTACACATAACACAAGCAGAATGTGAAACTAAACCTGACTCAAAATCCAATGTGATTCCCACCATACTATACTGTGTTTCTAGTCTCTCCATTGGATGAATGAGCCAGAGAGGCAGGTAAAAGCAGCAAGGTCCAGAGGATTGACATGATTTACAACAGGTTATAGGTGGAACAAGAACCTAGGTCTCTCCCCACTCCCAATTCTTTTCCCTATCCTATACCACCTACAATATGACAAGAGGATATCAAGACTTTCTTATCTTCTAATGTTAGTAGCACATATTTCTTCCTTTCTTCCTGCTCCTTCTAATATATAGCCCTAAGTTTTAGCTTCAAAAGTACCCTTTTCTGCTTATGCCCACATCGGATTTGTCAGTCTAAGGGAGGAGTAAATTGGATTCTGTCTGTTCCTTAATTAAGAATCATATTCCTCTCATTAGGGTTTGAAATTTTAATAGCATATGTCTCACTCCTTCCCAGAAGGTACAAGGTTGGAGGTGTTAGAGACCATGCATTTATTCAACAAATGTTTATTAAGCTACTACTACATTCAGAGTGTAGAGAATGTGGTGGGGTTCAGAAATAAAGAAATAAATAAGGAAAAATACGACCTCCAGGAATATGGTGTGGTTTGAGGATATAATCATGTACACAGAGACATCATGAAATAGCAGAGAAATTGCTGGAATTGGAGTCAGGAAGACTTGAGTTGAAATGCTACCTCACACACTTGCTAGATGTATGACCTTGGGCAAGTCACTTAAAATCTCTGAATTTCAGTTTCTTCATCTGAAATGTAAAATAATAGTTACTTCACAGGGTAGTTGTGAAGATTGGTGGAAATAATATGTGTAAAGCAATTTGTAAACCTTAAAGTATCATATAAAGTCAGTTATTATTAGCAACCAGCTAAATGTAATGCCAGCGTCAGCTAGGTCATTCAGTAAATAAAGCTCTGGGTCTGGAGGCAGAAAGGCCTGATTTCAAATCTGGAACCAGATACTAACTTAGCTGTGTGACCTTGGACAAGTCACTTGACCCTGTTTGCCTCAATTTCCTCATCTGTATAATGAACTAGTGAAGGAAATGGCAAACCACTCTAGTGTCTTTGCTAAGAAAACCCCAAATGAGGTCACAAAGAGTCAGACACAACTGAAATAACTTAATGACAACAACAATCACAATACCAATTAAATTTAGGCCTTAAGAGAAGAGTAGCATGCAATAAGGGGGGAAGCTAGGTGGTACAGTGGATAAAGTGGTGGGCCTAGAGTCAAGAAGACTCATCTTCCTGAATTCAAATCTGCCCTCTGATACTTACTAGATTGTGATCCTGGGTAAAGTCACTTAACCCTGTTTGCCTCAGATTCCTCATCTGTAAAATGATCTGGAGAAGGAAATGGCAAACCACTCCAGAATCTTTTTCCAAGAAAACCCCAAATGGGGTCACAAAGATAAGACTGAAATGACTAGACATTGAAATGTTATGAGACCAGATGATGAAGGATCATCTCTGTCTACGGAGATCAAGGAAGGTTTCATAGAGGAGACATTCTAGCTTCACCTTGAAGAGTGGATGGATGGTCAAGAGATAAAGATGGTCAGGAAAAGAGAAGAAAGGTATTTAAGGCAAATATCATGGAAACAAAAAAGCAAGGGGTATGTTTTGGGGATAGTGAGTAATCCAATTTGAATGGAGAAGTAGTATGAGATAAGCATTAAAAAAGGTAAAATAGTGTTAGGTTGTGGAGGGTCTTGACTGTCAGGTTAAGACATGCAAACATTATTTGGTCAACGATCGGGAGCTATGCCAGTGATAGAAGGTCTTCTCCATCTTGGAAATGGTTTTCCAATAGCTAGTTCATTGATATCATATATTCATAATGAGGCTCTTGTCCCCAGCAGTATAACTGTTGTTAGGGGTTATAAGACCCAGGGGCTAAATGCATTTAAACAATTAGATCCAGATAAATTGAAAATGAACACTAATCTACGAGTGTTCGTGAAGCATCAGTTATGTCAAGAACAGTGATAGAAAATAGGGATCCAAAGACAAAAACAAAATAATCTTTGCCTTCAAGAAGCCTCTGTTCTATCTGAGGAAACAACATGTATGCAACAAAGCAAGAGGATCCTGGAGCCACCTCAAACAGTCTCCAAAGTTCCAGTTGCCAAATCTTCAGTGTGAGCATTTTACACTTCAGAATTCCCCAAACTGCACACATTAAGGCTTGGTTTATTGTTTTGTGGATTGTCTAGGTTTAAGAAATTGGAGAAAATGTGAATAATACAGATAAAGCCTAAATGTGTGCCATTCCTTCTCAGAGGGTTGATTGTTAAATATTTACAGGATACCCTTGAATCTAAGTAAATATCAAATATATGCAAAGTAGAAATATGTTCAGTATGACTGCACATGTATAACCTAAATCAAATTGTTTGCCTTCTCAGTGGAGGAAAGGGAAGGACAGAATTTGGAATTCAAAAATTGTTAAAAAATATTAAAATTGTTTTCAACATGTAATTGGGGAAAATAAAACATTAGAAAAACAAAATAATTTCAGGGGCTAGGGAAGGGAGGCATTAGGAATTGGGGGATCAGAAAAGACTTCATGTAGGAAGGAGCACTTGAGTTTTAAGAGAATATCCAGATTCCAAGAGACAGATGAAGAGGCAATTTCTGTTCCTGGCCCACAGGGAAGTCCATGCAAAGGAAACTGAGGGAAATAGGATATAGGATGTTGGGTGTGAGGATTAGCCAGGTAAGCCCATTTAGCTAGATCACCTTACTCAGGAGACAATATGTTATATACCTGTAAAGCAAGACTGGAGTCAGATTGTGAAGGGTAAGACTGAAAATACAAGTCGTTGTTAACATGAGCCTAAGGGGTTTTATGTGTAGAAGCATGGAAGAATGATTCCATCTATTCCACTTAGTAAATGGAGGAAGTATATAGTGGATACTTGCAATAGATATTTCTAACAGGAGCAATGCTATGTGGATTATTTGGGGAAAGATAAAATTGTTTATTGATTTATAGGATAAACCCAATAGCTTTTTATATCTTAAAAAAACTTTATTAAGCCCTGTTTTCTTTTTTTGCTGAAACCACATTTTTAAAGAGAATTTGGTATTACATTAACCAGATTTTGATATATATTTTAAATATGTTATCACAAAACCGCATTTTTCACATTGGATATTAAGTGCATTGATAAATTGTCCACTTCCAAATTTAGTATTTATGATAACCCATAGTTTGTAATGGAGTTTAAATTGAGTCCTCAGCCTTTGAAGTATGTTTATCTCCACCTCATAGATAAATTTATTTTTATTTTCATTTTATTTTAAAATTATAAAGTAGAACAAGCATTTACATGACAGAATAAAAAACGAAGGCACATGAAACTGCAAATTTTTAATGTACAACTTGCTATTCCTTTTAAATATATTGAAATTATTAGATCAACAATAAAACTAACAGAAACCACATGATTATCTCAATAAATGCAGAAAAGGCTTTTGACAAAGTACAACATCCATTCCTATTAAAAACACTAGAAAGTATAGGAACAAATGGAGCCTTCCTTAAAATAGTTGATAGCATCTATTTAAATCCATCAGAAAGTATTATATGCAATGGGGATAAACTAGAAGTATTTCCAATAAGATCAGGAGTGAAACAAAGGTGTCCACTATCATCCCTCTTATTCAATCTGGTACTAGAAATGTTAGCAGTAGCAATTAGAGAAGAAAAAGAAATCAAAGGAATAAAATTAGGCAAAGAAGAGACCACGCTATCACTCTTTGCAGATGATATGATGATATACTTAGAGAATCCTAGAGAATCAAGTAAAAAACTACTTGAAACAATAAATAAATTTGGCAAAGTTGCAGGATATAAAATAAACCCACATAAATCCTCAGCATTCCTGTATATCTCTAATGAAATTCAACAGCAAGAGATAGGAAGAGAAATCCCATTTAAAGTCACTGTAGACATTATAAAATATTGGAGAATCTACCTGCCAAAACAAACCCAGGACCTATATGATCACAACTACAAAACACTTCTCACACAAATAAAGTCAGATCCAACTAATTGGAAAAAATATCAGTTGCTCGTGGCTGGGTTGAGCTAATATAATAAAAATGACAATTTTACCCAAACTAAATTATATATTTATTGCCATACCAATCAATTTACCAAAAAAAAAAACTACTTTATAGAGTTAGACAAAATAGTAACAAAATTTATTTGGAAGAACAAACAGTCTAGAATATCAAGGGAATTAATGAAAAGAAATGCTAGGAAAGGTGGACTAGCTATGCCAGATTTTAATCTGTATTATACAGCAGCAGTCATAAAAACTGCTTGGTACTGGCTGAGGAATAGAGTAGTGCATCAATGGAGTAGATTGGGTGCACTAGATCCAGTATTTAATGAGTATAGTAATCTATCGTTTTATAAAACCGAAGACCCCAGTTTTTGGGATAAGAACTCACTATTTGACAAAAACTGCTGGGAAACCTGGAATATAGTATAGCAGAAACTGGGCATAGACCATTATCTAACACCATATACCAAAATCAAGTCTAATTGGGTGCATGATCTAGGAATAAAGGATGATACTGTAAGCAATCTGGGAAAGCAAGGAATAGTTTACCTGTCAGATTTGTGGAGAGGGAAAGACTTTAGGACCAAAGAAGAATTAGACAGCATTATAAAATGCAAAATGGATAATTTTGATTACATTAAATTGAAAAGTTTCTGTACAAACAAAGCCAATGTAACCAAGATCAAGAGGGAGATAGGAAATTGGGAAAGAATTTTTACAACCTATGTCTCTGATAAGGGACACATTTCTAAAATATACAGAGAATTGAGTCAAATCTACAAGAATACAAGTCATTCCCCAATTGATAAATGGTCAAAGGATATGAACAGGCAGTTTTCAGAGAAAGAAATTAAAGATATTTATAAGCATATGAGGAAATGCTCTAAATCACTATTGATTAGAGAGATGCAAATCAAAACAACTCTGAGGTACCACATCTCACCAGTCAGATTGGCTAAGATGACAAAACAGGAAAATGGCAAATTCTGGAGAGGATGTGGGCAAATTGGAAAGCTAATGCATTGCTGGTGGAGTTGTGAACTTATCCAACCACTCTGGAGAGCAATCTGGAATTATGCCCAAAGGGCTATAGATAATTTCATACCCTTTGACCCAGCAATACCACTTCTAGGGTTATATCCCAAAGAGATCATAGAAGTGGGAGGAAGACCCATATGTACAAAAATATTTATAGCAGCTCTTTTCGTGGTTGCAAAGAAGTGGAAATTAAAGGGGTGCCCATCAATTGGGGAGTGCCTAAACAAGTTGTAGTATATGCATGTAATGGAATACTATTGTGCTATAAGCAATGAGGAGTAGAGGGTTTTCATATTTACCTGGAGAGGCTTATACAAACTGATGCTGAGTGAGAAGAGTAGAACCAGGAGAAATTTGTATACAATCACAGACACAACATATGTGTGATGACCAGCTATCATAGACTGGACTCTTCTTCGCAATGCAGTGATATAAGTCAATCCCAAAAGACTCATGAAGGAAAGAGATGCCTACATCCAGAGCAATAACTAGAAAGAACTGAGTTTGAATCCTGATGGAAGCAAACTACTTGATCTTTTTCTTTTCATTGTTTGGTTTTATTTCCTCTTTACTATTTTCCATTCCATCTGGTATAATCCGACTTTGTAACCTGACTAATGTCTAATGTGAAAATATTTGCAGATCCTATACCAGACTATATGCCATTGTGGGGGTTTTGGGGGAGGGAAGGAAGGGAAATTTGAAACTCAAGGAACTATGGAATTGAATCCTGTAAACTAAAAATAAACAAACAAATTAATAAAAATATTATCAGGTAAAATTCTTTTCCCCCAAATTTAACTGTTCCTGAAGTATAATAATAGTACAAGTTTATTCTATAGCATTTCATCCTTATTTGGGAATTTCTATAATCTCAGAGTAATTTTTGCTTCTTAGTACTTGTAGATTTATCAGAGTTAATAATTCCCTTAATGTATACAAGATTTCCATTCCCTTTGGAAATATAAATAAATCCCCAAAACATTTAATGGGGGGTAGATCTTTTGTAGTATGATAAAGATGCCAGATTTTATAGGCTCATTTGATTATACTTCAAACAATGGTCTTGGTATAGACTTGAATGAAAGTTGTGTCAGCAAAATTACCTTTTCCACTCTTAGATACTTCAGTCTTTATATTGCCTGTGACAAGTTTTTTTTTCTTCATAGTAAGGGTCAAGAACTGATTTTTAATAGTTTTTTCATTATTAGTTTTCTGAGGATAAATGATGCAGTTTTGCAATAATAGTTTGTCACTCTCTTATTTCAGTTTTAATTTTTGACTATTTTCCTTTGAGTTTTACTGTGACTGATTCAGCTTTATTGTGTTCTTGAATAATCCTTAAATTACTTTTCTTCAGAGTATCAACAACCACTGCAATGTGTATAACAGTCATTGAAATGTGCTCTTTGAGAGCTACATATTCAGGTGATGAGTTTACCCTGGGGTTATGAGGAAGGAGAGGAAACGTGTTCATGGAGTTGAAACAGTGCAGAGCAGTTGATGGTAAATAGAGTTTAATACAATAGAAGGTATTAAGTAGATATTAGAAAATATTATTAGAAGATAATAGAGAGCGCTGGCCTCGGAGTGGGGATGACCCAGGATCGAAACCAGCCTCAGAAAATGAGCACCCACACATAAATAATGACTAGCCATGTAACCTTGAGGAAGTTACTTAACCCCAATTGCTTTTTTAAAAAAAGAAGATAATAGAAGATATTACATAACTGTGAGAAACAGAGAAAAGGAGAAGAGAGGTTTTCTCAAAATAAGTGGCAAATGTATGCTTTTCTCAGTAAAGTATGAAGTGAGATCCTCAGTTTTGATAGTGAGCAGGTTGACAATAGAAGGTTTAGAATAGCCATTTTGGGCTAAGATAGAGAATATTAATTAGGGAAAAGTAGAACAATTGTCTTTCTGCACTTAGGGGCATGTTGAGACTCAATAATATAAATTTATGGCCCATCAAATTATAGTAGGAGCAGAGGAGGTGGGGATAATCCAAGTTTGGCATTTGGCAAAGCATGAGCATCAATAGGACAGAGGAACAAGGGATCCAGGAATAGGGTTTTCAGACATCAAAGGGTTGTGAGATGTAGAGAAGGAACACATGACAAATGGCTGTGAAACAGGATCCCTCATGCTTACCTTACCACAAGGGAAATGCCATTATTCAGAGACCTTCTGGATGCTGACTCTAAAGTATAAGAATATTTAATGAGAAGCTAGTGGTATAAATATATTTAATAAGAACTGAATCTTTTTCCAAATAATTCCATTACACAGAGCTTAGCCATTTTTGTTCTCCTGAAATAGGAGGAGGCTTTGGATGACAGTGTCTTTGACTCCATAGCTGCCAAGGGTTGATTCATTTTAGACCATGGGGAAGAAGGCTAGATGAAGGTTACAGTCTGTATATTGGTTCCCACCTCCATCTCCAGTAGTCTGCCTCTTTTGTCAAAGGTAATTGATCCTACATCAAATTGTTGCTGCTTGTCAGGACTACTGTACCACTACGATTCCCTGTGAGTCATAAAGATTAATTATTGGCACGTGGGTCTTTGGCAAAGTGCCCTCATTCCAGCTGTGGATTTGAGGATTTCATTTTTATTTAAAATCATGACTAGAGGCATCTTAACTGATTCCAAGAACATTTGCAATGTGAATAGGAAATGACCTCAACAACAATTCTGGCATTCTAACGTTTTCTTTCCTGTGTTTTATTTATCTGACCCTCTGTTCACTTCAACAAACATTTAATAGCTTATTAGGTTCAAGGCACTGTTAGGCATCATGTATATTAAGAAAAAACAGTTTCTGCTGTAAAGAAACTTATTATTGAGGAGAAGCCAGAAGTATATAGATGAGGAAATACAGAATCATTTCAGGGGACATTGGGGCAGAGAACAATTACGGTGTGGGGGGAATCAGGAATGGCCTTGTGTGGTATTTGAATGGAAACTTGAGGGGAGATTGAATTTCCAAATGTAAATATATTAGTAAATAATGAAAAGCACTTTTTTCCCCTTTCCTGGGGTACTTGAATTGACTCTGGCTCTTTCAGTGAGTAAATTA
Source organism: Gymnobelideus leadbeateri (assembly GCA_011680675.1). Taxonomy (NCBI): domain Eukaryota; kingdom Metazoa; phylum Chordata; class Mammalia; order Diprotodontia; family Petauridae; genus Gymnobelideus; species Gymnobelideus leadbeateri. The sequence continues at coordinate 239,804 of WOXC01006158.1, forward strand.
AACTGATTGACACTGTGTCTACCAAATAACATGTCGGTTTGGTCAGAATGTCAGGCATATAGCTTGATTGGTATTCTGAAAACTGAAAGAGTGAGTTTACTTTAACTTAGCTATACCCATACCGTAGTGTTAGAAAGCCTGACTCACCTCAGAGGCAACACGGAGCATGCACAGGGCATTTCCCTGAATGGGTGGGAGCCCAAGCATTGCAAAGTCATTGGCCTGGAGGAAGTCCATTTTTTCTCTTTGGCCCTGAGTTTTCTATTCTACAATTCAATCTAGCTGACCTAGTTAGGAGAAAATCTGCTAAGTAGTAACAGCAAGGGAAATGGAGTAAGTAAGTCTAGGTTCAAATCACACCAGAAACTCCCTATGTATTCTTGGAAAATCAATGTCCTTGGGCCTCATCTATAAGAAGAGTGTTGAACCTGATGGCCTTTGTTTCTAGATCTGTGATCATTCAGATTCCTTCCAGCTGTTATACCTCTTCTGATTTTAGGAAAGTTGTTTGACATGGCAGATACAGCACAGGACCCAGAACCAGGAGGTAAAAAATAGAGATGAAGCAGCGTTTTACAGTTGAATACAAGTCAGCCTGAGAGTTAGAAGTACGGGGCCATTATGTTCTATATCTTTAGGTTGCTGTTATTCAGTCGCTTTTCAGTTATCTCACTCTTCATGACCCCATTTGGGGTCTTCTTGGTAAAGATATTGAGGGGTTTCCCATTTCCTTCTCCAGCTCATTTTACAGATTAGAAAAGTGAAGCAAACAGGGGAAGTGACTTGCCCAGGGTCAAACTAGCTAGTCAGTGCCTGAGATTGTATTTGAACTCGTCTTCTTGATTCCAGGCTTGGTGCTCTATCCATTGCACCATGCAGCTCTCCTAATTCTTACTTTGTCATAAAATCAGTGCTTTGTTCTTTGACAGGTCAGTTCTCCTCTCTGGGGCTGTTTTAGTTTTCTTATTTACAAAGTGAAGAGGATGGAGCAATCTATCTTTAAACTTCCATGTTCTCTTATCTGTGGTCCTCTAAGTCCCTACTTTGACTTTTGAATATGAATGTTTTTTCCTCAACCAGAGCCATATTGAAAGCAGGCTTTCCAACAAAGCCTCTATTCCAATCTGTAGATGGCAGTGTTTGTTGTCTTTCCAGTGTTATCTGGGCCTATAATATCTGCAATGTGATGCTTGCTATGTTAAATGAGAAAGGTCCTCTTAGTCAATTTCCCTTTGTGAAGTGGAATTACATGGAGAAAGGACAAATATGACTACATATGTTTGGTGCCTGATGAGGGTGGGAACAGCCAACTTCATCCATGGTAACTTTCAAAACCTAGCCGACAGGTTTCATTGCCCTGAGGTTGGTCCTTGGGGTTCTGTTTGAGGGTTGTGCAATTCAGTTCATTTAGCCAGATACTAATTAAGCTCCTACTATGTGCAAGGTGCTGTGTGCCAAGTGGTAAAAAGACAAAAATTGAATAGTTTTTGCCCTCAAGAAATTTATATTCTACTAGAGGGAAGTCACATATGCACAAAAATAAAAATATACTGAGTAGATAAAAAGTAATGGGGGGAGTACTAACTGCCCAAGGGAGGGGTAGGGTTTTGTGCATAAGATAGACTCTAGAAAGAACTCTCAATGGCACCTTTTTGACTCCTAGCCAAGGATTGGTAGAAACTATTCTAAATCAGAAGTCAAAAGAATTCTGTTCAAGCCTTGGCAATGCTATTTACTTTGTGACTTTGATCAAGCCTTCCTTTCTGATTGTCAGTTGTGTCAGCTGTAGAATAAGAGTCAGAATAGAGCAGGGGTTCTTAATTTTTATGTATCATTTTGGTCATCTGATAAAGTCTGGGGACCTCTTGTCAGAATAATGTTTTCTTTTTTTGTTTGTTTTTCGCTTTTTTTTTTTTTTTGGAGGGCAATTGGGCTTGAGTAACTTGCCCAAAGTAACACAGCTAGGTTTTGTATTCTCTGGAAAGATAATTTCCAGATCAACATCTCCAGGCTTACCTTCTTCCTAGAATTCCAGTTTTGCATCTCCAACCATCTGAAACTATTTGTTTCACCAGTATATGACGGACAATGTTTAAAACAGAATTAAACTCATCTGCCCATAAAAGCCTGCTTCTTCTAATGTCCCTGCTTCCATCCTCCCATTAATCCATACTTGGATCCTTAGAGACTACTTTGACTCTTTCCTCCTATTTATACTTGTAATGGTAAGGGAATTTGAAGATCTTCCCTGTGCCTTAATGGACCTTACTTGAAGCCCAACAAGAGAAGCTTGGTTGGGGAGGTTTGTTTCTCAGGAAGGCCCACATCTTGTTACTTTGTAATTAGGCAGTGGGTCATGAAGGTTGTGATGTTCTCTGATCCTGGAGACAACTATATATACTATCTGAGGAGAGGTTTTGCTTTGGGGCTCACTTACCAGAAGAGTTGTGTGATTTGGCAGATGAGACTCTTTAACTATGGAGCATTGCGGCTTTGAAAACCCAGGTATCGGTGCTTCCCTCTCTGGTAACTAACACTGTATGTATGTAATGGTCAGATAGCTAGAAGCTCTGTCTGTTAGTCTGTTGAATTGTGTTATTTTCTCTGTCTATATTTGTTGTCTGCTGGTAATTTCTGTTTGTATTTTCTGAAGTTCAGGTGCTGGCTTTTTCCCCTGAACTAAGTGAATGCTACATGTTTGATTAAAGTAAGATTGTTAACCCCTTTGAGTTGCTTTCTTTTAGAAAAGCAGATCAAGGAACCTGTGCTAATAGCTATCTTGGCTATGCTAGGGTGCTTGCTGTTACAACACTCTAAATCCCATCAAGTTGTTAAACTTTATCCTGTGCTTTCTTTCCCATCTGCCTATTCCCACTGTTATCTACACAGTTAAGGTGCTCATCATTTTTTGCCTACACTACTGTAATAGACTTCTAACGTATCTTCCTACAATCTATGCCTTTCTGCTCTAATTCAGCCTTTATGCAACAGCCCATGTATAATTCTCTACTCAAACACTTTCAGTAGCTATCTATTGGCTATACTGAATAAAGTAAAAACTCCTTAATCTGACATTTAAGACTTTCTGTATTCTGGCTATTTTCAGATATTATAGAGATTTTTATTTCTCTTTATTAATTGTTATTATTCAGTGCACAGGGCCATTCCTCCTGCAACTTTTGGTTAACTAGAAGTCTGGCTTCTTTTAATATTAACCTCACCTGACCAGAACCTGTAGTGTTAAAAGAAAACTGTTTGATATTCCTTTGATCAAAGCCAAAGGGATGTTTGAGCTCACCAAAGTGATTTAACTCTTTGTTAGCTCCTCTAGCTAACTGTTAAAGGAAAATTTCCCTGATGCAAATTTTTATGGTTATTGTGATGACATGTAAATCTTCTCCCTCAGTCATGCTTTTATGAACCTGCTAAATGTATTTTAATCTGTAAACTAATTTAGTTTACTGTTAGAGTCTGTATAGCCAGCTTTGTATTTTTAGGGGATGTATTAATGTATGGCTCTATTTAAGTTTGTTCAATTTTTATGACATTGAAGGAAGACAAAGATTATGAATCTGCCTTTTCTTTAACTTTTATTGTCTAAGAGGGATGTAGAAGATTGTGACATGGAAAACAATTATCTCCCAATCATTCTGAAATAATTTGATTCAGGGTTTGTTTCTTTGTTTTGTTTTATTTTTGTTTCTGTATTTTTCCCCCTGAGATCTGAATCTCTGCTTAGAATTTATAGTAAAGCTTAATAAAACCGAAATTTTTTTTTTAAAGCAATTGGGATTAAGTAACTTGCTCAAGGTTACACGGCTAGTCATTTTAGATTTATGCGTGGGTGCTCATTTTCTGAGGCTGGATCTGATCTCCGGTCATCCAAACTCCGAGGCCGGCGCTCTTACTCACTTCGCCACCTAGCCGCCCCTTTTAGGGCAATTGGGGTTAAGTAACTTGCCCAAGGTTACATGGCTAGGTTTTTGTTTGTGCGGATTAGGTGTCGGAGGCCGGCTCCGAACTCAGATCCTTCTGATTCCAGGGACTGCGCTCTATTCACTGCGCCACCTAGCCGCCCCTAAAACCGAAATTTTTACCAATATAATTTCTATGTTGTGCTGGGCCAGGGGGCAGAGCCAAGATGTCAGAGTAGAAACAGCATTTCCAATGTGCTCTGCCCCACACAAATTTCAAACAATGTGAAAGAGAGCTCTGAGCAACTTCTGGAGCCACAGCGCCCACAGAAGGTACAGAGAAGCTAACCTCCTGCTGAGGACAGCCCAGCAGCCCTGCAGGGAGCGGCCAGCACAGCACTCTGAGAGCAGGCAGCACAGCCTGCTGGGAACCAACAGCATAGCTCGAAGAGCGAGCCCAGGTCAGCGGTTTTAGCCCCAGGGCGGCCGGACCTTCAGCCTGCTGGTGGAACCCCAGAACACCAGCAATTGTGGCGATTCCAGAATTATCAGCACAGATATGCCTAGGACAAAGTGAGAGGTTAGTGCCCTATGGACTTTGGGACTAGTATTTGGGGAACACGTGGCTTCCTCCCCTGGGGGCAAAAAGCTGCTGAAGAAACAGCTGCACAGAAGCCATTTTGCAGCTTCAGTAGTGGCTCTAGCTCCTGGTCTGTGAACTGTAGGAAGATCCAGCAATCAGTCTGGGGGTTAATCGCTCTTGCTTTAAACTGCCTGGATCTGGATTGTGGTCTGGGGGGGAAGTTTGGGGTGGTATCCAACTTGCCAGAGTGGGTGGAGGCTTTACAGAGGCCACCCAACTGGCGGAAGTTGTGAAGACCCCACGTTTGGGCGGAAGCTCCCCTGTCTGGTGGCAGAGTCCTACTGTGGCAATAAGCCCCAAAATCAAGTAATTAAGTGGCAATATGCCTAGGCAAACGAAACAAAATAAACAGAAAAGTTCAACATTGGACTCCTATTTTAGGGGCAAAGAGGCTCAAAGCATGGAGGAGGACTGTGAGGTCAGAACTCCTGCACCAAAAGCCCCAAATGAAAATACAAGCTGGCCACAGGCCATAGAGGACCTTAAGAAGCAGATAAGAGAAGTGGGGGAAAATTTGGGAAGAGAAATGAAAAAGATGCAAGAAAAGTATGAAATGACAGTCAACAGCCTGACTGAGGAAAATAACACCTTAAAAAATAGACTAACTCAAATGGCAAAGGAGGCCCAAAAGGGCAATGAGAAGAAGAATGCCTTAAAAAGTCGAATTTGCCAGATGGAAAAAGAATCTCAAAAGTTCACTGAGGAGATTCATTCCTTCAGAGTGAGACTGGAGCAAATGGAAGCTAATGATTTTATGAGAAATCAAGATGCTGTTAAGCAGATCCAAACAAATGAAAGATTAGAAGGCAATGTGAAATATCTCATGGGAAAAACCACTGACCTGGAAAATAGATCCAGAGAGATAATTTAAAAATTATTGGACTACCTGAAAGCCATGATCAAAGAAAGAGCCTAGAAATCATCCTTCAAGAAATTCTCAAGGAAAATTGCCCTGATGTTTTAGATCCAGAGGGCAAAATAGAGGTTGAAAGAATCCACCGATCACCTCCTGAAAAGATCCCAAAAAGAAAACTCCCAGGAATATTATAGCCAGGTTCCAGAATCCCCAGATCAAGGAGAAAATACTACAAGCAGCCAGGAAGAAACAATTTCAATATTGTGAAACACAATCAGAATAGCCCAGGACCTGGCAGCTTCTACACTGAGGGATCGAAGGGCATGGAATATGATATTCCAGAGGGCAAAAGAGCTGGGAATGAACCCATGGGTCACCTACCCAGCAAAACTGAGTATTTTGTTTCAGGGGAAAATATGGTCATTCAGTGGAATAGAGGACTTTCAAGCATTCTTGAGGAAAAAAACAGAGTTGAATAGAAAATTTGACATTCAGACACAAGAAGCAAGAGATGTTTGAGAAGGTAATCAGGGAAAAGAAATCAAAAGGAACTTATCAAAGTTGAACTATTTACATTCCTACATGGAAAAACAATAACTGTGTCTGATGAAACCTTTCTCATTATGAAAATAATTGAAGAAGGGTACATGGGCATATGTTTACAGGTATACATGGATAGAGGGCACAGGTTGAATTTGATGGGAAGGGATGATTATTTTTTTTTTGGAGGGCAACTGGGGTTGGGTGACTTGCCCAGGTTCACGTGGCTGGGTTTTTGTTTGTGTGTTGGGTGTCTGGGGCCAGATGCGAGCTCGGGTCCTTCTGGCTCCAGGGCTGGCTCTCTGCTTGCTGCGCCACCTAGCCACCCCAAGGAAGGGATGATTCTTAAGGGATGAAGTCAAGAGGTGAGAGAGGAAAGTGGCAAGAGGAGATGGAGAGAGACAGGGTAGGGCAAACTATCTCATGTAGAAGAGGCAAGGGGAAGTAGTTGCAAGGGAGGGGAAGAACAGGAAGGCAAAAAGGCAAAAGCATATTCTCATTGAAGTTGGCTCAAGGAGAGAATCACATACATACTAAATGGAATATCTTACCCTCATTTACTCTCCTGAGTAGGGGAAAGGGGAATGAGAGGGGGGATGATGGAGGGGAGGGCATTCTGGGGAGAGGGGAGGTTAGAAGTACCCACCATCAAAGAGGGACAGGATCAAAGTAGGGAATGGACCAGGTGGGAGGTGAGACAGGTGGGAGGGAAATATAAGCAGTCTTTTACAATATATCTACCATGGTAATGTTTTGCATAGCTATACATGTACAACACATACTGAATTGCTTATCTTCTCAGAGGGAGTGGGTGACAGGGGAGAAAGGGAATGGATCTGAAAATCGAAGTTTTAAAATTAAATGTTTCGTAAGATGTCCAGGCAGTGGGGCTCAGAGACTCAAATTGCCCTAATGGCAAAGTCGAAGGGGGTATGGGAGAAGATATGGGAGAGAGCAGATTGGATGAGGGGATATCTGGTAGGACTGCTATTCTGGGGTGGTGGGTAGGGAAAAAATAGGGGAAAAATGTAACTCATAATCTGGTGGAAATGAATGATGTAAACCAGAAGTTAATAAAGCATTTGTTTAACTAAAAAAAAATAATTTCTATGTTGTGGTAGATCGATTTCAAAAGTAAATACCGGGGTGGAGCCAAGATGTCGGAGTAGAAACAGCATTTCCAATGTGCTCTGCCCCACGCAAATTTCAAACAATGTGAAAGGGGACTCTGAACAACTTCTGGAGCCCCAGCACCCACAGAACGGCACAGAGAAGGTAACCTCCTGCTGAGGACAGCCCAGCAGCCCTGCAGGGAGCGGCCAGCGCAGCGCTCTGAGAGCAAGCAGCACAGTGCGCTGGGAACTGACAGCATAGCGCGCAGAGCCGAGCCCAGGTCTGCAGTTTTAGCCCTAAGGTGGCCGGGCCTTCAGCCAGATGGAGGGACCCCAGAACACCAGCAATTGTGGCGATTCCAGAATTATCAGCACAGATATGCCTAGGACAAAGTGAGAGGTTAGTGCCCTATGGACTTTGGGACCAGTATTTGGGGAACTCATCTGCTTCCTACCCTGGGGGTGAAAAACTGCTGAAGAAACTGCACAGAAGCCATTTTGCAGCCTCAGTAGTGGCTCTAGCTCCTTGTCTGCAAACTGTAGGGAGATCCAGCAATCTGTCTGGGGGTTAATCACTCTTGCTTTAAACTGCCTGGATCTGGATTGTGGTCTGTGGGGGAAGTTTGGGGTGGGTATCCAATTTGCCAGAGTGGGTGGAGGCTTTACAGAGGCCACCTAACTGGCAGAAGTTGTGAAGACACAACGTTTGGGTGGAAGCTCCCCTGTCTGGTGGCAGAGTCCTACTGTGGCAACAAGCCCAAAAATCAAGTAATTAAGTGGCAACATGCCTAGGCAAATGAAACAAAATAAACAGAAAAGTTCAACATTGGACTCCTATTTTAGGGGCAAAGAGGCTCAAAGCATGGAGGAGGACTGTGAGGTCAGAACTCCTGCACCAAAAGCCCTAAATGAAAATACAAGCTGGCTACAGGCCATAGAGGACCTTAAGAAGCAGATAAGAGAAGTGGGGGAAAATTTGGGAAGAGAAATGAAAAAGATGCAAGTAAAGTATGAAATGACAGTCAACAGCCTGACTGAGGAAAATAACACCTTAAAAAATAGACTAACTCAAATGGAAAAAGAGGCTCAGAAAGGCAATGAGGAGAAGAATTCCTTGGGGAGTCGAGTTTGCCAGATGGAAGGGGAGTCTCAGAAGCTCACTGAGGAGATTCATTCCTTTGGAGTTGGACTGGAGCAGATGGAGGCTGGTGACCTTGTGAGAGATCAAGATACTATTGGGCGGATCCAGGCAAATGAGGGAATGTAGGGCAATGTGAGGTGTCTCATGGGAGGGGCCATTGGCCTGGAGAGCAGATCCAGGAGAGATAATTTAAAAATTATTGGACTACCTGGGGGCCACAATTGAGGAAAGAACCTAGAGATCATCCTTGGAGAAGTTCTCAGGGGAAATTGCCCTGATGTTTTAGACCCAGTGGGGGAAGTAGAGGTTGAGAGAGTCCATTGATCACCTCCTGAAGGGGATCCCAAGAGGAGAACTCCTGGGAATAATGTAGCCGGGCTCCGGAGCTCTCAGATCAAGGAGGGGGTACTGCAGGCAGCCAGGAATAAATAATTTCAATGTTGTGGAAGCACAATCAGAATAGCCCAGGACCTGGCAGCTTCTACACTGAGGGATCGAGGGGCATAAGTTGTGATGTTCCAGAGGGCAGGGGAGCTGGGATTGAGGCCGGGGGTCACCTAAGGCTGAGTGTCTTGTTTTGGGGGAAAATATGGTCATTCAGTGGAATGGAGGACTTTCAAGCATTCTTGATGAAGGAACCAGAGTTGAATGGAAAATTTGACGTTCGGACGCAGGAAGTAGGAGATGCTTGAGAGGGTGGGCAGGGAAGGGAGATCAGAAGGAGCTTATCAGAGTTGGACTGTTTACATTCCTACATGGAAAAACAATAACTGTGTTTGATGAAACCGTTCTCATTGTGAAAATAATTGAAGAAGGATACATGGCATATGTTCACAGGTATACATGGATAGAGGGCACAGGTTGAATTTGATGGGGAGGGATGATTCTTTTTTTTTTTTTTTTTGCAGGGCAGTTGGGGTTAGGTGACTTGCCCGGGGTCACACGGCTGGGTTTTTATTTGTGTGTTGGGTGTCTGGGGCCAGATCCGGGCTCGGGTCCTTCTGGCTCCAGGGCCAGTGCTCTGCTCGCTGCTCCACCTAGGTGCACCAAGGAAGGGATGATTCTTGGGGGGTGGGGTCTCGAGGTGAGAGAGGAAAGTGGCAAGAGGAAATGGAGAGAGACAGGGTGGGGTGGACTGTCTCCTGTAGAAGAGGCGGGGGGATGTAGTTGTGGGGGAGGGGAAGAACAGGAAGACAAAAAGACAAAAGCATATTCTCATTGAGGTTGGCTCAAGGAGAGAATCACATACATACTAAATGTAATATCTTACCCTCACTCACTCTCCTGAGTAAGGGAAAGGGGGATGAGAGGGAGGATGATGGAGGGGAGGGCATTCTTGGGGGAGGGGAGGTTGGAAGTACCCACTATCAAAGAGGGACAGGATCAAAGTAAGGAATGGACCAGGTGGGAGGTGAGACGGGTGGGAGGCAAATATAAGCATTCTTTTACAATATATCTACTATGGTAATGTTTTGCATAGCTATACATGTACAACACATACTGAATTGCTTATCTTCTCAGAGGGAGTGGGTGACAAGGGAGGAAGGGAATGGATCTGAAAATCGAAGTTTTAAAATTAAATGTTTCATAAGATGTCCAGGCAGTGGGGCTCAGAGATTCACCTTGCCCTAATGGCAAAGTCGAAGGGGGTATGGGAGAAGATATGGGAGAGAGGAGATTGGATGAGGGGATATCTAGTGGGACTGCTATTCTGGGGTGGTGGGTAGGGAAAAAATGGGGGAAAATGTAACTCAAAATCTGGTGGAAATGAATGATGTAAACCAGAAGTTAATAAAACATTTGTTTAATTAAAAAAAAAGGAAAATAATAAATAAAAAAAGAAAAAAAGGAAAATAAAAGTAAATACCTACCACATGAACTCAGGCAAGGAGATATTTCCCATAACACATGATTATCTCAGGCTATTTTACTCACTCTTACTTATATTCAAACTTGATTTCTCACCCATGCCCTGACCCTCCCACACCACTATTGTTTTAACCATCTTCAGTTTGCTCTTGTGGTCCCTACATACCCTTCCACTTCCCTAACACCATTTATTGACATTCTTCCCTTACTTCAAGACTCAACTCATGTCATTTAGCCTTTCTGGGACTCAGTTTCATTTAAACAAGAAAGGGGTTAGAATTTAAAGGTCACTTCATTCTCTAAACCTGTGATCCTCAAGATTCTTTATTTCTAATATTAGATGGCACAACATCTATTCCAATCCTTAAATTCTAGGTTTCTAAGATTCAGTCATTCAGTTGAGTGAATGAAGTCTTTCTAAGGAGTCAACTCAGCGCTAGATTATAATATTCTTGGGAGCAAAGAGTTTATACAATTCATCTTTATTCCCCCTTAGGACTTAGCAGAAGGTCTTCTACAATGAAGATATTTTATAAATATTTATTGGATGAATAAACACATATTGTAAAAGTTACCTGAGGGTGGGGCCATGTATTTCTCATTTTTGTTTCACTCACAGTGCTGACGACATAGCAGATTATCAGTGTTTTTTGAATGAATGGACAAATGAATGGATCAGTCCCTATGGTAATCAATTCCTACAATAAATTACTGCCCTAGGATCAACCAAAGGGAAAGCAAATTGCATTATTTCTTTAGTTGATTTGAAAGGTAGTTTTACATTCATTGTGGGATGGTCTCAGTTCTCTGCTTTCACTCTTAGACTTCCCAGCAATGAGCAAGTTTTGGGCAGGGGTGCTATTGAATGTGCATCTTGCATGACAAAAAAAAACCCAAGAAATCTCTATGCATTAAGTACTTTAAAAATACCCTACATTTATTCTTGCCCATATGTCAATCCATTTGTAAAATAATAACGCTTTATATTCATAGAATAGCTTAGCACAACTCATGTTGCTGAGAACTAAGTTAAGTTAACTAAGACATATCCTCCCTTTCCTCACTAAATAAGAATTGTATTAAAAACACATCTGTGAGATTAGGTACTAGAATGCCATGACTGGCATTTTGATTGGGCATTAAAATGGTTGAAACTCGCTATGCAAATATCATTGTGGGCATGGACTATATCTGATTCATCTTTGAATACCCCTCTGGGGTCTTATCATTATCATTATTACCATCACATTTTTATAAATACTAAGATTTTTTTGCTTTTTTGGGGGGGTGGGTGGGCAATTGGGGTTAAGTGACTTGCCGAAGGTCACATGGCTAGTTTTTGTGTTAAGTGTCTGAGGCCGGATTTGAACTCAGGTCCTCCTGACTCAAGGGCCGGTGCTGTATTCACTGCACCACCTAGCTGCCCCCACTACTAAGATTTTCAAGGAGCTTCAAAAATATCATCTCCTATCTCATTTGAATAATCAAACATATTGCTATAGGTGGCATGTGGTATCATTTGTGAAATCTTTTTTTTTTTATGAACTCTTTTTTGGTGGTTAAAGAGCTTTGTTTAACAACCATTCATTGAACATTTAGTAAATACCTACTGTTTGCCAAGCATCATGTGAAACTATATCTAGGCATGGGAAGGCAATCACTTTTACTTTAGCTGAAAGGTAGGATATTAGGAATTTTTTTTTCTGCTAAGGAAAAGAGCATGGTTAGTACTTCATCTATCCCTTTCAGGTCTTTAAAAGTCTTCAAGCTTTATTGACATGAATGGATGCTCAGGATAATAATTGACAAAGAGGATTGTTCATAAAGCGATGTAGTGGCATGAGGAAGACTGATGGATTAGAAGAAATTGGGGAAGCAGTTCTAATTATAACTCTGCAACTCATTAGCTATGTGGCCTTGGGCATGATGTATGACCTCACACAAGGCCTCAATATCTTCTTCTGCAAAGTAAGGATATTGACCTTCAGGATCTTTAAGGTTTCATCTGGCTCTAGAGTTCCATTATTCTAATCAAGCTTCAAATGGTTGCCCTGAATTCATAAATACATATACATCCTTTGGTATTTCAGGAACTAGGATTTTGGTGGCATAGAAATTACCTCCAACAGGACACATATCTATGATTTAGGAAGTCATCTTTGAGATCTACTGTTTCCAAAAAGTTCTTCACTTTGTACTCACCAGGTGAAGAGCCTCTTTGAATTCAGTGAGGCAGGTCCTCAGATAATAAATATACAGCCCATTCCTAGGTCCATATTGAAAGTCTTTCTACCCTTAAGGCAGTTGCCAGAACTTGAGCTATATTGGAAAACTCTTTGAAACCCCAACCTCATCTTCATATGGCACCACAAGTGATCAGAGTAGGATTCCATATAAATTTATCTATATGTCTGTATGCATGAATATATATATATACATATATGTACATAGGTATCTATATACATATGCACATATATAACATATATACAAATGCATATACACATGTGTAGGTTTCTGCATGGAAAGCAGCATGGTATGGTAGAGAGAATACCTAGGTTCATCTGCATCTACCATATATTGTATCTGATATATTGGTTGTGTGATCTTGAGTAAGTCATTTAATTTCTCAGTGACTCAAGTAACTCTTAAAAACTATAAACTGCAAAACAGTCCCTAATCTGCACTGGGAGAGGGAACTTTTCACCAAGAGCTCCCTTCAGCATTGAAATCACAGCTTTGGGAATATGCTGATTGTCTCAAAAGGCTTACTGAAGTTTTACTCTATTGAAGCTTAATAAAAAGCTTATTTAAGCTTGGAATATCACATATACACATAAATATATGTGTGTATACGTAAGCATATATATATATATATATATATATATATATATATATATATATATATATGGAGGGAGAGGGAAAAAGAGGGAGAGGGAGAATAGAAAGAAGGAAAGAAGAAGGGTGGAGGGAAAGGAGAGAAAAGAGAAGAGAGAGGGACAGAGAAAGAGAGAGGGGGGGTGTCTCTTTTTCTGTTTAATGGGAGGAAACATTAAAAGGTGAAGATCAGGTATCAGTTAAAATTATTTCGGTTCCCCTTGGGCATCTGAGAGATATCCGTGAGGAAAATGCCATTGTTCTATGGTGGAAGATAAATATTTGTGTATTGAAGATGTTTTGTGGAACAGAGTTGAATGCTGCAATAAGTAGTGGGTGGCACAGTGAATAGAGTACAGGACTTGAAGTCAGAAAGATTCACCTTCATGAGTTCAAATCCAACCTTAGACATTTGCTAGCTGTGTGACCTGGGGCAAGTCATTTAATCTAGTTTGCCTCAGTTTCCTCATCTGTAAAATGAGTTGGAAAAGGAAATGGCAAACCACTACAATATCTTTGCCAAAATAACCCTAAATGAGGTCACAAAGATGAAATACGGCTGAAGCAACTGAATGACAAAGTAGTAAGTAGTACTAGAATTATAATGAGCAGTACTGATATTCTGATCAAATTCAAGCATTCGACTTTTCTCTGTAATTTTCTTCTCCATATCCATGACTCAGGTCTTGTCTTTTGAGTCGTACCTATGATGAAAATGGCCCTTGAATAGTTAAGCCTCTGCCTTATAATTTTGTTAGCAATTCTATGGAAGATGTTTTAAAGGTTTTTTGTTTTTGTTTTTGTCTTTACTGATGACTGGATAGTTGTTTTCATGGTTGTTTTCAATGAAACCTCAAATCAATTTACTTCCCTGTGGAAGTGAGCCAGAGAAAAATGGACTTAGCAGCACTTACTATCTTCAGCTGTCAGTTCTATGGTTTGATACGGAGTAGTTCTACCTGTAGCTTTAAATCATCTGAGGAGTTTGAAAAGAGTAAAAGCAAATCTATTGGACCAGCCATTGCTTATTTTAAAAAAAAATAACTTTCATTTAATTTTCAACTGAAGCTCTGCCTTCTGTCCTTCCAATCTCCTCTCCCTATGCCCTCATTCCCATTGAAGAAAGCAAGAAAAAATAAAAATCCTTGTTAGAAACTTGTATTGTTAAGCAAAACTAATTCCTTCATTGGCCATGTCCAAAGGATGTACCTTGATCTCTCTGTCAGGAGAAGGGCAACATATTTCTTCAGGAGACTTCTGGAATTGTGGTTGACTGTTGTGTTGATAAGAGTTCCCAAGTCTCTTAAAATTCTTTGTCTTAAAAATATTATTGTAATTATATAGATTGCTTTTCTTATTCTTCTTACCTCACTCTGCATCATTTATACAATTCTGCCCAGGTTCCTCTGAAACTATTCCCTTCATGATTTACCATTTCATGATAGCACTCTATCAAATTCATATGTCATAGCTTGTTCGACTACCCTATTATTAATGGGCACTCCATCAGTTTCCAATTCTTTTGTCCCTCAAAAAGCTACAATAAGCATTTTTGTAAACAGGGGACCTTTCTTTCTTTCTTTGATTACTTTAAGGCACATACCTACTAGTGGTTTTGAGGGGTTAAAAGGTATGCACACAATTTAATAGCTTTAGGGGCATAGTTCCCAGCCATTACTCTAAAAATTGGTTTTTAATGGAATAAAGATGATCATCATTATCATCGGAAACATAGAGATTCATTTTGAAGCTGCTATTTAGGCTGTAACCCTAAGGTTATTGGAATGTTTGAGATGAGGAAACATCCACAAAAAAAGAAAACATCCAAGGTTCTTGTCATTTAAAAAAAATGATCTGAGCGCCGGCCCTGGAATCAGAAGGACCTGAGTTCGGAGCCGGCCTCCGACACCTAATCCGCACAAACAAAAACCTAGCGGTGTAACCTTGGGCAAGTTACTTAACCCCAATTGCCCTAAAGGGGCGGCTAGGTGGCGCAGTGAGTAAGAGCGCCGGCCTCGGAGTTGGGATGACCCGAGATCAGATCCGGCCTCAGAAAATGAGCACCCATGCATAAATAATGACTAGCTGTGTAACCTTGAGCAAGTTACTTAACCCCAATTGCTTTAAAAAAAAAAAAATGATCTGGGCCATCCAAATCATCCACTAAGGCTCTTTCATATTCTTATAAGCAAAAGTTTTAAGCCTAATTTATGAGATGGTTGAATTGGATTTTTTATGGGCTGTTATGTATATTTTATAGTCAGCCCTGTCCTGTGAGACAACTGAGATTGATTTGTCATGCCAGGTGGGCATTGTGATAACCAAGTGTGAAAATGTGAAAAATAGCAGAGATGGTCCCTGCCTTCAAGGAATTCACAGTTTTATGGAGGAGACAGAACAAACTCATGGGGAAAAAACAAATAATTGATGCAAGGAAAAACTCTAACCACAACCCCATTTCCTCTCTCAGGAACTGGCCTGGACACATCTCATTCATATTTTAGCAACCCAGTATTTGCCAAATATGTATGTCCTAAGGTGGTGGGGTTAGCTCAGATTCTCCAGTATTTCCTGTAGCAACTATGGCTATTGTACAGGCCAGGGAAGACTGTGAAAAGTCTTCCATGCATCACAGCACCAAGGATTCCTCTCAGTACTGGTGAGAATAATTTTTACCTTTTGGGTTTTTCTATGGAATAATTCCAGATTGATAAATTTAGAGAGAGGGAAATGGTGGGGGGGGTGTCCCCACCAGGAAGC
Organism: Gymnobelideus leadbeateri; assembly: GCA_011680675.1. Lineage (NCBI taxonomy): Eukaryota > Metazoa > Chordata > Mammalia > Diprotodontia > Petauridae > Gymnobelideus > Gymnobelideus leadbeateri. Next base: position 255,513 of record WOXC01006158.1, read on the forward strand.
TTTATCTTTGTCTTTTGATTTTAAAATGGATTCTTTCCCCACTGAATCATTGTCATTACAGAAGTAGTGATTCTTCTTTAGGTGAAAGGACTGGTTAGAAAGCTTCAAGGGTGGCTGAGAAGAGGTAAACTGTGGACCTCCTAGAATGCTCAATGGGCGTTTAAATCATAGAATCAAAAAAATCATAGAATTGCAGAATTAAAAAGAAGTTGAGATAGACTTCTAGTCTAAACCATAGCTGAACAAAAATGCTAGAAGATATAGTAGCTAAGGGGCTAAACTTGTAAGCAGGAAGATCTATGACAAAATCTTATCACAGACACTTAATAGCTACATAACCATGGGCAAGTGCCTTAACTTCTGTCAGTCTCAGTTTCTTCATCTATAAAATGAGGAAGATAAAAAAAAATAAAATGAGGATGATGATATTAACACAGAATTGTTGTAAGGAACAAGGGAAACAATATGTAAAAGCCCCTAGCAAACTTAAAAGTGGTATATGAACATTGGCTGCTATTATTCCTAACATAATCTACTCTAAAATAAACCTGACGAGTGGCCATTTGGCATTTGCTTGAAAATCTTCTGTGGAAAAGAGCTATCTTCAAGATATTCTATTACTTTTCTAGAAAATTCTAATTTGGGGGACATTTTTCCTTATATTAAATCTGAAGCTTTCTCTCTGCATGTCCCATCCATTTCTCCTACTTCTTGCCCATTGGACCAAGCATGATAAGCTTAATGCCTCTTTTATAGAGAAGTGTTTCTAATACTTGAAGACAGTTATTAAGTCTCTGCACTACCTCCCCTGACCCCCAAGTCTTCTCTACTAAGAATTAAACATCTCAGTTTTTTTCAGCTAATTCTCACATGGTAAAATTTTCATCCCTTCAGAACCCTGTTCACAGTTCTGTGGATACTCTCCAGTTTACAATGCCTTTCCTTACAATGAATATGATGTGGTGCCCAGAACTGAAGAGAAAGCTCTAGATATGGTCTTATCAGGGCAGAGGATGCCACCATTGTTATCTTCTTTGTCAAGATCATTCTGCCTCTTTCAATGGAGCTTAAGATCACAATTACTTTGGGTTTTGTTGTATCACACTGATAATTCATAACTCATATTGAGCAAAAATTTCAACTCTGTGTGTTTGTGTGTTTTTCCTTCTGGGAAGGTGTTTTAGGCACTGACCCAAAGAAGAATGGTCATATCTTCTGCATCCTTGGGAAGACATGGATTTCTGCTGGAATTTTCACTGGTCTGTACCTGTGGGTAGCAAGATAAAAAGAAACATAAGTGCTTACTGTGTATCCCAGTGTCCTAAGTGCTTGAAATACAAATAAAAACAAGATAGCCCCTGCCCTCAAGGAGCGTACATTCTAACAGAAAATAGTATATAATTTGAGGTTCTGGGGCTGAAGAGGAAGCAGTTAGAAGTAGCCAGAAGAAAGAATCAGAAAGTTGATCTCAGTTAATGTGGTTAACAACAGCTACAAATGCTAACTAGACCAATCTAGCTAGATTTTGTCTGAAAGTATGATTCGTAGATCCCCAATTCTATCTAATAGCTACAACAAGTTTCAAGGGAAGAGGTTAATCTATTTCATGCCTGGCAGTGGGAAGAGACAAAGTGTAGGGCTGACAGCACTGATGAGAGGGCAGATAGTACTCCAATTTGATCCATTATCTCATTGATGTGTATACAAAAACCTATGCATGTCTTCCCATCCTATACAACTCCTATCCATGTCATCACATAAATTGATGTCATTTTCACCCAACACAACAGGGGCAGGAATCTTCCTCATAATCTCTAGATTATATGAATGTACAAAGAAGCATTGAGCTGTCCACTGGTCATTCTCATTATTGTCATATGCCACCTCTTCTTCTTTGGTCATGTATTTCTTCTAAAATGAGGAAATGGAATATTGAAGAGATCAAGTAGGTTTTAGAAGACAGCCTTCTAAAGCTAAAGGCATTCTTTACTGCACCTAGTCAAGTGAGAATGATATCACCTCTCCCCCCATTATATAACATAGAAAAGATGGATTGAAATTAGAAAAAAATTAGACAAATCAATTCTTTTGTATCAAGTGTGCAGAATAATGTATTGTTCTACTAAAAATATATAATGCATATGTATATAATATATAATGTATATATAATAATATATAATATGATGATATATAATGTACTGTTCTACTAAAAAAATACTGAACCCATTCACACTGGTTTGGATGTATAGATACAATGAGCAAAGTCAAATGAGTTTAAACCTTTTCTAATAAAATGGGCAGGCATCTGTAGGGCCTTTGGAGTTGGAATAATCCCAGAAGTCTTACATCTCACAAATATTTTGGCATGAATGTAAGATTTCCAAAAGGATGTTTACAAATTAGGTTTTTTTTTTTTTATAAAAGTTGTGGCTCTCAATTAAACTCACAGTATTATATAAAATTATTGTTGAAAACCACTATGTAGCTTTGTACGCTAATTAGCAATCAAAACGTAGACTTGTTTTGCAGATTTCTCAAAGGCTGACAAAGATGATCCTTGATTTACTGGAAAAGAAAATTAATAAGTGAGTGAAATTCTTTCTAATAATCTCAACTGTTTAATGAGCCCTGGAAGTTTGCCTAAGAACTAGGCATGTATTCAAGTCTGACTCTTCTGGTTTTAATGTGATGCTATTTTAGGGTATTTAAAAAAAAAACAGGCTATTTAATTCAGGAAAATAGCAAATGGACAGAATTTCTTTAGCATCTCTTAATGTTAGAAATTGAGTGAAATGCTAATTCTCCATTCTCTTCAACAAATGGGATGAATATTTTTAGGCATTGGTCTTAAGACATTTTAAATAGAATCCTTGAGGAAAAGATCTATTTAACTTTTGCATTTGTACTCCTAGCACTTTATATAGGGGCTTATATCTAATAGAAGTTTAATAAATACTTATTGATTAATAGATACATAGAGACATATTAAAAGATTCCAAGTAGAACAAGTCTAATTACTCTTCCACGTGAAGTTTTTCAAATATCAGAAGATGATTAGACATTCCTTTTGACTCAGGTCTGGCTTTCTTAAGCTGTACTATGTGTAACATGATTCCTGAAGCTGATTTTTAAAAATTAATTTTAAGAATTTGTGTTTTACTTTTTCTGTTTCCCCATATGAGGTCTGACCCAAAATTCTAACCTATGGACAAATTTTTGATTCTTAATCTAAATTTTTAGTTTGTATATGTTGGGACAGCTAGGTGGCCCAGTGGATAGAGTACCAGCCTGAAGTCAGGAATACCCATCTTCTTGTGTTCAAAGCAGGTCTCAGACATTTAGTAGCTGTGTGACCCTGGGCAAGTCACTCAATTCTGTTTGCCCTCATTTTCCTCATGGAAAATGAATCAGAGAAGGAAATGCCAAACCATTCCAAGAATCTTTGCCAAGGAAACCCGAAATGGGGTCAAAAAGAGTTGGTCACAACTAAAAGACAACTGAATAACAACAAAAATTTAAAAAAGAAATCCTTCCTTTCTTCCCCACGTTAGAACATTATTTTGATGTTGAGTATATCCTATGAATGAGTCATAAAATACGAGAGCTGGAAGTGATAGCAGAGATCATTAGATGCAACACTATCATTTTACAGGTAAGGAAACTGAGGCTCACAGAATCAATATAATTTGCTCATAATCACAGCTAGTAGATAAGAGAATTGAGACTTGAGCTCAGTCTTCTGGATTTTTTTTGCACTGCACCATGACACATCCACAAGCTTTGCATTGGAAACTTTCTGAAGAGCAGGTGGTTTCTAACTTTAGATCTATATGCATTCTGGGTCACATCTCCAAATGATGAGGAGTCATCTCATCTTGTGAAGAACTGGGCCTTCTCACCCATTACTAGTTAGTAAACTGGCAACAGAGGAGTTTATAAAAGGAAAAAGCTCAAGATAGGCATGGCTAGCAGACACAGGGAGATTGGGTAGCCAGCCTTTTGCCCTCCCTAATATCCCACAAACAGAAATTTTTCCTCCCTTATGAATATTCCAGCTCTTAGGCAGCACAGCAGAAAAGTAAGAGCACTGGACCTGGCATCTGGAAACCTGAGTTCCAATGTTAATTTTTAACATTATTTCTAACACTATGACACTGGGCAAGTCATTTAACCTTTGGCAGTTTGTTTGCTCATTTGTAAAACAGGGTTAGCAATGCTTGTGCAACTTGCCTTACAGGACTGTTACAAGGGATGGAGGAAGTAGGTAAAAAGTGCCTTTATAAACCTTAAAAAGCTATAGAAATGTGAGTTCTTATCAGTGAACCCATAAGCCTTTCCTACCGCAATTTCTTTCTGTATTTGACCTCTCCTACACATGCTATTCTAACTGTATTATAGTCATTTGTGTACATATCCTATTCTCCCATCAGAGACTGTAAGGTCCTGGAGGATCCAGGCTGTTTCCTTTTCTCTCTCTCTTTTTTTCTTCTTTGTATCCCTAGTGTCTGGATACTGTACTGCACGTAGTAGGAATTTAATAAATGTTTGTTGAGTTGAATGAGCAGCTGGGAGACTTGCAGTCGGGCCAGACTTGCTGAAAAATGCTCAAGGGGTTTTGCAATTATTCATCCGAAAGTGGCTCAGTTTCTAGCATATGACTTGTTTGACAAGTAGTCATTTTTCTTTAGGAGAAAAAAATCAGGCTTATTGAGGTATGCAAAGATTGAAGATAGGACTGTCAGGTCAGGAAGAGAAAAGCAAGACAGGAATTGTTCCCTCGCTTTTTGTGAAAATTCAGTAGACAGTTTACATAGTTAATATAATATAGTTAATAATAAAATATGATATTGTCATGAACTCTTGTATCACTACCAACTATTTTTCTCATGAATAAGGAAGTCTAAATGGTATAGTGAGAAATGATGTGGGACTGGAGCCAAGAGATTAGGGGTCTGCCCTCTGGCTCTGCCACTAGCTAACTTTCTTACCTTGGATAAGTCTTTCTATTGCTCTAGGCTTCAGTTTCCTCAACTATGAAATTGGAGAGGACATCAACTAGATAACTTTTAATGCCCCTTTAGATAGACATGGTGGGGAATTACTTTACTATGTAAATATGTTTTGTTCCATATTAATTACTCAATAAACTTTTGTTAAGTACCTTCTATGTATCAGGCACTGTGCTAAACACTGGGGTTACAAAAAGAGGCAAAAAACAGTCCTTGTCCTTAAGGAATTTATAATCTAATGAGGGAGATAACATGTAAACAAATACATACCAAACATATACAGAAGATATATCTGTGTGTTTGTGTTTATATATGCACACTTTTTTTTACATGTTTGTCCATTGGATTTAAGTAAGGCAAACTTTCACAAAGTCATCAGCCTCACTCTGTCTTCTGGTTACTGAGTTCCAGTGGTAAGACAGAAGTCAAGATGGTGGTGATGGCCCAGGATGTAGCAGGTAACTTTGATGTCTTCAATGTCTGATAAACCTCCTAGTGCTCCATAGTACCTGTTTCTTCTGCCTTCATGGCCAATTGGACAAATTGTTCACATCTGTTTATTCCTCTGCAGAAGTCTCTATGTGCTTGGAGTAGACACCCTGCAGATTCACTGGTGGGTTTGAGGCTGTAGCAGCAAGCACCCCAATATCCCCAGGGTAGCTGCCAATATAGGTTCTTAGATCTGCTTTTGTAAAGGAAAGCAACTCAAAATGGGTTTACAAGCTTACTTTAATCAAACAAGCACACATTACCTAGTTCAGGGGAAAAAGGTCAGCACCCCAAACTTCAGAGTTACAGAACTTCAGAGTTACAGACAGGCTTCCAAACTGTCCCAACATTACATACATCAATACCAAATCACAGTTACCAGAGAGGGAAGCATCAACATCTGGGTTTTCAAAGCCGGGGGGCTCTCAACAACGGCTTCCCAGAGTCTCATCTGGTCAAATCACACAACACTTCTCAAAGTGAGCCCCAAAGCAAAGCCTCTCCTCAGGGTTTATATAGCCTTCTCCTGGCTCAGAGAATGTAACAACCTTCTGGACCCACTGCCCAATCACAAAGTATCAAGGCGTGGGCTTTCCTGAAAAACAAGCCTCCCACCCCAGGCTCCAGGTGCACTTAAGCTAGGGGCAGGGAAGATCTTTAAATTTGCATTTCCATTACAGAGGCCAGTTGGTTACATGCATGTGTATGTGTATGTGTATGTGTATATCCATATCCATATTCATAGCCATAGCCATCTCTCTCTCTCTCCTCTCTCTCCTCTCTCTCTCTCTCTCTCTCTCTCTCTCTCTCTCTCTCTCTCTCTCTCTATCTCATCTCTATATCAATCTTTATATGATTTGGGAAGAACCTCAGAAGATATTTAGTACAATGCCTTCTGCTGCCCCAAACTGAATACCATACCTCCAATTTGGTTTTATTAGGATAGACTTAAGAAGTTCTATCACCTTCTTAGGCATGGATACCATGCTTGTCTCTCCATAAACTAAGATTTCATATCCTTTCTTGGCTGCTATAGCACATGGTGAATTTATTTTGCTCTTTCAGGACACTAAAACCCTTAGGCAAACTGCTATCTATCTTTACTTCAGAAGTTGAATTTCTGAGCCCATGTCAGATTTTATATTTAGTTCTATTAAATTTCCTTAGCTTCTGTTACCCAATGAGCTAAAGTGTTTTGTGAATGTTGCCTCCATATTTTTTACAGCTGCCTTCTTCTCTCCACTCACATGAGCACAACTATAGTTCAGAATTCCATTCATTCCCTTTTGTCTGGATTTTTTCAGTAACCTCCCGATCAATTTCACTGCTACCATTTTCTGCTTTCTCCAATTCATGCTTCTCACAACTTCCAAAATAGTCTTCCAAAAGCACAGGTCTGATACACTTCCTTACTTTAGAATCTTCAGTGGTTCCCTTTTCCCTCTAAAATAAAATATAAACTCTTCAGACTTCATATTTTAAGTCCTGTATAATCTGATTATAAGCCATCTTTCTAGGCTTAATTTGTTTCTTTAAACAAAGTTGGTTTTTTCCTAACTAGAATCTGTTTTTTGAATTTATTTTCCCTTGATCCCACCTACCCCACATTGGAAAAAAAATTTTAAATGTAAAATGAAACTCTTGTAATAAATATATGGAGGTGAGTAAAACAAATTCCCCCACTGACCCGAGATTATTTTACAGTACTCTCCTTAACATACTGTTGCAGTCAAGTTTGCTATTTCCCAAACCTGACATTTCATTTCCTGCCTCTGTCCTTTTTCACAGGCTGCTTCAGTCAGTCAGTCAATAATAGGCAATTATTAAATGCACCACACACTGTACTAAGTGTTGAGGAGGCAAAGAAAGGCAAAAGAGATTTGCAGGTCACATGGCCAAAAAGATGGCGCACTGGATATTTTCTCTGACCCTCCTGACCTCTCAAACTCCTCCAAAATAGCAATTAAGCACCACAAATAAAACAATGTCAGTTGTCTCCATGCTCCAGGGAACCAAGAACCCAAATGAGCTGAAAAACCAGTGAATTAACACAATAATCCTTAACCCCTAATTGAGTTTTAACTAAGCAACTCCTCCCCTAGCTGTGAAATGTGGCAATTAGGTGGTACTGGGGGTAGCATATCGATCCAGGAGTCAGGAAAACCTGAGTTCAAATATGAACTCATCTCTTTCTTCCTTGGTTTCCTCAACTGCAAAATGAGAATACTAACAGAACCTATATTCAAGGGTTATTGTAAGGATGGAATAATATTTATAAAGTGCTTAGCAAAGTGTCTGGCACTTGCCACCTAGTAGATGCTTGGTAAATCTTTATTTCTTTCCCCCAATAGAGGAAAAATAATAAAAAAGATAGAAATTGCCAAAGAGAAAGAAGATTCAAAAACCTTTAGCTTAAGCAGATAAACCAACAGAGAAAATATTAATAACCAGTGAAAATAGGTTGTCCAGATCATATAAAATAGTTGAGGCATATATGAATAAGTATTTCAAGACAAAGAAATACCTGATGGCAGAAGAATCTGATGACTCCCAGGAGGGCATGGGACCATAGGATATTCCTAAATCTTGTAAGAGAGAAATAAGAATTTTAAAAGTAAAATATAGTGACTTGCACAGCAGAAATAATTGGCAGGAAAGAAAAACTTGAATCTACTATACCACTTCTAATGAAAGAAACAAAAGAAGAAATATCAGATTGGGGATGTATGTAATATATGGAGATGATGGACAGTATGGGGGGAGGGATGAAGCAAAAAACTAATATTAAAAGAAAGCAGGATTTCTAAGCAGGGAAAACATTGATCTGAAAGACAAGATGCCTACAAATAATGTAAGGATTATAGGTCATCCAGAAGAACACAAATCAAAAAATCTGGATAACAAAATGTAAGAAATAATAAAAGAAAACTATCTTGAACTTCTGAACACTGAAAACAAAGTGGCAATTGGAAGAGACCACAAATTAATTCCAGGGGGAAAACAAAAAAATACCCCCCCCCAACACACACACACACACACACACACACACACACACACACACACACACACCATGCTGCAAGCTTCAAGACACATAATTAAATTTACCAATTCCATTGACAAAAAACAGATTCTGTGAGTAATCAGTAGAAATACACAGTGAAGGGAATTTGAATAATAGAAGACTGTACTGCACCCACCAGAAACCATAGGAGGGAATGGAATAATGTGTTCCAAAGAGCATGGGAGCTCAAGATACACCCCAAGATGGCATTCTCTGTAAATCTGACCCTAACCATTAATAATAATTTTAAAAATGTATCTTTGACTAAAAAAAGAAGCATTTGGAAGATCCCTAGAAAGAAAAAAAAAGACTTGGAGAAATTGTTTACTTCTCAACCTCCTATGACCTCAGGAATACAAGAATAAACAAATATAGCAACCAAGGATGGCAACAATAACAATACTAACAACAACAACTCAGAAACCAGTAGGAGATTTCATTTGAAATATACACAAGGAACCAGTGGTGAAAACATAAGTTAGATAGAAGTCATAGTGAAGAAAAAGTACTGAAACATCATGGACTAAATTTCACAATATCCTAACATTGAAGGAATTTCAGGGGGAAGTGGAATCCAGTCAAAGGGAAAAATAACTCATGAAGTCTTTCAGAAGAAGAGAACATATAGGAAAATGAGTAAAGAGGCAAAGGGAGAGATTAAAAAGGGCGGGGGAAGAAAGGTGAAATCTTACTTCACAGGGAGGAGAAGATACCATTGATCAATGTTCCCATGAGAGAAGAAAGATATTCTATAATGAGAGATCCCAGACTTTACAATGTGTATAATCTACAGGGTTTTGTTGCTTAGAAAAACACTCATCCTATCACAGGAGGAAGAGAATCAGAGTTCCTGGGGACAAATGACACCCAGAAAAGCATGAGTTCATGGACCTAGGAAATAGATTTCTTTCTTTTTTTATATGTTTATTTTTAGCTTTCAACATTCATTTCCACAAGATTTTGAGTTACAAACGTTCTCCCTGTCTTTCCTCTATCCCCACCCCAAAATAGCAAGCCTACCAATCTGCTCTTTCTGATATCCTCCCCCATTCCCCCTCTAACTTTCTAGTAGGGCAACACGGATTTCTATACCCAGTGCCTGTATATCTTATTTCCCAGTTGCATGTAAAAAGCGGTTTTTTTTTAACATTTGTTTTTAAAACTTTGATTTACAGATTCTTTCCCTTCTTTCCTCCTCACCCACCCCCACTGGGAAGATAAGCAATTCAATATAGATTGTAAATGTGTAATTACCCACATCATTTCCATAGTAGATATATTGGGAAAGACTATTTCCCTCAATCCTATCCCTCCTCCCATTTATTCTATTTTCTACCTTGACCCTATCCCTTTTCAAAAGCGTTTGCTTCTAACTTCACTCTCCCACAATCTGCCCTCCCTTCTAGCATCTCCCCTCTCATTCCCTTCCGCCCTACTTTGCTGAGAAGAGCTAAGTCTATCAAAGTTTAACATTGTATAATGTTGTTAATACTGTGTACAGTGTTCTCTTGGTTCTGGTCATTTTGCTAAATATCAATACATTTAATTCTTTCCAGGTTTTTCAGAAACTCACCTATTCATCATTTCTTACAGCACAATAGTATTCCATTACATTCATATGCCACAATTTGTTTAGTCATTCCCCAGTTAATGAGTATCTCCTCAATTTCCAATTATTTGCCTCCACAAAAAGCTGCTAAAATATTTTTTACACATGTGGGTCCATTCTCACATGATCTCTTTTATGATCTCTTTGGGGATCTCTTTGGGATACAGACTTAGTAGTATTATTACTGGATCAAAGGGTGTGCACAGAACTTCCTATGCGATGAAAACTGCTGGGAAAAATAGAAAGCAGTCTGGCAAAAATTAGGCTTAGACCAACACCTTAGATTGTATTCCACAGTACACTCTAAATGGATTTTTTTACATTAAAATCCTGGGGAAAATCCTGGGAAACATCAACAGTTTTTTTGAATTGTTATTGTTTGTTTCATTTACATTTCATTTCATTTTTACCACCTTACATATTTACTTGCACACAACTGGTACTTAACAAAAGCTTGTTAAATGAAATTTAATTGAATCTTTTCTGCTTAGGGAAAACTTTATCAAAGGGATGAACCTTAAGGTGGTTTTTGAAGGCTGGGTAGCATCAAGATAAGCTGAGAGGATGTGGAAAGCATTCTAAGAAAAGGCTACAATATGAGAAAGAGCCCTGAAGTAAGATTATTCATAGTGTATTCAAGATACCTTAATGTTATGGGAATGTGGATTTAAGATCTTCCCTGCCCCTAGGCCCTTTGATAGGCTTAAGTGCACCTGGAGCCTGTAGAGGGAGCCTTGTTTTTCAGGAGATATTTTGTGATTGGGCAGTGGGTCAAGAGTGTTGTGACATTCTCTGAGCCAGGAGAAGGCTATTTAAACCCTGATGTGAGGCTTTGTTTTGGGGCCCACTTTGAGAAGTGTTGTGTGATTTGACCAGATGAGACTCTGGGCAGCCTTTGAAAACCCAGATGTTAATGCTTCCCTCCCTGGTAACTGACTAGGTATGGATGTAATGGCCAAGACAGTTGGAGGCCTGTCTGCTTGATCCCTTTCTCTGTCTGTAACTTCTGCTTGTATTTTGTTTGTATTCTCTGAAGTTTGGGGTGCTGACCTTTTCCCCCTGAACTAGGTCAATGACATATGTTTGATTAAAGCAAGATTGTTAACCCATTTTGAGTTGCTTTTCTTTAGAAAAACAGATCTAAGAAGCTATGTTGGCAGCCACCCTGGGTATGTAGGGGTTCCTGCTGCTGCACTTGAGTAGAACAGCATAGTTTGACTGGAGAGTTTGTATAGGGGCTTAGTGGGAGATAAAGTTGGAGAATAGGTTGAAGAAAGAGAAGGGAACTTGACTGTAAGCCTGTAAGGTTTGAACTTTGTTCTGTAGGAACATTAGGAAAATGTTGAAGACATTTGAGTGAGGGAGTAACATGATCAGAGTTGCTTTTAGGAAAATTAAACAGCATATGGGATCAATTGGCAAGGATGAGCCTGAGGTGAGATGACCTTTAGGAAATAATGTAACAGGCCAGGCATTGGATATTATTGCCCTGAGAAGAGCACAGTTTCCCTGAAATGTCAATTCTGCCAGAAAATAGCAAACAATTAAATTCTTGGAATCATTTGCTGGGTTATTTTTACCTTTCTGTGAATTTAGCATTTCCCCTTTTTGACTGGAGTCAGCCATTAGACAGATACATGCCTCTTCTAGAACAGCATACTGATCTGATCTTCCTTTCCTTTAAATTATTTACTGTGGACTCTTTTCACTCCTTCCATGTGAGTGTCTTTGTCATCCAACTGACACATTCAGAAGCAAAGAGCTGTGTTCTTTGGCAAATGGTCTCACAGGCTGGAAGTGTTCTGCCATCCCTTTCACCCCCCACCCCCTTTTTCTTCTCTCATGAGCAGAGAATCCATTAAGCTTTTAAATCCACTCATACCATTTGGAACCAATTTATTTTCTGCAGGTTGATGATATTATAAATTGTTGGTCGGTGGTTACATAGAGCCTTTCAGTGAAATATCTTGTTGTAAAATCCTTTTTTCTCTGCATGAGCAATCTGAATTATGGGCTTTTGGTCACATATTTATCTGGACAATTTTTTTGTGTGCTTTTTGAAATGAAAAATAATGTGTTTGGAGGATGAAGCCCATCTTGTATAATTAGATGCCCATGAAATTTGGGTGGAGATAACTAGAAGGCTGGGCTAGGGCATTTGGGGAATGCCCAAGTACTTTCTTCTATAGGCAGAAATTCATGCATTATTGAAACTTGGAATCGTGGGGTTGGGGGAGGGTATTGCAGCAATCACACATCACTGGCCAAGAAAGAAGGTCAACTATAAACACCATTTACTACTTTTTTTTCCTTTTTGGAGGGCAATTTGGGGTTAAGTAACTTGCCCAAGGTCACACGGCTAGGTTTTTGTTTGTGTGTGCATTAAGTGTCTGAGGTCGGATCTGAACTCAGGTCCTTCTGACTCCAGGGCCGACGCTCTACTCACTGCGCCACCTAGCTGCCCCAACACCATTTACTATTCATTCTAGTAGTAGGATAGTGTAGTGGGATGAGTAACAAACAGCAAACCTAGTCTTATGGGCTTTTGTATTTGTTTCTTTCTTCAGATATGTCTCTTTATTTCCTCGAGTCTCAATTTTTCCATCTGTATAATGGAGGTATAATAGAATATTACCATTATATCTTAAAACCTTAGAACCAATCTTTTCCAGTCCTATTGTTTTCTGGGTGAGGAAAATGGGGACTAGAGATATTAAGTATCTTTGCCAGAATCCCAAGATATTTTAAAAGCAGAATTAGCATCTTGTCCTTTTCCTGCCCATCTCATAGGAATGGTAAGACAATGAGGTAATTATGCAAAAATACTAATAATTGTTATATATTGCTTTAAAGTATAAAGAGAAGATTGGACTAATGAAAAGTGTAAGCTTTGGAGTCAAAACTGTTGGGCTTGAACTGAGGCCCTGCTACTTATATAGAAGTAGCGGGTAGAGTGCTAGACCTAGAGTCAGGAAGACCTGAGTTCAAATCCTGCCTTTGATATGTGTTATCTGGGTAACCATAGACAGGTCACTTAACCTCTGTGAACACCAGTTTCTTCCTTTGTAAAATGTGTTTGATGATAATACCGGTAATATCTGCCTCTCGGGATCACTCCAAGGCTCAAATGAGAAAATACTTATAAAGTGCTAGATAAATGCTAGCTATTTATTGACTGTGTCATCTTGGGCCAGTCCACCTTCCTAGGCTGAATTTACAAACCACTTTCCTCACCACTTTTTTTGTAAGAGGGAACATATTATTATCTTTGTTTTACAGAGGGGAAAACTAAGGCTTAGGGAAATTGCCGCAATTTGTTTTTAATTGCTGAAGCTGGAACTCAAACCCAGATCTTCTGACCACAAAATCAGTGAAGTGCTCTTTCCACAGCATCATCTTGCCTTTCTGAGATAATATCCATCAAGGACTTAGCCCTTCCTCTTTCTCTTCCCTCTTTAGAATATTAGAACTAGAATATATTCTAGAAATCAACTAATCCAGTCTCTCATTCTACATATTAGGAAATGGATTCAGCTGTTGAGTTTAGGGCTGAATTCCAAGTGTCCTGACTCCCATACCTGGTGTTCTTACCTTGTTAAGAATAACATTGCCAAACTCCATTATTATTATGTTTAGAAAACACTAAGATAATTTTAGATGTAGCATTGCCCCAATTCTGTTCCCTCCTCAATCAACTCTAGTTAAAGTTTAAGCCACTCTATGATTCTTCTTTATTGGCAAGCTATTCCCCGAAGTCTTTACAATGTTTCAGACTGAATGAATAGATTGTTGAAATCAGTCCAGGCTGGGTGTAAGAAATGACTGTGTAATTTAATTATTTTAATGACATTAAAAATGTTAGTCATTGGAACTCTTCTTTCTGTGCCAGAGCACATCAAAGGGGTTTGTTAATTAAAAGTAGAGAAAGTCTCTTTCCATTTGCCTTTATAAAGAAATGCTCCAGAGAAACTTGTAGTTTCTAGTTTGGTATCTGACAATCTTTTCTCATTCCTACTTGAGGAAAGCTTTCCTCTCTCTTTTGTCTTTTGGAGTAGGAGGGTCGGGTGTCCTTTAGCAGACTGGAAAGTAGGAAACCTAGATGCTATGTACCCACCTCTGCCACTAATTAACTGTGTGATCTTGGGCAAGTTACATCATTTCTCTGATTCTCAATGAACTCCTTTATAACATGATGGGGTTAGGTGAGATGATCTGTAGGATTCTTTCCAGGTATTAGATTCTATGTATGATTTTTCCATGTCTTATAGACTACTTGTTGTTCAGTTGTGTCTGACTCCTCCTGACATTGTGGACCATAGCCTGCCAATACTGTCCATGGCATTTTCTTGTCAAAGGTATTGAAATGGTTTGCCATTTTTTTTTCCTTTGGTGGATGAAGGCAAACAAAGGTTGAGTGACTTGTCCAGGTTCATATAGCTACTAAGTGTCTGAGGTCAGATTTAAACTCAGGTCTTTCTGATTTCAGGCCCAGCACTCTATCCACTGAGCTATCTATCTAGCTGCCCTTAGAGAGTACTATAAATGGACAAAAGATGAAGATCAATGTGAAGAGGATTAATTACTCCAAGCTTCCTTTGATGTCATCAGGTGAAATCAACACTTAGTAAGGATCTCCACCAACAGAATGTCTCTTGTGAATATCATCATTTCAAATGCAATCACAAGAATGACTTTTTCAATGCTCTGCTAAGTTTTCGTTTCAAGTGAGGCATTTAAACAGGGGAGACATGGACACAAAAAGTGGTCACCCAGGATAATTCAGGCTGTCTTATGAGGAGTGCAAAAAGCAAAATGACTCCTTGGCTCATGGTGGTAGTGAGGGATTCTCCAGATGTTCCTTCTTTCTGACATCATGCCAATTGTATCAAATCTTAAGATATTAGGATCATAGATTTGTAGATGAAAGGGTCTTCAGAGGCTACTGAATTCAACCTCTTCTTACAGATGAGGAAACTTATGTACAGAGAGGGTAAGTGACTTGTCTAGGGTCACATAGCTGGTGAATATCTGAGGCAGGATTTCAGCTCAGGCCTTCCTAACTCTACATCTGGTGCATTATCCACTATACTCTCTAGTTGCCTTCACAGTCCCTCCAATTAGATCCATCATCTCCCAAAAGGATCAGCCTTATATTCTCTGTAATAATTGAGATGGGGCCTTGACTTCTGATTTCTTTGGGCTAGTGTACTCCTGGGGAGGATCTGTTTCTGCCAGTGCAGGTCACCATGATCTCGGCAATTTATAGTCCTCAACTACAAAAGTGTCTACAGCACCAAGGGGTCAGGGTCATATAGCCCATCTATATTAGAGGCAGGATTCACATCCAGGTCTTCCTGAGGCTGAGGCTAGCTCTTGACACACTATACCATGCTGACTCTACATGGAGGAGACACAAAACAGATAAAGAATGAATATTGCCCAGATAATGGCATGCATTTAGCTCTGCAGGACCAGACTTTAAGTCTTGTCTCTGACCTATATGAGCTGTGTGGCTCTGGGCAAGTCACTTCATTCCTTATTATTCTAGGCCAATATTTAAGAAGATATGTTGCAGAGAAGGGGACAAGATGCATTTTCTTACCTGGGAGTTTCCTATGCCAATAAATTATAGTTACAAACCCTATTGTTTGTGTCATTCATTTGGATCCAACTTTTAGTGACCCCATTTGGAATTTTCTTGACAAAGATACTGGAGTCGTTTGCTATTTCCTTCTCCAGTTCATTTTACACATGAGGAAACTGAAACAAACAGGGTTAAGTGACTTGCCCAAGGCCATATAGCTAATAAATGTCTGAGGACAAATTAACTCACAGAAGTGACATCTTCTTGACTCCAGGCTCAGCATTCCATTTGCTGTGCCACCTCACTGCTCCTAGGCCCTATACCTATCTATAACATGCCAACAATTAAGTTAATCCATCAGTCAATATGTTTTGGGTAGGCACTATAGACCCCAAAGTGAGCTGGGCCAGAACTGAATAGAAGATCAGTCTGGATCACATTTGAGAAAGTGTAAAAGCCTATTTAATAATCCCAAGTCACATGCACCCACAAAAGCCCATATTTCTAGGAGCAATATTCTCCTGGTTATGCTGTGTGACTGTGAGTCACAGAACATCATGCTCTCAGAAGAATCCCACCTGCACACGACACAAAGGGTGTGGAAAGACACATGGTGTGTATAAATAAGCTACAGAATATTATTAGTGATGACTTGTATGCAAGAAGTGGCACAGAAGCATCATCGAGGATCTGCATGCCTGTGTGACACATGGCTCAAAGCCTGCTTACCTAAAACCCCTCATGGGCAGAGTGACAGAGTTGTCAAGAGCTTGATAGAGGAGAGACTCTGGTCTTCTGGCTTCTGAGATGAAGACTCTGGGAAGATGCTGGCACAAAGGAGCGAGCACCTCAACCATGTCCTCATCTTTGACTTGCTGTACTAGAGGCTTAGGAATTTCTCCGTGGGTGAGATCTGGGACTCTCTTCCTTGGCTGAGATAAGAACTCTCAGTCCCAATGAAAAAAGTAATTCATTGTATATACTATCTAATGTATTCTCCTATGTATACTTTCTCTGATTTCTGTTTGGTATCAGCTTGGATAAATGTTTTTTTTTTTTTTTGTGATTTACTATATATATTCTTTGTGGAACTGGCATTTGGCAGGAAGGGAGTCAACTCTTTGATATATAACTTGGGACTCTTCCCATTAAGGGGTAGTGACCAGGTTGAATCTAAAAATTATTTTTCCTAGACTTACAATATCTGAGAGTGGAGGGGACACACAAACACATGGATACACACACACACACACACACATATATATGCATATATATACATATGTATACATACGCACACGTGTGTGTGTGCGTGTGTGTGTGTGATTCTAGCCTGGCATCTTTCATCTAAGGAGAAGAGAATAGACCAATCTCTGACCCCAACTTCCTGCTTCCCCTCCTGGTAAGAATCAAAGTCTTCCTTGGCAGCAGAAGAGACTCTAGACTTATCTGTTCATGGCTCCCAGTAAGCCACATCCAGACAAACCCATGTGGACAAGCATAACTTACATGGGCAATGCACATCCTTCCCTTACCCCTATAAAAGGATGTGGGGTGATAGTATAATAAGGATGAGGGGTAACTGATGGAAAACCCAAGTGTTGCCCTTCTATTTATGAAATATAAAAAAAAAATAACAAGGCCTCCAGTGCATTGGGTAGTTCTTTTATAGAAGCTTTATAGAAAGGCACAGATGAGAATCATAAAAGATGGGGAAGTGGGAATAGATTGCGATCTTCGTTAGGATGGAGTACTCATACAAATGACGTCTCAATGAATTAAAATATTCAAGTGCTCATAGAAATGAAGTCTCAATCCGTCAAAGTATTCAAGTATTATATTAGACACACTATGTGAGGTTCTATGGAAGAGATGGAGGTAAATAAGCTTCCTTACCCTCCAGGAGTTTATAATTGCATTTTAGAGATGGTTTAAGTTTTATTAAAAACAAATATCAATAAAATATCTTAGAATTCACAGTTCAAGACAACCATAGAAGCCATATTTGAAGGCAGTGTCTGAATGCTCTAAGAGTTCAAAGGAGAGAGCTGAAGTTTTGGGGAAGGCTTTAAGAATAAATTGATTCCACCTTCCTTGTTTTATTCCCCCTTTCACCCCCACTTCCAGTTTTAAAGATGAGGGACCTGAGGTTATGAGAATTTAAGGGATTGACCCTAAATCACATGGCTGGAGAATGACAGATTAAGTACTATAGCCAAAGCCTCCTAAATCCTACAGCCAGGGTTCCTCTCACTACACCTCACTGGTTCCCTTTCTCAACCCACCACACATTTCTCCCTTCTTCTCAGCTTCTATCACAAATAATTGCATCAAGAACAACAGTTGTCTGAATTATGTTCTTCAGATAAGCAAATGACCATGGGGGAAGATTGCAATCACTTGTTTCAAGATTTATTTTGACAACTTGATGCCTTTAAGGCATCAGTTTAATTTTGCTGAAAGTATTTAATCCTCTTGCCACAGGAAAGTGTAACATCAAACTAGGGTGCTGGAAAATAGAGAAAAACCACTGCTTGCAAATGAGCCATGCCTGCAGTTTGGCAAGGCAGATGCATAGGAACCGAATTTTGGTTTTGTAGTTTGTAGACAGAGCCCCTGGCTCCCTGCTGACAGACCCACCCAGAAAGGCCTGACTCAGTCACACTGCCAGGATTAGCTCACAGCCAAAGGAGTTGATGCACTGCCTCATTATTCCTGTCTGGAAAGAGAAGAAAATGAATAAGGGGAAAGACAGAGGGAATCAGGTTTTACTTCACTGGAGACACACACTCACTTTCTCCATGTTGGGAGTCAATGTTGTGGGGGTTGAGTCAGAAGACTTGAGTTTGCATCTCAGTTCTGGCTCTGCCATCTGTTTGTAAGTCACTAAACTTCCCCCAAGCCTCAGTTCTCTTATCTGCAAAATGGGGATAATAATGCAGAGTTGGTATAAGGAAAGTACTTTGTCAATGGCTAAGTGCTACAAATATTCCAATGCTCCAAACCGTATATGATTTAATCTACGTGGGTATTTCCTCCAACAATGCTGTTTGTAACCCATCTGTGTCTGCCCATCATCCCATAAGTTAATCTTGGTGAAATCCACAGTATAAATCAAAAGCCTTTCTCACATTCTCTTAACATTGTGTGGACACCAAGGGCAAATATCATTATCCAATAGCTATCCATCCCTGTTGTCACATGACCAGATTATACTTTTTCTCACAAAGGCATTTCATTGATGATACCCTTTGCTTGTCTTCTTCATAATTCCTTACTTGAACTTATATGAATATGGTCATTTTGACCCATCTCCCAACTCTTCCTTTGGCCTTCATCCTTCAGCTTCCTACTTCATGGCACTAAGGGCTATTGCAGTTTAGAACTCCCCCTCTTCTTCTTCTTAGGTCACAACCATGTTACTGAACAAATTCTCCAAATCTTTTCCCCACTTTTTTGTTGCTCCCTTCCGTTGTTTTCCTGGGCCTGGGTTCACAGACTCACAGCATCTCCAAGTTGAAAGTACCTCTGACATATAATGTCTCCTGTGTTTTGACCGTCAGTTGAAATTTAAGGCAAATTTAAATCCTTTACCTCTCCCTCTTCCCCATCTCCACCATAGAGATGGAAAACTGTGGAAGAGCTGGGCTATATGGGAAACAAGAGTGGCTAGGGGCCTGTTTGGGATGGGGGAACCTAGGCAAAGGGCAAAGATGAGGGAGGGAAAGCCAGATTCAGCACAAAGTTCAGAGAACACAGGCCCTGGAAGCAAAGGGGAAAGTAGAGCAGGAAGGCGCCTGAGAACCATTTGTATGGTACCCAGGGGAAATGATTAGCATCTTTGAGAAAACTGATCCTTAAATATTCAGACAATTCCCTCAAAATCAGTTGTTTTTCTCCACAAGCCCTTTTGCCTATTTAGAGCAGGAGACCCCATCTTGAGTGTGCATAGGACCTCTTATTTTCAAATTAACAACAATAGGAAAAAAGAAAAAGCTCCAAAACCCATCCTCTGACCTTCCTAAAATAATCTCGACATTATCGTCAAGTGAAGGTGTATGGCAACAGCAGCAGCTCCCATTGCCATGGAAACCAGAGCCCCAAAGTCTCTTGCTGTATTGGCTCTTCTCACAAGAACCTCTTAGGATCCTTCTCTCTCTGTCTCCCTCTGCCCTCTCCTGTCTGTGGATTTCATAGTCTTTCCTTGCTCTTTCCCTTTCCCCTCAAAGGGTCAACAGGGAAAGGCCAACAGGAATTAGTGAAGGCTTTTATTGCATACTCACTAGGAAAAACTGTGGTTTTGCTATTCTCAAATACAGCACAGTAACAAGATGCATGGCTAAGTGGTGGGCTCAGTCAGTCCGCTTTAATGGGGGCTCAAGATAACGAAATTATGCTCTCACTTATCCTTTTTCTTTGGCAGGGCAGGGAGGGACAAGGCAGAGGAAATTGCTTGAGTTAAAAGCAAGTGGCTTCTTGAGGGCTGCACATACCAGTCAAAGGCAACCATTATCTGCTGTCAGGGAAGCTGAGCAAGTTGGTGGATGGAAGAGGTCAGTGTGGAAAGGGGAAAGAAAGCAGCCAAAGACTACATGAGCAGAGTGGATCGCTGGCAATAACTGTGAATCCTACTCACCCCTTTCATCTGTTGTGTTTGGCTGGCCTAGCTCATGAAAAGAAAATTCTTGCTGGGGCCATTCCCTTCTTCGTCCCCATAGTCAGCTTTTCTTGTGACTCCTAGATAAGTGGAATTTTCTTATATCTCTGGAGATTGTTAATTTGCTTGATTGGCTTTTTTCTCAAGCTTTTAAAATTGCTCCACATGACTATGGACTTCAGCTATCTTTATAAAAGGCTAAAACAGCTCACAGATACAGAAAAAAATAGCCATCAGTTCAGTGGAGGAAAACTGGAGGGTTTTTTCCTAATCAATCAGCTGTATATTTCATTGAAACAATGGGTTGAGTTAATCAGAGTTGTTTGACTGGCATCCCTTGAGAGATTCTACAAAAGCCCATCATGGAAATGGGCCAGTGCCTGAGTCCCTAATATTGCTAGCATAACTGAGTCTCAGAAGCTTGCATGTCAGTCCTGGTTCAGAGCCAAGGAAGCAAGACAGACTCAGACTGGGGCCATACCAGCCTGGCAGAAAAAATGGACCAGAGGAAAGTCACTACCATGAGAAGTTTCAAGAAAAGACCCAGGCTTTGGAGTCATAGGTCAAGTGAGAAAATGGCTTCTCTACTATATCTCCTATTTTATTACTGTTTCAGTCTGACTTTCCACCCAAATATCTTTTCCTTATAAACAAGTTTTCCACTTGTCTCAGTCCATTGGATTTTCTTGCTCCCACCTTATTGCAGTTCTAGATGGAGACTCCTTCCTCTTTCCATGCCTGACTACCCAGGAAGAAGTATTGATCACAGTGAGATACAATAGAAGAACTCAGAATCAGAACTTGGGTCTCCTAAATCTCATTAGGGCCCCTCTTTATTTACTAATGCTGGCCTCTCCTTTTAGTTTCTAGGGTCAGAATTTTGAGGGTCCATGGATCTATTCCATAAAATTTTCCTTCCATTTTCCCAGAGTGACTGATTTGCCATTATTCCCTGTCTCACACTTGGAAAAATTTAACAAGTCAAAAATAACACTCCACTATATACTTATTTTTACTTTAGCATAAAGGAAAGGCTGTTTTATTTTATTTTATTTTTTTCTGACATAACTTCAGAAAAGACTATACTTGTGTGAAAGAATATTTAAAAGATATAATCTCCATCTTTTAAAAATAATCATTGTTCAACTGTAAGAAGCATTCTGACATAGTAGATAGCCTTGAAAAGAAAAAGACCAGAGTTCTAGTCTTGCCTCTGACACATACTACGTACATGGCTATAGGCAATCCACTTAATTTCACAATGGCCCAGGCATTTCTTTAAGACAATAAATGACAGAGGAATTATCAATTTGGATGGGTGGTTAAAGATTCAAAATAAGAAATTGCCCATGCTTAAAAAGTTACAGGACTGAAGCAACAAAAAAAAAATTATACTGCTCATATTATGGCATAAAGTTAGAAAGACAATCCATTGCATCAATGAATACATGTAGATTGAATATCCAGATTTCTCCCACCCTTAAAAAGCTATCATTTGATCCTTCCATCCCCTTGAGACCTATAGCTTTCTTTCGTTTGACAGTCACATTCCTAGGAGAAGCTTACTGGATTTGCTACCTCGACTTACTTACCTCCCACTAAATTTCCAATGCTTTGATCCTGATTTCTGAACTTATCACTTAACAAAAACGGCTCTCTCTCCATGGTAACCAATAATTATAATTTTGATTATTAAAAATACCCAAATTAACTACAAAAGACCTATGAAAGAAGATACTATCTGCATCTGGAGAAAGAATTGATAAATAGGAATAAGTATAGAATGATTTACATATATACATATTTGTGTCTAATGGTACCATCTCTAGGGTGGGGGAGGAGAATAAAAGAAAACAAAAAAGAAAGTTTCATGATAGCTTTATTATACATTTAAAAGGAATAGCAAGTTGTACATAATAGATTTACCATTTCTTGCATAATCATCATTTTAAAAATTCTACTATGTTATGGAATTGCTTGTTTAATTTCCTACATTAAAAATAAAATAAATATTTTTAAGTTATCAAATCCAATGGCTGTTTCTCAGTACTTATCCTTCATCATTTATTTGCAGGATTTCACACTATGTTTACCATTTCTCCTAGATATTCTCTTCTTAGGTTTTCAGGACACTTCCCTCTCCTGGTTTTGCCCTCCTCAGACTCTTGCTGCATCATCACCTTTATCCTATCCTTTAAGCATGGGTGAACCTCTAATTCTATTCTGGGTTCTTTTTCTCTTATGTCTTTACATTGCTTTTTTTCATCAGCTTGAAGGATTATTTTATTATCCATATGCAGACAACTCCTAAATCTATGTATCTAACCCCAATTTCTCTCCTGAACTACAGCCCCATGTCATTAACTATTGGCAGTCTCCAACTGAATACTCTTTAGATATTTCAAACTAACATTTCTAAAACATAAATCGCTATTTTCCCCCAAATTCTTCCTTTTTCTAACTTTCTCTTTCCCTGGTGAGGACATCACTGTCATTCTGGGCACTCAGATTTGCTACCCAAACAATGTTCTACTCATTCTCCCTCACTCCTCAATCCAGTTTGTTTCCAAGTCTGATCGATTCTTTCATCTGATCCCTTTTTCTCCAGTCATAGCCATACCCTACTTCAGATTCTGGAGAACTCTTCTGCACTATTGAAATATCCTTCTATCTGATCTGTCAGTCTTCCATTCTCTTTCCTTTCATATTTGTCTTTCAAACACTGGCTAAATTGATAATTCTAATGTATATCTGACCATTTTACTCCCCCTGTAATTAAATTCCAATGGTTTTTTGTCTCCAGAATAAAATGTGAAAGTCTCTATGTAGCTTTTAAAACCTTCAGCAAGGGGATGTGGGAAAAATAGGCACTTTAATGAACTCTTGGAGTAGTGAATTGGTCCAACCATTCTGGAAAACAATTTAGACTATGCACAAAGGATTATAAAACTGTGCATTGCCTCTGACCCAGTAATACCACTACTATGTCTGTTTTCCAAAAAGAGCAAGGGGGCAGAGCGGGCAGAGCCAAGATGACAGAGTAGAAGCACAAACTCTCACTCCAATGACTTCCAATACATGTAAAAAAATGACTCTAAACAAAATTTAGAGCTACAGAATCCACAAAGAGACAGAGAGAAACAAATCTCCTACTGAAGGCAGCCTGGCAGGCTGATAGGAAAGGTCTATCACAGCATTATGGGAGCCAAGAACAGTCCTGCATGAGCCACAGTTCCAGCCCCAGGGTGGCCCAGACCAGTGGTAGCCAGAGGAGACTTCAAGAGAGTGAATCACCAGGAGCTGTGGCAGTCTCAACCCATAAATGTCGAAGACAAAGTAGAAGGTCAGTGTGGAACTCTGTTGGGGGAACAGAAGAGCATGGACCAGGCCCTGCCCCCAGAGTGAGAAGTGGTGGAGCCCCACCACATGGCTGCCTCGGGAGCTCCTGACCTGCAGATTGTAGGAGGACCAAGTGACTATTCAAAGGATAATCACATTTGCTTTAACTTGCTTGGGTCTGGATTGAGGTCTTGGGTGATAGTCCTGGGATGGGTGGTCAGTGTGCCACAGCTTGTGGGGGCTATAGAGAGGGTGGCCTCCTAATAGCTCTGGCAGCTGTGAAAACCCCAGCGATTTGGGACAAAGCTCTCTCCATTCTGTAAGCAGAGTTCTATTGTGGCAGAAAGCTAAACAGTTGAGTAATTGACTACCAATATTAGCAAGCAGAGGAAGCAGAAACAGACCAAAGAATCCTTTTTGGGGGTTCAAAAAGGATCAAGGCATGGAGTGGCAGGAAGACAGTGAAGTTAGAACTCCTGCATCAAAAGCCTCCAAGAAAAATATGAACTGGTTATAGGCCATAGAGGAGATCAAGATGGATTTTGAAAATCAAATAAGAGATGAGGAGGAAAAATTGGGAAGAGAAATGAGAATGATGCAAGAAAATAATGAAAAGCAAGTCAGCAGTCTGCTAAAGGAGATCCAAAAATATACTTAAGAAAATAATACCTTAAAAAACAGACTAACTCAAATGGCAAAGGAGGCCCAAAAGGTCAGTGAGGACAAGAATGCTTTAAAAAGCCAAATTTGCTAGGAATTTCAAAAATTCACTGAAGAGAATAACTCTTTCAACATTAGATTGGAGCAAGTATAAGCTAATGACTTTATGAGAAATGAGAATACTATAAAACTGATCCAAACAAATGCAAAATAGAAGGCAATGTGAAATATCTCATTGGAAAAAACACTGACCTGGAAAAAAGATCCAGGAGAGATAATTTAAAAATTATTGGACTACCTAAAAGCCATAATCAAAAAAGATTCTAGACACCATCTTTCAAGAAATTATCAAGGAAAATTTCCCTGATATTCTAGAACCTAAGGGCAAAATAGAAATGGAAAGAATTCAACAATCACCTCTTGAAAAAGATCCCCAAAAGAAAACTCCTAGGAATAGTAAAGCCAAATTCCAGAGTTCCCAGGTCAATGAGAAAATATTGCAAGCAGTCAGGAAGAAACAATTTGAGAATTGTGGAAACACAATCAGGATAACACAAGACCTAGCGGCTTCTACATTAAGGGATCAAAAGGCTTGGAGTATGATATTCTAGAGATCAAAGGAACTAGGTCTAAAACCAAGAATCACCTACCCAGCAAAACTGAGTATAATGCTGCAGGAGAAAATATGCCCATTCAATGGAATTGAGTATTTTCAAGCATTCTTGATGAAAAAACCCAGAGCTGAGCAGAAAATTTGACTTTCAAATACAAGAAGCAAGAGAAGCATGAGAAGGTAAACAGGAAAAAGAAATAATAAGGAACTTATTAAAGTTGAACTATTTACATTCCTACATGGAAAGATGATAATTGTTAACTCATAAGACTTTTCTCAGTATGAGGATAGTTTAAGGGAATATATATGTATGCATAGGAGAGTTTATGTGTATATAAATATATATGTGAGTGTGGACACATGTATGTTCATGTATACATAGACAGAGGGCAGAGGATGATTTGAATATGAAGGAATGATATCTAAAAAGTAAAATTAAGAGGTGAGAGAGGGATTAATTGGGAGAAGAAGAAAGGGAAAGATAGATTAGGGTAAATTATCTCATATAAAATAGGCAAGAGAAAACTCTTGCAATAGAGGGGAACAACAGGAAGGCGAAAGTGAATGGGTCAATCTTATTCTCATTGAATCTGGCTTAAAGAGAGAAAAATGTACACACTTAATTGGTTATCTTACCCTACAGGAAAGTAGGGGGGAAGGGTATAAAAGGGAGGATGATAAAAGGGAGGGAAGATTGGGGAAAGGGTAGTTAGAAGCACACACTTTTTAAAAGGGACAAGGTCAAAGTAGAAAATAGAATAAGTGGTGGACAGGATAGGATGGAGGGAAATGCACTTAGTCATTCACAATATAACTACTATGGAAATTATTTTGGTAACTATACATGTACATCCTATACTGAAATGCTTGTCTTTTCATTGGGGGAGGGTGAGGAAGGAAGAAGGGAAAAAATCTGGGACTCAAAGTTTTAAAAAACAAATGTTTAAAAAAAAACTGTTTTTTTACAGGCAACTGGGAAATAAGATAAACAGGAACTGGGGTATAGAAATCCATTTTACCCTACTAGAAAGTTTGGGTTGTGATTGGGAAGGATGTAAGAGAGAATAGATTGGGGGATGGGGCATTCAGTAGGCTTGTTATTTTGGGGTGGGGTAGGGTAAAGACGGGGAGAAAAATTGTAACTCAAAATCTTGTGGAAATGAATGTTGAAACATAAAATAAATAAATAAATATTTTATTTATTAATATTTAATATAATAAATATAAATATTTATTAAATAAATATTTTATTTATTAATATTTAATATAATAAATATAAATATTTATTAAATAAATAAATATTTTAAAAAATAAAGAGAGCAAAGAGAAAATGCAAAAGATCTACATGTACAAATATATTTATGGGGGCGGCTAGGTGGCGAAGTGAGTAAGAGCGCCGGCCTTGGAGTTTGGATGACCCGAGATCAGATCCGGCCTCAGAAAATGAGCACCCACGCATAAATCAAATGACTAGCCGTGTAACCTTGAGCAAGTTACTTAACCCCAATTGCTTTAAAAAAAAAAAAACCAAAAAAACCAAATATATTTATGGCAGCTCTTTTTGTGGTGGTAAAGAATTGGAAATTGAGAGTATGCTCATAAATTGGGGAATGACTAAATAAACTAAATGAAACTAAATGACTAAATGACTAAACTAAATGACTAAATAAACATTTGATGGTGACAGAATACTATTGTGCTACAGGAAATGATGAGAAGTGTGGTTTCAAGGAAAAAAAAAACATGGCAAGTCCGATGTGAACTGATGCAAAGTTAAATGAAAAGAACCAGGAAACCAACATGCACCAAACAGCAATGTTGCAATGATGATTCACTGTGAGAGACTTGGCTTCCCTGATTGATACAATTAAGACAATTTCACAGAACTCATGAGGAAAAAATTCTCTCCATTTCCAGAGAGAGAATTTATAAACTTCGAGTAAATTTTGAAGTATAATTTTTCACTTTCTTAATTTTCTTGTTTTTTTTTAAATACAGCTAATATGGAAATATGTTTTGCATTATTTCACATGTAATAACTGATATCATATTATTTGTGGGTGTGAAAAGAGGTGGGGGGAGAGAATTTGGAACTCAACATTTAAAAAGAAATAATATAAAAAATAAATAATAGATTTTTTTAAAAAAGAAAAAAAATAAAACCTCCACAGACTGACTCTAGCCCACTACTCTAGGCTTATGGAACATGTTCTGCTTCACACATTCCACATCCCAATCAAATCAACCTACTGTTTTTTGGACATGACATTCCACTTTAAATCTTTGAATCTTTGTACAGGTTGCCCCCCTCAGCTTGGCATATTCTCCCCCTTAACCTTTGTTGCTGTTCAGTTGTTCAGTTATATTTGACTCATTGCGATCCCTTGGATCACAGCACAGCAGGCCCTTCTATCCTCCACTACTTCGTGAAGTCTGTCCAACCTCATGTTTGTTAGTTCCATGACACTATGTATCTACCCCATCCTCTGCCATCACCTTCTCCTTTTGCCTTCAATTTTTCCCAACACCAGAGCCTTTTCCAATGAGTCCTTTCTTCTCATTATATGGTCAATGTATTTAAGCATCGATTTGAGTACTTATCTTTTCAATTACTAGTTAGAGCTAATTTCTCCAAGTATAGATTGATTTGATCTCCTTGCTATCCAAGGAACTTTCAAAAATCTTCACCACCACAATTTGAAAGCAACGATCTTGCAGAGCTCAGCTTTCTTCATAATCTAACTCATACAGCCATACACTGCTTCTTGAAAAAACATGGTTTTGACAAAATGGACCTTTGTCAGTAAGGTGATTTATCTGCTTTTTAGTATGTTGTTCATATATGCAATAGCTTTCCTTTTAAGAAGTGAACATCTTTTAATTCCATAGCTTCAGTCACCAGCTGAGCCCAAGAATATAAAATCTGACACTGCTTCCATTTCTTTTTCCTTTGTTTGTGAAGAAGTAATGGGATGAGGTGCCATGATCTTAGTTGTTTTTTAACTATTAAGCTCCAAACCATCCATTTCACTCTCTCCACTTTTGCCTTCCTCAAGAGGCTTCTTAATTCTTCTTCACTTTCTGCTATCATGATGGTATCATCTACATATCCCAGATTGTTGAAGTTTCTCCCAGCAATCTTTATTCTGGCTTTTGATTGGTCCAGCCTGGCATTTTGCATAATGTCCTTTTCATATAAGTGAAATAAATAAGGCAAGAATATACAGCTTTCTCATGCTCCTTTTTCAATCTTGACCCAATTATTTTAACCTTAGACTCTTAGAAAATCTTGCTTCTATGTTGAGCCCAAGTGTCATGTCCAATCTAACCTGATTTCACCAAGTTGTTAGTGTCTTTCCATTTGGAAATTAGTTTGTATACCTCATGTTTAATTTTCTATGTCTATGTTCTTTCCCCCTTCTAACATATCATTTCCCTTACTAGAATACAAGATCCTTGATGGTCTGGCCTGTTTTGGTGTTGTTTTTGTCTTTATCACAGTACTTGGCATAGAACAGGTAAACTTGTTGGATGAATGAAAGAATGAATATAGGCTGAACAATGAGCTGTGCCAAGAATTGAATGGGGAGAAGACACCATATTGTACTGTATTTTGGAAATCAAGGAAATGCTTTCAATTATTTTAAGTAGCTTGGTGCTACAAAAATCCCATCTTTTTAACATATGGCATAGTAATGAACTTGGAGTCAGGAAGGCTTGGTTCCAGATCCTGCCTCTGACTCAAGCCTTTTGACCTTGGGTTTATCCTTTAAAATATGTGGGCCTCAGTTTCTCATTTGTAAATAAGGGGGTTGGACTTCATGGACCTTCCTAGTTCTAAATCTCTGATCCTATGATTGATATTCCTCCAGGGATACTGTATGACTACAAATAATGGAAGGTCATGATCTCAAAAGAATCACAATTTCATGTGATCAGAAAGGCAATGGAAATATAACACAATGATTATAAAAAGGCTATAGAATATTCTGAGTGATGACCTGAGAAGTGACATAAATCCTTAACAAGGGTGAGTACGAGCAGAAAAAAGAGTGGCTTATTTATGAAGCAAAAGTGTGCACTAATAGATGAATATCCCCTATGGTGCCCTGAGATCCATGAAACAGCAAGATAACCAGGATTTGTGAAATGGTATGGATACAGATTACATAGGATTAGAAAGTATAGCTGGACTATGATATGCTTGAATTGAAAGAGAGAGTGGCCATACTGAGAATATCATAGATATATGAAACAGGATTGGTTCTGTATTTCTGCATTATGTAATGAGGATACTATAGATATTTTGAAGGACTGGTTTTATACTTCCTCATTACATAGTATTAAAATAATTGCAATTTTTTTCCTATGAATGTCTCCCTCTCACACCCCTCCTCTTCCTGGTTATTATTTTTGCAATATCCCAATGAGTTTGGGCTTCATCAACCCTACCTTACAGATGAGGAAATTGAAGAACAAAAAACCCCAAACATACAAACAACAATAACAACAACAAACAAGAGATGGAAGATTGTGTATGATATCACACAGCAAGTTAACAAAGGGACTAAGATTAGAACCGAGGTCTGTTTTACAGAGTCTGGTAGTATTTTCTTTTTTTTATTTTGTCATTATTAGTTTGTTTGTTTCCTTTTATTTTACAAGGTTCAATTACATAATTCCTTGAGTTACAAATTTTCTTTCCCTCCCTTCCCTCCACCCCTATGATGGCATACAATCCAGTATAGGATTTGCAAATACTTTCACATAAGACATTAGTCAGGTAACAAAGGCAGATTATACTAGATGGAATGAAAAATGGTAAAAAGGGAATAAAACCAAACAACGAAAAGAAAAAGATCAATTAGTTTGCTTCCATCAGGATTCAAATTCATTCCTTTCTAGTTCTTTCTTTGGATGTAGACATTTCTCTCTATCATGAATCTTTTGGGATTGACTTATATCACTGCATTGCTAAGAAGAGTCCAGTCTATGATAGTTGGTCATCACACATATGTTGTGTCTATGATTGTGTACAAATTTCTCCTGGTTCTACTCTTCTTACTCAGCATCAGTTTGTATAAGCCTCTCCAGGTAAATATGAAGTCCATCTGCTACATGTTTCTTAAAGCACAATAGTATTCCATTACAAGTATATACCACAACTTGTTCAGCCATTCCCCAATTGATGGGCACCCCCTTAATTTCCAATTCTTTGCGACCAAAAAAAGAGCTGCTATAAATATTTTAGTACATATGGGTCTTCTTCCCTCTTCTATGATCTCTTTGGGATATAACCATAGAAGTTGTATTGCTGGGTCAAAGGGTATGAAATTATTGATAGCCCTTTGGGCATAATTCCAGATTGCTCTCCAGAATGGTTGGATAAGTTCACAACTCCACCAGCAGTGCATTAGTGTTCCAATTTGCCCACATCCTCTCCAGCATTTGTCATTTTCTTGTTTTGTCATCTTAGCCAATCTGACTGGTGAGATGTGGTACCTCAGAATTGTTTTGATTTGCATTTTTCTAATCAATAGTGATTAAGAGCATTTCTTCATATGCTTATAGATACTTTTAAATTCTTTCTCTGAAAACTGCCTGTTCATATCCTTTGACCATTTATCAATTGGGGAATGACTTGTATTCTTATAGATTTGACTCAATTCTCTGTATATTGTAGAAATGAGTCCTTTATCAGAGACATAGGTTGTAAAAATTCGTTCCCAATTTCCCATCTCCCTCTTAATCTTGGTTACATTGGCTTTGTTTGTACAGAAGCATTTCAATTTAGTGTAATCAAAATGATAAATTTTGCATTTTATAATATTCTCTAATTCTTGTTTGGTCATAAAATATTTCCCTCTCCACAAATCTGAGAGGTAAACTGTTTCTTGCTTTCTGAGATTGCTTCAGTATCATCTTTTATGCCTAGATCATGTGCCCATTTAGACTTGATTTTGGTATATAGTGTTAGATAATGGTCTATGCCCAGTTTCTGCCATACTATATTCCAGTTTTCCTAGCAGATTTTGTCAAATAGTGCGTTCTTATCCCCAAAACTGGGGTTTTTGAGTTTATCAGACAGTAGATTACTATACTCATTGATTGCTGAATCTCGTGTATCCCATCTATTCCATTACTCTATTCCTCATCCAGTATCAAGTAGTTTTGATGACTGCTGCTTTATAATACAGATTAAAATCTGGTATAACTAATCTACTTTCCCTAGCATTTCTTTTCATTAATTCCCTTGATATTCTGGACCATTTGTTCTTCCAAATAAATTTTGTTACTATTTTTTCTAGCTCTATAAAGTAGATTTTTGGTAAATTGATTGGTATGGCACTGAATATATAATTTAGTTTGGGTAAAATTGTCATTTTTATTTTATTAGTTTGACCTAGCCACGAGCAATTGATATTTTTCCAATTAGTCAGATCTGACTTTATTTGTGTGAGAGGTGTTTTGTAGTTGTGATCATATAGGTCCTGGGTTTGTTTTGGCAGGTAGATTCCCAAATAATTTATAATGTCTACAGTAACTTTAAATGGGATTTCTCTTTCTATTGCTTGCTGTTGGATTTCATTAGAAATATACAGGAATGCCAAGGATTTTATTTGGGTTTATTTTACATCCTGCAACTTTGCCAAATTTATTTATTGTCTCAAGTAATTTTTTACTTGATTCTCTAGGATTCTCTAAGTATATCATCTTATCATTTGCAAGGAGTGAT
This sequence comes from Gymnobelideus leadbeateri, assembly GCA_011680675.1. NCBI lineage: Eukaryota > Metazoa > Chordata > Mammalia > Diprotodontia > Petauridae > Gymnobelideus > Gymnobelideus leadbeateri. Next base: position 287,267 of record WOXC01006158.1, read on the forward strand.
AACTTGGTCTCTTCTTTGTCTAATTTGATTCCTTGATTTCTTTTTCTTCTCTAATTGCTACTGCTAACATTTCTAGTACCAGATTCAATAAGAGGGGTGATAGTGGACACCGTTTTTTCACTCCTGATCTTATTGGAAATGCTTCTAGCTTATCCCCATTGCATATAATACTTGTTGATGGTTTTAAATAGATGCTACCTATTATTTTAAGGGAGGCTCCATTTATTCCTATACTTTCTAGTGTTTTTAATAGGAATGGATGTTGTATTTTGTCAAAAGCATTTTCTGAATCTATTGAGATAATCATGTGGTTTCTGCTAGTTTTATTGTTGATATGATCAATTATATTGATGGTTTTCCTAATATTAAACCATTATTGCATTTCTGGAATAAATCCTACCTGATCAAAGTGTATTATTCTTGTGATAAGTTGCTGTGGTGTCTTAGCTAATATTTTATTTATAATTTTGCATCTATATTCATGAGGGGAATTGATCTATAATTTTCTTTATCTGTTTTATCTATTCCTGATTTAGGTATCAGTTCCATGTTTGTGTCATAGAAAAAATTTGGTAGGACTCCACTAATTTTCCCAAATAGTTTGTAGAGTATTCGAATCAATTATTCCTTAAATGTCTGATAGAATTCACTAGTAAACCCATCTGGCCCTGGAGATTTTTTCCTAGGGAGTTCACTGATGGCTTGTTTGATTTCTTTTTCTGAGATGGGGTTATTTAAATAATTTATTTTCTCTTCAGTTAATCTGGGCAACTTTTATTTTTGTAAATATTCCTTCTTTTCACTAAGATTGTCAAATTTATGTACATACAATTGGGAAAAACTATTCCTAATTATTGTTTTGATTTCCTCTTCATTGGAGGTAGATTCAGCCTTTTCATTTTTGATACTCATAATTTGGTTTTCTTCTTTCTTTTTTTTTTATCATATTGACTAAGAATCTATCAATTTTATTGTTTTTTCATAAAACCAGCTTTTAGTTTTATTTATTAATTCAATAGTTTTCTTAATTTCAATTTTACTAATCTCCCCTTTGGTTTTCAATATTTCTAATTTAATATTTAATTGGGGATTTTCAATTTGTTCTTTTACTAGCTTTTTCAATTGCATGCCCAATTAATTGACCTCCCTTTTCTCTAATTCTTTCATGCATGCTCTCAGGGATATAAAACTTCCTCTAAGAACTGTTTTTAATGCATCCCACAAATTTTGGTATGTTGTTTCATTATTGTCATTCTCTTGAATGAAATTACTGATTGTTTCTATAATTTCTTGTTTTATCCACTCATTCTTTAGGATTAAATTGTTTAATTTCCAATTAGTTTTTAGTCTATCTTTCGATGGCCCTTTATTGCATATAATTTTTATTGCATCATGATCTGAAAATGATGCATTTAATATGTCTGCCTTTCTGTGCTAAATTGTGAAGTTTTCATTCCCTAGTACATGGTCTATTATTGAGTATGTACCATGAACTGCTAAGAAGAAAGTAAATTCCTTTTTATCCCCATTCAGTTTTCTCCAGAGATCTATCATATCTCTTCTCTCTAAAATTCTATTCACCTCCTTAACTTCTTTCTTGTTTATTTTGAGGTTAGATTTATTAAGTTCAGAGAGGGAGAGATTAACGTCCCCTACTAGTACAGTTTTGCTATGTATTTCTTCCTCTAATTTCTTTACCTTCTCCTCTAGGAATTTGGATGCTATACCACTTGGTGAATATATGTTAAGTAATGACATTACTTCATTCTTGATGGTGCCTTTTAGTGGGATATAGTTTCCTTCCTTATCTCTTTTAATTAGATCTATTTTTGCTGTTGCTTTATCTGAGATAAGGATTGCTACCCCTGCTTTTTTTACTTTAGCTGAGGCATAATATATTCTACTCCAGCCTTTTACCTTTACACTTTGAGTATCCCTTTGTTTCAAATGTATTTGTTGTAGACAGCATATTGTAGGATTATGGTTTTAATCCATTCTTTTATCTGCCTCTGTTTTATGGGAGAGTTCATCCTATTCACATTCACAGTAATGATGACTTCCCCTCCATCCTATTCCCTCCCCTGCTTATGTTTTTGTTTCTTCCTTCTCCCTTCCCATCCTTAGGGGTTTCCCTTTTGACCACTCCCTCCCTCAGTGTTCCCACCTGATGACCCCCCTTCTTTACCTACCCTCTCCCCTTACTGCTATTTCCCTCTCCTCTAATTCCCCCTTTTCATCCTCCACTTACCCTCCTACTGCCTATAGGACACAATAAATTTTTATACTTATCAGAGTATGTTATTGCCCCTTTGACTCCAAACCAATGAGAGTAAATTTCAAACAGTGCTCCTCTCCCTCCCACCTTTTCCTCTATTTAATGAATTTTCATGTCTATTCATGTTAGAATCTTAAACTTAACTGATAATGTTGATCCCTCTTTGAACAAGAACCAGTGAGAATAATGTTTAAATGATGTTCCTCTCCCTCTTTCCTTCCCTTCTACTATAGTGTGTTTTTGGGCCTCTTTGAATGGCATACTTTACCTTTTTCTGTCTGATCCTTTCCTTTTATCCCATTACAGTCCCTTTGATCCCCTTAATAAGTTTTTTTTTTTAAATCTTCAGATTAGTTCATTTATATCCACACCCTCTATCTATGTATAACACTTTTAAAGGTCAGGATAATCATATAAATTTTGATTTTAACAGTTATCAGCTTCTCATATAGGGATGTGAACATTTTGCTTTTGTTGCATTCCAAGTTATGTGCATGTATGCATAAGTGTGCATGTACGAATGTGTGAGTATATGTTTTCCTTGTTTACATTTTTATGTCTTGCTTGGGTCTTGTAATTGAAGATCAAATTTTCCATTGAGCCCTGGCTTTTTCATCAGGAAAGTCAGGAAGTCCCTTATTTCATTAAATGATCATCTCCTTGCCTGAAAGAGTATGCTCAGTTTTGCCGGGTAGTTAATCCTTAGTTGCAGTCCTAGCTATTTTGCCCCATGAAATATCAAATTCCAATGCCTCCGATCTTTTAATGTAGAAGCTGCTAGGTTCTGTGTGATCCTGACTGTAGTTCAATGATATTTGAATTGTTTCTTTTTTGCTGCTTGCAGCATTTTTTCCTTAATCTTGTAATTCTGGAATTTGGCTACTATATTTCTTGGAGTTTTCAATTTGGAATCTCTATCAGGAGGAGTCTGGTGAATTCTTTTGATAACTATTTTATCTTCTGATTCCAGGAATTCAGGACAGTTTTCTTTGACAGTCTCTTGGAGGATGTTGTCCAGGCTGCTTTTTTGATCATGGCTTTCTGGTAGACCAATAATTATTAAGTTATCTCTCCTGGATCTGTTCTCTAGGTCAATTGTTTTTCCAGTGAGATATTTTACACTTTCTTCCAATTTTTCAATCTTTGTGTTTTGTTTGATTGACTCTTGGTGCATCATAGAGTTCTGAGTTTTAATTTGACTGATTCTAATTTTTAGCAAATTATAGTCTTCAGTTAGTTTTTGAAGGTCCTTTTTTAGGGAGATATTTTATCCAATTACTTCACTCATTTTACTTTTTAAGGATTTGTTTTCTTCAGTGAAACTTTTTTCCAATTTGGTCATGGTAGATTTAAATTTGTCTTCTGCCTCCCTAATTTGGTCTTTAAAATCTTTCTTAAGCTCCTCCAAGAATGCTTTTTGGGCTTGAGACCTGTTCATATATGTTTCTGTGGTCTCATGTGTGAGTATAGTGTCCAAGTTGTCCTCTGTATTTGGTTGTTCTTGATCTACATAATAAGTTCTGATATATTTTCTTGCCTTCCCCTTCTCCTTCTCTGCTTCCTTCCTTACCATTGTAATTTCCTATTTCTTAATTTCTTAGGCTTGGAGTTAAGGGCCTGGTTGTTGATGTTGAATGCTGTAGCCTCTGGGTGTCTAGTTTGAGGCAAGGCAGGAGTTTCAGTGTTCCCCTTGAAGTATGCTGAGACACACAGAGTAATATCTGGAGGAGGGCTAGTCTGCCCACTTCAGATTTCTGCTTTTATACCCCTGGTCTACAGCTCAGGCAGGCTTTTGCTGGTCAGGTGAGGTGGGGCTTGTTGGGACCCCTCCCCCTCTTCTCTTCAGACTCCTTGCTGCCTCAGTTACACCCCTTCTCAATGACTCCCAAGCCCAAGGCTATTTCTACTATCTCAGTATTTCATTCTGAGTGGGACACTTATCTTTGGGTTTTCTAGGTAAGGGAGGGGGATTGGAACAACCAGAATTTACTTTGTCATCCTGGACCCTTGATGGACAGGCAGGTGATTTCTAAACTTCCAGTCTGGGAGCTAATAGCCCCAGGAGAAGCTGCTGTCTCTGCTGGGGGTCCCAAGCCCTCTCTTACCTGGCTGCAATGATTCCCCCCTTCCGGTGGTGAGATGCTGGTAAGATGGCTGTGAATTGTCCTTGGGATGGGTGAATCTGCTGGCTGGGGCTCCTTCTCTCTCTGCTGTAGTCCACTCTATAGTCTGAAGTGCTGCAGCCCCCAGGTGCTCCATGCTTCCCCTGTCCAGACCCACATGGGCACTTTCCTGACCTGGATTCTATCACACTCTGTCTCCCAGTGGATTCTGTCACTCCAAAATCCATTCAGATTCACTTTTTAATGTTTAGTGATAGGATTCACAGAGGAGCTTAGAGAAGTTACTGCTTCTTTTCCGCCATATTAGCTCCACCCCATCTGGTAGTATTTTCAGTAGACCATGTTACTCCATATTTTTTGGCATAAGACCAGGCAATAGGAAAAACAAAACAGAACACCCATATAGCTTTAACATTTAGCTATTTTAAACTTAAAGTGTATTAAATGCTTCCCCTGAATTTCTTCTAAGACTTTGCATTTTGACAAAGCTCCATTTATGTTATCTATCTGTGTATCATCCAAGACTATGAGGGTTTATTTAATTGCTCATCTCTCACTAAATAGAAGTATCAGTCAAGTTAGTCTAAAAATACCCATGGAATGCTTTTTTTAATTTTATATATACACACATCCAGTATAGCATCTTCCAAGAATGTTTCTGCCAAGCATGATGATCATTAATCAAATCAAGGAAGAACAGTCTTCAAAGCCAAATTGAGTAAAAAAACGTACACTACTTACTGCACTTCATTTCTCCCAAGTAACTAGGGGGCCATCTCCACTTCTATTACCTTTAAATACTCTTGTTGAAGAATTAGTATTTCAGAATGTACCACAGAATCCAATGTGTGGATTTTCTTTGCTAGAGGATTACTGGCTTTGTCTTCTTTCTAAGGAAGATGTTTTTAAGCTAAGGCCAGAGAGATGTAGGTGTTTTTGTGAATCATAGGCTGGACCTTCCTATTGCCAAACAGCAATCTGAAAGCAGATCAGTCTGTTTTGTTGTTTAGAATCCATGTACAAGGAAGCTGGATTTTGAGAAAGAGGAAATGTGTTCAAATTCCTACTCTGAAACTTTCTACCCATTTGACTTTGGGCATACCATTTAGTTTTCTTAGTTATAAAATGAAAGAATTGGAATAAATGAACACAAAGTTTTCTTCCATCTATAATCTTGTATACTGTGATAAGGAGTACCCTATAATCCTCATGAGTGAGGAGAAACACATTCTAGTCTTAGTTTTGCCACTTATGGCATGATCTTTGGCAAATAACTTTACCTCTCTGGGATTCAGTTTCCTCCACTGTAAAGTGATAGGGCTAAATAGAATTAACATTTCCCTGTCTAAAATATACCTCGTAGTGGCAAAATACCTAAGCTCTCAACTAAGTTCTATTCTATCTTCTGTAACTTTAAATCTAGGGTCCATACCACTCAGATTGGCAATGGGAGCTAAAATGATTGAGGAGGAGAATGAGATGGACACAAGGAGGAAGAGGAAATGGCATTTTTAACAAGAATATGTGTGTGTATACACAGAAAGAGAACATATATACACATACATACATATATGTAATATATTAATGCATATTTTACAAATATGTTAAGAAGTAAAAGCCATTGGTATTAGTGGGTTTTGCCAACCAATGCTTGGCTTGAGTACCAAGACTTGGGCACCATTGGATGCATTGATTACTTAGGGTCTTTTCAATTCTAATGTTCTATACAGACAAAAATAAGTCAGCAAACTGAATTTAATAGGAATTTAAAAAAAAAGGAACTACTCAGTCTAAGATGGTGAAACTGATATGTTTATGCAGATCTAGGCTCACATTATTATCTCATTTTTGAAAACTGCAGAAGATTATAGTTACAGAAGGAAGAGAAAATGTTGATATCTGGACAATGAAATGGCCTGAGGGTCAGGGACCTGAAAAAATTTAGTGAATATATTTGCTTTTCTTATTTAAAACCACTGACGCTTGTCAACAATCATGGTGATAAGGTTAGTGATAGGGATAAATGTGTAAGAAAAATGAATCAAATATCGAAAGCTGGGACCTAAAGTTCAGACCCAATTGTCATGCTGGGAACTTATTTATTCTTACCCTTTGAGACTGACTTCAAAGATTAATTCCTAGTCTGACAATCAGTAACATAAGATCTCTGTCATAAAAGCCAACTAGGTGATAAAATCTCCATGTATTTGTTTGCTGATAGAACTCAATGTCTGGATGTCTGTCTGTCCAATTTGCTACAGAGGGAACACCTTATGTACATCATGAAGCTATCTACATCACCAGATGCTGAGGAAGAAAAAGGAAGAAAAAAATGTGGTCAGAATTTCAGAAGGCAAGTGAAATGATTTAGCTTTGGTTGGATACAAAGCCAAATTTACTCTGTAGCTGCTTCTGATTATGTTATAAAATTCAATTCAATTCCACAAGTATTTATTGAGTGTCTACTATGTGCTCAACTGGGGCCAGGATTGGTAAAGCTGTGAACTCAGCAGAATCTCTTTGGCACCCCCCCACCTTTCCTTTCAATAAAAAAAGCCCCATGCCGTCCAGGGCTTTAGAAATTTCAAAGTACTTCCATATAAATTATCTCATTTGATCCTCATAACAGCCTGTCCATTATACCCATTTTACAGAGGAGAAAACTGAAACTCAGAGAAGGGGCTATTTGTCTTTGATCATATAGCTAGTGAATGGCAGAGATGGGTTTAGGATTTAAGCCCAGGGTTCCTTTTTTTAAAATGATTGCACTGTGACACTTGGAGTGACTCTAACCATTGTTCTTGTTACTTAATCCACTTCCTCTAGCCATACTCTGGGTCTTAGCTTGTAGTCAATTTATCCCTGATTAAGTGTTAAATAATAACACTTTGAGGTGTGAAGTTCTCCCTAGGGTATCTGGATTTCAGTTAGGATCTCCCCTAAGGATCTAGGGGAAATTGAAAAGCCTTGAGACCCACAAGAAGAAATCTTGAATAGTGAATATCAGGCACCTTTTCAGGTGGTTGATACATATAGCAGAGTAGTAAAATTCTCCTAATGCCTCTTACTCTAGAATAAAGGCAGAGCATGAGTCTGCTTATTTGGAAGGGCCAGGCCACTTTGTCTACCACAGTGTGAAGCAAAGTCAGAGATGCAATAAATTTTATGTAATCATCCAAGCCTTTAAAGAAGGGGAGATGAAATAGCATTACGTTTTAGTTACTATATTTAACTTATCTAAAATGAAGTTGTTGAAAGATATTTGACAAGAAGTTTTCTTTTTTTAAATTTATTTTCCCTTTGAGACATGTTTTTGACATCCAAGTTTCCTTACCAACCTCCACAATGCTGCTTGGCTATGACAACTTAGATTCACAGCCATGTCATAAAAAGTAAAACACACACACACACACACACACACACACACACTCACTCATGCACTGGAATGTAGTATCAATTAAACATTATCTTATGCACACATAATAGACAAATTATTTTTTTAATTAAACAAATGCTTTATTAACTTCTGGTTTACATCATTCATTTCCACCAGATTTTGAGTTACACTTTTCCCCCATTTTTTCCCTACCCACCATTCCAGAATATCAGTCCCACTAGATATCCCCTCATCCAATCTGCACTCTCCCATATCTTCTCCCATACCCCCTTCGACTTTGCCATTAGGGCAAGGTGAATCTCTGAGCCCCAATGCCTGGACATCTTATGAAACATTTAATTTTAAAACTTTGATTTGCAGATCCGTTCCCTTCCTCTCTTGTCACCCACTCCCTCTGAGAAGATAAGAAATTCAGTATGTGTTGTACATGTATAGCTATGCAAAACATTACCATAGTAGATATATTGTAAAAGACTGCTTAAATTTCCCTCCCACCCATCTCACCTCCCACCTGGTCCATTCCCTACTTTGATCCTGTCCCTCTTTGATAGTGGGCACTTCCAACCTCCCCTCCCCCAAGAATGCCCTCCCCTCCATCATCCCCCCCCCCATCTCCATTTCCCCTACTCTCCAGCCGGGCGAGATATCCCATTTAGTATGTACGTGATTCTCTCCTTGAGCCAACTTCAATGAGAATGTGGTTTTGCCTTTTTGCCTTCCTGTTCTTCCCCTCTCCTGCAACTATGTCCCCTTGCCTCTCCTACATGAGATAGTTTGCCCTTCCCTGTCTCTCCCCATCTCCTCTTGCCACTTTCCTATCTTACCTCTTAACTTCACCCCTTAAGAATCATCCCTTCCCATCAAATTCAACCTGTGCCCTCTATCCATGTATACCTGTAAACATATGCCCATACACCCTTCTTCAATTATTTTCATAATGAGAAAGGTTTCATCAGACACAGTTATTGTTTTCCATGTAGGAATGTAAATAGTTCGACTTTGATAAGTTCCTTTTGATTTCTTTTCCTTGATTACCTTCTCAAGCATCTCTTGCTTCTTGTGTCTGAATGTCAAATTTTCTATTCAACTCTGGCTTTTTTTCCTCAAGAATGCTTGAAAGTCCTCTATTCCACTGAATGACCATATTTTCCCCTGAAACAAAATACTCAGTTTTGCTGGGTAAGTGACCCTTGGCTTCAATCCCAGCTCTTTTGCCCTCTGGAATATCATATTCCATGCCCTTTGATCCCTCAGTGTAGAAGCTGCCAGGTTCTGTGCTATTCTGATTGTGTTTCCACAATATTGAAATTGTTTCTTCCTGGCTGCTTGTACTATTTTCTCCTTGATCTGGGAGTTCTGGAACCTGGCTATAATATTCCTAGGAGTTTTCTTTTTGGGATCTTTTTCAGGAGGTGATCAGTGGATTCTTTCAACCTCCATTTCCCCCACTGGGTCTAAAACATCAGGACAATTTTCCTTGAGAATTTCTTTAAGGATGATTTCTAGGTTCTTTCTTTGATCATGGCTTTCAGGTAGTCCAATAATTTTAAAATTATCTCTCCTGGATCTATTTTCCAGGTCAGTGGTTTTTCCCATATTTCACATTGCCTTCTATTCTTTCATTTGTTTAGATCTGTTTAACAGCATCTTCATTTCTCATAAAATCACTAGCTTCCATTTGCTCCAGTCTAACTCTGAAGGAATGAATCTCCTCAGTGAGCTTTTGAGATTCTTTTTCCATCTGTCAAATTTGGCTTTTTAAGGCATTCTTCTACTCATTGCCTTTCTAAGCATCTTTTGCCATTTGAGTTATTCTATTTTTTAAGGCATTATTTTCCTCAGTCAGGCTGTTGACTGTCATTTCATATTTTTCTTGCATCTTTCTCATTTCTCTTCCCAATTTTCCTCCACTTCTCTTATCTGCTTCTTAAGGTCCTCTATGGCCTGTAGCCAGCTTGTATTTTCATTTGGGGCTTTTGGTGCAGGAGTTCTGACCTCACAGTCTTCCTCCATGCTTTGATCCTCTTTGCCCCTAAAATAGGAGTCCAATGTTGAATTTTTCTGTTTATTTTGTTTCTTTTGCCTAGGCATCTTGCCACTTAATTACTTGAATTTTGGGCTTGTTGCCATAGTAGGACTCTGCCACCAGACAGGAGAGCTTCTGTTCCAAACGTGGGGTCTTCACAACTTCCATAGGTTGGGTGACCTCTGTAAAGCCTCCACCCACTCTGGCAAATTAGGTACCCACCCCAAACTTCCCCCCCAGACCACAATCCAGATCCAGGCAGTTTAAAGCAAGAGTGATTAACCCCCAGACTGATTGCTGGATCTCCCTACAGTTCACAGACCAGGAGCTAGAGCTGCCACTGATGCTGCAAAATGGCTTCTGTGCTGAGTTTCTTCAGCAGCTTTTCGCCCCCAGGGGAGGAAGCCAATGAGTTCCCCAAATACTGGTCCCAAAGTCCATAGGGCACTAACCTCTCACTTTGTCCTAGGCATATCTGTGCTGATAATTCTGGAATTGCCACAGCTGCTGGTGTTCTGGGGTCCCTCCAGCCCGCTGCTGGCCCAGGCGCCCTAGGGCTAAAACCAGGGGCCTGGGCTCAGCTCCCAGAGCACTGTGCTGTCGGTTCCCAGTGTGCTGTGCTGCCTGCTCTCAGAGCGCTGTGCTCGCTGCTCCCTGCAGGGCTGCTGGGTTCTCCTTAGCAGGAGGTTAGCTTCTCTGTGTAGTTCTGTGGGTGCTGGAGCTCCAGAAGTTGTTAAGAGTCCCCTTTTACATTGTTTGGAAGTTGTGTGGGGCAGAGCACATTGGAAATGCTGTTTCTACTCTGCCATCTTGGCTCTGCTCCAGACAAAATATTTTTAAAGTAAAATTGTATTAGGAATCTACACAGGATTCATGTACACTATTAATTCATAAGAGTAGAAAGTGAATGCTCTATGGTGACTGTATATTCCATTTCTGGAAATACGACCAGTTAATTTACCTTATAGACCCCATAATCATCATGTGTACAAAGAACAAATTCTTATTAAAAATAATGTAACTGTAATGTGAATTTCAATGTGAATATAACCTTAGCACAACTTTTCTCTTCATGCCCAGTAGAATTTCTGTGAGCAAATTAAAGAATATACATGCAGTTACCATCGTACGTCTCTTCCCTGTATCCAGGTTCATGGCAGACTGAAAGGAACAAAAACTGGCCCATTATGGAGAGACAGTGGATAATGTCCAGGACTTGAGTGTTCAAATCTGAAATCTAACATTTATTTGCTATGTAATTTCAGGCAAGTTCCAGTTCTTTCACTCACTGGAAAAATGACCCTGGTCATGTCCTTTCCCCTCTATGGGCCTCAGTTTCCTTATCTGCAAAATGGAAAGGATTGAACTAGCTCTAATGTTCTTTCTAGTTTTGAAATTTCGTATATTCAATTTCACAAATAATCAAGTGCATAATACATGAAAACATTATATTTGTACTGGGGATACAATGACCAAAAAAAAGTAGTTTTTGCCCTCAAGGAACTTACTTTTCACAGGTAAGTAAATACAATATCATTTTAGGAGGGAATAAGAGAAAAGGGAAATGGCCAGTACAGAGTGTTGGGAGATATTCACAGTTAGGTGGCAAGACACAGATAATGACCTAGCAAAGGAAACTGCAATGGGTTAGGTTGGAAGAGAAGCTCACGAAGCCATCGCAAACAATAAGGTGTATGATAAATGGTAAAAAAAAATACTGCAGAGACGTCTCATAGAAAGAGAGATGAGGAACAGCCATGGGAATTTGGGATAAATTTGAAGACAAGGTCAGAATCCAGATGGAAAAAAGCCAAGAAATGAGGGCAAGGAAATGGAGAAAGTGAGAGTAGACATCTATTTCTATGAATTTGGTCATAAAAGGCAGAACAGATATACATGATATGTTGAGGAAATGTCAAGATCAATTGGGGGTTTATTAAAGTTGAGTGGACCTGAGCATGCCCACTGAATGTATAGAAGGGGGCAGTAGGAGAGGGAGAGGGTGAAGAGGAGCATGAGAGGCTTTGAAAGCTCAATCATCTCTGGAGTCAGCCCAGTTGCCATGATCAGAGACCCAAAACTGAATTGAGGAAAATGAAAGTGGCACATGCTTAAGCCAGACCTTCAGGCCCAAACAAGGCTTTGATACTCAGAGCTAAAGGGAAAGAAGCAGACAAGTTAGAGGACAATTTTGAGAAAGAGAATGAAGGAAAAAAGATGATCAAAGGGGCAAACTCTTGTAGGAGATAGGAAGAATGGGATGGAAGACACAAGTTGAGATGCTGACCTTGGTAAGGAGAAAGGTCACCTACTCATCATAGTCTAGAGAAAGATAGGACAGAAGAGGGGGTAATGTAGCTCATATATTTTGTGTACAATACATAATATTTTATATGATAAATATTGGTGCATGAATATGTATATTCAAATATTTGTAAACTAACGGGCAGTGTCAGCCTGAGTGTAGAAAAAAAGCATTTAGGGCCTAGAAAATAAATCAATTTTCAAATATATTGAATTAAAATAAATCCAGTTAATAAAACAAACTCACTTTTTCTATTTAAGTGAGAAGTTTCTTGAATAGCTGCATTGTTTTTACAACCTGAAACAAAATTTTCCACTGTTTTTGAGCAGGCACTATCTAATAATTTGCAGATACCTAACTCAATTGCAAGTAGATCAACTTGCATACATGGGCCTTAACTATATTATGTGGTGCATTTTGTTTTTCTGTTATGTTGGATCATATTATGCTATACATAGCAAGTGCTTGGACTAGCATGTGTCCATGAGCACTCTGAACTTGAGGTGAGGATGACCCAGTTAATCAAACATTAGAGGGGGTACTGAACTTTTCTTGGGTCAAGAACATCTTTGGTAGCTTGAAGATTCTCACAATAATATTTTTAAGTTGATAGAATAAAATACATAGAATCACAATGGTAACTTTTACACTCAAATACAACTATCAAAATGCATTTAAAAATGAATTCAAAAACCCAAGGCTGAAAACTCCTGCATTAGAATCTTAAAGTCTTGATCCTGCTTCCTTTGCTTTGGCAAGTTCCCATGCCATAAACTTTTAATGCTTTCTTGTAACACACAAGTATATTTCCACCTCTAATGGGTGCATACCCCATTTTGCAATGGGGCTCAAGGGGAGTGAGATGATTCTCAAGAACATCTTTTGTATTTGCCCCAAGGACAATTCTGCCTGTTATATTTATTGTTTGCCCTAAATAAATATTTTTTAATGGGAATATCATGTAAATTGGAAAAAAATGAAAAATATGACTAAAATGAATAATACTTTCTATTCTAATTTCAGAAAAACATGCCAGTTTGAAAGTAATAGTGTTCCATTAGACTCTAAAAATAGTCTAAAATAATTTAAACAGTTTATTCCAATCTCAGCATAAGTGGTAATTATATTAGCAAATCATTTAGACTGCAGGCACAGGTATTAATACTATACTATCATTTCTCAAGTAAGCATGTCATATTTACATGAACTGTCCCAGAAAAAGCATGACTTTGGAAGTACAGTCAAGGCTGTGTGCATACAAAGATTCATCTACTCTTCTTGGTTTACTTTCCATTTGAACTTGTAGAAGGTAAATAAAGCTTATACAATGCTTTTGGTGAGCTCTAGATCAGTAACAATGATTTATCCTGTTCCTCTCAGATAAGTAGGAATTTTATAGAGAGAAGGAGGCAAGGGCTATTGATTTCAGTTATGGTAACTCCATGGAATGCAATGTCAGTGTGTACTTCTTCTGGTGCCCTCTCTCCTCCAAGTACCATTTTAATGTTGACTTCAATCAATAAAACATGATGTTGTTTAGGACCTAGCTTCTCTGTCTGTTCCAGAAAAAATTGTGTTTTGACTCTAGGCAATTGGAAGCAGGATAATGTATATTCTTTATCTCTGGAACAGCTGACTCTGGTGGTACCCTTGTTTGTGGGACTGCAAGATATGGTATGGAAAACAAAACTATTGAGTTTTAGCATTTTGTGGTGGGAAATTTACAGTTTCCTTTTTATGGGGGAATGTTAGTGGCTGGATTTAATTTAAATTTCATTCTTCTAAGTCACACACATGCCTAGAGCCCTAAAGCAATTTAGTGTGTTTGAAATACTGAATAACCTAAATGGCTTGGGGCACGATCTGGCAGGAAACAAGTGGAACATGTAAATATTCAGGGAAAGAGAAGCAGAAGTGCAATATTTATTGGTGGCAGTAGCTACTGTGTCTTGTGCACAGACCCTTAAGCATCAGATCTTTCTTGTAGTATCGCTCATAGGACCATAGATTAGAGTAGGCAAAACACTTTCCCAAGGTTACATAAGAAGGCAGTGGCTGAGCCAAGAGTTTAACCCAGAATCTCTGAGTCCAAAGTTTCCAACAGTACCAGGATGAAGAATGGCAAAATAAAAGTTAATGCTATTTGCTCCATGTTGAATTTGACTACATGGTTCTGAGTTATTAGATTGACTTATGTCTAATATTACTAATGGTGTAGTAGAAAGCTTCACTACTTACTAAATGTGTGGTTTGGGGTAAGTCCCTTTATCTCTCTCAACCTTTTCCTCATATTTAAAATAGAGATGACACTCTTCTACTTAGCTTACAGGGAAGTTGTGGGGATTAAATGTGCAAATAGGAGTGGAAAATGAGTCCCTATTAGGTTAAAAGAGAGAGGAATTGCTCGTAAAAAATGCATTTAATATACTATGTGCATAAACATTCAAGTCATCAAATAGTACTCTGAAGTTGCTGATACATCTTATGTTTTCAATATGCATTTATTTATATTGCTGATTTTTTGAGCACCTATTATATGTATGGTATTAATAGGAACATGAAAAGGTATGTCACAGTTTCTGCCCAAGAGAATGTTATAATTTGATTAGGAAGAAAAGAAGTGGAAAAATCCATAGAAAAGGGAAGAATGGATTAAATTTGGATAAAGATAAGATTTGGATAAGTATGAGAGATAGGTTGAGAAAAGATGGAGAGAAATTGTGGGGAGCCTTAAATGCAGGACTAATGACTGTTATTCTGTAGGAAATATGTAGTCATTGAAGGTTTTTGAGATGGAAGCAACACTATTTAATTTGTGAATTAAATAGACTAATCTGTCAGGAAATTTCAGTATATATGTGGGGGGAGAGGCAGGGTGGAGGCAAAATTGAGAAATTAGAAATAGGTGGACCAGCTAGGAAGTAATTGGAATAAACTAGATACAATATGGAATGACTAGACTGAGAATCATGGAAGTGGGAATGGACACTAGACAGTGAATAGGAAGGTCTAAATGAAAACATCATAAAAGTAGAAAAAGCTAAATAAAAGTGATACTGTGAAATAAAGGAAAGAATTGAATGATAAATCACCCCAATGGTTTGGAGCATGGGTGACTAAGAAATGATAATGGCACAGGAACAACTAGAGAACTGAGGAAGGAATTTGGGGAAATGGTAATTCTGGTGTTAGAGATGAGGTAATGCTAGACTGTTCAAGTAATGTCTCTCTAATACCTTTTACATGAGTATAAACTGCAAGAGGGCAGGAACTACATCTTCTTAATCTACTCTGAATAGTAACTAGAACATCATTAATTTATACATTTGATGATGTCACTAATTAAGTACATTTTTCAATTATCAAGCAATTATTTTTTTCCTCTCAGCTTCTCCCTCATTGAAAGAAAAAATATAAAATCTTTGTCTCATATCAGCATAGTCCAAAACAACAAATTATCACATTAAATATATCCAAAAATGTATTTTTAAAGTCTGGATATTAGTCCATCATTTCTCTGTTATGAAGTTGGCAACATTTCCTTCACCAGTGTTCTGGGATAATGATTGATCATTGAAATGATCATAGATTTTAAATGTTTCAGACTTATTCCTTTCTATATTATTGATGTTAAATTTTTTTTCCTATTTCTGTTAGCTTCACTCTGCATCAATTCATGCAAGTCTTCTCAGGTTTCTCTTAAACCATCCACTTCATCATTTAAAAAAAAATACAATAGTATTTCATTATATTAATTTACCATAATTGGCTCAGCCATTCCTCAGTTAATTGATACCATCTTAATTTTCAGTTCTATGGAACCACAAACAGAGTTACTATAAATAATTTTTGTATATACAGGACCTTTTGCTTCCTCTTTGATATCTTTGAGGTATGTACCTAATAGATAAACCATCAACTTATCTTTAAAGCAATGTTGTAAAGACAGGCATGTGTAAAGGCCATTCAGACCATTAGAGTTTAAAGGACATCTTGTAATAGAAGGTTCCATTAAGACTATGTAAAATCTTGGAATTATAGAGCTTACAGTTGGAAGGAACCACAAGACAGCATCTGCTCCCTTCTTAAAGGTGTTACTTCTACTTTGCAGAGTCAACTAACATCCAGAGATTCTAAGTAAACTGCCCAAGGTCATACTACTAGTCAGTTTCAACACCTGCCTATGATCAAAATGTTTTCACTCTTAATAGAGTTTTTTTTCCTTTTAGGCCTTCTAGGTCCTCAAGTGTGGCCCTGTGACACATGAATGTGAATCTGTGATTCAAAGATGATACTTGAGAACCTAGAGGGCCACATGTGGCCTTGAGGCCATAAGTACCACACCCTTGCACTATATATGATACTTCTAATTGTTTTTTTTCGCAGTAGAATTAATTTTGAGACAGAAACATAAGTTAAACTGTAGGTGCCAGTTAAAATATTCTTAGCTAAGGAGATCAAATCAATGGTAGTACACACACACACACACACACACACACACACACACACACACACACACACATATAATCTTTGAAGATAAAAGGTTAAAATTATAATTGTATTGATGTTCTTCTCTGTATCTGTGTTCCTGTTACTGATATGTGCAAAGACCAAATATGAAAATACATCTGCATGAGCTTTAGGGTTTGTTCAATTTGTCTCATCCACTTCATAAGATTCCACATTTGCCTTCTTAAAGATAAGATAGATAAGATTTAATATGAACCAAGATGGGTTACATTAACAAGGATTATACATGTGTAGAAACTGATAAAAATGGCACACATTCTGGTCAGCCAAACACATTTTATTGACTGAAATTTTTCTCTAGTAAATCTATTTTTTCTAGTCTAAAGATATGCCTGGCAAACCACGCTTAATTAGGATCTTGAAAGTGTTTTAAAAATTAATTGGTTTGACTCCAACTTTTCTTTGCTTTGAGATATAAGACACACTCTGAGATTTAATATAGCAAAGATAGCCAAAAAATGATTTTTTTGTAATTTAAGAATATGAATTATGCTGGAGTGACTTATCCTTTATGACCTTAAATAAAATTTCACCTTTCAGAATTAAATGGTAGGAAGAGGCTTATTCTATCACACTGCCACTGGATATTACTTTAAGGTGTGTGTGTGTGTGTGTGTGTGTGTGTGTGTGTGTGTGTTGTTATATTTGGCATGACAAAATTAAAGACAGCTACATAAAGACATGGTAGGCTAAAGGTGAACACATAGAAGACTGTCACAACAAAAAAAGCAATAAAGCCAAAGAATAATAATGCTATGCATTGTTTTAGACTTTGCAGAACATTTTCCCTATGACAGTCCTCTGAGGCAGTAATACTCCAATCTCTGATAGTAAGAGGGCTTTTCTTTTGACCAACTTACCTTTGATCCCAATCCCTCCTGCTTTCTTCAGCAGTTCATCCTCTCATTCATCCCTCTCTAATTTCCTATCTATCTACTCATTTCTTTCCTACCGCTTTCAGACATATCCAAGACCCTTCCATCCTTAAAAAAGAAAATTCTTCATTAGACCCTACCATCTCCTCAAACGATTGTTTTATATCTCCCTTCCTTTCTCAATCTGACTCCTAGAAAATGCAGGGTTTAATCATTGTCTCTATTTCCTCTCTTCCCACTTATCCCTTCTTTGCACTCTGGCTTCCAACCTTATCTCTCAGCTGGAAGGAACCTGAGAGATTTTCTAATGTAATTCCCTGGTTTTCCACATGTGAAAACTGAAGCCCAGGTCAACAAAGTGGCTTCCTCAGGATTGCATAACCATTGATAGTTACTCTTTTTTTTCCCACTTCTCCAATTCCTCCTCAACTTTTGGGCTTTAGAGGTAAAAAACTAACTCAGGTCCCAAACCACAAAGTCTTCCTGGGTCATTCTAGCCTCCTCTGGATGCCTTAGTGCCTTGAACATATAGGAAATTTAGTAAATATTTTTAGACTTGAATTGAATTGCTATATTGATAGCAATTGATTCAACCCTTTCATTTGGCAGGTAACTAACAATACATGTTCATATGTCATTTGATCATGGTATATGTCTTGTCTCTCCCACTAGGTCTTAAATACCCTGAGGGCAAGAGCACTTATATTATGTATTTGCTTTCTGATTGTTTTTAGAGGGGAGACAAATGACTGCTCTGCTTTATTTGCCATGCATTCTTCCTTCCTCAATGCTATTATTCAAATTTATTCCCAGTAATCTATGGGGATGTGATAGAATAGAAAGAAGGTGTCCCTTTCCTCACTTTCTCTTTGCCCCCATTAAATCAAGTCCCTAGGTGAGTCACCTTGGCATTGAACTTTGGAAAATGGTTTTAAAGTAAATATTCTAGTTCTCTAAGCACTTCACCAGCAAATTAAGCATAATGTGTCATAAAGCTATATAATTAAAGAAGAAAAACTGTATTTGATCATTTCAACTCTTTCCCAGGAAGTGCTGGAGAAGAAGGCAAGGAGACCTCTTCAGAGAAAACATTTCAACTTCTCAGAGTTAATGAGACCCAATACTTGTGAAAGTACTTCTGCAGTAATCCAGAATTCATTAGGTGCTTAGCTCCTTTTCATTATTAAGACTGGATAGAGACATGGCCCTTTCAAATTGCATATAATTCAAAACAAGAATTCCAGAAATATTTCTAAGGAAGAGCTTCACACCAAATGATTTTCAATTTTTAAAGGAGTTCATATAATTGGTTCTAATTATCACTCTTAAAAATTAAGGTTTCCTTATCCACAGCCAGTGTGGAACCTTTCTGTCTTGTTTTGCATTTCCAGTTGATATCTGATTGGCAAATGGCTGTTACAAACTATCAGATTATTAATTACATTCAATTTATGTCTAATGAGTTCAAGACCTTTTTCTAGATTCTGGGGAGAGGATAAAGAAGAACATGTCATTGTGCTTGCTTTCAGAGAGTTGTATAATAATAATAATAATATGTAATTATAATAACTGGCATTTTATAGCATCCATGTGTGGCAGGAACTGTGCTAAGCACTTTAAAAATATTATTTCATTTGATTTTGAGAATAACCCTGGGAATTAGGTGGCACTATTATCCCCATTAAAGGTTAAGTGATTTGCCCAAGGTCACACCTAAGGCCAGATTTGAACTCAGGTCTTCCTGACTCTGGATCCAGCATTTTAAACACTGTGCTACTTAGATGCCCTCGGTTAGTTAATAATCTAGGTGAAGGATACACACGCACACACACACACACACACACACACACACACACACACACACACACACACATATATATATACATATATATCACTACTATTTATATGTATATATACACACATATATCACTACTATTTATATACATACATATGTATATATGTATGTATATAAATAGTAGTGATACAATAGTACCATGTGATAAGTGTGGAAATACATGATTGGTAAAAGATCCTAGGAGAATTCAAAGGAGACAGTGATCATTTTTGCTTGAGGTAAAAAGAGAAAGGAGGTAGATCATGGACATCTTCCTGGATGAGGTGATGTTTGAATTGAGCTATGAATGATGGGAAACCATTTCATATTTTTGTAACAGTCATTTTAGAAGTAAAACACATCATAAATAAAGTAATGAAAGTGGAAAGGCAAGCAGTGTGTGTGTGTGTGTGTGTGTGTGTGTGTGTGTGTGTGTGTGTGTGTGTGTAAAAGGAATAGACCAGTTTGGCTGGATTTTTGAGTAGGTAAGGGGAGACTTAGGAGATAAAGTTGAAAAGGTCCTTTGTACTCAGATTATGGAAGGCTTTGAATGCAAGGCATTTAAATTAAATGTTTCCATTCTGCCTGGGAGCTCTGAAGGTTTGTAAACATTGGAATGAAGTGGTAGAAGATGTAATTTAAGAAAATTTATATGATTTTGAGGCATAAGACAGATAGAAAAATAGAGAGATTAAAGGTAAGAGATCAATTTAGGACTGTGCAATCATCTGATTGTTAGGTAATAAAAGACTGGATGAGTCTTGTAGAAGTGGGAATGGGTCAAAACTTTGTTAGGGAGGCGGATCTAACATTGTTTGGAAGTTGTTTGAATTTAGGAGGCATGGAAAGAAGTACTCAGAAAGGTAAGGGAATCATGAAGATATAGTGAGAGCATGAATTCATCCAGAAGCTGAGAGGAAGGCATGGCAAGAAGGTAAGAATTGGCTTGTCAAATATGTCAGAGGTCACTGAGGATGAGCACTGAGAAAAGACCACAGGAGGACCCTTGTAGGTATCTGCATCTAGGTGGTGTAAGATATTCTGGGCCTGGAGTCAGGAAAACTCATCTTGCTCATTTCAAATCTGACCTCAGATACTTGCTAGTTGTGTGAGCTTGGGCAAGTCACTTAACCTTGTTTGCTTCAGTTTCCCTATCTGTTAAATGAGCTGGAGAAGGAAATGGCAAGACACTGCAATAAAATCTCAAATTGGGTCATGAAGAGTTGGACACAACTGAAACAACTAAACAACAGGAGGTCCCTTATTAGTAAGAAAGAAGATCAGATTGTAAGGAGTTGAGGGATGAGGGGTTGATAAGGAAGTGGATCATTGGACCTAGAAGTCTTTCAATGAACAGAAGAGATAGATGGGAAAGAAGTAGACATATCAAGGAGAAGAAATTTCATGTTGTTCAGTTTTAAGATGGAGAACTTGAATATGTTTGTAGTCATATGGGAAAAAGTCAACAGAGAAGAGGAAATTGACAATATAGCAGAGAGAGGATGATTGCCAAAGCATGGGAATGCAGAAGAAGGTGTGGGTTAGAATATGAGTGGAAATAATGGGGCACATTTTATTCTCTGAGATGGAAAGAGAGATGAATAAACAGAAGTTTCGAGGTGTGGAAGACAGAAGCTGGGGAAGCTCACTGGATGACTTCACTTGTCTCAGTAAAGAAGAAACAATAGACAGGCCAGAAAAAATGAGCAGAGGAAGGTTGGGAATTTGACAGCAGTGGTAAATATGTGGAAAAGCTGATGTAGGAAATGTGAGAGGGAGTGAAGAAATTAAAAACAAACAAACAGAATTACAGAACCTCAGTGCAGGTCTAGCTCTGAATAAATATGCCATGTTTATAAGCAAGGCAAGACCCAAACTTGTCAATAACTAGGGAAGTGGGGAGAGTAATTCGCCCTGGGGGTAGAAGGTGTCAAAATCTCAAAGAAGGGAAGATAGTAGTAGTAGTACAAAGGCTAGACCCATTTACTAGTAGAGTTACTACAAAAAGGACAATTTAAACCTGGGGGTTGGTGAGAAAAGGTAGCTATGACTGACTCATGATGACTTGGTTACAACTCCAAGTTAAAAGGTGGGAGAAGAATGTGGAGCCAAAATGAAGGGAACAGAGTGGACATTCTGTCCAAATTCAAGCTGCTTCCTAGAGGTTTAGGCCTTTTTATTCAGAAGCATGTAGATGATTCTGAATAAATAGATGCTGATACCTTCCAGACCCTTCTGTTTCCTGATGACATAGTCAACGCTGCCAAGTTGTGAATCCATAATAAACAGCAGAAAGGGATCACTGGACATTTGGCTGTATCTAATGAACATGCCAGCATGTTTGAGGACAACACTTTGGAGGAAGTGTTTGCTGTTATTAATAGTTCATGCTAGCAAGAAGTCATGGCAGGGAATTCCATCCAAGAATGAAAACAAAGGGGTGCAAGGACAGGGTTATATGACAAGTGAAATTGAAGAAGCATACTGTGGAACTAGAGTCAATGGATCAAATATGAAGAAACAGAAAAAGAGTGACCAAACCTAGTCTGTAGGGTCTGTGTGCTCCTTGCCCTGTAGTTAATAGGCATGTTGGGTACAAGATTCTTAATTCAAGCCTCTATTATACCTTTGCCTTAATATTGGGACAGCAGTGGAGATAAATGGTTTACATAAGAGATTCTTCTTAGTCATTTGATCAAGGGTCATTTGATCATTACATAATACTTTAAGTTTCTCTGCTGTGATTTTTGTTTGTCATGAAGATGAATGGCAAATGATTTGATCGAGTTTACTTACCGGAGAATTTCTAGCCTCTGAATCAATGGCATAGATGCTATAGTTTAATTCTCAGGTCCCATGGCTAGTATCAGCAGATGTTCACTGGACTCTAGATGGGTGACTAAAACCTAAGTAGTGAATATAAGCATGAGCTTTTCTATATATTGGGCAGCAAAATGGTCACACAAAAGAAACCACAAAATAGACCAGTAGGGATCACTCACTGTAAGGTAGGTAAATTCTGAGACAGAAATCAAATACTTCAGCATCAGGGTTGTCTAAACACAAGAAGATACAAGGTAATACAAGATATTCAGTAATGCAAAGACATGAAAAAATATAGTCTAATAAATAATATTGACCTGCATGCTTCTATAAATTAGGTCCAATGGGCTGTTATAGTGGTCGTGAAGTTTCTGAATCTCACTTTATCTCTTACAATACTACCAGAATTTGGCATCTACTCTTTAAACATGTAGTTTAGATACTCAGACATCAGTGTGTCTGGGCTACAACAAAAAATATGTTTCATTAAGTATAGGAGCAGAGGCCTGTACACAGCTCCAACTGAGAGATTGTCTATCAGTAAATCAAGATCAACAACAGAAATTATCTCTTTGACAGCTTGTGCTTCTGTATCTGGTTCCCTTCCACATTTTTCTCCTCCTGCAATGGTTTGTTTCTCTGGCTATCTGTTGCTATTCTATGATTCTGACCATACCTTGGCTCTTGATAGCTAAGACTGTTTATCTGGAAAATGACCAGACTCCCAATTCCCTGGCCCTATCTTTTGCTTCAGTCAGATGGGATATGAAACAGGGGTCTCCATTAAGATAAATACAAGTAACTCTAAGACACTAGAGGGCATCATTTAAGACTCATGCCAAAGAGGTTTTCATTCCTAACTTTTTACTACCTGCTAAACTATGAGGCCACTGCATTATTTTGGGAGAACATTTTTTTAAATGCAAAATTCAAGTAAAACATTTTTCCAGAACGTGGAAAGGAAGAGAATTAAAATACAGAAAAAGCTTTGTATTTTGCCCACTGGATTTTGGAAGCATTCTCTTAAACTGATTTTTAAAATTGCATCCAGGTTGTCAATAAGTATGCCAAATTTTAGCTTGATACACATAAGTATTTGATTACAAATCTTTTAAATCTGGCATTCAAAATACAAATGAAAATAAATTCTTAGGTACAGATGCCTTACCCTAATGTGACAACTTGCCCAAAATTATATACTGAAGGGAAACCACTTTTGGAAGAAAAGCAAAACATTTACTGATCCTTAAACTCAGTCATGATTTTATATTTCAGTTTATCTGAAGTATTCGTGAATTTCAGTGCATGTGACTTATTACATGGAGGTGTTATTCAGTGAAATCCAGTTATGAAAAAACAATGCCACACTAATGCATTGCTGGTGGAGTTGTGCACTTATCCAATCATTCTGGAGAGCAATCTGGAATTATGCCCAAAGGGCTATAAATATTTTCATACCCTTTGACCCAGCAATACCACTTCTAGGGTTGTATCCCAAAGAGATCATAGAAGTGGGAAGAAGACCCATAGGTACAAAAATATTTATAGCAGCTCTTTTTGTGGTAGCAAATAATTGGAAATTAAGGGGGTGCCCATCAATTGGGGAATAGGTGAATAATTTGTGGTATATGCGTGTTATGGAATACTATTGTGCTATGAGAAACGAGGAGGAGATGGACTTCATATTTACCTGAAGAGGCTTATACAGACTGATGCTAAGTGAGAAGAGTAGAGCCAGGAGAAATTTGTACACAATTACAGATACAACGTATGTATGATGACCAACTTTGATAGACTGGACTCTTCTCAGCAATCCAGGGTTATAAGTCAACCCCAAAAGACCCATAATGGAGAGAGATGTCTATGTCCAGAGAAAGAACAGAGTCTGAACCCAGATTGAAGCAAACTACCTGCTCCTTTTCAGTTTCTTGTTTGGTTTTGTTTCCTCTTTCCCATTGTTTATTCCATCTGATACCATCCTTCTTTATAACCTAATGCCTAATGTAAAAGTATTTGCATATATTATACTTGATTGTATGCCACGGGGGGTGGGGGAAGGGAGAAAAATTTGAAACTCAAAGAATTATGGAAATAAATCTCGTAAACTAAAAGTAAACAAATTAATAAAGACCAAGAAATTAAAACAAAAGAAAAAATGCCAGATATTTCATATTTGTTTTTCCTAGAATTTTGTAATCTAACTCCAAAGGCTGGGCATGTTAAATTTGCTTTGGTATGTGTTTTTTGCTATTATTGTAATCAGCTAATTAGTTCTAAATAATTTTATATTTGTTACCCTTACTATATAAAATATTAAGGGAATATTATGCTTGGATTTTTTTTTTCTTTTTGGAGGGGAGAAGGCAGGACAATTGGGGCTAAGTGACTTGCTAAAGGTCACATGGCTAGTAAGTGTTAAGTGTCTGAGGCTGGATTTGAACTCAGATTCTCCTGACTCTAGGGTTGATGCTCTATTTACTGTGCCACCTAGCCACCCCTTGGATTTAAAAAACAAACAAACATGTTGCATGGAATTTTAATGCAGTCACATCCCACATAATCTTCTTTTGATGGGTGTTGTTTCATTATGATATAATTAATATCTTATAACCAAACTCTATAAGATTCCCTGCTATAACACATTCAACCAAAACTAATTTTCCTAGTAATGCTGTTTAACCTAATATCAGGGTATAGTAGTGTGTGTCTGTATAATCCTTACTACTGGATAGAATGGAAGTTGGAGATTTCCTGAATTCTAAAGTTCTAAAATGAAGTGGGCTAAGCTAGTCTGGTATCTGTCTTAAGTCTGGCATTAATATGGTCAGTTCCTGGGAGTATGGGGCCACCAGAATGCCTAAGGAGGGGTGAACTAGCCCAGGTTAGAAATGGAGCAGGTTAAAGCATCCATGCCAATCAGAATGGAACTGGGCCTGTGAGTAACCCCTGCACTTCCATTCTGGGTAAAAAGGGAGATCTAATCTTAAAAAATCAAAACAAAAAAACCCCATTGATCTTTATATAAATTATTAATCATGTTGGCTGGAGTATACCCACAAAAGATATTTTACTCTGTCCTCACCTTTGTATAAATGTCTTTATCTAAATAGTATAAGGTACTTTGGGAAAAAAACTACGGTTTAATATCTTTTGGAAGAATACACATATAACACAGAGTTGGGTAAAGAAATATATTTCTGTTGGGTGCAGAAATATGTTTGCCAAAATATAACAGAGAACAGCTGGGTGGCACCATAGTGGATAGAGGACTGGGCTTGGAATCAGGAAGGTTCATCTTCATGAATTCTAATCTGGTATCAGGCACTTACTGGCTATGTGATCCTTGTCAAGTCTTTGAATCTCTGTTGGCCTCAATTTCCTTATTTATGAAATGGAGAAAATAATAGTACCTACCTCTTAGAGTTGTTGTTAAGGATCAAATGTGACAACATTTGTAAAGTCATTGACATCCTGGATCATGGTCGACTCTTAGGTTCTTGTTTTCTTCCTTTCAAATACTGTTTACATGATGATCCAATTCCCTGGAAGTGAGAGGAGTAGGGAGAAGGCAAACAATTGATTCATTCCCTGAATTCTCAGGATTTAAACAGTTGTAACACTGTGAAGAAGCAGTTAATTAACATGTCCTGGAAATAAGCATTTGGTTTAGTGCAACAAAACACAGCCTTTAAGATTCTCTTTGAACAAGATGTCTTCCATGAACATGTCTGAATCATAAAAATTCAGTGAAAGTAGGGAGTTGGATGATAGAATATAAAGAACATTGATTCTGTTAGTTAAAAGGCTTAACACTACCTTTGACACTTGCTACCTCCCTGACCTTATACAAATCACTTAAATTCTTTGGCCTTTATTTTCTCAAAATGAAGAAGTTGGAATTCATGGCACTGAGGACCCTTCTAGCTCAAGAGCTGGTATCCTTCCTAATAAAAGAGATAGTTGTTTGACAACACTCTGATTATTGATATCAAATGAAGTGTGAAACAGGGGAACATATGTTCTTTTGCCAAAAACATTTGCCACTGTTATGGAGAGTTCCTACACCAAGTCTAAATGGAAGAAGGATTCTCTATTGATATTTGGTCCTCCAGAGCATCCTGTGTTCAATTGAATGCCATTGTATAAATTATGGCCAGAAACATTAAAGAACCTCCTACATCAGATCCATAATCATCGAAAAAATTAGTCTCAATTTTTACCAGGGTGGGGAGGTGGGGTAAGAGTGGAGGAAGAATTCCTATTGTCCAGATCATGATAGATAGTTGGATGGAGAGCCTATAAATTTTATAATTCAGAACATATATAACGGATGGACACTGTGGATGGTTGATGAATTGGACTAGACTCAAACCAAAGGAGCAATGTGAGTTGGCTTAATTTAGGAAATTGTGCAGGGCTTAGTGATCCCAAGCTTTTCCCTGAAGAGAAGACCCAACTTTCCTAACATCTGTATTCTACTATATTCTACATTATATGGCTGTGAGTCTTGGGATGCCACAGAAGAATTAAAATCTCAGATGACCAATAGAACAATGGAGAGTAGCTGGGTTAGAGTAGGCTATAGGATGGTATAAAAGAAACAAATGAATAGGAGAAGCAGCATGAAAGATATTATTGGAGAAATTGGTGACAAGAAAAGGAAAGGGGTTGATGTGAGAATGGGAAAAACCAGTGGATTCTCTTCATGCTTCTTTGGAATTGAGTAAGGCAAGTAGCGATGGTTATAGACTTTTTCACCTTAGAAATCTTTAAGAACAGGACCAGCAATTATATATTGGGTATAGTTTAGGTTACAAGTTTGCAGATTTGATTTTGTAACAACACTTTGGACTGTCTACAGTTATGTCAGTGGGTATTATGAAACCTGATTCAGGATATACATCTGAAACAAAATTGATTCAAGGTTAATTGAATCTAAAATATAAATTCATATAATTAGATATACTCCTTTGTTTTAATGATTGATAAGAAATATGGTAGAAAGGAAGTCACCAATGAACTGTATGATCAAAATGAAATATGTGTTTCTATGAAAGACTCTGTTTTAGGGCATTGGCATCCTGGATCCCAATGCCAAGATAGATATAAAACCTCAGATTGTATATGAATGCTTCACTTCTCAAAAGGAATTCAAAATCTGCTTGTTTTTGTCAGTCATAAACAAGTCTCAACAATCAGCTTGGAAGTATGTTTTCAGTCTCCATTAATATTCACCATTATTTAGGACTGAGTTTATCTTTACTTCTAGTTTTTTCTTCCATCTGGCCTGCTTGGTTTATCTGTCTTCTTTCATGTGGCAATAAATTGAATGTCCTTGGACTTCAAGTTTGGCTGCACTAGTTTGTTGCTCTTGGAGCTCCTTCCTGCATCCTTTTCATCTAGTAAGATGTCCTACTACAAAGGACACTTTTTCCTCCATGGGTGGCCCTTCCCTAAACTGTCTCACTGCTTCTTTTCCTATTTGTATTCTACATTAATAGTCTAAAATGGAGTTCTCTCAGCTTGATTGTGTCTATAAGTTGACAATCTTTACAATGGATTTTGGCTAGATTAAACCCTCACCTTTTGTCTATCTTCAGTCGTGCTCTGACCCAGGGAATTTTGTGTGACCTTTGATTTTAACTGGTCCAATAAGCTGAGATAATAAGACTTAACAACCCTTTGTATTTATGAGTTAAAATGTCTCTCTTGGCCATAATTAGTATTCATTTTTAATGATCCATGAAATAACCTTCACAACTCTATCTTACTATTTACCATTTCAAGTCTCTCAAGCTGAAGAAAACTCCCCAGTGGGTCACTATAAAAAGGAAGTGACATTCATCATGCAGGAAAAGAATGTTGAAAAGGACTGAATTAAGAGCTGAGCTTAAGCAAACATAAGTTAAGAACAATGCACATTAAAATACACTAGGCATATAGAGGGTAGAACCAAGAAAAAATACATTAAGAACTTCAATCTGAAATGGGTAATTATATAGTAAATGGAGATGAGAACATTAAATAAGACAATGCCATTTTAACTACCATGTCTCAACATAGTAATGAACAGGAAAAAACCTCTAGTCTCTTAATTATAATCATAGTTACCATAACAACTTAGTATCTCTCCCCATGCAGCATCCTATTCATGTCTTTATTTTTAGCTTTGGCTTTGCATGAACATGTATTTTTCTTTATATAGCAACTAATTTTTCAAATTACTGATCTTTCAAGAAAAAATATGCTGTTTTAGTTCTCTCTGAGAGTGTAAAAGGCTTGAGAATAATTAGTCAAATGAACAGGTGCAAAAGTCCATACTAAAAAGTGCTAGAAAAGTGTTAAAATGTTGATATTTTGACAACATTTGTTTAAACAGCATGTTCTCTGGACCTGTAATCTATTGTTCCTTGTCAGAAGGCTCAGTACAAATATCATTTATATGGAGTGTAAATATTATTAGATTTCTAAGGTATTTGAGGATCAGATGATAAGCACAGGTTGACTTAGAAATTCAGTGAACAGAATACTCAACTTAAAAAAAATTAATCATTTGAGTTTAAAGATGACTCATATTTGAGGGACCCATGCTGATGTTTTGTAGCTTTCAGTCTTTCTTTGATGTTGTCACCAGATAGAATGCTGATCTACTGGATGAGTTGTATTTAATGTCCAACAAATAGTAACACTTTGCTATATTCAAGTATTATGATTTTGAGCCCTTTGGAAAGACTTCAGGGGCAGCTAGGTGGTCCAGTGGAAAGATTTTGGGCTCTGAAGTCAGGAGGATTCATCTTTCTGATTTCTAATTTGAACTCAGATGTTTACTATCTGTGTGACCCTGGACAAGTCACTGTTTACCTCAGTTTCCTCATCTGTAAATTGAGCTGGAGAAGGAAATGGCCAATATCTTTCCCAAGACAATCCTTAATGGGTTCATGGAGAGTAGACATGACTGAAAAATGACTGAACAGTAGCAATAAGAAGACAGGATGTAGCCATGTGGTATATAAACATATCCTTAAGTTGGAAACAGAATTGTAAATATAGGTGTGTTCTATTAATTTGGTGATGATCATCACCACATTTCACCAGTTGCATAACCATCATTATGGGAGAGGCTTTGGCTTGATCTCCGGTGAAGAAACACCTGATTTTACAGTCACTACTTTAATTTTTTTATCTTTCTGAATGACACAAATTAAAAAAAAAAAAACTCTCATTCAAGACCCCCTACAAACTGGTTTCAACTTTATTTCAAGTTTATTTCATGATGTTTCCTTTATTGTAAGTCAGATTATAGGGATCGTTGTCCTTGCCCTGTGTTATTTAACACTTGCATTAATGACTTCGATGATGTTATATATGATATGCTTATCAAACTTACAGATGATACTGAATTGTGATAGCTGACATGCTGGTTGACAGAATCAGGATTAAGAAAAAATCTTGGGGCATCTAGGTGACAGTGTATGAAGCACCAGCCCTAGAGTCAAAAGGATCTGAGTTCAAATCCAGCCTCAGACAACACAAAAAACTAGCTGTGTGACCTTGGGCAAGTCACTGAACCCCAACTGCCCCTCAAAAAAGGCAAAAAACAAACAAAAAATAACAAAAATGAAAAGATCTTGGCAGTCTAGAGAATTGGGCTGCATCTATTAAGATGAAATTTGACAAAAATATATGTTAAATTCTAAAATAGAATTAAAAAGTCATCTTATTAGGTGTAGCTGGCAGTCCATTAAAAAGATTTGAGGTTCAAATGGACTGTCATCTTAATAATTTAAAGCAATAAGGCAATATGTCAGTTAGAACTCTCATGACCTCAGACCACATTAAAAGAGGCATAGTATACTTTAAAAAGGAAAGTGAAAAACATAGCCTGGTCAATCATCATTTAAGGAAGGAGAGAAGTAAAGCTAGAGAGTATCTAGAGGACCAAAACTAGAATGATGAATGACTTCCAAATCACTCTCCATCACCTACCTCTGTAAACCAACATAGGTTGTCTGCCATACCCAGAATGCGTTGCCTCCTCCTCTCTGCTATTCATAATCCTTCTTTCTTAAAAGCTTAGCTCAAGTATAATCTTTCTGAAGGCTTCCCTCATTGTCCCAGGTGTGAAAACTCTTTTCCTTATCAAATTAACTTTTATTACATATATGATATATTGTATCTATATTATATATTATGATGTATCATTATATAACACATTGAATATATTATATAGCCTATTATATAGGATATATACACATAGGTGTATATATGTACATGTATATGTGTGTATACATATATATGCACACATATCTCTCTCTGGTAAAATTGCAAGCTCATTAGAGGAAAGGACTTTTTTTTTTGCTTTTGTCTCTCCACAACATAGCATAGTGTCTTGCACATGTTTATTAAATTAAATTGAATAGAATGAATGGAATTAAATGGAAAGGCTTTCATAAGGCCAAAAGAGTAAATATGTTTCTTTTGTTACTAGAGTGCCAAATTAGGACCAATGGGCAAAATTTGGGGGGGAAAAAGGAAAATTGAGGGTTGATATGTGGGGTGGGGGTCACACTAAAATTCCTAACAATTGGAGTTGATAAAAAATGAAATGATCTGCCTGGAAAGTGGTGACATCTCTTTTTAAAGATGTTAAAGCAGGGACTGAATGATCAGTTGTCTGCTATGTAATGGTAGAGATTCCTTTTGTGTATAGATTGGTTGGATTAGCTGACCATCTAGACCTTTTCCACTTCCGTAATTTTGTGATTCTGAGAATACACTCACATGAAGAAACATATAATTTGGAAGATGAAATCATGGTGGAGACCAACTGAGTAAATATTAATGGAAGGATAAGCAGAGGTGATATTGCATAGAATTATTTTACAGATTCCTCCCTGGATAGAATTGGGAAATAGATCATAAATCTAGAAAACAGATATAGTAGTGATAAGGGACACCAACTCTTTATGAAGACTAACTTTTAGACTAGGAAGGGAGAACAAAGTTTTCATAGGGAATGGAAACCCAAGTTGAGTAAGGAGATGGTTAAGAAAAATGTGTTGTTTCTCAATTAGTTCAAGTGATTACACCTGGACGAGTTCTATTCCAGGATACTAACTAAGTGGTATACTTACTGTGTCGTTGTCACTGTGACTGTTTTGGAAAAACCATGGATGATGAGAAAGATTTTGAAGATTTAGGGAGATAAAAATCACAATTTTTTTTAAAAAAGGAAGAGTATGGATATTATATATCGGGTTGTTGGGCTTGGCTTTGATTTGGCAATACAATTCTAGAATATATTATTAAAGAGATGCTTTGGGAGTATTTAGAAAGTTATGTTATGATCATTAAGGGCAATCATGTGTTCATGAAGAATAAGTCATACCAAGAAAACCTAATTTCCCTCCATGACTGAATAACTAAATCTGTAGATTAGGGGAATGCCATAGACATAGTATATCATAGTATATATTTTGAGAAAGCATTTGTTGAAATATCTCATGTTATCCCTACGGACAAGATGAAGAGAGGTGAGCTTAATACCATACAATTAAGGGAATTCTGAACTGAACAAATAATGAATTATTAATAGGACATTAATGATTTGAGGTCAACATAAAGAGAGGTATCTCTGAATGATGTTTATAGGTGTTAGACTACAGAGCAGTACATGGTTTTAATGTATGTTCTTCCTACATGATGGATAACAGCTTTTATTAAGTGCCATTACATATTTTGAACTTTTAGGGACTAGGTATATAAAAATAAAGATCAGCAGTCTGTATCAAACTTGCTTAAACTAAATTAGAGTTGAAGATGAGTTAAAGTTAGAGTTAGGCTAATTCTATTCTAACTTGTAAAGTATAGTGGCAAAAAAGATAAAGCTAGGGTATCAAGTGCCTAGCTCCTAAATGCCACTAACAAGCCATGTGTGAGTGTGTGTGTGTGTGTGTGTGTGTGTGTGTGTCCATCCCTTCACCTCTGTAAACCACATTGTTAAACTGAAGAAGTTGGATGAAATGATGTCCTATCTTATCTCACTATAATTCAGGCAGTTCTTTTTGATTTTTCTGATTTTTTGAAGAGCTAAAAAAATCAGTAAAATACCCACCTGCACTTGGGAATAGCACATGGCTGTAGTTTATTCATGGCACTAATAAATTTTATTGATTTGGCATCCAGATTTCAACAAAAAAATTTGTAAGTCAGTGTCCATTATGTTTGAGGCAACATAGTGATATACTCTAGTTTGATAATCCCAAATACTGAATGCAGCCTTCACTTAAAAGATCATGGATATTCCTTACCAATTCAGAAAGCAAGATTTGCAGTCGTGTTATTATTGAATCAAGCCAATGGATGAACCATAGCCATTCCCATATTCCAGTGGAAGACAAAGATCTGCTCAGTTTGACCATCTACATGTTTCATATTAGGAAGAAAATCTGTCTCATTGTTAGTAACAGACGATACAATGTTCAAAGTTCTTTTCATTCTTCTACTTCCTTGTATATTTTCTGCCTAAAAGGAGACAAGCCCTTGCTAACATTATGGAACACCATAGCCCAAAAAAATAAAACTCAAATACCTAAATGGGATTTGTTATCTCTTCAAATGATGCAATGATATAGGATACAATGCATGCATGCCTGACCATCCTGTTAAACTCTTTACCCATGCCTTCTTATAACCTATCATACTTCATTCTTGGCACATCTCAAGTCCATCTTCTCTCCTAATCATAAGATTCCTCAATGACATCTTTTTAGTCTTTTACTCCCGTCCTCAGAGTTTCTTGTTGATTACATACCACAGGTTTTTCACAGTAACCATGGGCCTCTCCACTGCTATGTGAAATTCACTTTTATTTCTTTAGAAGAAATTGCATTCACATCATGTTGTGTTGCCTTATAACAACATGGGCAAACAACAGGTAAAATGTTAGTATCAATAAGATGGCCTTTTCCTATGGAATTTGTTGGGTTTTATTATAATCTAATAGTCAGTCAGTCAATAAGCATTTGTTATATGCTCCAGGCACTATGATAAGAACTGGGGTTACAAAGAAAACAAGAAGCAGTCCTGGCTCTCAAAGAGTTCACCTAAATGGAGAGACAGCTACATACAAACAAGATAGACAGGATTAATTGGAGATTATCAACAGAAAGAAAGCACTAACATTAGGAAGGATCAGGAAAGGCTTTGTGTAGAGGGTAGGATTTTAGCTAGATGTTGAAGAAATCCAGGGAAGCCAAAAGATGGAGGCTGGAAGGGAGAGAATTCCAGTCATGGGAGACAGCCAACGAAAAGCCAGGGAGTCTGAAGATGGAATGTCTTATGCAAGAAATAGCAAGGCAGCCAGTATCACTGGACCACAGAGTACTGGCAGAGGGTAGAGGGTGATATAGTAGGAGAAAATTTAAAAGGCAGTAGGAGGAAAGGTTACAAGGGCTTTGAATGCCAGAAAGATAGAGAGGTAATAGGGTTCCCTTGAAATTTGTTGAATGGGGGTGGCAGATGGCATAATCAGATTTCTGCTTTAAGAAGATCAATTTGATAGCTGAGTGGAGGATTGCTTGGAGTGGGGAGAGATTTGAGGTGGGGGAACAACCAGCGGGCTGTCGCAGTAGCATATGTATGAGGTGATGAGGGCCTGGGGTTGGACAAATGTCAGAAGAAAGCAGGGGATATATGTAGATGATATTGTCAAGATAAATTGACCTAATTTAGTAACTGATTGGATATGGAAGTGAGAGAGAGGAATCAAGGTTGCAAGCCTACATGACTGGGAGGATGATGGTGTTCTTGATAGGAACAGGAAAATCAGGAAGTTGGAAAGCTTGGGGAGAGAGTTGAGTTCAGTTTTTGACATGTTGCATTTAAGATGTCTATAGGACAACCAGTTAGAAATGGCCAATAAGCATTTGGATGTGTGAGTCTGGAGATTAGGAAGGAAATTAAGACTGTATAAATATATCTGAGAATCACTAGCGTAGAGATGATAATTGAATCCATGACATTTGATGAGCTCACTAAGTGCAAAAGAATAGATGGCAAAGAGAAGAGGGTCTAGGACATGGTCCATTGGGACACCCTCAAGTGGCTGCAACCTAGATGAAGGTCCAGCAAAAGTAACTGAGAAGAAGCAGAGAGGTGGAAAGAGAATCAGGAGGGAGTAGCATCATGAAAACCCTGAGAGTATCAAGAAGAGCATTACCAACAGTGCCACAACCTGCAGAGAAGTAAAGAAAGATGAAATCTGAGAAAAGCCCATTGCATTTGGCAATAAAGAGAACACTGTTAACTTTGGAGAGAGCCATTTCAGTTTAACGATGAAATCAGAAGTCAGATTAGAGCATGTTAAGAGAGAGTGAGTAGAAAAGAAATGAACTGATTGTAGAAACCCTCTTTGTATTCTTTATTTTTAAAAGCAATCAAGCAATGGGTACATTTGGAGTTCTGATGATATGTCCACTAACATGCAAGACTGCATGGGCCAATATATAAGTATATGATCCTTCCTTTGTAAAATCAAAGGGACTGAATTAGATAATCCCATAGATGTGTTAAGAATCCCTAATCTATTCAATCCCCTCATTCTACAGATACAAAAACTTAACAGTCATAGAAATATGGTAGTGTGGGTAAAGCATTTAACCTGGGGTAGGAAAGATCTGGATTCAAATTCAGCATTAGACATTCCCTGTCTGTGTGATCTTGGGCATGCCACTTAGCCTCTGCTTGCCTCAGTTTTCTCAACTGTAAAATGGACATAATAATATCATCTGTCTCCTAGAGTTGTCATGAGGATACAGTGAGATAATATTTGCACATAGTAGGTACTATATAAGTGCTGGCTATTATTATTATTATTATTATCATAAAGTGGTTTGCTTGAGATCTCACAGAGAGTATCAGGTTTTGTGTTTTGAGCAGGATCTTTTGACCTTATGGATTTTCCACACTGTCCCATCCCTCATAGGCAGTAGGAAAGTCAGAACTGGAGTTTAAAGCAGAGGAAAGGGCTAGAGATATAGCTATTAATGATATCAATACACAATACACACAATATACCCCTGTGCAGCAATTCTGTACTAATAGAGTCCTAGAAATAGTTATAGTGCACATAAAATATAAGTAACTAGAAAGAAAGGGAAAGCACTCGGAGCTGGGGCCTGGGCATCCCCAAATGGAACATTATCCAAGAGCACGACTAATGCAGATAAATAGTGTTATAACTTTTTTTTTTTCTTTATGACAGCTTCAGGTATACCTTAGAAGGATTCCTGTATTTAGTAATACTACAGAATATGGTGTGTTGGAGCCAACTCTAACAGGCAGGTTAAATTTTCATTAGGAACATTTCTCTCTCAGAAATCAGCAAACTGTACAAATCTGGTTTGCTTCCTTGGTTTGTTTGTTTGTTTAGTTGATTGTATAGACTTAAAAAAGTGATAGAGAAAATGTTAATGATGAAGGTTAAACTTAAAATTTGTTGTGCACACAGCAGGTTGTTAAACATTTACCAATGGGCCCCAAAAGTCTCACATCACATTTAAGCCCCCTAGGCCTCTGTCACCTGTCTCATTAAGGTGTTCCCTTAGGACAGAGCAAGACTAGGTCTCTGCATTTGGTGCAAGGAGGTTGGCCCTTTTCTGCTCACTTCTAGGATGATGGAGATAGTGGGCACATCGCCTGGTGGAGCTAGGCCAATCCAAGCTCCTGAAGAAGGAGAATGGGGGAGGGTGTGGAAGGAGGGGAGCCAGAACAACCACGGCCTCAGACCTCTTCCTTCCCCCTCCTTTCCACTCCCCAAAAGAACCAAACTCTCTTTTCTTCCCTTTTCACCAATGCCAGCCAGAAACTCCCGCCTTCTAGGTGGCAGGCAAGGGGCTATTTTCGTGCCAAGGGTCCAGTCAATCATTCTCTCATTTACTAGGGGTGAGGGCTCCTCTACTCCATTTCCCTTAACGCCGCAGTGCGAGTCTCCCTGGGGCTATTGGGAAGATGAAGTTGGACCAGGGCCCCAAGACAGGGAGCGCGTCCCCCTCCAGCACACCTGCCCAGGAGGCCCTCCTCTCAGGGCCCCACCCCATTCCCCACTGGGCCTGGTTCCTCCGCCCTTCCCCCCTTTCTCCTGCCAGCTCCCCCGCCCCTCCCCGCCCTTCACCATCCTCTGGCCCCTCGCCTCCCTCCCCGCCCCCTCTCCCCACGCCTTGTGCGCGCTTTGCCTGCTTGGCCAAGGCCAGAATCACATGCCCCGCCGGCTCCTTCTCAGTCCTAGCCAGCTCCCTCCCGCTGCCCCGCTCACAACTTTCCCCTCTGCTTCTTTTGCTCAAACTTGTCCCAAGGCGGGCAGACCAGAGCCTTGGTCGCCGGCGGGACCCAGCTCGCAGTGCGTCCCTCGCGCCACGAGCTTTGGGCTTCCCCGGCTCCCAAGGCAGTCTGGTGCCCCTCGTTCCCAGCCTGCAGATTTTGGGATAAGGGTGGGCTGGTGGGGGGCGTCGGGAAAGTTTTGGTTTGCTTTGCTTTGCCTTTTTCAGTGAGTGTAGGGAGAGAGGAGACGAGTTTGAGAATGATGAGGGCAAGGCACGCTTGGGCATCCCCTCTGGGGCTCGCCCTCTGGGTGCTGAGCCTGGCTTTCATGGGGGAAGTGGGTCAGGGGAGAACCCTCGACGATCAGGATTATTATATTCAGGAGATCCTGAACCGAGATCATTACTATGCCTTCCCGGAACCCGAGGAGGAGGCTGCCACAGAGCAGCCCAGAGAGGAAGCGGAGGAACTGGGGCGCCCTGAAGAGAGGCGGCAGCCCCCCAAACTCAAGCCTGCCAAAAAAGAGTTAAAACAGAAGAAAGCCAAGAAGGAAAAACTGATGCTTGAGACACCTCCAGGTAACTCTCTCCTTTCCCTCCTCCAGCTCCTGCAAACATCTATTTTCTCCTGCTCCTAAACAATTAATGAGGGGAGACTAGTAGAAAGATGCTGACACGATCTTTCTTCTAAAGACTAAACTTCTGGGAAGTGCCTGGGTATTTACTATTACCATCATCAGATCTCACCAAAGCTAGCTATTCACAGAAATCCACTAATTAAAACCCGATTCTTGGGTTTCAGCAAATGTTCTTTCCTTGTTTTGGGATTTTTTTTTTTAACTGCAGAGTGCAATAAGAGACCTGCGTTTCTAGATACCAGTGTTTCAAAATGCCCCAGGAAAGACTTTACTATTGCCTGCAAAATTATGGTTTTGTCTTGAGTGAACTTCATATTTGTTTGGGAGGAGTTACTCTTTGATTTCACTAGAAAGGCTTCCCAATAAAATGAGACTAGAAGTTTTAATGAGATGATTTCTTAGCTTCTTCTTTCCCCAGACTCCACCTCCATCGAGAATGTCCATTTTAATTCCAGGGAATCTTAGGAAAATCTCTATAGTAATAGCAGGGATAACCTAAGATGAGGAATTTGGAATAGTGGGGGGGGGAGGAGCAGCAAAAATTTTCATCCTGGGTTCAGTAAGGCAGCTAAGAGGTACTATGTGGCTAGAGTGCTGGACTGGATTTGGGAAGACCTGAGTTCTACTTTTGTCTCATACACTTACAAGCTGTGTCACCCCCAGCAAGTCAACCTCTCTGTCTTAGTTGGTTCTTCTTTAAAATGAGGGAAATTATAGCCCTTACAATACTGGGTTCAAATGAGATATTTGTAAAGTGCCTTGCAACACTTAAAGAGCTATGTAAACGATACTACTAATAGTCAACTTGCCATCAGTAGGATTGTATCATAAGTGAGGCATTGTTCTAGATGTAAAAACAGCCTACCCTTGAATTATAATTAGAGTATCTGGGGTCTAGTACTTGCTCTACCACTTACTATGACTTTATAATCTCTGCCAATTCATGTAACCACTATGACCCTCAGCTTTTTCATCTGTAAATTATGTGTGTGTGTGTTTCCTTCCTCCTAGGACTTTTGTGAGATTGAAATTACTTAATGTACCAAAAGGATGTATTGAATTTTAACAGTTTTTATTTTCTTGGAAGATGGTGGGTATGGGCATGGTTGTCAAAAAGTGAGATGTGGCAGCAAAAAAAAAAAAAAATTAATGGGAAAAACAGATATTGAGGCAGCACTAATGGAAGCATAGTGTCCAGAACAAGGGAGATGAGGGTCCAAATGCACAGTATCTCGATGAGATTGATGTCTGGAGTATAGGGTTGGGGGTGGGGAGTGGGGGCACATTTTAGGAAGGCCATTTATGGACTGGAATGTGTCCAGAAGAGGACAAGTAGGAGTTCAAAGTACCTCATGATCATATCCTAGGATTGGTCAAAGGACAGAGGATGCTTAGTCTGGAGAAGTGAAGATTTGGTAGGGACTTGGAAGCTGTCTTCAAGTATTTAAGGATTTGTCTTGGAGAAGAGTGATTAGATTTGTTCTATTTGTCCCTCAAAGGCAAAACTAGGTACAATGGGAAGAGGGAGGGGGAAGATGCAGAGAGGTAGAATTCTTCTTAATATACCTTAATATAAAGGTACTCTTCCTACCAATTAGAGATGGTCAAAGTGGAGATTGGGGTAGAGAGAATTTCCCCATTCTGAATTATCCAAATAGTGTTTGAACACCTATTGGAGATGTTATAGAAGTGACTCCTGCTCAGGTATTGATGGAAGGGACTCCTGCTCAGATATGGATGAAAGGGACTCCTGCTTAGGTGTTGATGGGACCCCATGATCTCAGAAGTCTCTTCTGACTCTAAGACTTCTATAGGCTGAATTACATAAAAAGTCATAATCACATTGAAGATCCTCCACAGTCTGGCTTCATAACATGTTTCTCAGTTGATCTCATGTCCCTATGCACTTCAGTCATAAAAGAATACTAGATGTTCCCCAGTCCCCTTTCTTCTTTTTTTCCTATGATCATTTTCCCTCCTGTATCTGAAATAAAACTCCTTCGGAATTTAGCTAATTCTGATACCCATTTCCTCCTTGAAATTATGGGTCAAATATCTATTTCTGTAATGCTTTCCCTAATTTCTCCCACCTCCTCCAGCCTAAAATTGATACTTCTCTAATCTCTCAGGCTACCCATTTGATCCCTCTCATACACTTTGTCATTAGTCAGTTTGCATTGTATTTCTATATGTCACATCTTCCTAATAGATTGCAAACTCTGTGAGAACAGAGGTTCTACTGGTTTTTTTTCTTTTTTTGTGTGTCCCCATTGTCTAATTT
This sequence comes from Gymnobelideus leadbeateri, assembly GCA_011680675.1. Classification (NCBI taxonomy): domain Eukaryota; kingdom Metazoa; phylum Chordata; class Mammalia; order Diprotodontia; family Petauridae; genus Gymnobelideus; species Gymnobelideus leadbeateri. Next base: position 326,692 of record WOXC01006158.1, read on the forward strand.
AGGACCTTAGTATCCATAATAAGGTCTTAATGAATACCTGTCAAATTGTGTTGAAGTAGGTTGCCTTACAATATGTCTTTAATTTACTTTAAATTGCAAAATTTTTGAGATGGTCTTCTATCTCTGATTTTTAGAAGTTGGCAGAGCAAGTCTGCATTCATCTTATCTACAAGGTTTGTGGTGGTTTATGTTTTATTAATCTGGATTGGGATCTATGAAACAGAGGCTACTTCATACTCTATTGTTAACTACCTGGTGTATTGATTATATATAATCTACTGTTGATACTTTTACATGCAAAGAATATACAAAGAAAGAGATTTTAAGTATATTTCACTTTACTGCCACTCCTAGATTCTTGGAATCATAGAATTTGAGAGCGAGAGGGAATTGAACAGCTCTCTAATTCAACCAATACTGAAAGGGAATGTCTATTAAAACATACTTGAAAAGTGATCATTGAGCTTCAGCTTGAAGACCCCCAAGATCGAGAAACCATTATCTTCTTTTTTTTGTGAATAGTATCTTATTTTTTCCCAATTACATGTAAAGACAATTTTCAGCATTATATTTTGTAAGATTTTGAGTTCCAAATTTTTCTCCCTCCTTCCCTCCCATTCTTGATCCTCAAGAAAGCAATGGAATATAGGTTATACATGTGCAATCATTTTAAATATATTTCCATATTAGTCATTTTGTGAAAGAAGAAACAGGAAAAAATGGAACCCATTATCTTCTAAGTCATTGCATATCATTTATGAATGTTTCTAACTTCTGGAAAGATTTTTTTGTTTGTTTTAAATAATAACAAACCTATCTCCATTCATTGTTCCTAGTTCTGTCTCCTCTGTGGCCAGACATAAAAAGTCCAATTCCTTTTGCACATGGAAGCCTTTTATATATTTGAACATGGCTATTATATCTCATCTCCTGGGTTTTCTCTTGGTAGCTGAGCCTGTGGGTGGCCAAGGTGGGATCTAGAAGGTGAGTAGGGTTGTTGAAACATTTCTATGTGTTCCCCTCCTGAACCATTGCATGTAGGTGTTTCTCTGTATTAACCAATATTCATTCTCTTCTCTGGGAAATGTAATTCTGTTTTTTAAAGCTCAGAACTCCCAACCAGAGATAGTATACTGGCAAAACACCTTAGTTTTGTATGTGATTTTCTTAGTTTGATATGAATATTTCCCTAATCCTCTCAATGCTTTCTCTCAATTGATTTCCAACAAGTACATCAAAGGTCAGTTTTTAAAATTTTTATAAGGACAGAGTAATTTTCTATTTTAAGGAAAGGTGAATAGACTTTCCATGTGCTGTAAACAAAAGTTGTTCATGTTACAAAAAGGAGGTATAAGATTATGGCCAGGGTTTGTAGTTTGTGTAGCAACCTAGAATCTGCCCCAATATTTTGTGAGGAAAACCACAAATAGCTTCACTCCTAGAGTCCAGCCCCTTTTCTTTTGTAAGAGCTACCTGTAGAGGTGGCTAGGTGGCACAGTGAGTAGAGCTCAGGCCCTGGCATCAGAAGGATGCTTAATGCACACACAAACAAAAACCTAGCCCTGTGACCTTGGGCAAGTTACTTAACCCCAATTTCCCTCAAAAAATAAAGCACTACCTCTAGCTGAATTCATCATTTTCTAGCTTCATGTGGTTTTTCAAGACCTCTTCTGTTCCAACCCTGTGAGTTTTCTATGCATTTTTTCAAAAACTGGATTTCTTTCCCTTTCTTTTATTTTTTTGGGTCATGGAAAGCTTTTGTAAGCACCAAAACAGGTGGTAACCTATAAAAAATTTTGTGAAATGATGTATACTTGACAAAATTGTATAACCATTTAGAAATAAGTGTAATCCCAGACTCACTAGTGATAGTAGGCCTGTATTTACATAATACAATGCTAATTTCTAGATTGTTTATGAATGGACATTGCCAAAATTCACCCCGGTTGATTTGCTAGAGGCATAAAATGCTTAATGTTGAGAAATTTATAAAGAAGTCCTTGAAAGCCTAAGCCTTAATTACAGAAAAGGAGTCACTTAAAGGAGTTAAACAAACCATAAAATTTCAACCTCACCAGGAGATCCCACTGTGAAATGTGAACAAGTTCCTTGAATGATCCCAAAGAGAGTAATGTCATTGAGAATGCCCTCTGGGTAACCCCTACAGCACTCTCAATTAAGCTGAGTAGCAGTAATAATAGATAGTATTTACATAGCACCTTAAGCTTTGTAAACTACTTTACAAATATTATCTCATTTTTATTCTTACAACAAGTAGGTTGGGAAGTAGGTGCCATTACCCATTGTACAGATGAGAAAATGAGTCAGACAGTGGTTATGTGACTTACCCAGGGTCACACAGGTAGTGAGCATCATGTGGGCTTTCAACTCAGCTTTCAGGTGACTCCAGGTTCAGCACTTTAATTCTATCCGCAGCACTACCTAGCTTTGAGGAGCACACTGGTAGGGGCTCATGAGCTCAAACCCACTAAGTCCCTTAGAGCTTGAGGGAGTAGCCCTTTGGGAATCCACCTTGTAAGAACAAGTTGGAAGAATACTGAAGAATGAGTGTTACATCTTCTCTGGGCCAAACATCCACAGTTCCTTCCGTTGATCTTCAGGGCAAATCTCAATCTTGCTCTAGTCATTGAAAATGAAGGAGCTCCTATAATTATTCTGGGAAATAAGCCTTGCCCAGTAGGTAGGTTAATTCTAAGTGGCCCCTCATGGTTGGGACTGGCACTATGTTATACCCAGAATGATGAAAGGAGCTGGTGTCCTTTACAAATGTTCTGATCTGGGATAAACAGATCCAGATACCATTGAATGTGTTAATCACGAATTGGATAGATAAGGTTGAACACCGTATTTAATTGGTATAATTCCTCTGGTGTTCAGGGACTTCATGCATAGACTCATCATTAGTTCTTGCAGTGTCTTCTTCCTTCCCCTTGAAATTCCTTGCTCCTCTTCTTTCCCTTCTCCCTTCCCCCAAACAGTTCCTTCTAGTCTAACAAGACCATATCATATGACATAACAGAGTTGTTTATACTCTTGGTTTTTGGAGTATAGTTTGAAGTGTTGTTTTGTAGTATTGTCAGAATCACAGAATTTTCTAACAGAAAAGGATCTAATTCAACCCCTCATTTTATAGATATGAAAACTGAGGCCTAGAGAAAGGAAGTGACTCACTGGTAATACAGTGCTTTAATGGCAGAGCTGAGACTCTTAACTCTGCTCTCTACTGTTTCTGCTACTGCATCCATCAGGCATGGAAAAGACTTTCGTTGTTTCCTCAGTTTAAAATATATTCATGAATATCAGGCAAAAGTGCCGCATGGAAAAACAAACAAATTACAAACTTTTTAAGATTGAATCACAAGATTTTTAAATATTTGCTTTTATGTTCTGGTCACCCTTGCATTTAAATTTGTAGAAAAGCTCCTGGGAATTGCTTGGTTGTTTTGTGGGCAAGACAGATTTGCAAAGCAGGGAATCAGGTTTATGAGTATGTGTGGTACAGTAAGATCAAGGAAAGTGACACTGATTTAATTACTTATATCTCTGAGGGAAATGGGGAAAATCCAAAGCTTTGTTGTTTAGTGGATTATACAATGAGAACTAAAAGGGACCTTTAACTGGAGGCAGAACTGAGATCATCTGGTACAATTCTTTCATTTTAAAAGAATTCAAGAACTGAAGCCCCAGAGAGATTTAGTGTCTTGGAAAACCAGGATTCAAATTGAGGACTTCTGATTTCAAGCCCAGCACTCTTTGTACTGTGCCATCTTTAAGTTGACAAGGATTTATTTGTTTAGCCCTTATCTGAAGCAGTGAGGATTGGCCCACACAGAGTCTCTTTGGGAGAGACAATTCAGTTCATAAATACTTGTTAAATGGTCACTGTCTGAAATGTACTGTTCTGATAAACAGGATACAGGCCCTTATCTGAAGGAGTTTACAGTCTATTATAACAAAGTGATATACACAAACAACTAAGATACAAGGAAAATGAGATGAGGATAAAGGAGAGGCACAGGCAAAATGCTATCAAACATTCAAGGAGGGAGAAATCATTTTCAATTGAAGATTCAAGGAAGACTTACTGGAGGAGGTGGCCACTGAATTGATCCTTGAAGGAAGGGAAGGACTTGACATAGGGAACCATAAGTTAATCTGCTCTTGTTCTGTATTATTTTAATGCCAGCCTAGGTAGTATGAATTATAAAATCATGGAGTTTGAAAAAAAAGAACAAACAGAGGACATTTCATCCAACCTTCTGCTTGATATATGAGTCTTCTCTACAATACCCCTAAGGAATGATCATCCAGCCTTTTCTTGAATACATCCAGTGAAAGGGAGCTCATTACCTATCAAGTTAGGCACTAATCAGTCATGGCTACTGTTGGGAAGATTGCAAAATCTTCATTTTCAGTAGTTTCAGTTCAAAACAGCAAGTATTTGTTGTAAGGCATTTACAGACTGATCTAAGTGTTCTAAGAAGTTCTTCTTTGTATTGAGCTGAAATTTCCTTCTATATACCTCCCTCCTTCAGGTCCTAGTTCTCCTCTTTGGGGATTTAAGTCTGATCCCCTCCCACATGATAGCCAGCGTCTTAAGACTTTTAAGAGAGCTTCCATGTTTTCTACGCTCTCCAAGCTGGTCAGATGAAATCTGAAATGTTATGTTTTGCTTCAGGGGGCTATCTTGAGCATGAACATTGAAAAATTATAGTACACATAGAAGATGGTGACCAAAAGGAGCAGAAAATGCAAAACTACCAAATAAACGACAGTAGAAAACAATAAGGAATGTTTAGTCTGGAGAGAAGAAGATGGGAGATATGGAAACTGTCCACATTTTTAAGGGGAGTACACACATCATATGGTAGAGGAATTAGATTTGCTTTTCATCACTCAAGAGTATAAAACCAATTGCCAGAAGTTACAAGGAATCTCATTGCCTAATTCTATGGTGAGTTAGTCAGTAAACACCTATTAAGTGCCTATGATATGTCAGGTGTTGGAAATAAAAGGATAGTTCCAGCCACTAAGGAGCTCGTAATCTAAAGTGGGAGACTACATGCAAACAAGCTACACATAAAATAAATTGGAGTACTCTGTCACAAGAAATATCTGTAGAGGAGTTGGATGATCATCTTTCAGGGATATTCATCCATCATCTACCTACCTATCTATCTATCTATCTATCTATCCATCCATCTATTATCTATCTATCCACCCACCCACTCACCCTTCCATCCATCCATCTATCCACCCACCCATCTATCTATCTATCTCATAGAAGAAATTTCTACATAGTGAGGAAAAGTCTATTAGATGACCTCTAAAAGCCTTTGTATCTAATAAAGTCATAGAATCTTAATCTATGTTATAAAATGAAAGCACCAGACTCTAGTCATGCAGCTTGGTGGCAAGTCTATACTCAATCACCATGCAATGTAACTTTAGGAAACTTCCTTTGTCTCTCTCAGCCTCAGTGTCTTCAGCTGTACTTTCTCTGCCTCTGCCCACATGTCATATAGGCCAAGATGCTTTAATGCTTTGAGGAAAGTGCTATCTAAACCAACATAAAAGAAAGACCACTGGTCTAGAAATTGGAGAGCTTGAATTTTTAAGACTTGGCTTAGATACTTCCTAGATGTGGGATCTTGGGAAGATCACTTAAAATTTCTGGGCCTCAGTTTCCTTATCTGTTCAACAAGAGAGTTAGGTTAGATGATTTCTAAAGTCCTTTCTAGCTTTAGATTTATGAGTCTAATGATATCCCATAAGCATCAAATTAGTATAGGGTTTGTCATATATTGGAAGTTTAATAAATAGTGGTTGGGTGAATGGTAACCTTAAGTCCTTACAATATATTAAAATCCTGAAATTGTTTACAGAATATTAAAGTATGTGGCATGATTTTAATATTAAGCATTTTAACCAAGTTGTCAAAAGTTATTATGTGTATTCCACACGTAATAATCCTCAATTAACCAATAATCCTCAATTCCATTTGCAAATTTTTCCAGACCAATGAAATGATATTTCATTATATTTATTGGATACTTTAATGGTGAGTGGAAGTGAATTCTCAGCTTGATTGGAAAGAACAGCAGAGGACCACACAGTTGCATGTTTATGGAATTTTCGGACCTTGAAGCACCACCAAAATTTTAGTAGGCCACAACCCATAACAAAGACCACACAATACTCCCATGAAAAGTTAAAATCAGTTTTAATTTGTTTTAAAATTCTGCATTGTGAGTCTAACAGTTTGCTACTATGTAAACATTTGTCTTCTATCCTTTTAAATCCTGACTCAAATATTGTCTTCTACATCAAATTTTCCTTAGACTCCTCCCCCAATCAATAAGCTCCCATTCCACTCCAATCTCACCTTCAATTTAGGGCTCATAGACTTAATGCACTTAGCATGGCTTATTTTGTTTTACATTTTTCAGTGTTAATATTATATCCCTTTCTATGATAGCAGAGACGGTGTCTTATTGAAAACTTTCAGTGTCTAGTATCATGCTTTGTGTACCATTTAGTAATTTCAGATTTTTTATTGTGAATTCTGCCTCTAGCTAGGTTTTTCTGAAACTCCCAGCTAGGTTAGCTTGAATTTCAAGTTAATAACTTCAGATTCAGAATGGTGTAATTGGAAAGGGTGTAATGGACCTGAATTCTAGTTCCAGCTTTCCCAATTATTCATTCATTCTGTGACTTGGGGCAAAATTTCCTTCTATAAAATGAGAAGGTATCTTGAGGTCTCACAGTAGTCTGGGATACTTCCTTCTTGCTCTCACAATCTGTGATTCTAGTGATTACTACAGAATCATTTTGCAAGGATGCTTTTCCTTTGACTCTGAGCCATTATTAAGTATAATAGTGTCAGCCTCAAAAATGATTTCCTTTTATCCATAAAGACTAAAGTCAAGATACTAAACAAGTAAATAATAAAAATAAAACAATCAACAAGATTTTATACAAAAGTATTATCCCATCTTATATCAAATATCCAAACATCACATATTCTAGATTCAATACCCTCAAATATTGCCAGAGTCCCTTTCTTGTACATATCGTGCGAAAGTATTATGACAACTGGTTTGTTGCAAGGTAGAATTGGGTGACAGACAAATGCCTTTTTGGTGTCACAAGCTACACATGCATCAGGTTCCTAGGAACTATTGCTCACAAAGTGGAGAAAAATCATCCTCCTGTAGTGGTATCTAATTGCACCAATATCTCAATAGTTATTTAATTTTGGAAGATAATTCTTAAACCAAGACTCCCCTTAAATTTTCTTAAATCAGGGTGACTCCTGATGTAGTCTGTGATATTTCCTTACATATCCTAAATTGTGTTGTCAGTGGTTCAAATTCTTAGGGAAAGTTTATATTTATTGTTTCCTAGAAGTTGTTGAGAAGATGTGTCAAGGTCCATGGGCTCTATCCTTAGAGAAGACTGTTTATATTATTATAGTAATATAATTATAAATTATATAATAATATAATTAAATTACATTAATAAAGAATTACTTGGTATTTTTTGACCAAATTACCCAGGTAAGTGCCAAGGGACTATAGTTTAAGTTTATCATTTAGTGTTTCACAGCAACAGGAATGATTTCATTGTTGTAAACATGAACATTTTCTTTCTTTTTCTTTTTTTTCCTTTTTTGGAGGGAATTGGGGTTAAGTGACTTGCCTAAGGTCACATGGCTAGCTTTTGTGTTAAGTATCTGAGGTCGGATTTGAACTTAAGTCCTCCTCACTCCAGGGCCAGTGCTCTATTCACTGCACCACCTAGCCGCCCTGAACATTTTCTTTTTAATCACAGAAGCTTTACCCATAGGATCACATTATAGATTAGGACTCTCACAGCTAATAATTTATCACTTTTCCCCAAATGCTTCACTGTGGCCCAAATTTAACCCAGAAGCACAGACTTTCAGAGGAACCTCAAAGTCTACTGAATGTAACACAGACCTAATCAATGATCCCTTCCATAACATACCAGAGAAGTAGCCATGTAGGATTTGTTTAAAGTCCCTTAGTGAGTGAGGATTTGATACTTTCTGAGACAGGCTATTGGATTTTTGAGTATCTTTCTTTCTTGGGAAGTTTCCCCTTGTTATATCAAAATTTAACTTTCAGGGGTGGCTAGGTGACGCAGTGAGTAGAGCGTTGGCCCTGGAGTCAGAAGGACCTGAGTTCGGATACGGCCTCAGACACTCAACACACACAAACAAAAACCCAAGTGACCTTGGGCAAGTTACTTAACCCCAATTGTCCTCCAAAAAGCAAAAAAAAAAATTAACTTTCCCTCCCTAACATTTCTATTTATTACTCCTACTTTGGTCATCAGAAGCTGAGCACGGCAAGTCTTATTTCCCCTTTCTTGAGGCATCATTTAAAATACACTAAGACTGCTACTCTACCTTCTTCTTGCTGCTCTCCCCACAACACAGTCTTCTCTTCTCCCATATAAACATTCCTAGTGCCTTCAACCAGTCTTCATTTGCTAGCACTTGAGACTGTTTACCTTCTTGGTTATTCTTCGTTTGGGTGTTCTCCACAGGCTCATAGAATATCAAACCAGGATGGAAACTTAGAATTCATCTGGTCCAACTACTTCATTTTACAGAGAATGTAACTGAAGACTCTTTCTTTTCTTGATGGAGTTCTACTCATCCTTTAATTCTTAACTTTAATTCAGATGCCACATTAATGTTTTCTTTCCTCCCATCATCAACTCTCCACTTTCCTATCAGTAACAATTATATAAGAACTCCTTCATGCACTAACCATAAAACACTGTGAATTCTATCTGTCAACATTGAGGTTTTCTCTTTACTGCAATATAGGTTCTTTACAGGCAGAGACCCAGTCATATCTAAGAGTTGTGTCTCCCTTAGTCCTAGCACTGAATTCTGCTCACATCATATACTCAATAGATAATTGCATTGTATTTGTGTTTCTTGGGGGTCACACAACAGTTTTATAGAGGAGTCAAGACTAGAGTCCAGGTTTCTAGGATTTTCTGTGTCTCCAATAGGGAACAGTGACTTGATTCTAGTTCTAGGAAGGGCAGATACCAATATGGCTACATCCAAATCATTTCCTATTCATTGTGTCACCTCTTATTCTAGGTATACATTTGGATTTGGGGTATCACTAATGACACATCATAATTATCTTGGCTATTTTATGTGGGAAATTGTAGATCAGAAATAATTCCTGACTGCAGCATGAATAGGATGCAGGAAGGTGAGCTAATTGTATCAGAAATGGAGCTATGCTGACATGTCATGGCTTGAAGCAGTTTGGAATAGTGCTGAGAGCTCAAACCTTGGGATTGTAAGACCTGGGCAAGTTCTTGGTTCTAAACTTCTTAGTTGAACAGTTATGTCCAGTCATATAATTTCTCTAAATGTTATTTGTGAAAAAGGGAAATATTTAAACTCATTATGGAGGACCAGTCCAACCAACTACAGAGACAGTCTTTGCTTTGGCAATCAAGTGATACATGTTTTTGTCATAGTGACTCTTGAAACCATCCACTAAGGAGTATGAGCATTAAAATCTTTTTTGGTGAAGAGAATACCCTCATTGATGAAATCATAGTGTTTACAACTGGAAGAGACCTTAGAAATCATCTAACCTGACCTCCTTTTTATAGAAGAGAAAACTGAAGCCAAAAAGGATAAAATGATTTACTCAAGGTCTTGTAGGTAGAGCAGCAGAAACAGGAATATAACCAAAGTCTCCTGACTCCAAATCTAGTGCTTTCTGTCTCACTGTTCTTCTGAAGTTTTGAAATAATGCTCTCATTACCTCTGCCATGTGGTTTTGATAATACAAGTGTTTTGTAATGCATAAAGTATAATTGGATAAACGTTACATAGCTTGTCATATCATAAAGTGATTTCCCTATATATCTCTCTACTATTTTTGCTTAATTGTAAGATAAAAACTCCAATTACAAAGCATTTTGAACCATGTTCCATTTTTGAGTATCTGTGAGGTCAATTGGATTTACCTCGGAATTTAGAGGAGGACTAGGATAGACTGGAATACACCATCTTTATGGGACTTCCTTTGCACCAGGAGGGGTACTAAAAGGTAAGTATTTTACTGAAATGAACTGCTTGACTGGCCAGACTGAGAGAGTGTTGATTAATGGATCAATGCTTGCTTAGAAGGAGATCACCAGTGAAGAGTCCCAAAACAATTTTTGGTTGGTCTTGTGTTATTTTTTTCTTCTTTAACATTTTTTCAATAATTTTAGTAAAAGCCTTGATACCATACTTACCAAAGATACAAAGATGGAAAAGATAGCTAATGCATTGGATAACAGAGGCAGGATCCACAAATATCTTGAGAAGCTAGAACATTGGGCTAAATCTTAAAGGATGACATTTGTAGCAATAAAGTAAATATATATATATATATATATATACACATTGATTTACAAAATAAATTTTTCCATAACAAGATGGAGGAGATGTGGCTAGATTAAAGTATGCTTTGGAAGCCCCAAAAGCTAATGTAATCTCAAGATGAATTAAAATAGGTAAAATATTCATAACTAGCAAAGTGATTGATTGCTCTACTCACAATTCACAGCCTTGGTCAGAACATACCAGGAGTATTGTGGCCAATTCTATATACCACATTTTAAGAATAACATTGATGAATCTGAGTGTGTCCAGAGGCGGATAACAAGTAGGTCATATGGTCATGCCTTATGAAGAGTAGTTGATAGAACCAGGGTTATCTAGCCTGGAAAAGAAAAGGCTTGATGGCAGTAAGGATGGCAGAAATTGTGGGATCCAAAATGATTCAACCTACGATAAAAGAAACTGAGGCACAACTCCAAGCTGATAGCACTTTACTAAAGGGTCTATGGTCCCCTCTAATGAAGTGGACCTTAGAGCTTCCTCATGATCTGAGATACCCCTTTTCTCTAGGACCTTAGTTTTATAGTTCTTGATACCCAGACAATACAGATGAAGCAAACTAAAAATGCAGAAATCCCTTGGTTTATAGACCTTGCCCTCGACCCTCCAGGGAGGTCTACACAAAATACAATTCCCCACTGGTTGACAAATGAGTGGATGAGCAGACCTTGACAATCCTATCTTGACCTTTCAGGAGGTCTTACTGAGCTTGCAAGCAGACATATAGGCTGGGCTGATAAACAGATGTCAAAACATCCATTTGGGCCAAAGAGCCAGTAGAAAGGTAGTCCACAGGTTGACAAATAGCACCACTTGTTGACAAAATTCTCATGGTCATTTCCCCATGTTGGGTAATAGATGAATAACTAGGGGTTGAGGGGCAACAAAAATATCTGGGGGACTTCCCATATCATTGAGTTACCTACACTGTGCTGGGCTGGGTCACCATAACAAGAAAAAACAAGAGTGGAAATCTAGTTATCTTTCTATGAGTAAGCAAGTGAACTTAAGCAAGTCTGCAGTTCAAAGCTCTGGGGCCTAATATATGGAATTTATTTATAATCCCTACCCCTATGCAATTATTTCATACTGATTAATACTGTGAAATAAAATTGGGGACTAATTAATCATCTATCAAAAAATGGCAACTATTTCAATCTGAACCGCTGAGTCATATGAATGACAGATTGGGAAAAGGAAGGGAATAAACAACTATTAAGCTCTGTGTGCCAAACACTGTGCTAAAAGATGTGCAAGCATTGTATTATTTAATTAGGTTACACTTGTGCTTGGCCCCAGTAGCCAGAAGAATTTGGGGTGAAAGTTGAAGAAAAGCAAATTTTGTTCTGAATGTAAGGACAGATTTCTGTATTCAGAAGTGGAATGGAATGTTTGTGAAGGCAGTGGAACTGACCTGTTGGACTCTTTTTGTTCTAGTATGGGTTAGACTGGATGTAATTTGTGATTCTCAACAACTCTAAAATTCTGTGACTCTATTTGTTGTTCAAGTCATTCTCCAAGTCAAGGCTTTGACCTTTTACATAATTAAAATAAACCTTGTTTTATTTCTGATACTCCCTTTAGACAATAGCATTGATGACAATTTCAAGACATTCAGCCATTCAAATATTAATTACCTCCTATGTGCAAATGCAGTGTTAGGTGCTAGAATAACTACAAAGTCTGTCTTCTTGGACCTTGTATGCCAGTAGGGGAGCTAAGATGCATGCATAGATTATAATACATATTGAAGAAATGCATATGGAGAAGAAGTATTTTGAACTTAGATGAGGCATGAATAAATTCTGTCTGAGGAAGAAGATCAAGGAAAGCTTTCTGGAGGAGATGCGATTTGGATCAAGCCTTATAGGGGAGATGAGATACCACCATCCATCAAGTGATCTACAAGAACTTATTAAGTTTCTAATCTCCTGGCCTACATGTTGACGGCAATGTGACATAGTGGATAGAGCCCTGGCCTTGGAGTGAGGAAGACCCCATTGAATTCTCCCTCAGATTCTATCTATGTGATCCTGGGCAAGTTACTCGACTTTGTTTTATTATTTTAAAATGAGGGATAATAGCCCCCATGACTGTGAGGATCCAGTGAAATCACATGTAAAGTGCTTTGCACATCTTGAAACTCTATAAAGAATTGTAGGTGATGATGGTGAAATTACTTGCTATTCATTCCATGCAGTGCTCCATCTCCTGTCCCAATGTCTATGCATTGGATATCTGCACATACAATAGTTTTCTTCTTGGCTTCTTTGTCTTAGAATCCCTGATTTTAAGACTCACTTCAAGCACCACCTTCTTCAGAAGGCTTTTCCTGATCCCTCCCAACAAGAGTGTCCTCAACTCTAAGGCAACCTTCTATGCATCATGTATGTTCTGATTTATATATGTAAACTGAGGACAGGACCTTTTGCTGCTGCTTCTTTTTGTGAGGGTGTGGTTGAGTCCATCAGTTACCACTTAAAGTGAGTGTCTGTATGTAGTGTCCTAATACCTGAAGCAGGTTATAATGTTTCTTTTCCAATTAGACATGGTCTTTAGCCTCATTATGGAAAGAGTCCTTGATCAATTTAGATGCCTTTGGAAGCTGTTAGATTAGAATGTTGCAGAGAAAATGTATTCAAATTGGTTGAGGGAGTTTGGTCACACCTTGTGGGTTGTCTATATAATAGTGACCTATTCAAGACTGAAGGGTATCTGAGTGTCTGGCAGAAGACAGAAACTTCCAGCCAAGACCCTGAGAAGGAATCACTTTGAGGAATAAGGTGGGAAGAAAAACCTTTTGACTAAGGTGTTGGTCTCTTCCCTTTTCTCCCTGCTTTATCTAAAGAAGGACCACATGAACTTTGAAGGACTTCATGATTTTCTGAGAACTAGATAATTTGAATAGGAACAGACAGCAAGGTGGCACAGTGGATAGAGTACCAAGTTTGGAATCAGGAAGACTCATCTTTGTGAGTTCAAATTCATCCTCAGACACTTAACTAGCTGGGTGACCCTAGACAAGTCACTTAACCCTGTTTGTCTCAGTTTCATCATCTGTAAAATGAACTGGAAAAGGAAATGGCAAACCACTCCTGTACTTTTGCCAAGAAAACCCCAAATGGGATCACAAAGAGTCAGACATGACTGAAATGATGCAACAACAACACATTGGGATGCTATCAGTGTCTCCTGGACAGCAACTGGCAACAGAATGTGCATCATGAGTCAAGGAATGACTGGATACTATGAGAAAGGTAAATTCAAGGCTCTCCAAGAATTTCTGCAGAACAGCTACTCTGCTTAAAGGGAAACATCTTGAGACCTCTAGCAAAAAGCCTTCCCTTTTCCATGTGTGCTCTCTAAGCTTGAGCCTACTAGTGCCTGGACCCTCTTTGTAGTGATGGGAGACTATGTCTCAGACTTTTGGATGGAAGAATGTTTTGTGACAATTACACTTCCATAGTAAATATCCATTTCTAAAATCCAATTAAATTCTGGCTAATATTAATTCATAACCTAGGAGGAGGGAGCTTATGAGCTATAATGCCAGAAAGCCATCTTCAACTTAGAGTCCTGAGTAGAGAATGTCATGGCTGCCCTGTGGGAGCATCAAGACATATAGTAGTGAATCTTCTTTAGAGTCATGCCCATTGATTAAAAATATATGACACATTGAACCATTTGAAACTACCAAAGACCTCTAGGGCTTGAACTTTATTTTATGGTGAGGTGGGGAAGAAGAGGAACATATAGATATATAACTTATCCATCCTATTCCCCTCCATTTCCCTTTTGAAATAGAATCCCTCAAAACTATAGATAATGTAGCAGGAGACAAAACAAGTATTCTGTCCTGGGTTTAGAGCCACCATGTAGATTTAGGATTTAGCCATGCTCCATGTAGATTTTAGGATTTAGCTCCTTCCTGTTCTATTGGGATGGTGCCTGCTTATGAGCACAAAATGCTTATCATTTCCCCTTCCCCTGCAGAGAAGCTTCTGCATTTGAACATGTCCCTACTTATCCATCCAGCCTAGTGCTCTTGATTTCAGGAACTTTTTGCAGGTGGGCAGCATGCCATGATTGTTTGTATGCCTGAGCCCAGAATTATTTCCAATGCCATAGCAGTTTTGTCTTTGGTACTATGTTGTCACTGAGCTAGAGGGGGTGGAGGGCCAGGCACCAAAAGGAGTTGTTGTCTGAACATAGTTGCTTGTAAACAGAATTCTTTTCTGCTGTGGTGGTTGAAAGGACTTGCTTCACTTTTAACCCATGCTGTGTTTCAGCTCAAATTGCTTTCTGTTTTGACTCACTGAGACTTGGTTTTTTAGGGTCCAGAATGAAAATTCTTTTCTCTTGAAGCAGTTGGCTGTGGGTGGGGGGTAGGAGTTCGAATGGTAAGGAGAGTGTTTTTATTAAATGGGCACTATCTAGGTTGAATATGAAGTGTCCTTTTGAGGCAAAAATCCTAAAGGCTCCCACAGAAAATCCTGAGTAAAAGCAAATATAAATCAAGATCTCCTGTGCAAGGATCGTATATTAGATCTTACATTAGACAGAGTTTCCAGCAGAATTCAAATACCTTGGAAGGACAATGGCACCAGTATCAAAAGTAGTTCCTAAAGGAAAGGACGTCTTTAATAATCACCAGTATTTATTAAGCATCTACTATATTCCAAGCACTGGGGAGACAAAGAAAGGCAAAAACAGCTCCCTTCCTCAAGGAACTCATATTCTAAATGGAGGAGTCAATGTGCAAGCAACTATACACATAATATGTATTATGTGCATATATGTATGTATACACATATACATACATATATAATGTATAAATATACCCATAATTATATATATGCACACACAACATAAATATGTATATATAATTTATATGTATATATATTATACATACTATAAGGGTATGTATACATATATATGTATATGTGTATATGTCTGTACATGTGTACACACTAACAGACACATATTTTAGAGGTAATTGCAGAAGAAAGGTAGTCAGGGAAACAAGAAAGGCCTCCTGAAGAAGGTGAAATTTTTTTTTTATATATATTTGAAACATTTAATGTTATGACATCAAATTTCAGATCCATTTCCTTCCTCCCTTGTCACCCATTCCCTCTTGGGAGATAAGTAATTCAGTATATGTTGTACATGTCTAGCTATGCAAAACATTATTATAGTAGATATATTGTACAAGGCTACTTATACTTCCCTCCCACACATCCCACCCCCCACCTGGTCCATTCCCTACATGATCCTGTCCCTCTTTTATAGTGGGTACTTCCAACCTCCCCTCACCCCAAGGATGCCCTCCCATCCATCATCCCTCCTCCCATCCCCCTTCTCCCTATCCTGCTGAAGGTTGAGATATCCCATTTACTATGTATGTCATTTTCTCCCTGAATCAAATTCAGTTTGAATGTGTTTTTGCCTTTTTAGCCTTCCTTATTCTCCCCCTCTTTTGCAACCACTTCCACTTGCTTATTCTGCATGGGATAGTTTACACTACCCTGTCTCTCCCCATCTCCTCTTGCCACTTTCCTCTCTCACCTCATAATTTCATCCCTTGAGTATTCTTCCTTCCCAACAAATTCAACTTATGCCCTCTATCCATATATAACTGTAACCATATACACACACATTCACATATGTATTCTTAAGACCACACCCCCTTCTTCCATTATTTTCTTTTTTTTTTTTTAAAACAAATACTTTATTAACTTCTGTTTTACATCATTCATTTCCGCCAGATTTTGAGTTACAATCATTTTCCCCCCATTATTCCCCTACCCAACCTCCCAGAATAGCAGTCCCACAAGATATCGCTTCCTCCAATCTGCTCTCTCCCTTACCTTCTCCCATACCCCCATCGACTTTTCCATTAGAGGAAGATGAATCTTTGTGTCCCAATGCCTGCACATCTTATCTCCCAATTATAGGCAAAAGAGTATTAATAATAGTATTTATATATATATTTGAAACATTTAATATTACGACCTTGAATTTCAGATCCATTTCCTTCCTCCCTTGTCACCCATTCCTTCTTGGGAGATAAGTAATTCAGTATATATTGTACATGTCTAGCTATGCAAAACATTATCATGGTAGATATATTGTACAAGGCTGTTTATAATTCCCTCCCACTCATCCCACCCCCCACCTGGTCCATTCCCTACATGATCCTGTCCCTCTTCTATAGTGGGTACTTCCAACCTCCCCTCACCCCAAGGATGCCCTCCCATCCATCATCTCTCCTCTCCTCCCCCTTCCCCCTATCCTGCTGCAGGTTGAGATATCCCATTTAGTATGTATGTCATTTTCTCCCTGAACCAAATTCAATGTGAATGTGGTTTTGCCTTTTTAGCCTTCCTTATTCTCCCCCTCCTTTGCACCCACTTCCCCTACATGAGATAGTTTACCCTACCATGTCTCTCCCATCTCCTCTTGCCACTTTCCTCTCTCACCTCATAATTTCATCCCTTGAGTACTCTCCCTTCCCAACAAAATCAGCCTATGCCCTCTATCCATATATAACTGTAACCATATACACACACATTCACATATGTATTCGTATGACCACACCCCCTTCTTCCATTATTTTCATAGTGAGAAAGATATCGTCAGTCACAGTTATTGCTTTTCCATATAGGAATGTAAATAGTTCAACTTTGATAAGTTGCTTTTGATTTCTTTTCCCTGATTACCTTCTCAGGCATCTCTTCCTTCTTGTGTCTGGATGTCAAATTTTCTATTCAATTCTGGTTTTTCCTCAAGAATGCTTGAAAGTCCTCTATTCCACTGAATGACCATATTTTCCCCTGAAACAAAATACTCAGTTTTGCTGGGTAGGTGACCCTTGGGTTCATTCCCAGTTCTTTTTGCCCTCTGGAATATCATATTCCATGCCCTTCGATCCCTCAGTGTAGAAGCTGCCAGGTCCTGGGCTATTCTGATTGTGTTTCCACAATATTGAAATTGTTTCTTCCTGGCTGCTTGTAGTATTTTCTCCTTGATCTGGGATTCTGGAACCTGGCTATAATATTCCTGGGAGTTTTCTTTTTGGGATCTTTTTCAGGAGGTGATCTGTGGATTCTTTCAACCTCTATTTTGCCCTCTGGATCTAAAACATCAGAGCAGTTTTCCTTGAGAATTTCTTGAAGGGTGATTTCTAGGTTCTTTCTTTGATCATGGCTTTCAGGTAGTCCAATAATTTTAAATTGTCTCTCCTGGATCTATTTTCCAGGTCAGTGGTTTTTCCCATGAGATATTTCACATTGCCTTCTATTCTTTCATTTGTTTTGGATCTGCTTAACAGCATCTTGATTTCTCATAAAGTCATTAGCTTCCATTTGCTCCAGTCTAACTCTGAAGGAATGAATCTCCTCAGTGAACTTCTGAGATTGTTTTTCCATCTGGCAAATTCGACTTTTTAAGGCATTCTTCTCCTCATTGCCCTTTTGGGCCTCCTTTGCCATTTGAGTTAGTCTTTTTTTTAAGGTGTTGTTTTCCTCAGTCAGGCTGTTGACCGTCATTTCATACTTTTCCTGCATCCTTCTCATTTCTCTTTCCAATTTTTCCTCCACTTCTCTTATTTGATTTTTAAAGTCCTTCTTAAGGTCCTCTATGGCCTGCAACCCGCTCATGTTTTCCCCTGGGGCTTTTGGAGCAGGACTTCTGACCTCACAGTCCTTTTCCCGCTCTATGCCCCCAAAATAGGAGTCTAGGGTTGCATTTTTCTGTTTCCTTTGCCTTGGCATGTTGCCACTTAATTACTTGACTTTTCGGCTTGTTGCCACACTATGGCTTTAAGGCCAGATAGAGGAATTTTCGTCCCGAACGTGTGGGGGGCAACTTCCGTTTCTGGCAAGCTGTAAACCCACCCACGACTTCCACCCTAGATCACAATCCAGATCCAGGGAGGTTAAAGCAAGAGCGATTACCCCCCCCAAGACTGATCGCTGGATCTCCCTACAAATTTGCAGGCTGGGAGCGGGAGCTGCCTCTGAAAACTACAAAATAGTGTTTGTCCTCAGTGGCTTCTAGCCCCCAGGGGAGGGAGGCGACGCATTCCCTAATACCAGTCCCAAAGTCCATAGGAAACTAACCTCTTACTTTGTCCTAGGCAAGTCTATGTTGATAATTCTGGAGTCAGCCACAGCTCCTGGTGTTCTGGGGTTCCTCCAGCTGGCTGCTGGCCCTGCCACCCTGGGGCTAAAACCTCAGCTCATGCGGACCTGGGCTCGGCTCGGCTCCTACGCTCTGCGCGCTGCACGTTGCCAGGTCCCAGACCACTGAGCTGGTCCTTCCTGCAGGGCTGCTGGGCTGTCCTCAGCGGGAGTTTAGCTTCTCTGTGTCGTTCTGTGGGTGCTGGGGCTCCAGAAGTTGTTCAGAGTCCCCTTTTACATCGTTTGGGGGGAATGTGGGGGCAGAGTGGCTTGGATGAGCTGTTTCTACTCCGCCATCTTGGCTCCGTCCAGAAGGTGAGATTTGAACTGAGTCTTGAAGGAAGCTGAGACCCAGAAGTGAGGAGGGAGAACAATCTAGGCATGAAGGACAGCCAGTGAAAAGGCTAGGAGAATGCTAATGATCACACCCACTCATGGAAAACATACTGTACACATAAATGGATAAAATGGAGCAGAAGACTAAGTTTTTTTTTCAATTTATTTATTTTATTTATAGTCTTCAACCTTCATTTCCACAAGATTTTGAGTTGAAATTTTCTCCCTGTCTTTCCCTTACCCCCACCCCAAGATAGCAAGCCTACTGAATACCCCTTACCCCAATCTGTTCTCTTTTATATCTTCTCCCAATCCCCCCTAACTTTCTAGTAGGGCAAGATGGATTTCTATACCCCAGTGTCTATATATCTTATTTCCCCAGTTACATATAAAAAAACAATTTGTTTTTACATTTGTTTTTAAAACTTTGATTTCCAGATGCTTTCCCTTCTTCCCTCCTCACCCACCCCCACTGGGAAGACAAGCAATTCAATATAGGTTGTACATGTAGTTATGCAAAATGTTTCCATAGTAGTTATATTGTGAAAGACTAACTATATTTCCCTCCCCCTACTTATTTTATTTTCTACTTTGACCCTGTCCTTTTTCAAAAGTGTTTGCTTCTAACAACGCTCTCCCCCAATCTGCCCTCCCTTCTATCATCCCCCGCCTCTTATCCCCTTCCCCACTACGTTCTTGAAGGGTAAGATACCCAATTGAGTGTGTTATTCCCTCATTAAGCCAAATTCAATGAGAGTAAGGTTGACCCATTCCCATTCACCTTCTTACTCTTCCCCTCCACTGTAACAGTTTTGTCTTGTCTCTTTTATATGAGATAGATTACCCTTTTCTATCTTTCCCTTTCTCCTCCCAATATAGTACTCTCTCACCTCTTAATTATTTTTTAGATATCATTCCTTCATATAGCACTGAATTGACTTCTGGTTTAATTTATAGCAAGAATACGTATTTGATTCAGTTCCTTCAGGATAACATCAACTTATTGTCTTTTGGACAGAGATGTGAGCATCTAGAGTACTGAAAGTTAAATTAATGATTGAAAGTGGTTGAGAACAGCAGTTACTTATTCGTTCTTTCTTTTTTTATGCTTTTTTTGGTAGGGCAATTGGGGTTAAGTGACTTGCCCAGGTCACACAGCTAGTAAGTGTTAAGTATATGAGGCCAGATTTGAATTCAGGTCCTCCTGACTCCAGGGCTGGGTGCTCTATTCATTGTGCCACTGAGCCAACCCTATTAGTTCTTTCTCAAAATTATGTAATGGGATATTGAGCAGCAAATAACTGCCTAATTATGTTACAAACATAATTTTCATAAGACAAGCACATGATTGTTTGAAGCATTATAGGTTTGTTTCTACAGTAAAGTGAAATTGTTGTGATTGTTATAATTCTAAAATTTTATTATGAGTGCTATCCTGGTTTATCCTGGTTGTTCACAACTCATTTTATTGTTGTTGTTATAAGGGCTTTATTGTTGTCCAGTCATTTCAGTCATGTCTTACTCTCTGTGGCCCCATTTGGGGATTTTTTTGGAAAAGGTACTGGAGTGGTTTGCCATTTCCTTTTCTAGATGAGGGAATGGAGGCAGACAGGGTTAATTGACTTGCATATAGGCTCACATACCTAGTAAGTATCTAAGGCTAGATTTCAGTTCATGAAGCTGAGTCTTCATGACTCCAGACCTATCCTGATTTCAGGGCTCTGTCCACTCTGCCACCTAGCTGCCCTGTAAGGGTTTAATGTAACTAAAAAATTGGAATCCACTGCTGTAGGATTCTTAGAATTTTCCCTTTTTTCACAATTTTGCAATATCGTTATGGAAATGAAAGGGATCTGAGCAGACTAAAAAATAAGAGTAGAAATCCATGCCACATAAACTAGGCTAGTTTTTTTCTTTAAAAGACAGTAATAACATTTTTGAGACTCGTTTGGTCTACAGATTGATTGGCATTCCTCAGACATAACAGACTACTGTATGGGTCAGCATGCCCTCCTCACCTATAAAAACAGTTATATCTACTAAGACTGGTAAGTCTCTGTCACATAGGCTAAGATAGTTTTTTTCCCCCTAAGAAGCAGTGATACCATCTTTGAGACTTGGTCCACAGAATGGTTAACATTCCTAAGACTTGACAGACTGCTATGTGTGCACCTTCTTGGCTGAGTCCCCATATTGAGAAAAGAGAGCTGTGTACTGCTGGACCTCTGTCAAACCTTTGCTGAATATATGATCCATGAATGTCTCATTTTGTTCTAATCCTAAGTATTTACCATCACATTGGCCTAAATCAGGCTTGACCCAGAGCAGCCTCTCTCTGCTTTTTGTTAGTCTGGTTCTAGGACAATTGACAGAGTCAGTTGCCAGGGTTTAAAAGCTTCCATGCTTGGTCGAACATACCAGAACTCGCAGCCCAGTAGCATTAACTTTGAGAACTCAGAGACTATTTTCACAGGTGATGAGACTTTGAAATATTGTGAAAGAAGATATGATAGATATTTATTAAGAACTTAGGGTGTGCAGAGTAATTTGGCAGGCTCCCAGTGGAAGTTTGGATAAAGCCTAGTCCTTACTTTCAAATATCCTACTGTGTATGTGGGGGATTAAGACAATGATATTGATATAACTTAATATCACAATTATTGCAGTTGAGAGTTACAAAATAAAGTGGTTGGCAGGTCATGGTGGAGGGAGTTGGGAGGAAAGTCTATTAATGTCAGATCATGAAAAGTTGTATAGAGAACAGATTTTTAAAATAGCCTTAAAGAGAAAGAAACTATCAGCTGGATTTATTTTGATTTTCATTGGTACATGCCAATCACACCCAACTCTGATTTACCCACTAATATATTTGGTTTTTGCTTTTTGGAGGCAGGGAAGCAGGGTAATTGGGGTTAAGTGACTTGCCTAAGGTCACATAGCTAGTAAGTGTTAAGTGTCTAAGGCCAGATTTGAAGTCAGGTCTGCCTGACTCCGGGGACAGTGCTCTATTCACTGCATCACCTAGCCGTCCCCCTAACATATTTCTTAATGTGATTTTTCCAAACTAATTTCCTTGAGTTTCCAACTTAGACCCTTACTTTCCAGTGAGCAGATGACCTGGCCCTTTGTCTTGTGCTCCCTTATCACCTTTCATCTTCAGACCTTTCAACCTCTCTATATCTTTACCAATCCAAATGTCTTTACTTATAGTCACAGAGGATACTCTAGCCTTCCTGCTTATTAAAGTTAACTTCTCCACTTTTGGTCTTAAGGCCATCTTGTTCTTGTCCCCTCTAGGATGTTGTTTTATCAGGAATTGCTTAGTGTCACTCCATCTTCAATATCACTCTTTCAATGGGCTCTTTCCCTTCTGCCTACAAATATTTTTAGGTACCAATAGCAAGGACAAGAACTCTTTCATGCTATAATTCTTTTTCCCCCTTCACTCCTAAGCTTCTAAAATGAGTAGCCTACAATCAGTGCTACTGTTTCCTTACCATCTCTTCATTCCTCAACTCAATTTGGCATCCATCTCTATTATTGTACTGAAGCTGCTCACTCCAAAGCCACTTGTGATCAGTAAGATGCCTTTCCTCCAGTCTTTTATTTTGTTGACCTTCTGCTTCTTGATATTGTTTTCTCTCTTAGCTTTCATGCACTTTTCTGTCCTGATCTTCTTAGCTGTTTGATCACCCCTTCTCAGTCTCCTTTGCTGTTTTATTTTCCTCTTCTTTTTTCCTAGTAACTCTCACAACTATATCCCTTGTTTTTTTTTTCTTTATACTTTCTCCACTCTTTCACTGGGAGGCCTTTTGTATTACGATGGCTTCGATTATTACGGTTATGGAAATGTCCCTATATTCAGTCATTCTTCTGATCTTGATCTCTCGTTCTGAGTTTCCAGGTGTCTGCTGTACATTTATATTTTGGATGATTTATTGAATGTTCTGGATAAGGATTAGCCAAAATGGCAATCAATGTGGAATGGAGAACTACTTACATTATTGAAATAATAAATGCATAAATTGACATATCATTACTGTGTAGCATGGTACGTAGAAGACAAAACATTACATTTTCCTGAAACAAAAAGCACTTGCTTTTTATCTCTCTTGATAAGAGAAGAAAAGATGTTAAAACCACCAGTAGATCTTTGTAATAGCTAAAGTGCCATATTAGTCCCAGTATAGGCTTTGATGTTAAAATGAGATTGGTTTTATAAGAATGCATTGGAAAATAATTTATATGTATATGAAAACTTGTGTTTCCTTCAATTCAAATTAAAATGTTACATGTTATTATAACTGTTCTCTTTGTCTTCATCAAATTTGCTTTTTTGCTATAATTGCATCAATTACAGGCTGCACTGAGGTTTCATAGGAGCCAAGTGATGAGGTAAAATCACAACCAATGAAGTGTATTGTCTTGTGGTCCAAGATGGAATTTAAAATTTTTCTTTTTCTGACTCTTTCCCTTGCTTTCTTCAGTGGGGTATA
Organism: Gymnobelideus leadbeateri; assembly: GCA_011680675.1. Taxonomy (NCBI): domain Eukaryota; kingdom Metazoa; phylum Chordata; class Mammalia; order Diprotodontia; family Petauridae; genus Gymnobelideus; species Gymnobelideus leadbeateri. Next base: position 350,184 of record WOXC01006158.1, read on the forward strand.
GGAGAAGGAACCCTGCACTAGGAGTGAGAAACCTTTCCTTTGAATTCTTGCTCTGACACTGATTTCATGTAATATCATAGTCCATTTTTTAATCTCTTTGAGTTTCAGTTTCCTTTCCTATGAGAGGGGGATAATCATACTTGCAGGATTTGCCTTATAGGGTTTCCCTGAGGAACACATAAGATCATGGGTTTCTAAATATGCTGGGTAAACATAAGCTATTATCAAGGATTCCCTCCTTTCCTTCCTTCTGACTGACTTAACTGGAAGATATTATAGAGTACATCTAGTACACCTGCTCATTTCACAAATGAGAAAATTCATTCAAAAGAGAGCCAAAGGTCATGAATTTTCTCTGCCTCTTTCCTTTCATTTTTTCCTGCACACTTAGACTTTCTCTGTTTCTCTCTCTCTTCTTTCTCCTTTTCTCTCTCTCCCCCTCACTCTGTCTGTCTGTCTGTCTGTCTGTCTCTCTCTCTCTCTCTCTGTGTGTGTCTCTCCACCCCTCTCCCTCCTAGTTATGATATGATCTTACAGAGATAAAAGTGTCTAATGAAAAAAAGTTGAAAAAAATGTCATCTTCCCTTCTTAAGGTGCAGGGACTTCTGACTTCCAATGATCATCCTGTAGCTTCTGCATAAAGGAAAGTGAAGATTCACCATTCTTCTTGTTGTCTTTATCCCAAACTCAGGCTTAGTGTGGGCACACATTTGGAAAGTGTCTGGGCAGTTGTTGAAATCTAGAACTTTTACTGGCACCTCAAAATGGTCTAGTGATACTTTTCTTGAAAATTGTCATTTCTTGATGTCAAGCCATTTCTGCCTGATTCTGTTGCTCAGCATTTCACTATCTGTTTTTATGTAGCTGACTTTGAAGGGGATATCCCCTTCTGTGGGAAAATATGCACTTGTTGTCCAGCTGCTGGGGAAAAACAGTCTGGGGCATTCTTTCTCATCTGGACTTTTCATTTTGTAGGTTCAGGCATGCATTTAAAATACAAATAAAACACAGCAGGAATCCCTGAGAAGTATGGTATTGAAGGGTAAGGTTTCATATCCTGAAAGTTTCGGGAAGAGAATTTCACATTTTTGATTGCTTTGGAGCTTTCCTGAAAATACCTTCCACAGCTGAAGAGGAGCTTCTAACTCTGGCAAGATTCAGTTCAGTGCACTAGACGTGGAGGGATTGAGCCAGACAGTGTTGCAAGCACTGTGAATGCTGATGAACCAAGTTCTCTGGCTACCTAATCACCTAATTCATTATGTTCAAGAATTCATAAAAAAAAAAGCTGGAACATGCTTTCAACCCTAAATCTTTCTTTTTATTGCTAAGGAAACTGAGGCTCAGAAACGAGAGCAATTTGTCCATGTTCATAATGTATTATTCATCCAAAGAGTATTTTAATCAATTATGCTGTGCTATGGTTCCAAAGGTATTGACATTCAAGGACCTGACATTCTGTGGTGTGATAGGTGAAACTAGGTCATAAGTCTCATAGATCTTCTGACTCCAGTTGAGAGGTGAGGCATATACACGCAACTATACTAGAAAATAAAGTGTGAAAAATGGACAAGAGGAGGTATGAATATGGGCGTTATGAAAACTAAAGAGGGAAAGCTCCTATCTTGCTTGGGAGGTGGGGGAGCAGGGTCAGGGAAACCTTCCTGGAGAAAATGGCATTTTGTGCTTCACCTAGAAAGATGGTTAGAATTTCAATGGATGCAGTCATTTAGGGGAGGACTGGTATAGGGAAATAATATTAGCAAAAATATAGGGGTATGAAAATAGAATACATTTGAGAGATGGTAAGTAATCTAATTTGTCCATAGTGTAGAATACACAAAGGAGAGAAACTTGAAATAAAGCTCAAAGATGAAGCTAGAGATATATTATTGGAGGAACTTAACAATATTTTGCTTAATTATAGTATTAATTAGGGGCAGCCAGGGGGCACAGTAGATAATACTATCAGACCAAGCATCAGAAAAACCTGAGTGATCTCAGAAACTTATTAGCTATGTGACCTTGAGCAAATCACTTAACCTCTGTCTGCCTCTGTTCCCTCATCTGTAATATAGGGATAATAATAGCAAGTACCTCTCAGGGTTATTGTAATAATAAAAATTAAAAATAATTATAGTACCTAGCACTTAACACAGTGTCTTAAAGTTTGCAAAGCATTTCAGAAATATGTATAAAGCTCTTTGGAAAACCTAACAAGTGCTAGCCATTGTAGTGGTGTTATTATTTTTCATCTTTATATAGTAAGCACATACTACAAAAATAAAGTTGTATTCCTTCCCACAGGCAAAAATGGCAATAAGAAAAGTGAAAAGACCAGGAATCATGACAAGGTTTCAAATGGAGACTACAGATCCCAAATTGTTTCTGAAGACGTCAGAGAAAGTAAGTAAAGAATCTTTGCCATATCCCCCCCTTCCACCTCCGTGTTCCCTGTATGGGTAGTGATTAAATGGCTGGAGCCCTTGTAGAGAACTATTCTTAGTCCATATAGTGTAGAATCACATGGAATAATCAATCAGACACTGATTATGATTGTGATGCTTAGTCATTTGCATGTGCTATTATTTTGATTTGTTTTGCCTAGGTAAATGCCATTTTTCATATGAAACATATTTTCATATTTGCTATGTTGAAAAAGAAATTATCCACAAAATACTAAGAAAAATACAGTAAGAAAGCATCCTTCCATCTGCACTCAGAGTGCAACAGTTCTCTCTCTGAAAGTAGGTGATATTTTTCATCATGGGTCTTTTGGAATTACTTTGGATCATTGTCTTGATTAGAATAGCTGTCTTTTACAATTGATCTTTTTTTTTTTTTTTTACAATATTGCTGTTACCATTTGCAATGTTCTTCTCACTTCACTTTGTTCATATAAATCTTCCCAAGTTTTTCTGAAACCATCCCACTCATTATTTCTTCTAGCACAATACTACTCCATCACAACCATATACAACTGTTGGTTCAAGCATTCTTCAGTTGATTGGCATACCCTCGATTTTCAATTCTTTGCCACCACCACAAAATGAGTTGCTACAAATATTTTTGTACAAATAGGTTCATCAAACACTAGATTCATTAAACATTGGATCACCATGATCATTGATTACAGTATATTGTTTACATAACCTATTCCACTGATTTATTACTGTTCCTTAGCCAATAGCGGATTGGTTTGATGACTACCACTTTGGAAAGTAGTTCCTTTCTATATAGTAACGTAGGGTTTTTTGATGTTTTGTTCTTCCAGATGAATTTAATTATTTTTTTCTAGCCCTACAACATAATTCTTTGGTAATTTGATTTGTATGGTACTAAATAAGTAAAATACCTTATGTAGACTTGTGACTTTTATCATATTGTCTCAGCTTGAGCAATTAATATATCTCTAATTATTTAGATGTGTCTTCATTTGTATGAAGAGTATTTTGGAACTGTGTTCATGTAATTCCTGGGTTTGTCTTGGCAGGAAGACTCCCAAGTATTTTACATTGTCTCCAGTTATTTTAAATGTAATTTTCTCTTTCTAGCACTTCCTGCTGGGTTTCATTAGTGGTATATAGAAATGCTTGCAGTTTATGTGATTTATTTCATATCCTGCAGCTTTGCTAAAATTGTTAATTATTTCAATTAGTTTTCTCATTGATTCTCTAAATATACCAAGATGTATCTGCAAATAGACAGAGTTTCGTTTCCTCATTGCCTATTTTTATTCTTCCAATTTTTTCTCGTCTTATTGCATTAGCTAGCATATCTAATTTAATAGTGAATAATAGTGATGGTGATGATGGACAGCTTTGCTTCACCCTTGGTGTTATTGGGAAAGCTTCAAGTTTATCCCCATTATAGGTAATGCTCTCTAGGCACTGCACTGCCTAGGTACACTACTTTGCCATGTGATGTCTGTGAAAGTACTCAACAGAGGTATAAACCATGAACTTTGAGAGTTCTGAGGAAAGAACAATGATTGGGGGAATTGAACAGCTCATGGCCCTGCTCCATCTTTGACTTGTTGCTCCAGCTTATATCCAGTATAGATTACCCTTAGGGTTCAAGGCCATTGAAGAAGCTGGAGGTTCTCTCTTTTACATCTGAAGAGTAGGTGGAAGGTCCAGAAAGCCTGGTCCAGAACAATAATATCTGGTCCTCTGATGGGTAGGAATATGGTTGATGATCCCTGACCTCTAAGTAAAGTGAAAAGAGGAGAAATAAAATGTTTAATAGCAGGAAAATGACCATAGGCAAGCTAATTACTTTCTCTATTGTTTGGTTTCTTCATATCTCCTTTTTTCTCACCTCTTCAAATACAGAGTTTGTGCCAGAGGATCAATAAGGTCCCTTCCAACCCCGTCACCCCATCTAGGAATTCCATTCTGGAGAAAAGCAAGCAAGGCATTTAAACAGAGATGAACTGATTGGTAACTAGTTGACTGGGACTTTCATATATGTGCTGGCATATAGCGATCCAGATGCAATTTCAGAATCAAGGAAGGTGCTGATGTCAAGTGCCCATCAGTATATCACCCCCCATTTTATTGGTAGTCAAGCACCAATACATACTTTGCCTTCAAATGCAATTGTTATTTCCCCTTAATGGAATTGTAAACCATTGGAGGCTCAATGGGTATAACCTTAAAACCTCTCTGAAGTAATAGACTGTGAAGTAGCAATTAATGGACTGTTTTCACATAAGATGAGTTGACATGGTCTTTGTTCATTCAGTAAATGCTATGACAGCTTGTTACATCTGGCATATGATTTCAGGCATGTATCTGATTCCATTTGTAACTGGTAGGAGATAAGGGAGAAACTGGGAGAACTGAAGGCATTGATATGTTTTGCACAGATTGCTGTTAAGGAAGTGTAAGAAAAGGAATTGGCAATAGAGGTGTGGCTTTGAAGCCAGAAGGACCCTGGGTGGTAGGGATGGAGGACATTTATTAAACCCCTTGTATGTTCCAAACACTGTGCTAAATACTTTTGAAATAGCTCATTTGATCTTTATAACATGATCCCTATTTTACAGTTGAATAAATTGAGGCCAAGAAAAGTTAAGTGACTTGCCCAAGGTTACACAGCTAGTATGTATCTTAAACTAGATTTGAAATCAGAAAGATTAAGTCTAGGTCCCTAAGTAAACTGGACACAGAGATTTTGAGAGTTGAAAGGACTTCAGAGAGCTTTTTTCAATCCTTTTATTTTTTATAATAGATGATGAAACTGAGGCCTAAAAAAGGTATTATTCTAAGATAATACTAGTTAGTTGTCCTTTGTTCTTGAAGAGGACCAAAATGACATGTCTATGTTAGAGTTAAGATACAGTGTGTGTGACTGTCGCTGATCAGACCAATATAAGCTCAGGATTTTCTACCACAAGTTAGACACAAATAGTTCATATGAACATTTGGGGTGGATTCTCTAAATTTGCACATTCTCATATTTCTTTTCAACTGCTTCAATTCTGCTTTGTTTGTAGAGCCCAGCACCATCTCCGGTGAGGGCACGCCATGCTAGGTGGTCCTGTGCCAGTGAATCCCATGTCACACAATCAATTCCAAAGTTATTAATAGAGACCTTGAGAGTTTCCTTGTATTGCTTCTTCTGAACACTTGCCCTGTGTGAGTTCTCCATAAAATAGTCTTTTTGGCAAGTGTACGTTTTGCATTTGAAGAACGCCCACGTGGCCAGCTCTCTGAAGCAGTTTAAATGATTGCCAATTTAGCTCGAGAACAGACATCAGTGTCTGGTATCTTATCCCTCTAGGTGATCTTCAGAATCTTCCTAAGACGAATCAAATGGAAGCGATTCAGTTTCCTGGCATAGCACTGGTATGCTGTCCATACTTTACAGGCATACAACAATAAGGCCAGCACAAGGCTCTGTAGACATTCAGATTGGTAGTCAGCATAATACCTCTTCTCTCCCACACTTTTCCTTTGGAGTCTCCCGAACACCGAGCTAGTTCTGGCGATGCCTGCGTAACCTCATTACCAATGTGTACATCACAGGAAAGTACACTACCAAGGTAAGTGAACTTATCCATAGCATTCAAAACTTCTCCATTTGCTGTAAATAACTGGCTGATTGTGCCTTTGAGAAATTTAAACTTCATTATGTGTTTGACAACTTTTTGAAGCTTCATGAAAAATTCATTCCTTGTGTTCAAAGCTATGACTCTTGCCTGAAAGTGGCTCCATTTTTTTTTGTTTTGTAACTGTTGGATGAAAAGACTGTAGGAAGTATATTAGATTTGGATTTGGGGGACCTGGGTTCAATTCCTGGCTCCACTGTTTGACCTAGGACAAGTCACCTCAATTGTCCCCTCTGTATAATGGGAGGGTTGTACTAGATGACCTCTTAGGTCACATCCAGCTCTATATCCATGATTCTTTGATTGTTAAGAGGATCTTTTTTTTTTAATCTTTTCATTGTCTTGTGACCTGGATACAGGCAGTGTTAAGTTGATATTAATGGCTCTTTACTAGTACAAATTAAATTTCCCCATAAACCACCTGAGCATTTTAATGATTTCAATGTGTAGGGCTGTGCCAACTCATGGAACTGAGATTTTTGCAAGCCCCGGCCTGAGACCAACAAACCCTGTGCCTGTGTTAGCAATATAATAGTCCCCAAACTGACAGCTCTGGATTTTGGCACATAAACTCTTGTAGTTCAGAGGCTGTGTTCTTAGTATGCTTCTTAACACACAGTGGGAGTGGCAAAAAATGGCTTCTAGTTATATTTTTACAGCCTCAGCTGAACTGAAGCATGGGCTCTGCAGGTCAAAGCCAAGGCACTTGCCTTCAGCATTGACATTCAGAACAAATGAAGCTTTGGGTTTCATAAGATTATTGTGGTTGTTTGGTCATTATTGGTATTGATGGGTTCCTAGGTTAATAGAGCTCAGGGAATCCTTGAGATTGTCTTGTTCCAAACTCACTATTGTTTCAGAGGAAGAGGATTTTAAGACCAAACAGCAGGGGAGGGAAATGGCAGAAGTCAAACCAAGTCTTATTTATGGTCTAATGTTCTTTCTCTTACATTTGGTAATTTAGTCTCCAATTTGGTATTTATTTTTGTTTCTTAAACTTAGAGGGAGGAAGTAACTTTATCAGCCACACAGTGGGTTAGTGGCAGAATCAGGATTCAAACCCACAGCCCAGGGCCATTGTGTCATGCTACTAATGCTTGTTATTTGGTTCTGGCTCTTGTTACCTTGTTGTGAACTTTGTTGACTGAGGAGCAGGGTAGTAGAGAACACATGGAACACTGCATGTAGAAACAGAGATCCTAGGCTTAAACCCCAGCTCGAGTCTTTACCACCTGAGTGACCTTGGGCTACCAATTCACCTCTCAAATCCTCAGTTTCTTTATCTTTAGAATGAATATGAAACTATGTCAAAGGTTCCTTCCCTTTCTAAGTCCTAAAAACTCTCTTCACTGTCATTGTCATCCTAAAGGTTAACATTTGTCTGCCTTGTTAAATAGTGAGCTTATTCTACGTAAGTGAATTTGCTGTGGAGGTAGGAAGCACAACATTTATTAAGCAACTGCTATGTCCTAGGCATCATGCAAAGTGCTTTACAAATATTACCTTATCTGTTTCTCCCAATTGTGGAAGATACCGTCCATGTCCTAAGAAACAGGGAAGAGCTGGCTATTTCTACCAGAGTACTTGGTCATGTAAAATGATGTTCAAAAGATGGAATTAAAAAAAAACTAATGTCCATAAAAGCAAAAGGTAATGTTAACTGCCACTGGCTTTGGAGTACTTTACATTGGCCTAAGTACTTTATAAGGATGCCCTTGGATATCCACAACAATTTTTGTGAGATAGGCACTATTAATATTTCCATTTTATAATCGAGGCAGACAGAAGTCAAGGGACTTGCTAAGGTCACACAGCTAGTAAATGTCTGAGGCCAGATTTAAACTCAGTTCTTTTGGACTCTGGCCTAGCACTCTATTCACCACACCAACTACCTAATCAAAATTTCCCCTATCAAGTGCCAAAACTTTTAAAAATAGAATAAATTTTTGTTGGAAATATTTTTAACAAGTATTAAAAATTTTCATTCCTCCTTAAAGAGAGAATATGGAGCCCACGCACACATGCGCACGCACACACACACACAAGTACTGGAGTTATCACTATGAAATCTATCATTGTATTATGTAGCAATGAAATTCTCTATTTTTATTTTTTCTTTCTCTTTGGCAGATGTCAGGTTATCAGCTATCATTTCTACTTTTGTCATTGCACTTTCCAAAAGCACCACTTATCCCCTTCTCATTTGCCCATTTTCTTTTTTGGGGGGTTAGAAAACAGGATATTAAAATAGTTAGAATAATATGTTGAGTAAGAATCAGTCATGCTCTGAGTGAAAACCTAAGGAAGGAAAAAAGGTGTGGGCTATGTGACTGCTATTTTAGCATACTCAGAAAAATCTTTTAAAAATATATATTTTAGAATGTGTTGTGGAGTTTGGATTATTGGAAGTCTCACCTCTGATTATCCATGACATTGTTTTACTATCATAATTGCCTAAAATGAATCATAATATTAAGATAAGACTGAAATAGATTGCTTTCCTTAAAAAACACTTTGTTGGCAGTCTACCTATCCTGAGAAGCTAAAGACATCAAGATAACTAAACAAATTCATGGCAAAGAATTTATCTAATGAATATTAAAACTATCTTCAAAATATAGCTTACAAAAGAAAATTTCAAATTTATTGAGAAAAGAATTTATTGAGAAAAGAATTTATTAACTTGAAATATTCCATTTAAACATGGTGATGATGGCAAAATATGCATGGAGATTCTGAGTTTGCTCTTTTCAGTACTGTTGATGAACTGAAGAATCATCCTGTGTGCACATACACACACACACACACACACATATATATATATATATATATATAGAGAGAGAGAGAGAGAGAGAGAGAGAGAGAGAGAGAGAGATGTACATACATATGCACATCTCTATATCTACATTTGTGTATATAATACATATCCCATCCTAAATCACTGCTTTGTCATGGTGGAGGGGTTTACATAGCTCAGTGAAACTATGAGCTATGCTGTAGAGGGTTACTGAAGATGGACAGGTCCTAGTGGAGAATTCTGACAAAAGATGATCCACTGGAGAAGGAAATGGCAACCCACTCCAGTATCTTTACTAAGAAAACCCCATGAACAGTAATAAAATAATAAAAGAGATGACATTGGAAGATAAGCCACTCATGGCTGAAGGTGCCCAACATGCTACAGGGCAAAAGTAGAAGACAATTACAGGTATCTCTAGTACTAATGAAGTAGCTGGACCAAAGCCAAAAAATGATGACAAAGGAATGTCTCATGCTGTAAAGATCAATACTGTGTAGGAACCTGGAATGTGAGATCTATGAACCACGGTAATCTGAATCTGGTCAAATAGGAGACTGCAAGATTAAATAGTGAGTCAGTGAACTTAAATGGATGGGAATGGATGAATTTAATTCAGGTGATCACTACATATACTTCTGTGGTCAAGAATCTTTAGAAGCAATGGAGTAGGGGGCAGCTAAGTGGCTCAGTGAATAAAGCACCAGCCCTGGAGTCAGGCAGACCTGAGTTCAAATCTGGTCTCAGACACTGTAAAGCTAAGCACGAGCAGCTTTCTAGAGGATTGTAGAGGTAAACAGCTTTCAATGTTCTGATTACTCACTATAGTAAACTATTTATTCAGTAACAAACTAAGATGAAACATTCAAAGAAAATCAAGATACAGCATTCACATAGTTACAGCTAATCACTAAAATAGCCACATAGTTTTCACTAAAGTGGTCACATTGTTTTAAGCAAAGTACATTCATTTAGTCATTCACAAATTCCTTAATTCAATCACAAAGTACTAGTCAAAGTCCTTCACTCATGGGGTGCAATTAACTTATAATATCATCAGTCACTACTCAATACCCTCTTAAGGGGTAGTCTAAAATACAAAGGTCATCCACCCCTAGGTCACAAATAAGTTACAATCTCATTAGTCATAATTAAATACCCAAGGAGAGGTCTTTTCATCTTGACTCAAGGCAGGCTTTCAGCTCCCATGGTTCCTTTTCCATGGTCCCAGATCCTACCTGAATCTACCAAACTGTCATCTGGGTTTAAAGGCAGGCAGCTTCCAGTTCTTTGTCCAGTTCTCATTCCATATTGAAGTTCACAGTGGCCAGTCTACTTCAAGTCCTTCACAGTTTCTGTTTCTGGGAAGACAAGGCTTAAAAAAGCCACAATAACATGCATACACATTGCCAGGATCTTCAACAAGCCTGCGAAATCAACATAGACCCAAAACAGACAAAGTACCAACACCACAGTCATGCTTCCTCTGGCAGCTCCAGCTGTCCCTCAGAAATCTTCGGCAGTTCCAGCTGGTTCTTGGAAGCTCTCAGCAGAAGTTTCAGCTAGTTCTCAGAAGAAGCTCTACTACCATACAATCACACTTGAAACAAGCTGCTAAAAGCTTGCCAGTACAAGGGGATCTTCAAATTACATTACTATTACAGACACTTAACACTTACTACCTGTGTGACCTTGGGCAAGTCACTTAACCCCATTGCTCTGCCTTCCCCCTCAAAAAAACCCATCAAAAAAAAAAACCATCACCAGATATTCAATATAGAAATCAAATTGATTATACACTTTGCAGCCAAAGGTGGAGAAGTTCTATAATCTAAGTTAAAACAAGACCTGGAGCTGACTGTGGCTCAGATCATGAGCTTCTTATTACAAAATTCAGGATTAAATTTTTAAAAAGTAGGGAAACCATCATAATGTGTAGGTATTACCTAAATAACATTCCTTAAGAATGTGTAGTGGGCGGAGCCAAGATGGCGGAATAGAAACAGCTCGTCCAAGCCTCTCTGCCCCCAGATTCTCCACAAACTATGTAAAAAAGGACTCTGAAAATCTTCTGGAGCCCCAGCACCCACAGAACGACACAGAGAAGCTAATCTCCCGCTGAGGACAGCCCAGCACCCTGCAGGAAGGACCAGCGCAGTGGTCTGGGCGCCGGCAGCGCGCAGAGCCCAGAGCACAGGGCTGAGCCGAGCCGGGGCCCGGGTCCATGTGAGCCGAGGTTTTAGCCCCAGCGGCAGGGCAGCAGCCGGCTGGGAGGAACCCCAGAACACCAGGAACTGTGGAGACTCCAGAATTATCAACATAGACTTGCCTAGGACAAAGTAAGAGGTTAGTGTCCTATGGACTTTGGGACCTGTATTTGGGGAATGCGTCAGCTCCCTCCCCTGGGGGCTAGAAGCCGCTGAGGAGACACGCCATTTTGTAGTTTTCAGAGGCATTTCCGGCTCCCAGCCTACAAATCGTGGGGAGATCCAGCGATCAGTCCTGGGGGGTAATCGCTCTTGCTTTAACCTCCCTGGATCTGGATTGTGATCTAGGGTGGAAGTTGTGGGTGGGTTTACAGCTTGCCAGAAACAGAAGTTGCCCCCCCACACGTTCGGGACGAAAATTCCTCTAGCTGGCCTTAAAGCCATAGTGTGGCAACAAGCCCAAAAGTCAAGCAACTAAGTGGCAACATGCCAAGGCAAAGGAAACAGAAAAATGCAACCCTAGACTCCTATTTTGGGGGCATAGAGCGGGAAAAGGACTGTGAGGTCAGAAGTCCTGCTCCAAAAAACCCAGGGGAAAACATGAGTGGGTTGCAGGCCATAGAGGACCTTAAGGAGGACTTTAAAAATCAAATAAGAGAAGTGGAGGAAAAATTAGAAAGAGAAATGAGAAGGATGCAGGCAAAGTATGAAATGAGGGTCAACAGCCTGACTGAGGAAAACAACACCTTAAAAAATAGACTAGCTCAAATGGCAAAGGAGGCCCAAAAGGGCATTGAGGAGAAGAATGCCTTAAAAAGTCAAATTTGCCAGATGGAAAAGAATCTCAAAAGTTCACTGAGGAGATTCATTCCTTCAGAGTTAGACTGGAGCAAATGGAAGCTAGTGACTTTATGAGAAATCAAGATGCTGTTAAGCAGATCCAAACAAACGAAAGATTAGAAGGCAATGTGAAATATCTCATGGGAAAAACCACTGACCTGAAGAATAGATCCAGGAGAGACAATTTAAAAATTATTGGACTACCTGAAAGCCATGATCAAGGAAAGAACCTAGAAATCACCCTTCAAGAAATTCTCAAGGAAAACTGCCCTGATGTTTTAGATCCAGTGGGCAAAATAGAGGTTGAAAGAATCCACCGATCACCTCCTGAAAATGATCCCAAAAAGAAAACTCCCAGGAATATTATAGCCAGGTTCCAGAATCCCCAGATCAAGGAGAAAATACTACAAGCAGCCAGGAAGAAACAATTTCAATATTGTGGAAACACAATCAGAATAGCCCAGGACCTGGCAACTTCTACACTGAGGGATCGAAGGGCATGGAATATGATATTCCAGAGGGCAAAAGAACTAGGAATGAACCCAAGGGTCACCTACCCAGCAAAACTGAGTATTTTGTTTCAGGGGAAAATATGGTCATTGCATGAATGAGGAGAATTTTAAAGCATTCTTAGAGAAAGAGACCAAGATTGGACAGAAAATTTAGCATCCAGACACAGAGGTAAAGATTCCTGAGAAGCTAATCAAGAAAAGAATGAAAGGATATACAAAGTTGAACTATTTACATTCCTATATGGAAAAGCAATATCTGTGACTGATGATATCTCTCCCACTATGAAAATAATGGAAGAAGGGGGTGTGGTCATACGAATACATATGTGAATGTGTGTGTATATGGTTACAGTTATATATGGATAGAGGGCATAGGTTGAATTTGTTGGGAAGGGAGAATACTCAAGGGATGAAATTATGAGGTGAGAGAGGAAAGTGGCAAGAGGAGATGGGGAGAGACGTGGTAGGGTAAACTATCTCATGTAGGGGAAGAGGTTGCAAAGGAGAGGGAGAATAAGGAAGGCTAAAAAGGCAAAACCACATTCACATTGAATTTGGTTCAGGGAGAAAATGACATACATACTAAATGGGATATCTCAACCTGCAGCAGGATAGGGGGAAGGGGGATGAGAGGAGGGATGATGGATGGGAGGGCATCCTTGGGGTGAGGGGAGGTTGGAAGTACCCACTATAGAAGAGAGACAGGATCATGTAGGGAATGGACCAGGTGGGGGGTGGGATGAGTGGGAGGGAATTATAAGCAGCCTTGTACAATATATTTACTATGATAATGTTTTGCATAGCTAGACATGTACAACATATACTGAATTACTTATATCCCAAGAGGGAATGGGTGACAAGGGAGGAAGGAAATGGATCTGAAATTTGAGGTCGTAACATTAAATGTTTCAAATATATATATAATACTATTATTAATACTCTTTTGCTTGTAATTGGGAGATAAGATGTGCAGGCATTGGGATGCAAAGATTCATCTTCCTCTAATGGAAAAGTCGATGGTGGTATGGGAGAAGGTATGGGAGAGAGAAGATTGGAGGAAGCGATATCTTGTGGGACTGCTATTCTGGGAGGTTGGGTAGGGGAATAATGGGGGGAAAATGATTGTAACTCAAAATCTGGCGGAAATGAATGATGTAAAACAGAAGTTAATAAAGTATTTGTTTAAAAAAAAAAAAAGAATGTGTAGTGGGGGGGGGGGCGGAGCCAGATGGCGGATTACAAACAGCTCATCCAAGCCACTCTGCCCCCAGATTCCCCCCAAACTATGTAAAAGGGGACTCTGAACAACTTCTGGAGCCCCAGCACCCACAGAACGACACAGAGAAGCTAACCTCCCACTGAGGACAGCCCAGCAGCGCTGCAGGAAGGACCAGAATAGTGGTCTGGGAGTCAGCAGTGCACAGCGCACAGAGTGCGGGAAGCTGAGCCGAGCCGGAGCTGAGATCCACGGGAGCCGAGGTTTTAGCCCCAGGGCACCAGGGCCAACAGCCGGCTGGAGGAACCCCAGAACATCAGTAGCTGTGGCGACTCCAGAATTATCAACATAGACATGCCTAGGACAAAGTAAGAGGTTAGTGTCCTATGGACTTTGGGACCTGTATTTGGGGAATGCGTCAGCTTCCTCCCCTGGGGGCTAGAAGCCGCTGAGGAGACACTCCATTTTGTAGTTTTCAGATGCAGCTCCAGCTCCTGGCCTGCAATTAATTGTAGGGAGATCCAGTGATCAGTCTTGGGGGGTAATCGCTCTTGCTTTAACCTCCCTGGATCTGGATTGTGATCTAGGGTGGAAGTTGTGGGTGGGTTTACAGCTTGCCAGAAACGGAAGTTGCCCCCACACGTTCGGGACGAAAATTCCTCTATCTGGCCTTAAAGCCATAGTGTGGCAACAAGCCCAAAAGTCAAGCAATTAAGTGGCAACATGCCAAGGCAAAGGAAACAGAAAAATGCAACCTTAGACTCCTATTTTGGGGGCATAGAGCGGGAAAAGGACTGTGAGGTCAGAAGTCCTGCTCCAAAAGCCCCAGGGGAAAACATGAGCGGGTTGCAGGCCATAGAGGACCTTAAGAAGGACTTTAAAAATCAAATAAGAGAAGTGGAGGAAAAATTGGAAAGAGAAATGAGAAGGATGCAGGAAAAGTATGAAATGAGGGTCAACAGCCTGACTGAGGAAAACAACACCTTAAAAAATAGACTAACTCAAATGGCAAAGGAGGCCCAAAAGGGCAATGAGGAGAAGAATGCCTTAAAAAGTCGAATTTGCCAGATGGAAAAAGAATCTCAAAAGTTCACTGAGGAGATTCATTCCTTCAGAGTTAGACTGGAGCAAATGGAAGCTAATGACTTTATGAGAAATCAAGATGCTGTTAAGCAGATCCAAACAAATGAAAGAGTAGAAGGCAATGTGAAATATCTCATGGGAAAAACCACTGACCTGGAAAATAGATCCAGGAGAGACAATTTAAAAATTATTGGACTACCTGAAAGCCATGATCAAAGAAAGAACCTAGAAATCACCCTTCAAGAAATTCTCAAGGAAAACTGCCCTGATGTTTTAGATCCAGAGGGCAAAATAGAGGTTGAAAGAATCCACCAATCACCTCCTGAAAAAGATCCCAAAAAGAAAACTCTCAGGAATATTATAGCCAGGTTCCAGAATCCCCAGATCAAGGAGAAAATACTACAAGCAGCCAGGAAGAAACAATTTCAATATTTTGGAAACACAATCAGAATAGCCAGGACCTGGCAGCTTCTACACTGAGGGATCGAAGGGCATGGAATATGATATTCCAGAGGGCAAAAGAAATGGGAATGAACCCAAGGGTCACCTACCTAGCAAAACTGAGTATTTTGTTTCAGGGGAAAATATGGTCATTCAGTGGAATAGAGGACTTTCAAGCATTCCTGAGGAAAAAAACAGAATTGAATAGAAAATCTGACATCCAGACACAAGAGGGAAGAGATGCCTGAGAAGGTAATCAGTGAAAAGAAATCAAAAGGAACTTATCAAAGTTGAACTATTTGCATTCCTATATGGAAAAGAAATAACTGTGACTCATGATATCTTTCTCAATATGAAAATAATGGAAGAAGGGTGTGTGGTCATATGAGTACATATGTGAATCTGTGTGGATGGTTTCAGTTATATATGGATAGAGGGCATAGGTTGAATTTGTTGGGAAGGGAGAATGCTCAAGGGATGAAATTATGAGGTGAGAGAGGAAAGTGGCAAGAGGAGATGGGGAGAGACAGGGTAGGGTAAACTATATCATGTAGAAGAAGCAAGGGGAAGTGGTTGTAAGGGGGGGAAGAATAGGAAGGCAAAAAGGCAAAACCACATTCTCATTGAATTTGGTTCAGGGAGAGAATGACATACATGCTAAATGGGATATCTCAACCTGCAGCAGAATAGGGGGAAGGGGGATGAGAGGAGGGAAGATGGATGGGAGGGCATCCTTGGGGATAGGGTTGGTTGGAAGTACCCACTATAGAAGAGGGACAGGATCATTTGGGGAATGGACCAGGTGGGGGGTGGGACGAGTGGGAGGGAATTGTAAGCAGCCTTCTACAATATATCTACTATGATAATGTTTTGCATAGCTAGACATGTACAACATATACTGAATTACTTATCTCCCCAGAGGGAATGGGTGACAAGGGAAGAAGGAAATGGATCTGAAAGTCGAGGTCTTAACATTAAATGTTTCAAATATATATAAATACTATTATTAATACTCTTTTGCTTATAATTTGGAGATAAGATGTGCAGGCATTGGGACACAAAGATTCACCTTCCTCTAATGGAAAAGTCGAAGGGGGTATGGGAGAAGGTATGGGAGAGAGCAGATTGGAGGAAGCGATATCTTGTGGGACTGCTATTCTGGGAGGTTGGGTAGGGGAATAACGGGGGGAAAATGATTGTAATTCAAAATCTGGCGAAAATGAATGATGTAAAACAGAAGTTAATAAAGCATTTGTTTAATAATAAAAAAAACAAAAAAAACAAAAAAAGATATGCAAATATTTCAATAATTACAATGCTTTGAAGATTCCAATAAAATTAAATTTTAAAATAAAAAAAAAGAATGTGTAGTGGATGTGGTAAATAGATGTAAAGGATTATATCTGGTAGTGTGTGTGAAAAACCATGGATGGGGATTCACAATATTATACAGGAATCAACAACAAAGAATATTCCAAAGAAGAAGAAGAGCAAGAAAGGAAGAAAATCCGTGGCAAATCTGAATAGCATGCTAAAAAGCAGAGACATCACCTTGCTGACAAAGGTCCATGTAGTCAAAGCTATGCTTTTTCCAGTATCAACATGTGACTGTGAGAGGTGGAGTCTAAGGAATGCTGAGCTCTGCAGAATTGACACATTTGAATTGCTATGGAAGACTGTTGAGAGTCACTTGGAAAGCAAGGAGATCAAAGTAGTCAATACTTAAAGAAATTAATTCAGACTATTTACTGAATGAGCAAATATTGAAGGTGAAGCTTAAATACTTTGGCCATATAATGAAAAGACAGGAATCATTGGAAAAGACAGTGATATTGGGAAGGATTGAAGGCAAAAAGAAAGAAAGAACAACAGAGCAATAACAAAATATACATATACCATTAGATAGCAGCCTGAGATTGTGAGGTAAAGATGATTTTAACATTGTTTCTCATTAAAGCTGCAGCAGACTTTTTGTTCCAATCTTTCATTTCAATACCTTTTGTGTAACGATCTGTCCTTCAAAGAACATTCCACAGCTTACAATAAGTTTACTTATCCAAGTACTGTGGGAGTTGGGTAGAGTTTTTGTTCCTTTTACAGCTGGTTACTATTGAGGCCCAGAGAGATAAACTATATGTACTTATTCATGTAATGTATAAAATATCTTTGGCATCAGACCAAAACTAGACAATGCTTCCAATACGACATCAACAATTCTGATCAAAATAAGCATAAGAGTGAGTGTGCCTACTCCATTACATCTCTTCTTAAATTTGTTTGTTTGTTTTTTCTCTCATCAGGTTTGTATCTGTTAACCTTTAAGCTCATAGTTTCATTCCTTTGCTGGGCTGAACTCAAAGTTAGGAAAAGATGAAATCAAATTCTCCATCTGACTGTTACTAGACATATAATCAAGTACAAACCACAGAAACTCCATTAGCTCTAGTTTCCTTCTCTTTTAAATAGGGAATAACAATAACAATGGAACTTAGTGGGGGGGCGGAGCCAAGATGGCGGAGTACAAACAGCTCATCCAAGCCTCTCTGCCCCCAGATTCCCCCCAGACTATGTAGAAGGGGACTCTGAGCAACTTCTGGAGCCCCAGCACCCACAGAGCGACACAGAGAAGCTAACCTCCCGCTGAGGACACCCCAGCGGCCCTGCAGGAAGGACCAGTGCAGAGGTCAGGGACCTGGCAGCGCGCAGAGCACAGAGTGCAGGAGCCGAGCTGAGCCCAGGTCTGCTTGAGCCTAGGTTTTGGCCCCGGAGCGGCAGGGCCAGCAGCCGGCTGGAGGAACCCAGAACACCAGGAGCTGTGGCGACTCCAGAATTATCAACATAGACATGCCTAGGACAAAGTAAGAGGTTAGTGTCCTATGGACTTTGGGACCTGTATTTGGGGAATGCGTCAGCTCCCTCCCCTGGGGGCTAGAAGCCACTGAGGACAAACGCCATTTTGTAGTTTTCAGAGGCAGCTCCCACTCCCAGCCTGCAAATTTGTAGGGAGATCCAGCGATCAGTCTTGGGGGGTAATCGCTCTTGCTTTAACCTCCCTGGATCTGGATTGTGATCTAGGGTGGAAGTTGTGGGAGGGTTTACAGCTTGCCAGAAACAGAAGTTGCCCCCAACATGTTCGGGACGAAAATTCCTCTATCTGGCCTTAAAGCCATAGTGTGGCAACAAGCCCAAAAGTCAAGCAATTAAGTGGCAACATGCCAAGGCAAAGGAAACAGAAAAATGCAACCCTAGACTCCTATTTTGGGGGCATAGAGCGGGAAAAGGACTGTGAGGTCAGAAGTCCTGCTCCAAAAGCCCCAGGGGAAAACATGAGCGGGTTGCAGGCCATAGAGGACCTTAAGAAGGACTTTAAAAATCAAATAAGAGAAGTGGAGGAAAAATTGGAAAGAGAAATGAGAAGGATGCAGGAAAAGTATGAAATGAGGGTCAACAGCCTGACTGAGGAAAACAACACCTTAAAAAATAGACTAACTCAAATGGCAAAGGAGGCCCAAAAGGGCAATGAGGAGAAGAATGCCTTAAAAAGTCGAATTTGCCAGATGGAAAAAGAATCTCAAAAGTTCACTGAGGAGATTCATTCCTTCAGAGTTAGACTGGAGCAAATGGAAGCTAGTGACTTTATGAGAAATCAAGATGCTGTTAAGCAGATCCAAACAAATGAAAGATTAGAAGGCAATGTGAAATATCTCATGGGAAAAACCACTGACCTGGAAAATAGATCCAGGAGAGACAATTTAAAAATTATTGGACTACCTGAAAGCCATGATCAAAGAAAGAACCTAGAAATCACCCTTCAAGAAATTCTCAAGGAAAATTGCCCTGATGTTTTTAGATCCAGAGGGCAAAATAGAGGTTGAAAGAATCCACCGATCACCTCCTGAAAAAGATCCCAAAAAGAAAACTCCCAGGAATATTATAGCCAGGTTCCAGAATCCCCAGATCAAGGAGAAAATACTACAAGCAGCCAGGAAGAAACAATTTCAATATTGTGGAAACACAATCAGAATAGCCCAGGACCTGGCAGCTTCTACACTGAGTGATGGAAGGGCATGGAATATGATATTCCAGAGGGCAAAAGAAATGGGAATGAACCCAAGGGTCACCTACCCAGCAAAACTGAGTATTTTGTTTCAGGGGAAAATAGGGTCATTCAGTGGAATAGAGGACTTTCAAGCATTCTTGAGGAAAAAACCAGAATTGAATAGAAAATTTGACATCCAGACACAAGAAGGAAGAGATGCCTGAGAAGGTAATCAGGGAAAAGAAATCAAAAGGAACTTATCAAAGTTGAACTATTTACATTCCTATATGGAAAAGCAATAACTGTGACTGATGATATCTTTCTCACTATGAAAATAATGGAAGAAGGGGGTGTGGTCATATGAATACATATGTGAATGTGTGTGTATATGGTTACAGTTATATATGGATAGAGGGCATAGGTTGATTTTGTTGGGAAGGGAGAGTACTCAAGGGATGAAATTATGAGGTGAGAGAGGAAAGTGGCAAGAGGAGATGGGGAGAGACATGGTAGGGTAAACTATCTCATGTAGGGGAAGTGGTTTTAAAGGAGGGGGAGAATAAGGAAGGCTAAAAAGGCAAAACCACATTCACATTGAATTTGGTTCAGGGAGAAAATGACATACATACTAAATGGTATATCTCAACCTGCAGCAGGATAGGGGGAAGGGGGATGAGAGGAGGGATGATGGATGGGAGGGCATCCTTGGGGTGAGGGGAGGTTGGAAGTACCCACTATAGAAGAGGGACAGGATCATGTAGGGACTGGACCAGGTGGGGGGGTGGGATGAGTGGGAGGGAATTATAAGCAGCCTTGTACAGTATATCTACTATGATAATGTTTTGCATAGCTAGACATGTACAACATATACTGAATTGCTTATCTCCCATGAGGGAATGGGTGACAAGGGAGGAAGGAAATGGATCTGAAATTCGAGGTCATAACATTAAATGTTTCAAATATATATAAATACTATTATTAATACTCTTTTACTTGTAATAGGGAGATAAGATGCACAGGCATTGGGACACAAAGATTCACCTTCCTCTAATGGAAAAGTCGATGGGGGTATGGGAGAGAGCAGATTGGAGGAAGCGATATCTTGTGGGACTACTATTCTGGGAGCTTGGGTAGGGGAATAATGGGGGGAAAATGATTGTAACTCAAAATCTGGCGGAAATGAATGATGTAAAACAGAAGTTAATAAAGCATTTGTTTAAAAAAAAAAACAATGGAACTTAGCTCCTAGGCTTGTTGAGGAGGTAAATCGTCTGAATTGATTTCTTTAATTAAATTTTGATTTAATTAAATTTGAATTAAATTAAATAAATTAAATTAAATGAATACTGACAATAAAGCTCTGTACAAACTTATAGTCCCAGGTCAATGGTAGTCCCCATTGTTATTTCAATCTTTTGGAGTTTTTTTTTTTTAATTCATTTCTTGAAAATCAGTTTATATGACTAGGTACTCTGTTAAGAACAGCCAACTTTTACCTGTTTCTTGAGTTTTTTTCTGTCTTCCTAGGAAGATAGATAACCTAGTAAGTAGAACACTGATTTTCAAATTAGGAATATCTGGGCTCAGATCCTGCCTCAGATGCTTGCTGGCTATGTGACTTCCCTGAGTCTTGGTTTCCTCATCTATAAAAAGAGGATGATAATAGCACATACTTTACAGATTTGTTTTAAGTATCAAATGAAAAAAATGTTAAGTGTTTTGCAAACAGTAAATTGGTATATAAATACTAGGTAATATGACTAATCTTAGGTTGCTCCCCCCAAAAAAGATGTTCGCTTCATCCTTTATCCTCCTCTTCCCAATTAAAGCCAGAGTTTATACTATTTTGTAGTCAGTAGACTCCTTCCTTCAGCCCCTCCCCTGTCTCTACCACTGGGACACTTGAGTAGCATTTTCTCAAGAGACAAAACAGTAACAGCATATTTTTTCTGGCCCAAAGCACATACTATAGAGCAAGGGTGAAAAGAGTTTACATTTTTGGCTTTATCACACTTGTCTGAACGCCAAAATTAATTGGCTACTTCTTATGTCTGAAGGGACTCCCCACAGCCTCACGAGGAAATCCATGTGTCTTTGGGGAGTTTAGAAGGAAGCTTTGTTGTCTTGAACACTGGGACAGCTGTTGTATGAAGAAAGCCACAGGGGAGGGCTTTGCCTTCCTTGATGTTGCTGCTCCCTCCACTTACCACCTTGCAAAAGTAGAGGGGAGGGGACCTGGGAAATTGACATGAGTGCCCAAGAGTTCATGTTACTCCTCCCTCCTGGAGACAGAAGTAGCAGCCCTTATGAAAAACCTTCACCTTTCTCCAACTGTAGGATGGAGTCAAGAGCGATAGCTGCCCCTGAAGCTTTTGGCCAATGACATCAATTCTTTCTCAGACCAAAAGCCTTCTTTTGTCTGACTGCTTCTAAACTGTCACAGCTTCTCAGTCCTCCTTCCATGTATCCAAATCTTAGTTTCCTTTTCTTCTTTTGTTGTTTCTGCTCTGCCCAATGGCTTAAGAGGACGCCTCCCCATCCCTAGTCATTGCTTTCCTCCTAAAAATTCACAACCTTACACATTTCCCCAATGAAATGGTCCTTTTAAAGTCAAACCTCAGACAACAAATGTGTAGATATTTTTCTTATTCTTTATATATGCAAATTATTTGAAGATTCTCCTTTTGCTTTGTAGACCTATAGCTTCTGACATATTAGTCTTTCTTTGTAGTGCTTCTTTGTATCCACATTTCTTTAGTTTTTAATAATTAAAAGATATTTTTGACTTTTCAGGACCTTAAATTGTCCCCATTATAAACAAGGTATTACCCC
The DNA here is from genome assembly GCA_011680675.1 of Gymnobelideus leadbeateri. Lineage (NCBI taxonomy): Eukaryota > Metazoa > Chordata > Mammalia > Diprotodontia > Petauridae > Gymnobelideus > Gymnobelideus leadbeateri. The sequence continues at coordinate 372,266 of WOXC01006158.1, forward strand.
ACTTTGTTAACAAAGGATGCAAGTTCTCAGATTTATACCACATATGATTTGTTTTTACTTCAAGCTGTCTAAGTCTCATCAGAAACCTATATTTTCCACATATAGATAGACAGATATAGAGATAGATAGATTTAGGCATATCTATAGATATAGAGAGATAAATATAGATACACACATGTATATATATGTATGTATATATACATACACATATATGTGTATGTATATATACATATATGTATATGTATATATACATACATATACATGTATGTATATATACATACACATATATACATATATATATGTATATGTATATATCAGTGTGTATTAAAGCAAAGTTCCTTTTCTATTCATGCCAGGTATAGAAATGTTCAACTGTAACAGTGGCAAGATCTTATATTTTAATAATATATAGATATATCTTCCTTTACAAAAAAACCTTTTTTCTCTTTTCATCATTAATTTCTCTTTGTGAAAAGGATTTTAAAAAGACAGCATATCTTATATTTACATTCATCTTTTCTTATAACACAATAAAATTCCACCACATTCACATACCATAGTCTATTTAGTAATTCCTGAAATGATGGACATCCACTTTGTCTTCTCATGCTACTAGGCATGCTACTAGGAATATTTTTGTCCTTGTAAGGTTTTTCTCTCTGTTTTTAATCCGCTTGAGACACATGCCCAGTCAAGGAATCTTTGGGTCAAGAATATGCAAAGTTTAGTGACCTTTCGCCAATTCAAATTCCTTTTTTAGAATGGTTAGACTAAGGCACAGTTCCACTAGCAATATAGTAATGCCTGGCTTCCTCCAACCCCTCCTACATTGACTAATTCTATTTTTGCAAAATTTCCTGGGTTTGAGGTAAGATCACTGAAAACTGCATATTTTCATGAAATGATTCAGGTCATTTTTCATATAACTGTTGATCATTTTATGGAGAAAATATTAGCAGATTAACTTAATCAATATTTAATATAAAGCTCAGTTTGCAGCCATTTGAAAATACATATTTCCTGCTCTCCTAGTTTGCTAACAACTTTCCCTCTCTCACTTTTCATGTAGAGATTTATGAGACATTTCATATTGTAACTATCCCTGGATCTTCTTTTGCCTCTATTAGACTAAACACCTTAAGGCCAGTAATTACTTATCTATGCTTTATATCTCCCCTATTACTTAGCCCAGTGTTCTCCATACATTAAAGTGTTTGTTCAATATTGAATCATCAGTTTGTGCTAAACACTTGGAATACAAAGGGCAAAAAAATGAAAACAAAACAAAAAACAAACAAACAAACAAAACCCTGCTTTCAAGGAGCTCAAAGTCTAGTGGGAGAGACAATGTGTAAACGATTATGCATGAACAAGATTTATATGGGATAAATGGAAAATGTCCACAGAGGTAAGGGAGTAAGATTAAGGAGAACTGGGTAAGGCTTCTTGTAGAAAGAGAGTATTTAGCTGAGACTTGAAGGAAGCCAGGGAAGCCAAGAGACTGAGATGGGAATGGACAGATTTGCAGTCATGTCAGACAACCAGCAGAACTTCCTGGAGTAGGGAGATGGAGCATTGTTTACAAGGAAAAGCAAAAAGGCCACTGACACTGACTTGCTATGTGAAATTCTAGAGAGACAAATTAAAAAATCAACACAGATGCTACCCTTAAAGAACTTATCCTCTCATTGGAGAAGATAGCATATATAGCTAAGTGTAGAGGCAGCTAAATGTCATAGTTGATAGGGTACTAGTCAGAAAGGTCTGAGTGCAAATCCTGCCCCAGACACTCCCTAACTTTGACTCTTGGAAAGCCATGTAACTTTTATTTGCCTCAGTTTCTTCATTTATAAACTTGGGATAGTAATAGTACCTACATCACAGGTTTATGTTGAGCTTAAATGAAATAGCATATGTAATGTGCTTTGCAAACCTTAAAGTATAATATTGTTTAATCATTTCATTTGTTTCTGACTCTCCATGATCCCATTTGAGGTTTTCTTAGCAAAGATGCTGGAGTGATTTGTCATTTCTTTCTCCAACTCATTTTATAGATGAGGGAACTGAGGCCCACAGTGTTAAGTGACTTGCTCAGGGTCACACAGTCAATAAGTGTCTGAGGCAAGATTTGAACTCATGATTCCAAGTCTGGTACTCTATTTGCCACACCATATAGCTACCAAAATACTGTATACATGCTAGCTCTTATTAGCTATTGTTATTATTTATTGGCTAAGGAGGGGTGTTTTGGTCTGGAGATTCATACAAAGGGTGAATGGAAGCATAGAGTGATTTTTTGACACGTCCTTTCCATAAATTATCATATGGATTCAATGACTGTCTCCGGAGAAAAGGTAGAAAGCATGGATTGGGTTCATCTGGTACACATTCAACTCCATGGCAGGAAGATGACCACACAGGATCATATGGTGAACTCTTTCACACCATTCAGAAGTACAGAGCCCTAGGGTGGGAGCTGATACACTAGATAGAAGACCAAGGGTAGAATGTTACAGCAGCTCATTCTCATACAGTTGTCTGGTAGCCTATTCTCTGTCTAAACTACTTACCAAGATTAGTTAAGGAAGGATTGCCCCTTGCCATCTACACTATTATAGTATTTCACAAATTAATTCTGTTCTTCTGAAAACACTGACCAGACATCCCTCTCTTAGTCCAGTTGACAGCGTGCCCAGAATTTGAGCAAGGCACACACAACTGCCATCAAGAAGATATGGAAGGTAGAATCCCAGGAAGCAACAAGCATTGGACAAGTCTGCCTCAGTTATCTTACCAAAATGCTGTTCTGCTGAAGCAGTCTAGAGCCTAGCATCCAGAAAACTTAGTACCCCACCAGATTTAGTGGTTCTAGGTTCCATGAGAGTAGACAGTTGACATTTCCCCATTTCTTGTTTCTAGGAGGCATGGGTCTTTCTCCACAACTGCAGTATTCAATGTAATGGACAACTAGAGACTCAGATGTCTCCTGCATGAGGGATGTAGCTTCTGAAGAAAACTGATGGCTCACAGATGGACATGAGATGAGAACCAATGCCTTTATGCTTTGGTGATGTTTGTGCATGTACAGTACTCCATAGGGTTGGTCTGTAATCACTTGTCATCCCTGATATAACCAAGGTATGATGGTGTATGGTCCTCACTCCTGTGGATTCACAGTTTAGTTTGGGATTTGGCAATGAAAATATATTAATGGGGAAGTCCATTCCTTTGATGGGGCATAGTTTGTCACAATAGAAAGATGAACAGGAAGGAGAACCTTATTTTTGCAGGTGATATTTTTTAATGTTTCAAAGACATTGGTAATTACTGATGTGCTAGAGGAACATTCTAAGAATATTTTCCCAAACTAAAGATTTAGGGTTGGGTGAAAGGTGTTTGGAGATCAATAGCTCTGATTCAAAAGCCTGACCTGCAGTTTCATGTTGCTGAATCTGCTTTGTGACTTCTGGGACTTAATTCCTCATTAGAAGGCTTTCACATCTCTGAACTGGCATCCTTGCTAGATCTGTGCCCAGTGTACTTGTCTCATCTACTCTATGTCATTACATTCTAGAAAACAAGTTCCCTTTAGATTTTATTAATCAATATACATTAAGATGCTTTATAATAATAATAGCTAACATTTATATGGCACTTGCAGGTTTGTAAAGCACTTTGCCAATATCTAATTTTATCCTCACAACAATTCTGGGAGATCGATGCTGCTATTATTATTCCCATTTTACAGATGATGAAACTGAGGCAAAGAGAAGTCAAGTGGTTTGCTTAGAATCACATAGCTTATATCTGTCTGAGATCAGACTGAACTCATCTCCCTGACTCGAGGTCTGGCATTCTTTCTATCCAGTGCACCATCTAACTGCCTCTAACAATGCTTCTAATAAAATTTGAAAGAGCATTATATGAATATGAGAGCAGTGAACTAAATCTAAAGACCTATATTCTAATCCTGACACTGACATCAACTGACTAGTTATGTGACATTGGGCAAATTATTTAACCTATTTGGATATTAGTTCCTTTATCTATGAAATGAGGAAATGGGGCTAGATAATTTCTAAAGCCCTTCCAGTTCGAATATTTTATGACTCCAGTGTGTAGCAAATACTCACTTTTCGGTGACAGGAAGAAAGGGTAGGACATGAATCTAGTTTATTATGCTCAGGAGAAAAGTGAACTACAGCTTTGAAGCTGTGTAGAAACTAATCAGTATAATAATGGGTTGTAAGTATAGTGTCCGTTTTCTTAGTGACTTCTGAGAATAATTTCTTTTTAAGAAAATGAAAAAATGGTCTTTGATACATTTTTGGTTTCCTCCCAAGTATATTATAAATATGCATCTTGGTGGAACAGTGGATAGAGTGCCAGATCTGGAGTCAGGGAGGCTTATCTGGCTGTGTGACCCTGGGAAAGTCACTTTCACTCTGCCTCAGTTCCCTCATCTGTAAAATGAACTAGAGAAGGAAATGGCAAAACACTCTAGTATCTTTGCCAAGAAAACCCAAAATGGAGTCTCAAAGAAATAGACATGACTAAAAAACATCAAATATTATGTAGTTCTAATATCAAATTAGGACATTTTCTTGAAATGAACTTCTGTGTTTCCTGCCCCCTTATCCACATGATCCCCAGAATTAAAGGATGTACCTTTTTCCAGAAATAGTGACATGATTATAGACAAGATTGGAAACAAATTATTAGGAATAACTGTAAGCTCTTTCTTAAAAATATGTATTAGACTACTGCTGAAGTGAATTATCACAGAAGGCCAAGTTGTTATTGAATTACTGTAGGGAGAATTTTAATAAAATCTCCCCAATAACTCTGTAAGGAAAAAAATCATAAGAGGATAGTAGTAAATTAAAGTTTTTCCCCCTCCATTTATTTCAAGTGCTTTTAGAACACAGTAATTATTCCATCACTTGAAATCATAATTCTCACTGTAAAATAATATTATAAGCCTGAAAAAGATCTTGCCACCTTTGGCATTTCTACTTTTAAAATAATCATGTATTCTGTGCAACATTTATATGATGCCTTTGAAGCCCATTGACTTTCTCCTTCATTTTGCTTTATATATAGCAGAGTTCCTGTAATGAAATTGTCTAAAGAACAGAGGAAAAAAATCAAAGTTGTTACTGACTTTAACAAACTAGCTGCACAATAACCAGTTAGGCAGGTGCCTCCATGTGAAATTTTTTGAGTATATATTAATATCTGGCCTAGGAAAGGGAAGGGAACTGACTTCCCAAGGTCACATAGGTGATTCTTTGGGGTTAGAGAACCAGTTTTCTCCTCACTTATAGTGAATTCTTCCCAGCTGACTGTTCCAGGGCTCACAGCTGTATAGCCTTTCAGGAAAGGAAGCTAAATCTAGAGGCCAAGGAGGTAGCTTTGGTTCCACCAAGGCATAATGGTTGTAAATGCCACAGGAGCAAGGTTTATTCCCCCCTTTTCATTACAAGAGTCAGGGGCCAGCTTTGTTGGGCATTCATGGAGCTTTGCTACTATCTCCCCTCATCATTCTTGCTACAAATTAAGTGCCACATCTACTATTGATCTTCAGCCCACATCCATTATTGAGGCACTGTTCACACAGCTGCTTACATGAGAAGCCACTTGACTCCCCCAAAATCTGGCAGGAGATACCAAAGGCTGCAGTTGTGTAAGTTCTCTCAGTCATTGAATGCCACCATTATACATAAAGGTTTTTAGCTTTTATCAGCAAAATATAGGGACATGTCAACTGCCTACTTCCATGGAGGCTTGGTATCATGAATCCTAGTGGGACAAAGAGTTTGCTGGATACTTCAAGGGTATTCACAGTTGAATGACTTTTCAAAGCATAAATCCAAATTGCTATCTAGAATTCCCTGGACTAATTTACAACTCCACAAAACAATGCATCAATATGCATGTTTTCTTGTAGTCCATCTATTATTTGCCATTTTCTCTTTTGCCATCTTTGCAATCTGCATGTGTAAGGTAGAACCCGAGAATTTTTTAAATTTATATTTCTTTGATTCTTAGTGATTTGGAACATTTAAAAATATAGTATAGGTTTATGGCCTTGAGAAATGCTTCTTCATATCTTTCAATTTTGCAAAATTGTTCTTATAAATTTCAATCAGTTCCTTGTATATCTTAGAAATAAGACCTTTATCAGAGAAACTTTGAATTTTTTTATTAGTTTCGTCTAAATTTGAAGAATACATTGAGATGTCTCAGTATTATAGTTTTATTGTCTATTTATCCATTTAACTAATTTAATTTTTTCTTTTAATTATGTAGATGTTATGCCTTTTGCTTCATATATGTTTAGTATTTATATTAATTCATTGTCTATAATACATTTCAGAGTAATGTAATTTCCTTGTTTATCTATTTGAATTGTCCTCTTGGGCTTTCCCTTGTCTGAGATGATAATTGCTACCCCTACTATTTTAACTTCAGCTGAAGCAGAATAGAGTTTGCTCTAGTGCCTTTTAAAGACTTTTGTATAAATATTTATTTTAGTTGTATTTCTTATGAACAACATTGTAAAGATTATTTTTTTATAATCCATCCTGCCATATTCTTCCATTTTATGGGTGAATTTATAACAGTTATATTTAATTAATCATTAATCATCATTAATTACACTTATTATTATTAGTTGTGTATTTCCCCCATCATTTCTCTTATATTTTTTCCTCTTTCTTTCCTGTATCCTCTTTATAAAGAAGAAAAGGCTGATGAGCAAGGAGAGTTCTCAACACTGATATTCTAGGTTTCATAAAATATGCTTCTACTTAACTGCCCCTCTTTACTTTCCCTCACTCAGAACCCAATCATAATTTCTTAGCACTATTTGTCAACTAATGAGTTTTTGTCCCCAAAGCTGGGATTTTAGCATTTACCAAACCTTAGATTACTGTGGTAATTACTTACTGTGTATTCTGTACCCAATCTATTCTACCGATCCACCAATCTATCTCTTAGCCATTACCAGATTGCTCTGATGATTACTGCTTTGTAAAACGGTTTGAGCTCTGATATGACTAGGCCACCTTCCTTTACATTTTTTTCACTGATTTGCCTTGATATTCTTGATATTTTGTTCTTCCAGATGAATCTGACTATTATTTTTCTAATTCTATAAAGTAATTCCTTGACAATTTGGTTGGTTTGGCAGTGAATAAGAAAATTAATTTAGGTAGACTTGTCATTATTATTGTATTGGTTCAGCCTACACATAAGCAATTAATATTTTTCTAGTTATTCAGATATGACTTTATTTGTATGAAAAATGTTTTGTAATTTTGTTTCATTGTTCCTGGGTTTGCATTGCCAGGTAGACTACCAAGTATTTTGTCTTATCTACAGTTATTTTAAATAGAATTTCTTTTTCTATCTCTTGCTGCTGGACTTCATTGTGTTATCCTGATGATTTATGTGGGTTTATTTTACATCTTGAAATTTTGCTAAAGTTAACTTTTTAGTTGATACTATAGAATTCTCCAAGTACATCATCATCTCATCTACAAAGAGTGATAGTTTTTTTCCTCCCTGGCTATTCTAATTACTTCAGTTTAATTTTCTTCTCTTATTTCTATAGCTAGTATTTCTAGTAAAAAGAAAAAGAAAATAAAGTCGTGATAATGGGCATTCTTGCTTAACCCCTCTTCTTACTGGGAAGGTGTACAACTTATCCTATTACATATAATGCTTGCTGATGGTTTTAGATAAATACTATTTATTATTTTAGGGAAAGCTCCATTTATTCCTATTCTTTTGGTAGGAATAAGTGTTGTAATTCTCAAAAAAGCTGTGCTTCTGTTGAGATAATAATTATATTTGTTGGTTTTGTAATTGATATGATCAATTATGCTGATAGTTTTCCTAATACTGAACCAGTGCTGAATTCCTAGTATAAATCCCATTTGGTCATAATGTATGATCTTTTAGTATATTACTATAATCTCCTTGCCGGTACTTTATTTAATTTTTTTTGCATCAATAATCATTGGGAAAATCAGACTATAGTTTTCTTTTTCTTCTTGCTCTTCCTGCTTAAGGCATCAAAACCATGTTACAGGACTTCTTTGCCTATTTTTCCAAATCATTCATATAGAATTTGAATTGCTTTTTAAATGTTCTGTAGAATTCACTTGTGAATCCATATGGTCCTGGAGAGTTTTCTCAGGGGTGCTCATTGATGGGTTATTCAATTTTCTTTTCTAAGATGGGGCTATTTAAATATTCTATTTCCTTTATATTAATCTGAGGAATTTATACTTTTATAAATATTCATTCATTTCATTGAGATTATCAGATTTATTGGCATATAATTGGGCAAAAGTACTCCTAATAATTGCTTTAATATACTGTTCATTGGTGGTGAGTTGACCCTTTTCATTTTATATTTGTAACTTGGTTTTTTTTTCTTTTTTTCTAATTAAATTAACCAATCATTTATCTACTTCATTATGCCTTTTTCATAAAACCAATAAACAATTTTGTTTATTAGTTCAATGATTTCCTTATTTTCAAATGTATTAAGGTCTCCTTTGATTTTCAGAATTTCCAATTTGGTGTTTAATTGGGGGTTTCAAGTTTATTCTTTTTCTAGTTTTTTTTTTTAGTTGCATGCTCAATTCATTGATGTACTCCTTCTCCATTTTATTGATGCAAGAGATTAGAAATATAAAATTTCCCCTAAGTGCTGCTTTCACTGCATTACCATAAATTTTGGTATGATGTCTCACTGTTGTCATTCTCTTTAATAAAATTATTGATTAATTCTATGACTTGTTCTCTGACCAATTCATTCTTTAGGATTTCATTATTTACCTTCCAATTAATTTTTGTCTATTTTCCATACCCCTTTATTGCATATAATTTTCATTGCATTGTGATCTGAAGAAGTTACATTTAATATTTCTCTTTTTCCTTATTTTGTTGCAAGCTCTTTATGCCTTAACACTTGATCACTTTTTGTGTAGATGCCATATACTACTGGAAAAAGGTATATTCCTTTTTATCTCCATTCAATTTTCTCCAGATGTCTAGTATATCAATGTTTTCTAAAATTATGTTGATCTCCTTAACTCTTTTTGGTTTAATCTTTGGTTAGATTTAACAAGTTCTCAGAGGGGAAATTTCAGATTCCCAACTAGTATAGTTTTACTGATTATTTCCTCCTATAGCTTATTTAATTTTTCCTTTAAGAATGTGGATACCATAGTATTTGGTACATGTGTTTTCATTGTCTATGGTTCCTTTTAGCAAGATGTATTTTCCTTCCTTATCCCTTTTAATTAGGTCTGTTTTTGTTTCATCTTTCTCTAGCATTATGATTGTTCCCCTTGATTTTTTGTTCAGGTGAAGTAATAGCAATACTATTCTGCTCCAACCCTTTATTTTAAGTCCATGTATTTCTATGTCTCATATGTGTTTCTTGTAAACATCATATACTTGCATTATGGTTTCTAATCTGTCTTGTTATCTACTTTCATTTTATGGCTGAGTTTAATCCCATTAACATTCACAGTGATGATTACTAACTGCATTTTTCTTTATCCCACTCTCTTCTATCTTTCTCTCTCTTTTTATCCTGCCCCTCCCCTAAAGTCTATTTTGCTTCTGATCATTTACTTCTTTTTTTTTTCTGACCTCCCTTTATCATGCCTCCCTTTTTCTCATCTTACCTTCCTACTTCCATGTTGAGCAAGAGAGATTTATATTATAAATTGAATGTGCATGTATTTTCCCCCTTTGAAACAATTTATGTATGAGTGAGGTCCAAACATTGCCTGTCCCACCTTCTCCCCACCATTTTCCCTTACACTATAAAAGTTCTTCCTTACAGTAGACTTTTTTTATGTGAGAAAAAAAATTTTCCTATTCTTTCTTTCTTTCTTTCTTTCTTTCCCCCTTCTCCTAAAGCATCCTTTATTTCTTGCCTATCCATTTTTTGTTTACATCATCCCAACATAATCATCTTACTCCCTCACACTACTTATAGGTAGAATCCTTCTAACAGACTTAATAATAGTAAAGTTCTTAGAAGTTAGAAGTATCATTTTCCCATGTAGGAATGTAAACAGTTTAACCTTATTATGTCACTTAAGATTTCTCTTTCATGCTTACCTTTTTATGCTTCTTTTGAATCTTGTATTTGAAAGTCAATTTTCTATTCAGATCTAGTCTTTTCATCAGGAATATTTGAAAGTCCTCAATTTCATTAATTATATATATTTTTTCCCTTGAAGGATTATACTCAGTTTTGCTGGGTATGCTATTCTTGTTTATATTCCTAGTTCTTTTGCCTTCTGGAATATCATATTCTAAGCCCTCCCTTCTTTAACATGGTAGCTGCTAGATCTTATATGATCTTAACTGTGGCTCCATGGTATTTAAGTGGTTTCTTTCTGTCTATTTGGAGTATTTTCTCTTCTGAGAACCCTGGAATTTGCCTGTAATATTCCTGGGAATTTTCATTTGGGGATCTGTTTCAGGAAGTGATTGCATTCCTCCAGTTTTTATTTTACCCTCTTATTTAGGATATCTGTGCAGTTTTCCTTGATATTTTCTTAAAACATAATGGTGAGACTCTTTCTTTGATCATGACTTTCAGGTAGTCCAATAATTCTTAAATTATATCTCTTGGACCTAATTTTCAGTTTAGTTGTTTTTCCAATGAGAAATTTCACATTTTGTTCTACTTTTCATTCTTTTGACTTTATTTTATTGTCTGTTGATATCTCATAGAGTCATTACTTTCTACTTCCCCAATTCCAATCTTTAAGGAATTATTTTTCAGTAAATTTTGTACCTATTTTTCCACTTGACCAAATCTTGTTCAAGTTGTTATTTTCCTCAGTATTTTGAGCCTCTTTTACCAAGTTGTTAATTCTCTTTCCATAATTTCTTACATTTTGTCTTTACTCAGAAATGGTCCTTGATCCCTTGAGACTACAATTGATATTGTTCCTCAGGGACCCTGTTCCCATGGGACTGGAAACTATATTGTTCCTCAGAATCCCTCCTCCCTTGTGACCTGAAGTGATATTGTTCATCAGGGTCCCTGATCCCTTGTGACCAAAAGTAATACAGCTACTCAGGGTTCCCATTCCCTCGTGATCAAAATGCTCCCCTCTGTCCTTGAGCCATGACCCAGAAGTGGATATGGAATGGATTTGTTTAAAAAGTATCCAGTCCTGTGTCTAGTGCTAGCATAGGGTTCCCCTGTAATGTCTTCCTGACAAGTTGCCAGCTCCCCTTACCATCTCTGCCTTGAGAGCTACCCAAGCTTCTCTTGTTTCTGTTGCCATTGCCACATAATTCCACCACTGGTATTTCATCCATATAGGCTTCAGGCCAGTCTGTGCCCCCATGTCACAGATCTACTTTTCCAAACTCCGAAGGCCTCTTGGGCTAGAAGAAATTCTCACTCTGACCTTTTTCTGACTCTCACTCCAGAATTTGATTTAAGGTGTTATTTTAAAGTTCTTTGGAGTAGAATGTTGGGAGAGCTTGGCTAAGTGTTTATCTACTCCACTATCTTGGCTCAGCCCCTAAAAGGCTAGTGTTGGACCACGAATCATGAAAACTTGGATTCAAATATTGCTATAGATATTTACCAGGGGTATGACTGAGCAAGTCACCTAACCACTTCAGTACTCAGTTTCCCCATATGTAGAAAGGAGTTAACAGTACTAATCTGACAGAGTTGTGAACCCTGAATGAAATAATTCCTGTGAAGCATGTAGCCAACTTCAAAGTGCTATGTAAATTCTAGCTATTAATATTATAATCAATCTGTGGTTGAATGATTAATTGGAGACTGGTTGATCTAATCTCATTTATATACATGAGCAGCCTGGATCTGGGCGTTTATCATCTGTTTTCCCTGGCCCTTTTGGAGGATATGGGAATAGCCTCAGATGTCAAAAGGACCCAAACAAATGACTACAAAGGGGTGTATAGCAAGCAGCTAAAAATCAAGGAAAAGAGGTAGCAAAACTCTAATGTCTATATTACATTTCTGTTTTAATGGCCTTTCTGCAATCAGCCAGCATAAAACACACACACACACACACACACACACACACACACACACACACACACACACACTGATTAAGATTTTGTTTGTTTTTTAATTGTGTTTGGACTTTTTCTCCATCAATTAATAGGTATACTATTTTGAGTTGGGATATCCATTTTTATAAATCAAGGCAAACTACCTTACCACAATTGACTGACTGATGGATTCTGGGCAGCCTAGTGGTTAGGGCAAGCTATGTGTGGGAGCTATATTTCAACTCCACCCCTGCTATTTCTTGCTGTGTTTTTCTTTTCATTCTTCTCTAGGCTTTTGTTAGCCCAGAGTGTTGTTACCTGATGGAGAAATAATATTTTTGTTCCAGTTTCTAGAATTGTGTGGTATTTGTGAATTGAAACGTATTTTATTTGTTACAGCTGGTCTATAAGCCTCCCTTCCCAGTGTGAGTTTTTGAGATGCCCAATGTTCTGTATGTTAAAGACTTATTTTCTAACACCACCTTCCTTCTGACTAACTGAGGTCTTTTACAATGATTTTTCAGTATTTCTTCCAATTCTCCTGCCTCATTTCAGTAGTATATTCCTTTACAGGTGAAAAATCAGAGGGATGTGGTTTAAATATGTTCAGATAATATGCAGGAAGATTGTTTTATTTCTGTTAAGATAGTCTCATTCATTGAAAACTTCAGGAAGAAGGTCTCAGATTTTTATAGCAGTGGGTTTGGTTTTTGTTTTTTTTGTGGATGTTATAGCCAAACTTTCCAGCAATGTTGAACATTAATGCCCATTCAGAGTATGGCTAAACAAATGCATTAATGGAATATTATTGTCTTTCAAGAAGTAAAGAATATGAAAAATTCAGAGAAATATGATAGGGTTTATATGAATTGATATAATGTGAAGTAAATAGCAGCATAGTGTAGTGAATAGGATGACTTGGAGTCACTTTGCCATTCTTTGAGACAGTTTCCTCATCTGAAAACAAAAGAGTTGGGTGTGATTGCCTTTAAGGTCGCTTTAAGCTTCAAATCCATTATCCTATAATCCTAAACAGCAATAGGAAATCAGCATACACAATGACTACAGCAATATAAATGGACAGAACATAAAGCAAAATAGAATGCTATGTGATTATAATACACAAGTTTGAATTAGGAGAGGAGCTGAAGTGATGCACCTTCTTCTGTTCTTTTTTAAAAATAAATTAATTTAATTTTAGTTTTCAACATTCACTTCCATAAGCTTTTGAGTTTTAAATTCTCTTCATCTCTCTCCTGACCTCCCTCCCCAAGATGGTGTGCAATCTGATAAAGGCTGTACATATACATTCTTATTAAAGATGTTTTCATATTAGTCATGTTGTAAAGAATAATTAGAATGAATGGGAGAAACCACACAAGAGAAAAAATACTAAAAAGGGAGAGAGAAAATAGTATGTTTTGATCTGCACTCAGACTCCATATTTCATTCTTTTGGATGTTGATAGCATTTTCCATCATAAGTCTTTTGGAATTGTATTAGATTCTTGCACTGCAGAGAACTAATTCTATCAAAATTAGTCATTGCATAATGTGGCTGTTACTGTGTACAATGTTGTCTTGTTTCTGATCATTTCACTCAGCATCAGTTCATATAAGTCTTTCCAAATTTCTCTGAAGTTTACTCATCATTTTTTATAAAACAACAGTATTCCATTACATTCATATAATGCAACTTCTTCCGCCATTCCTCAACTGATGGATATACCCTCAATTCTAGACCACCACAAAAAAGAGTTGCTATAAATATTTTTGTTCACATGGATCCTTTTCCCATTTTTGTGATCTCTTTGGGATACAGACCTAGAAGTGGTATTGCTGGGTCAAAGGGTATACACATTTTCATAGTCCTTTGCGCATAGGTTCAATTTGCTCTCCAAAATGGTTGGATCAGTTTACAACCCTGCCAACAATGCATTAGGGTTCCAATTTTCCCATATCTTTTCCAGCATTTCTCATTTTCCTGTTTTATCATGATAACAAATCTGATAGGTGTAATATGGTACCTAAGAATTGTTTTGATTTGCATTTTTTTCATATGATTATAGATAGTTTTAATTTCTTCCTCTAAAAACTGCCTGCTCATATTCTTTGACCATTTACCAATTGGGGAATGATTTGTATTCTTTTAAATTTGATTCGGTTCTCTATATATTTTAGAAATGAGACCTCTATTAGATGCACTGATTGTAAAAATTCTTTCTTAATTTAATGTTTCCCTCATGATCTTGGTTGCATTGGCTTTGTTTGTGCAGAAACTTTTCAATTTAATGTAATCAAAATAATCTATTTTGCATTTCATAATGCTCTCTATCTCTTGCTTGGTCATAAATTCTTCCATTCTCCAGAAATCTGACAGGTGAACTATTCCTTGCTTATAGTATCAGCATTTATGTCTAAATAGTGAATCCATTTTGACTTTATTTTGGTATATGGCGCAAGTATTGGTCTATACCCAGTTTCTGCCATACTATTTTCCCATTTTCCCAGCAGTTTTTTTTTTTTTTGTCAAATAGTGAGTTTTTATCCCAGAAGCTGTAGTCTTTGAGTTTATCAAACAGTAGATTACTATAGTCATTAACTACCATGTCTTGTGTACCTAACCTATTCCACTGATCCACTAGTACCAAGTAGTTTTGATGAATGCTACTTTATAATACAGTTTAAAGTCTGGCATGGCTAGGCCACCTTCCCTACCATTTATTTTCATTAATTTTCTTGATATTCTGGACCTTTTGTTCTTCCAGATGAATTTTGTTAGTATATTTTCTAGCTCTTTAAAATAATTTTTGATAGTTTGATTAGTATGGCATTGAATAGATAAATTAATTTAGGTAGAATTAGTATTTTTATTATATCAGCTTGGCCTACCCATGAACAACTGGTATTTTTCCAATTATTTAGATCTGACTTTATTTGTGTGAAAAGTGTTTTGTAATCTTGTTCATATAGTTCCTGGGTTTATTTTGTCAGGTAGAATACCAAATACTTGATAATATCTACAGTAACTTTAAATGGAAATTCTTTTTTCTATCTCCTGCCATTGAACTTTGTGAGTAATATTAAGAAATGCCAATGATTTATATGGGTTTATTTTATATCCTGCAACTTTGCTAAAGTTGGTTATTATTTCAAGTGTTTTTTTAACTGATTCTCTAGGATTCTCTAAGTATATCATCATATCATCTTCAAAGAGTGATAGCTTAGGGGCGGCTAGGTGGCGCAGTGAGTAGAGCATTGGCCCTGGAGTCAGAAGGACCTGAGTTCAGATCCAGCCTCAGACATTAAATGCACAGACAAACAAAAACCTAGCCGTGTGACCTTGGGCAAATTACTTAACCCCAATTGCCCTCCAAAAAAAAAAAAGAGTGATAGCTTAGTTTCTTCTTTACCTATTCTAATTCCTTCAATTTCTTTTTCTTCTCTTATTGCTAAGTTAACATTTCTAGTACCATATTAAATAACAGTGGTAATAATGGACAGCCTTGTTTCATCCCTGATCTTACTGGAAATGCTTCTAGCTTATCCCCATCACATATAATGCTTTCTGATGATTTTAGGTAGAGGTTACTTATCATTTTGAGGAAGGCTTTATTTATTTCTATACTCTCTAGTGTTTTTAATAGGAATGGGCATTGTATTTTGTCAATTTTTTTTTCTGCCTCTATTGAGATAATCATAGGATTTCTGTTAGTTTTGTTGTTGATAGGATCAATTATGCTGATCGTTTTCCTAATATTGAACTAGCCCTGAATTCCTGACATAAGTCCTATCTGGTCATAGTGTATTATTCTTATGATGATTTGCTGTAATCTTCTTGGTAATATTTAATTTAAAAATTTTACATTTCTATTCATTAGGGAAATTGGTCTAATTTTCATTCTCTGTCTTGACTCTCCTCTGTTCTTTAGAGAGATGGAGGAATACAGGTGTGGAATATGCTTTCACATACAGTTTCTATGTTAGTTATGTTGAACTATTTTTTCCTGCATACATCTTTGTTACAGGGAAAGTTTGACAGAGAGGGAAGGGTATATTCAGCAATAAATGTGATGAAAAAACTGAAAATATCAATTAAAAATTGAGAGATATTTTTATCCTTCAAGTACATAGAGGAAACAAGAATTAAGCTGAAGATATTCAGTCACTAAAGAATTATATATGAAATAACAAAGATCCTTCATTATTCCCAAATGAATTAAATTCTTCAAATCAAAAACTTTCATCAAAAGCCCCAGAAAATGGCAAAATCTTTCATCTTTTTAATGTGGAAATTTTTGAATCTATTTTCCATTCTGAATCATTAAGCTGGCCCTACACATTTTAACAATATGTGAGGAGATCATATCTCTAATCTGTTTCTATTAAAGAGATGTTGGTCTTTGCTTAAGGCATAAAGATATTCTGGGTAGATGCTCTGTGGTGAAGCCATTATATGTTTCTCTTCATTAACCTTATGTTCTCATTACTTTTCAAAGTTGTTTTCTGATATAATTGGCTTTGTAACTCCAAGATCCTATAGGGATTTTTTTTTAATCTGAAATGTATTTGTGCATTAAAGCTGCCCTGATGTATTGATACAAATCAAGCACCTAATGGGTAGAAAGGACCAGTGAGGTCTCCTTAGAGTAAGGGGAGAAAATAGAGTAATAGAGAGAAATCATTTTCCAATAATTGAAAATATTCAAGTTAGTGAAGTTGTAGGTGTGAAATTGTACTTTGTTATTTAATTGCCTCTTTTGGATTCTACCAAACTATGTGTAAGGAGAAGATATTTTTTTCTGAAATATTTATTTAATTTTATGACATTTTTGTTATTATGTCACTTATATTTCCAAATATATTACCCCCTCCTACCCAGTGAACCATTTCTTTAATAAAGAATTTGTGTGTGTGTGTGTGTGTGTGTGTGTGTGTGTGTGTGTGTGTGTGTTAAGTGTCTGCTGAGGCTGGATCCGAACTCAGGTCCTCCTGCCTCCAGAGCCGGCGATCTACTCACTGCGCCACCTAGCCGCCCCAAGAAATTTCTTTTTTTAGCAATTGGGGTTAAGTAACTTGCTCAAGGTTACACGGCTAGTCATTATTTATGTGTGGGTGCTCATTTTCTGAGGCCGGTTTCAATCTCAGGTCATCCCAACTCCCAGGCCTACGCTCTTACTCACTGTGCCACCTAGCCACCCCTAAAAAAACGCTTTTTTTTGTTTGCTTTTTGGAGGGCAATTGGAGTTAAGTGATTTGCACAGTCACACAGCTAGTAAGTGTGTCAAGTGTCTGAAGTCGGATTTGAACTCAGGTTCTCCTGACTCCAGGGCAGGTGCTCTATTCACTGCACCACCTAGCTGCCCCCAAGAATTTTTAAAGAGGGTAAAAAACTTCAGCAAAAAACAAAACAAAACAAACAGGCAAAAAACATTTTACAGGGTTTACAATAATATTCCACAATTCCCTCTACTTCTGCAAACAAGAAAGGGAAATACATTTTTTCATCTTCATTAAATTTCATCATTATCATTACAGTTTCCAATAGGTAAATATTTAGAGTATATGAACAGACATTTTTCAAAGTAAGAAATCCAAGATATCAATAAGTTTATGAAAAGGCGGTGGCTAGGTGGCGCAGTGAGTAGATTGCCAGATCTGGAGTCAGGAGGACCTGAGTTCGGATCCAGCCTCAGACACTTAATGCTCACACAAACAAAAACCTAGCCTGTGACCATGGACAAGTTACTTAACCCCAATTGCCCTCCAAAAAAAAAGTAAAATAAAAAAGTATATGAAAAATGTTTCAAATAATTAATAATTAGAGAAATACAAATTTAAAAAAATTCTGAGATCCTACCTCATACTCATCAAATTGGGAAAGGTGACAGAAAAAGGAAAATGACAGTTGTTGGAGGGACTATGAAAAAACAAGTACACTAAAAATGCACTTTTGGTGGAGCTATGCACTGATGCAGGGATTCGGAAACAATTTGGATATATAACCACAAATCACTAAATTGTGTACACCTTCTGATCCAGCAATGCCACTACTAAACCTGTATCCCCAAAAGATCGTTGAAAGAGGAAAAGGCCCTATCTGTACAGACATATTTGTAGCAACATTTTTTTTTTTTGCAGTATCAAAGAACTGGAAGCTAAGGGGGGAGTTATTAACTGGGAATTGGTTGGATAAATTTTGGAATATGGATATAATGGAATATTGATGCATTATAAGAAATGATGAAAGTCATGGTTATAGAAATTTCAGAAGAATTCTATTTGTAGGGGCAGCTAGGTGGCACAGTGAACAGAGCACTGGCCCTGAAGTTAGGAGGGCCTGAATTCAAATCTGGCCTCTGACACTTGATACTTACTGGCTGTGTGACCTTGGGCAGATCACTTAATCTCAATTGTCCTACCTTCCCACCCTCCAAAAAAAAAAAATCTATTTGTAAAAAATGACATTGTAAAGACAAATAGTTTTGAAAAAAAATTATAAAAACCTTTAATCATCACCAACCAAGAATCCAGAGGATTGAAGACAGAACATGTTACCCAACTCTTGGCAGAGAGGTAATGGACCCCACTTTCAGAATGAAACATACATTTTTGGACACATTCAGTGTGGGAATTTGTTTTGCTTGTCTATGTATATTTGTTACAAAGTTTTTTTTCCCTTAATTTGTTTTTGTGGGGAGAGGATGAGGAGGAAGGAAGAGGGAAGCTAAGGATAAAGTTGGGAAGGAAAGAAGGAAGGAAGGAAGGAAGGAAGGAAGGAAGGAAGGAAGGAAGGAAGGAAGGAAGATCATTGAAAAATGCTTCTAAATGCACAGAAGAGAACTGAAGGAAGACCAGAAGGAATCACAGAAGGCAGGACAGCTTTGAAAGTAATACATTGAATTTTTTTATATATTTGCAAAGCAAACTATACATAATAGGAATTCATAGTTTCATGTAAAATCCTCTCTTCCTGTTCTACTGTTTATATGGAAGTGCTTGTTTTATTTTTAAAATTTTATTTTGTTTTATTCTGAACTTAAATACCAAAAAAATTCCCAAACCAGATCATTCCCGTACATACAGCAGAACATAGGATTCAATATTAAACTGTGGATCTCCATTTCATACTTCTTTAAATATACACACATGCATACGTACATATGAATATAAACAAGTATATTATGTAGTTGTTTATGTAATAGTGACTCTCTTGTGACCCCACCACCTGAGGTCCAGGTGTACTACATTTCTCATCTCCTCCACAGTTTTCCCATACCCTGAAGTGGTTGCAGAGGGTCACTCAATTTCTACTACTGGCTAGAGCCTCCACAATTTTGTTCCTCAACTTTTAGTGGTCCAAGCACCCCAGTTCCATTTGATCACTTAACAGTCAAATTAGCTTTTACAAGGGAATAGTTTCAGAGAAATAGCAAGAATATATTCAGAGACATAGCAAGAATAATCGTGTAGAAATAGTCCCCAACACCTTGGGATCACAATCTTTTTTTTCACCATTTCTTATTGTATGGACCAGAGAGAGATAAGTTTACAGTTGGACTCAGTTCTTATGTATCTTTAGTCCCAACAGATTCAAGTTCAAAGTGCCCTCTGGGCTTTTATCCCTTCCACTGAGTTCACAAGACTTCCTCACTGAACTGACTACAATATCTAGACTGGTTCCCAAGTGTCCCCAACTTGAGTTCTTGAGCCTAGAACTCTATTCCCTGAACCTAGAACTGAAAAGGACAAAATTGAAATGACCAAACCCCCCAAATCATTTGTTGGGACCTTATGGCCAAATGGGAGGGAAAGGTGACCCTCAGACCCTTCCCTGCTTACTGCATAGTACCACTTGCAGTAAGTGACCAGGTCCTTTACTGTAGGTCTCTTCAGTTCTCTCTGTGTCAGTTCATATTACCCAGGATTCCAGGAAATCATCCTGTTTGCCATTTCTTGCTGGTACAATAATATCCTAATATATTCACATACAAGAAATTTTTCAGCCATTTTCCAGTTATGCAAAAGGCAATATAAGGTACCTACTTATTTTTTTTCTTTTTTTAACATTTTAATTACTCCATCAGAAAACTTTTTAAACTGCTTATTTCCTCCCTATATCCTTTTGTTTCCTTGTTGAATTTATGCATTTCTACACCAGTCTCTCTCTCTCTCTCTCTCTCTCTCTCTCTCTCTCTCTCTCTCTCTTTCTGTGTGTGTGTGTGTGTGTGTGTGTGTGTGTATGTGTGTGTGTGTCCTTTGTCTATTTCAGAGTAGAGTGAAGGTTGACTTATGAGAGTTGACACCCTTCATCATCCCTTCATCGGTGTTTTTATTCTCTTATTTCATATGCCCTTGTTATGACAAGAAAAAAAGTTCCTCTCTCTTTTTCCTCATCTCTACCATGTAAAGTGCTTTCTTTTATCCTCTCTTCTCTTACCCCTTTTCAAAACAACAGAAAAAATCAACCCCCCACCACCACTGACCTCAATCCAAGCCCTCTTCCCTTCAAAATTTTACCATTTTCTTTTTTTTTTTACCAATTTTTCTAGTCTATTGGGTATGAGGTAGAATCTCACAGTTGCTTTAATTTGCATTTCCCATATAGTTAGTGCTTTGGACCATCCTAAAAATATGACTATTGATAGGATATTTTTCCTCAGAAAACTGACTGTTCATTTTATTTAACTATTTATCAATTGGAGAATGGTTCTTATTCTTATAAATTTAAATGAATTCCATATGTGTGTATGTACGTTGTGTGTGTGTGTGTGTGTGTGTGTGTGTGTGTGTGTGTGTGTATGTGTGCTGGAAATACTACCTTCAGAGAAATTTTCCACAAATATTTTTTCACCAATTACTAGCTTTCCTTCTAATTTTAGCTCAGTTTGATGTGTGTGTGTGCACAAAACTTTCCTAATAATAGGTAATCAAAGTTGTCCATTTTGTCTTCTGTGATCCTTTCTTTTTAAAAAATTTATTTATTTTTAGTTTTCAGCATTCATTTCCACAAGATTTTGAGTTACAAATTTTCTCCCTGTCTCTCCCCTACCCCCACCACAAGATAATGAACTTAATGAATATGCCTTCCCCCAATCTGTTCTTTCTTATATCCTCCTCCATCCCCACCCCTAACTTTCTAGTAGAGCAAGATGGATTTTTATACCCCAGTGCCTATGTATCTTATTTCCCAATTGCATGTAAAAAATACACATTTTTAAGCATTTGTTTTAAAATCTTTTACATCCAGATTCTTTCCCTTCTTCCCACCTCACCCAGCCATACTGGGAAGACAAGAAATTCAATATAGGCTGTACATGTGTACTTAGGCAAAACATATCCATAGGAATTATATTGTGAAAGACTAATTATATTTCCCTCCAGCCTATCCCACCCCCACTTATTCTATTTTCTCCTTTGACCCTTCCCCTTTTCAAAAGTGTGTGCTTCTAACCACCCTCTTCCCCAATCTTCCCTCCCTTCTATCACCCCCACCCCATCCATTACCTCCCTGACTTTCCTGTAGGGTAAGACACCCAACTGAGTATGTGTTATTCCCTTCTTAAGCCAAATTCAATGAGAGTAAGGTGGACCCATACCCTTTTACCTTCCTGCTCTTCCCCTCCATTATAACAGTTTTCTCTTGCCTCTTTTATATGAGATAATTTACCCTATTCTGTCTCTCCCTTTCTCCTCCCAATATATTCCTTTCTTATCTCTTAATTTTATTTTTTAGATATCATCCCTTCCTATTCAACTGATCCTGTGCCCTCTGTCTATGTATATATGTACACACATATGCACACATTCACATATATATTTATACACACAAACACCCTCCTATACATACATATATATTCCTTCAACTATCCTCATACTGAGGAATGCCTCATGGGTTACAATGATCATTTTTCCATGTAGGAATATAAATAGTTCAACTTTAATAAGTTCCTAATGATTTCTTTTTCCTGTTTACCTTCTCAAGCTTCTCTTGCTTCTGGTATTTGAAAGTCAAATTTTCTGTTCAGCTCTGTATTTTTCATCAAGAATGCTTGAAAGTGCTCTATTTCATCGAATGACCATATTTTCCACTGAAGTATTATATTCAGTTTTGCTGGGTAGGTGATTCTTGGTTTTAATCCTAGCTCCTTTGACCTCTGGAATATCATATTCCAAGCCCTTCAATTCCTTAATGTAGAAGCTGCTAGATCTTATATTATCCTGATTGTGTTTCTTCCTGACTTCTTGTAATATTTTCTTCTTGACCTGGGAACTCTGGGATTTGGCTATACTATTCCTAGGAGTTTTCTTTTTGGGATCTTTTTTTCAAGAGGCAATTGGTGTATTCTTTGCATTTCTATTTTGCCTTCAGATTCTAGAATATCTGGGAAATTTTCCTTGAAGAATGATTTCTAGGCTCTTTTTTTGATCATGGTTTCAGGTAGACCAATAATTTTAAAATTAACTCTTCTGGATTTATTTTCCAGGTCAGTGGTTTATCCAATGAGGAATTTCACATTGCCTTCTATTTTTTTTCATTTCTTTGGATCTGTTTTATAATATCTTGATTTCTCATAAAATCATTAGCTTCCATTTACTCTAATCTAATTCTGAAGGAATTATTTTCTTCAGTGAGTTTTCGAAATTCCTTTTCCATCTGGCAAATTTGTCTTTTCAAGGCATTCTTCTCCTTATTGACTTTTTTGGGCCTCTTTTGCCATTTGAGTTAGTCTACTTTTCAGGTGTTATTTTCTTCAGTATTTCTGGGGTCTCCTTTAGTAGTCTGTTGACTTGCTTTTCACGATTTTCTTGCATCACTCTCATTTCTCTTCCCAATTTTTCTTCCACTTCTCTTACTTGATTTTCAAAATCCTTCCTGAGTTCCTCCATGGCTTTCAACCAATTCATATTTTTCTTGGAGGATTTTTATGCAGGAGTTCTGAATTTGTTGTCTTCTTCTGGTTCCATGTTTGGATCCTCTTTCCCCCCAAAAAAAAGATTCCATGGTCTGATTGTGCTTCCTCTGTTTGCTCATCTTGCCAGCCAATGACTTGACTTTTGAGCTCTTTACCACAGTAGAACTCTGCCTCCAGAGTGGAAAGAACTGTGTCCCAAATTTCTGGGGATTTTGCAGCTGTTTTCAGAGTTATGAGGAGGGTGCCCTCTCTATAGCCACTATAAGGTCTGGCAGGATAGCATTCCTCACCCCAGACCTACCACCCAAGACTGTGACCTAGATTCAAGCAGGTCAAAGCAAAAGCAATTACCCTTTGAATGGCCTCTTTGTCCCCCTACAATCTGCAGGCCAGGGGCTCCAGAGGCAGCCACACATCAGCAGCTACCAGTGCCATTCCTTGGCCACCCCTGCCATCCAGGAAGCATGGGACAGACCACCAAGTTCCAACAGAGTTCCCTCCTCACCTTCCACTTTCTCTTTGGCATATGAGTTTACTCTGGAAACCACTACAGGTGCCTGTGATTCACTCTCCTAAAGTCTGTTCTGGCCAGTCTGGGCTGTGAGTCTGGGCTGGTGTGGCTCACACTCAGCTCCCAGCTGGTGCACAGGCCCTTCCTGTCAGTTTGCCATGCCTTCAGTGGGAGATATGTTTCTTTCTGTCACTTTGTGGGTTCTGTAGCTCTAAAATTTACCAAGTCATTTTTTTTACAGGTATGGGAGGTGGTTGGAGTGGGAGCTCAACCAAGTTCCTCCTTTTACCCGGCCATCTTGGCTGTGCCATCTGTGATGCTTTCTAACCTTGTTTTGGTCATAGATCATCTTTTCCACTTAAATAGAAAAAAAAAGTTGATTTCTTTTTTGTTCCTCTTTAAAAAAAATAATGTAATTTTGTGGATGTCACCCTTCCTTTCTAAGCCCTGTAGTCATTTAGAGCTCATGTTAGTATATGGTATAAATTGTTGGTCTATATCCAGTTTCTGCAAGACAGATTTTTCATTTTCCCTGAAATTTTTTTTTCTAAAATAATAAGACTTCACCCCAATAGCTGGGAATTTGGGGCTATCAAACATTAGTATACTGTGTTTATTTGTATTAATCTGTTGTTGATAACAAATTAGGATTAAGTGTTTTTTTAAGGCACTTGGTTACACTGAGGTACTTGTATTTCTTTAAATCTTTTCTATTTATATATTATCTTTTAAAACATAGCAATTAATAATGAATAATGTTTCTATTTATTTTTAATTGGCCTAGAAATCTCAAGCATGAGAAAATTGTTTTTTACCAACATAGGTTGCTACTTAGAGTCTTATCAGACTTGGGGGTTAATGGACTTACCCAGAAATACATAGCCATTATCTTTCAGAGGAAGAACTTAAACATAGGTCTTCAGACTCCAAGTGGCTTTTTATTTCATTGTACCACATTGCCTCTCCACTTTAATAAAGTTATATTTTCAACAAAAGGAGAATTAAGTGGAAAAGTTTGCTGATGTCATTTTAACATAACTGTAACTATTACAACACTTATGGTTTGGATGATCAGACCATAACTAAGGCAGCACAGTTGATCTAATGGCAATGTAGCATAGTTATAGGTAAATTATGTAGGAGGAAATGAATAGCCCCTTGAGTACTGACCTTGCAAATCTAAATGGCCATCAAAGGCTCCATAGTTAGATTATATTTATCCATTGCATTTCTGAGAGATAAAATAAGATAGTTTACAACAGACCTTTGGTCAACAGGGTTAAATACCAAATAACGGTTTAAGTAGATGAGGACTGAGAAAAGTCTTTGGATTTTAAAAGAAAATAATTTTTGATCTCTGAGAGAATAAGTTGAGTAGGCACAAGCTACATTGCAGTGGACTGATGCATCAATGGATGGGGAGAATGTGAAGGTAGTCAATGACAATCAACCACAGGTTTAAGGAGTTGGGCTATGCAAATATTCTGCTAGAAGAGGTAATAGGGATGGGCACTAGACCCAGGGTTTTACTAGTATGGAAAACAACCAGAGGAGTAAACTCCCTCTATCCCTGTATATCCATACTTTCTCTTCAACTTGCGATTTTTGACAATAGCCAAAAACACTGAAAGGTCAAATGATTTGATAGTTCATATGTGTCAGTAGAGAGAGTTGAACTGTAATCTTCTTGACTATGGCTTAACAAAGGTTAGAGCAACCAGATACCACAAGCATAGTGTAACGAATTGAGTGATGGACTGGGATTTAAAAGTAGCTTCTGACTTTTACCAGCAATTTGACCTTCACTAAACCTGAATATCAATTATTGTATCTGTGAAATGGTGATAATAATACCTTTAATACTTGCATTACAGGATTTTTGTGAGGCTGAGATGGTAAAGTGATTTACAAACTTAAAAATTCTATGTAAATGTCAGCTGTTATTTGCTGTGACTGAGGGTCGATTACTTCATCTTTGTATATAAAAGACAAAACATCATATTATCTTTGCATCATTCTTTAGTTTCCCTTTTTATAAGTGTTATGGCTATATATTTTCTCCACTTTGTTCAATTCTGAGGTTCAAGAGCTTTTTTCCAGTGTTTCAGCAATATTTGACAAAGAAAATGGGATTCTTTCAAGAGATGTATGCATTTGAGACTGAATCTGTAAGCAGGATGGATGAATCATGTGTTTATCTGGGATTCTCACCAAAACCCACAATCAATAGTACAGGTTGGCCTTCTGTTTGACGTACATTACTTATGAAATACCATCCATATCAAGAGTGAAAAAAAAACAGATATTTATATGATTTTGTAGTTGATGTGCTCTCAGAAATGTGGAACAAAGCTCTAATAAAATGCACATACGTGTTTGACCTCACAGGTATTCATAATAGGTATTTCTGCTTTTGGTTGATTTCAGAAGTATATCATAGAAAAACCATGTGCCAGTATGTTATTTGATTCCCCAGCACATTATGGTCAGAGGAGGGGCGGTGAGAGCAGAGAAATGTCTATCCACAGAGGAGCAATTTTGACAAAAGTGAGCAGTTTTGTGTATAGATACTTCTTTCTTTTTTTGAAATAAAATAATTCATGTATAAATGTCCTGAATTTTATTTTGGAAATGCTTTTGTTAGCACTTATCTTTGCTTAAATTTAGCTAGCAAATCAGGGCATTTTTTTAAAGAGCTTGCAGACTGGATGGCATACTTATAATCTACCAATTCCTGTATTTTCTGGTAGAATGAATTATTAGAAGAAATCATATGTTTTCTATTTATCTTAGAAACTTTTGTTGGGAAATGCAGCCTGGTGTAGTGGATTAAGTTTTGGCCTTAAAGCCAGGTGGACACCTAGGTTAAGTCCCATCTCTGAGATAATACTGGCTATATGATCCTTATCCTCTGTGCTATGAGCAACTCTCTAAGTCAACCTTAAAGGTTAAGATTCTTACCGTGTGTGTGTGTGTGTGTGTGTGTGTGTGTGTGTGTGTGTGTGTGTGTGTGTTTGTGATTTTGGCATTCTGGTGAAACCTATGAGTACTTCTCAGAATCATGTCTTTAAATACATATAATTAAATTAATAGAATTTCAAAGAAAATTGAGTATATTGATGTTTTTTTTTTTTAATTCATGGAACCCAGGTTCCTTATTTTATTTTATTTCATTTTATTTTTTTTTTATTTTTGGAGGGCAATTGGGTTAAGTAATTTGCCCAAGTCACACAGCTAGGGTTTTTTTGCTTGTGTGTGCATTAAGTGTCTGAGGCCAGATCTGAACTCAGGTCCTTCTGACTCCAGATGCTCTACTCACTGTGCCACCTAGCCACCCCTAGGTTCCATATTTTAATACTTTGAAGTTGCAGGGAAGATGATGACTGATATTGTTTAAAATAATATTAGCTAACATTTAAATAACACTTACTAGGTGCCAGGCATTGTTATAAATGCTTTACAATTAAGGGTTTCTTTACAATTTCTTTATAATTCAGGAGATTCCTATATTAATGTTATTACAAGTTTAGTCCCTATCTCTATTCTGGGTTTATTTATGTGGGCACATGGTATAAGCTTCCTTGAGAGAGTAGACTGTATTTTTTTCCTTCTTTTTCTTCTTTTCTTTTGGACTTTATATGCCCAATACTAGTATAGTGGTCCAGAGTAAGCACTTACCAAACGCTTGTTGAGTCACTGATTTGTTGCTTTTCTTTCACCAGGAATAGGAAAGTCCATCAACACTGAGGCATTTCCTTTAGAAGTGGGATTTTGTTGCAATTTCTCCTATTATTTGATTGGGGGGAAGTGAAAGGGACCTGAAATGAGCCACTAGAAACAGAAAATGAAGCCAAGAAAGGGAGCCCTATGAGGTCAGTTTAAAAATCTAGATGTATTAAAGAACAAGCAAGTTAACAAACAAGTCCAGTAGATGCAGGATTGGCTGAAGTAGAAGCTTATCCCAAGGGATTGTCACCCTGGATCACAAGCAAAAACAAATATAGTGGGCAGTCAGGCTCAGGAGTCTATTTAGGTCTGAGAGACCTGGTGGATGGGGAGGATCTGGGAAAAAAAGAAGACAAATTAATATGAAGATGGGCATGCATGTAATGTAAGTCCAGATGGGGGAGCAGATTGTCAAGCCTGGGGAGATGAATGCAGATGGAGGCAATATACAATCATCATCATAACAACAATAATAGCTGACACTTTGGTAGCACTTTGAAGTTTACAAATCACTTTACTTGCCTTATCTTACTTGAACCAGCCTGGGACATTAGTCCTGGTGGAGAGGAACAAACAGCTAGTGGGGGGAGGTCCCAGAACACATGCTTGGTCAGATCCCTGAAGTAGAGATCAGACAACACCAAAGTGCCTATAGAACAGTGTTTCTGAGACAGTGTCTCCAGCCTGGGCAACAGATTCCATGCCTAGATGATAAATCCTCAAGAGTTCAAGTCCAACAGACAAGGATGAGTGAGTCAGCATGTATGTTACTGGCAGCATGGTCACGACCATTGATTCTGGGGTCTATCTGCTCTCAGCTGTGGTATTGTGCTCCTTGTTTGGTGTGGCCAGAGAAGACTGACAAGTGTGTTCTAGAAGCCTAAAGGAAGCAGAGCCCTGCAATTTCCCTCCCTAGAAGCTGAGAGTTTCTGGGGGAGTTCTGATAGCTAGGAAGACACATTAGGATAAGGGTTAGGCCAGAAAAGATAATGCCACTTAAGTCAGAATGTTGGGAGCTCACAAGGAGGTGGGGTATTAAAGCAATCAACAACCTTACAATCACAGTGTCTCTTTCTAAGGAGGGCTGGCCAGTAGCCCAGTCCTTCTTCGTGGGGTTAACCTGTGAGGTTAACATGGGTCAACAGACCTCTATTCACTTCAGGTCAGGGAAACAAATGCGCTAATGTTTAATATTAGAGAGTGTTAGCATTATGCAATTGAAAGGATTCAGAGGTCCAGTGGTTATCCTTTGGATAAATGACATTTTAAGTAATGTCTTGAGACCATAGTGACATTCAGTTTGCAGCTGGAAATTTTAATGTGTGATTGCATTCCTGAGGGCATACTCTTACAGCATTTGGTCATGGTAGTGAGGAAGGGATCTATTACTGCTCACAGTGAAAGGAAGAAACTTAATTGACTGTATGGTGCTGGCTTAAAGAAGAATTGAAATCATAGCATCTGCTGATTTTGTGACTTGTAAAATAGAGGAACTTAGAACTTCACAGTGGCATTACTTAAAACTCAAAATTAGGCTGCAGATTAAAATAGTGGGAGGGGTCCTTTTGGTGGTATAAAGAATATGATTCAGGCAAATATAATTTTAATGTTAACTTTCTTAGTCATTCTAGATGCAAGAGAAGTCCATTCCTTTTTAAATGAATAGGGAATTTGTGAGAATAGCTCTCACAAATAGCAATTTGACAATTAATAATGATGGAACAGTTCATAAAGCTAGCATTTAGTATAGTAGAGAATAAGAATTACCACTTTGGCTGACGTATTCAGACCATCTTGTTCGGGATAGTATCTTGGACAGATACCAATGAGTGCATTATTTTTGTATCCTCTATAGCTCAGCTCCAATATCCCGTCAGTTACCAAGTCTCAGCAATTCTGTTGTTTCAGATTAGTTTATTTTTTATTATTATTCTTACTAAATTTTTATTTTTTCATTTAACAAGCATTTAGTTTCTTGCCACCACTCCCACTCCCACTTTATCCCCCACCCAACTGGGGAGAAAAACAAACAGAAAATATAAAAGAAAAGCTTTATAACAAACATGCATTGTTAGGCAAAGCAAATTGTCTCATTGGTCATGTACATAAAATGTAAGTCCCATTCAGCAACTTAAGCCATAAACATACTCTCTTTCAGGAGATGGGTCACATTCTTAATCATTGTGATGATGGTCATTGTGTTGATAAGAGTCTTTCAAAGTTGTTTCCTTTTAGTCTTCTTGTTATTATACAGATTATTCTCCTGGTTCTTCTAGCTGAATTCTGTATCACATCATATAAGTCTTCCCAGGGTTTTTCTGAAACCATTCATTTTCTCATTTCTTGCAGTACAATAGTCCCCTATTACATTCCCACACCATTATTTGTTCAACCATTCCCCAAATGATGAGCACTCCTTTGACTTCCAGTTCTTTGCTACTACAAAAAAAAAAAAAGATTTTAATAAATAATTATTTATAATAACATAAATAATTTAATACAAATTGACAATAAAATATTTACATGTACATAGATTCTATTCTTACTAAATTTATTTTTTATCTCTTTGGGGAGTATGCCTAGTAGCAGTTTCTCTGGGTCAAAGGGTATGTGCAATTTGTTTTGCCTAACTGTGCAGGCTTGTTATAAAGGTTTTCTTTTACATTTTCTGTTTTTTTTTTTTTCCAATTGGGTGCGGGATGAAGGGAAAGTGGTAGTGGTGGGAGGGCAGGAAACTAAGTGCTTGTTAAATGAAAAAATAGAAATTTAGTAAGAATAATAAAAAAAAATAAACTAACCTGAAGTGATTTGGGAGCTTCATTCAAATTTGCCATTTCCCTTTCTACATTAGCTCTCATATTGGTCCCCTCCTTTTTATTCCCACTGCCATTATCACCTCATTATGACTTGCCCAAACTATGTGTAGATTTAATTATGAACTTTCACTGTCATATTTTTGTTTGCCAAATGGCCAGATTTCTTAGCCTGACATTTCCATTTTGTGCCTGTCTGAAAACATCCCACTTTTCCAGCCTTATCTAACACTGCTTTCCTTTTCTCCACCCCACCACACTCCCAATCAAATGAGACAATATTTGTAAAGCACTTAGCACAATCCTTGGCACATAGTAGGTACTTAACAAATGTCTCC
This sequence comes from Gymnobelideus leadbeateri, assembly GCA_011680675.1. NCBI lineage: Eukaryota > Metazoa > Chordata > Mammalia > Diprotodontia > Petauridae > Gymnobelideus > Gymnobelideus leadbeateri. The sequence goes on from WOXC01006158.1 coordinate 402,653, forward strand.
TCCCTCCCTCTACCACCTGACTATGTCTTCTGCTTCTGCCAAACTGAATGACTTATTAGACCTCATATATTCTTTACACTCTGTCACTATTCACTATTGTCTATGCTCCCACAATCTTCTTTTCCTTCTCCCCTCAGCCCTCCTGTAATGGAAATGCGGATTTAAAGATCTTCCCTGCCCTTAGGTTAAGTGTACCTGGAGCCTGTGGTGGGAGGCTTGCTTTTCAGGAAAGCACACACCTTGATACTTTGTGATTGGGAAGTGGGTCTAGAAGGTTGTTACATTCTCTGAGCCTGGAGAAGGCTATATAAACCCTGAATGGCAGGCTTTGCTTTGGGGCTCACTTTGAGAAGTGTTGTGTGATTTGACCAGATGAGACTCTGGACAGCCATTGAGAGCCCCGCCCCCACTTTGAAAACCCAGATGTTGATGTTTCCCTCTCTGGTAACTGTGATTTTGATAATTATAATGGTTGGACAGTTTGGAAGCCTGTCTAATCTGTCTGTATACTCTGAAGTTCGGGGTGCTGACCTTTTCCCCCTGAACTAGGTAATATAGATTTGTTTGATTAAAGTGAGCTTGTTAACCGATTTTGAATTGCTTTCCTTTACAAAAGCAGATCTAAGAACCTGTATTGGCAGCCACCCTGGGGATGTTGGTGTGCTTGCTGCTACACCTCCCTAACTTCATTAAAATTCTAATAGTTCTTAATCAGAAGTAGAGAATTATTGTCTTGTCTTTTAAGTCACCTCCTCCATGAAACCCTTTGGGATTACCCTTCAATTGAAAATGTAATTCCCTTGTTTCTTGAGAAGCACTTCGTATTGTTCTTATAATGATCTGAAATGGTATTTGTAAAATTGCTTAGCCCAGTGTCTGGAACATAGTAAGGGCTATATAAATGTTTATTCCATCCCTCCTTCCCTCTGATCATATTCTGTTCTCTATTTTGGTTATTATGTTGTTACAGGTCTATGTGTTATGTTTGTCTCTCTTCCCAACTGTGAGTTCTGCGAGGGCAAAGACAGTGTCTTAATTATGTTTCTATTTCTCCCAATGCCTAACATAGTATTCTTCCCACACTGGGCACTGAATAAAATTTTGTTAAAGGAATGAATGGATACTACAGTGCCTCCTCTTGCCAGCCATCCTTTACCCCCATCATGATATTATCCTCAGAACATTCTTCCAACTTCCCCAACTTATCCATAATAATGGAATTTGGATTAATCTTTCTTGAAATTCTCCAAACTCACTCATGTGACAACTATTTTATTTCTTATTGTTCTTCACATGTCAAGATGGCAAGCCTGATAATATTATTTCCCATGTTTATGTCTGCTAATATAACCATACCTAATTAGCATCTCTCTGCCTATATTGACTTCGTGTCTAGCACATGGTAGGTAAACATATATTGCTCAGTTAAAAATTATAAAGAGTTACAACATGATTTACATTAAGAAGATACTACCTTACTTTCTTCATTTTGATGTAAGGTGGTTTTAACCTAGCCAGGGTAAATAGCATATTGGCACTCTGTGTTGCTCAGGCTCTTTGGTAAAATAGTATGGAGGTTGACAGTGTTCCCCTCTTTTCTTCCATTCTCTTGATCTCTCTGGGATAAGTACAAAGCCATCTTTTCAATAAGGCTGCAGAAGTATGTATAAGCAGGAGAGAGCAAACCAGAGTTGGAGTGGAAAGAACTGGTTTTGAGTTCCAACTCTGCCATTTCCTAGTTTTGTGACCTTAGAGTAACTCATTTATCATCTTTGAAAATGTCTCATCATGGAAATGGTAGTTGAACTGCCCATCTGATAAGATTTGGGAGACATAAATAAGATGCTATGTGCATGTATATATTATGCATGTATATATAAATACATGTAATATATCTCTGTATATACATATGTGTATTTATACATGCACACACATATGTGTAAAACATACCTATACATATATGTATCTCAAAATTCTTAGTGGGATTTTAAGTTTTATCTGTTTAAAAGTCTACTAAGAATTTTGAGACATGCTACAGATGCATATAAGTTCTTGCAATCATAAAATGTATGTTATTTAAGTAAGTTATGTATAGTCTTCAGAATTACTAAAGAGCCTTAGTGTCCAGTTCTTAGTAAATTGCATTGCTTTTATACACTTATATGTTCTCTTGTGGAACATGCTTAGTAGTTCCTAGTCCTTTTCTTGGTACTTAGAATTTTAAAGTAGATGCTGTTAGACTCTCCTACAAGACTACAGCTTGTAGCATTCTTCAAGGTCAAGTATTAAGGAGTAAACTTCACCTTGGGGCTCTGAGATTAGAAGTGAAGAGTAGATCTGAACATGCTTTTTAGCTGTTCTCAAAGTTACCAATGTTGCTAAGAACCAAAGTCAATATTTTTTTCTATTTATACTCCTGCATTCATTATGACACAAAGCACGCTATTTCAGTGGACTTGAAGTAAAATCAACAAGTTCTGATGCATTTTTTACAGCTCAACCATGTGGTCATCTGGAATTTTCTAACCAGTGGCAGCCAGCCACTCCCTGACTGCTAATCTCAAAGCAATCTTACTTGGAAACATGGCCTCAGGACAGTAGCATGGAGAACAAATGGGTATATTAAAACAAAAGAATAGGAAACAAATGTCAAAAGAGAGAAAAAATAGGCATTATGTTGGCACTCAAAGGAACGAGCATTTGTCAGGAAATACTGTGCATACCTGTGGAAAGAGACACCCCAGGAAGCAAGAACAGAGGCTGGAAAATGAAAAGTTTAAAGTACTATGAAGGAAAATATAAAACATTTGGTCAGCCTAGAGTTCTCTGTTTTTCTTCATTTATGAAAATATTTATTTTAAATTTATGAAATAAAACAAACATTTCCATATCACAATAGGATAAAAAAATGATGATAGCACATAAAACTGCAGACCTATTATGTACAACTCACTATTCCTTTTAAATGTAAGATAAAGTTATTGTGTAACTTTCTTTTCCCCCTTTTTTCCTTCTTTCTCCCTCCCATCTAGAGATGGCTACCTTTGGACACAAATATGTTTATATACATATATATGTAAAATTCTATACATATGGACTACTTATCACTTCCTTCTCTGGATGCACCTACCATCTTCCTTCCTAGGTCCTTTGTAGTTAATTTGGGTATTTCTAATAATCAAAATGACTTAGTTGCTTAAACTTTTTCTTAAAACACTATTTCTGTCCAAACAACTTCTGGAGCCACAGCTAACCTCCTGCTAAGGACAGTCCAGCAGCCCTGCAGGGAGCTGCCAGTGCAGTGCTCTGAGAGCAGGCAGCACAGCGCGCTGGGAACCTACAGCGCAGCCCGCAGAGCTGAGCCCAGGTCCGCGGTTTTAGCCCCAGGGTGGCTGGGCCTTCTGCGAACTGGTGGAACCCCAGAACACCAGCAATTGTGGCGATTCCAGAATTATCAGCACAGATATGCCTAGGACAAAGTGAGAAATTAGTGCCCTATGGACTTTGGGACCAGTATTTAGGGAACACATGGCTTCCTCCCCTGGGGGCAAAAAGCTGCTGAAGAAACAGCTGCACAGGAGCCATTTTGCAGTGTCAGTAGTGGCTTTAGATCCTGGTCTGCGAACTGTAGGAAGATCCAGCAATCAGTCTGGGGGTTAATCACTCTTGCTTTAAACTGCCTGGATCTGGATTGTGGTCTGGGGGCGGAAGTTTGGGGTGGGTATCCAACTTGCCAGAGTGGGTGGAGGTTTTACAAAGGCCACACAACTGGCAGAAGTTGTGAAGACCCCATGTTTGGGCGGAAGCTCCCCTGTCTGGTGGCAGAGTCCTACTGTGGCAACAAGCCCAAAAATCAAGTAACTAAGTGGCAATATGCCTAGGCAAACGAAACAAAATAAACAAAAAAGTTCAACATTGAACTCCGATTTTAGGGGCAAAGAGGCTCAAAGCATGGAGGAGGACTGTGAGGTCAGAACTCCTGCACCAAAAGCCCCAAATGAAAATACAAGCTGGCTACAGGCCATAGAGGACCTTAAGAAGTAGATAGGAGAAGTGGGGGAAAATTTGGAAAGAGAAATGAAAAAGATGCAAGAAAAGTATGAAATGACAGTCAACAGCCTGACTGAGGAAAATAACACCTTAAAAAATAGACTAACTCAAATGGCAAAAGAGGCTCAGAAAGTCAATGAGGAGAAGAATGCCTTAAAAAGTCGAATTTGCCAGATGGAAAAAGAATCTCAAAAGCTCACTGAGGAGATTCATTCCTTCAGAGTTAGACTGGAGCAAATGGAAGCTAGTGACTTTATGAGAAATCAAGATACGATTAAACAGATCCAAACAAATGAAAGAATAGAAGGCAATGTGAAATATCTCATGGGAAAAACCACTGACCTGTAAAATAGATCCAGGAGAGATAATTTAAAAATTATTGGACTACCTGAAAGCCATGATCAAAGAAAGAACCTAGAAATCACCCTTCAAGAAATTCTCAAGGAAAATTGCCCTGATGTTTTAGACCCAGAGGGCAAAATAGAGGTTGAAAGAATCCACAGATCACCTCCTGAAAAAGATCCCCAAAAGAAAATTCCCAGGAATATTATAGCCAGGTTCCAGAATCCCCAGATCAAGGAGAAAATACTACAAGCAGCCAGGAAGAAACAATTGCAATATGGTGGAAACACAATCAGAATAGCACAGGACCTGGCAGCTTCTACATTGAGGGATAGAAGGGCATGGAACATGATATTCCAGAGGGCAAAAGAGCTGGGAATGAACCCAAGGGTCACCTACCCAGCAAAACTGAGTATCTTGTTTCAGGGGAAAATATGGTCATTCAGTGGAATAGAGGACTTTCAAGCATTCTTGATGAAAAAACCAGAACTGAATAGAAAATTTGACATTCAGACACAAGAAGCAAGAGATGCTTCAGAAGGTAATCAAGGAAAAGAAATCAAAAGGAACTTATCAAAGTTGGACTATTTACAGTCCTACATGGAAAAATAATAACTGGGTTTGATGAAACTTTTCTCATTATGAAAATAATTGAAGAAGGGTACATGGCATATGTTCACAGGTATACATGGATAGAGGGCACAGGTTGAATTTGATGGGAAGGGATGATTATTTTTTTTTTTTGGAGGAAAATTGGGGTTGGGTGACTTGCCCAGGTTCACATGGCTGGGTTTTTGTTTGTGTTTTGGGTGTCTGGGGCCAGATCCGAGCTCGGGTCCTTCTGGCTCCGGGGCTGGCTCTCTGCTCACTGCGCCACCCAGCCGCCCCAAGGAAGGGATGATTCTTAAGGGGTGAAGTCAAGAGGTGAGAGAGGAAAGTGGCAAGAGGAGATGGAGAGAGACAGGGTAGGGCAAACTATCTCATGTAGAAGAGGCAAGGGGAAGTAGTTGCAGGGGAGGGGACGAACAGGAAGACAAAAAGGCAAAAGCATATTCTCATTGAAGTTGGCTCAAGGAGAGAAACACATACATACTAAATAGAATATCTTACCCTCACTCACTCTTCTGAGTAGGGGAAAGGGGGATGAGAGGGGGGATGATGGAGGGGAGGGCATTCTGGGGAGAGGGGAGGTTAGAAGTACCCACTATCAAAGAGGGACAGGATCAAAGTAGGGAATGGACCAGGTGGGAGGTGAGACAGATGGGAGGGAAATATAAGCAGTCTTTTACAATATAACTACTATGGTAATGTTTTGCATAGATATACATGTACAACACATACTGAATTGCTTATCTTCTCAGAGGGAGTGGGTGACAAGGGAGAAAGGGAATGGATCTGAAAATCGAAATTTTAAAATTAAATGTTTCATAAGATGTCCAGGCAGTGGAGCTCAGAGATTCACCTTGCCCTAATGGCAAAGTTGAAGGGGGTATGGGAGAAGATATGGGAGAGAGCAGATTGGATGAGGGGATATCTAGTGGGACTGCTATTCTGGGGTGGTGGGTAGAGAAAAAAATGGGGGAAAATGTAACTCATAATCTGGTGGAAATGAATGCTGCAAACCAGAAGTTAATAAAGCATTTGTTTAATTAAAAAAAAACACTGTTTCTGTTGCTATGAGCAATAATCTTTTGGCTCTACTCATTTTGCTCTTAATTATTTCATGCAAGCCTATACATGTTTTTCTAAGATCATCAAGCTTTTCTTATAGCAAAATGATATTCCATCCCAATCATATACCACAACTTGTTCAGCCATTATCCAATTAAAGGGCATCTCTGCAATTTCCAGTTCTTTGCCACCAAAAAGAGAGCTGCTATAAATATTTTAGAATGTATGGGTTCTTTTCCTTTGTCCTTAAGCATCTTTGGTAAGCCTAGAATTGGTATTGCTGGGTCAAAGGGCATAGGGAGTTTAATAACTCTTTGGGCATAATTCCAGATTGCTCTCTAAAACAGTTGAATCAGTTCATAGTTCCACCAACAGTGATAGTATCTCAGTTTTTCCAAATCCCTCCAACATTTGTCTTTTCCCTTCTATTATTTTAGTTAATCTGATAAGTCTAAAATGATATCTCAAGGTTGTTTATATTTGCATTTCTCTACAACTTAAGTGAAATGAAAGAATATTTGCAAAAATATAAGTCGTTTTTCTTCATTGTTAACAATATCTTTAATTTCCAGGTTGTCCTCCTCTGGGTTTGGAGACATTAAAAATCACTGACTTCCAGCTGCATGCCTCAACAGTTAAGCGATATGGCCTGGGGGCTCACAGAGGCCGGCTTAACATTCAGGTAACCCTCATAGTTTCTCTGAGTAGTCAAAGTACTTCCTGTTGTTGTTGTCATGGATGTTGATGATGATGATGATGATGATGATGATGATGAGGATCCTGCATTTCTGAAGAGGATCAATGTATTATTGTTGTGTACTATCCTCCTCTTCTTCCTTCTCCTCCTCCTCTCCCTTTCCCTCCTCCTCCTTGCTCTTCTTTGCTATATCCAGGTTGAGTGGAGAGAGAACCACAATATTTTGGAGCTAGTACCCTCTTTTATATGTTCTAAACAAGAGCTTGTATATGTAAAACTGTAGTCACAGGAACCCAGGTTGTTCCAATTTGCAGGGATATATTATAATATATATTATATTATAATACATATTAAATGAGATATGGATTTTGTTCTTCTGTGTCTCCATGGAAGAATGAATTTTTCACCTTTACATGGAATAGAAGGAGGACCATGACTGGACACTAATTCCTCTACTCTCCTATATCAACAAGGTGTACTGGGCTAGAATTATACCCAGCAATTACATATGAGATATCTATGGTCGGTGAGTATATCACCCTCTTAGGGATTTAGGAAAGAAGGTACTTTTTCCACTTTCCTGATATCTCTAAAGGGGAGAGTAACAGTTTACTTTCAGATAGCTTTGCTCTGTTCCACCAAATACTTGTTATATAATACAATAATGGATAGTGAACAAACACTTAGCCAGTAATCAGAAATCAAGAAAGTTATGGAGACAATAGAATATCCCAGACTAAATGGGCTCTTTAACTCAGGAGAAACATAAAATCTCAGGTCAACAAAATGGAGAATAATGTCACCAGAGAAATCTGCTTTTAATAATCTCTCGGGATACAGTTACATGGAATAAAGGGACAGATGGAGCAATCAATTTTCCTTACCTTTGTCCAATTTCCCAGATTCCCATAAGCTATTCCAAAGTTTATACCTTTAACCCCATATCTTATAAGCTTTGCTTCTTTTTGTCTCTCCAAAGTCTCTCTGCTAAACAAGATTAATGTAGGTCTCATTTAAATGTTGTCATGGGTTCTGAGGTCAGTCAGTCAGTGTGCATTTCTGAATCTACTGTATTAAATATTGTGCTAAGTATTGAGGATATAAGAAAGGTAAAAAGTTAAGTCTTTGCTTTCTTTTTTTAATTTATTTTCCTCTCCTTTTTAATTTTTTAGTTTACATCATTCATTTCCACAAGATTTTGATTTACAAATTTTCTCCCCATTTTTCCCTACCCATCACCCCAAAACAGTGATCCCACTGAATATCCCCTCCCCCAATGTACTCTCTCCCATATCTTTCCCCATGCCCCCTCTGACTTTCCAGTGGGGCATGGTGGATCTCTATGCCCCAGTGCCTGCATATCTCATTTCCCAGTTACATGTAAGACAATAATAATAATAATAATTACATATATACATATATGTATATATATATATATACATATATATATACACACACATATATATGTATATATGTAAGCATTTGATTTTAAAACTTTGGATTCCAGATACTTTCCCTTCCTCCCTTGTCACCCACCCTCACTGGGAAGATAAGCAATTCAATACAGGTTGTACATGTGTAGCTATGCAAAACATTTCCATAGTGGATATCTTGTGAAAGACTGACTATATTTCCCTCCATCCTATCCCACCCCCACTTATACTGTTCTCTACTTTGATCCTGTCCTTTTTCAAAAGTGGGGGCTTCCAATTTCCCTTCTCCCCTAGCCTGCCCTCCCTTTCATTACCACCCCCCATCTTCCCCTTCTCCTTTACTCTCCTGCAGGGTGAGATACCCTATTTAATGTGTATGTCATTCCATCCCTAAGACAAATGCAATGAGAGTAAGGTTGACTCATATCCTTTTGCATTCCTGTTCTTCCACTCTATTGTAATCATTTTCCCTTGCCTCTTCTATATGAGATAATTTACCCCATTCTGTCTCTCCCCATCTCCTCTCATTATATTCCTCTCTCACCTCTTAATTTCATCCTTTAAGTATCATCCCTTCCTATTCAATTGGTTTTGAGCCCTCTATGTATACCTGTACACATATATACACACATTCACATATGTATTCATACACCCATATACCCTCCTATATAGACATATATATGTATTTATAGACACATATGATATATATGTACATTTATATTTCCTTCAACTATTCTCATACTGAGAAAAGTTTCATAAGTTACAATTATCATTTTTCCATGTAGGAATTAAGTTTCTTATGATTTCTTTTCCCTGTTTACCTTCTCATGATTCTATTGCTTCTTGTATCTGAATGTCAAATTTTCTCTTCAATTCTGGTTTTTTCATCAAGAATGCTTGAAAGTCCTCTATTCCACTGAATGACCATATTTTCCCCTGAAATGTGATACTCAGTTTTTCTGGGTAGGTGATTCTTGGTTTTAATCCTAGCTCCTTTGACCTCTGGAATATCATATTCCAAACCCTTTGATCCCTCAGTGTAGAAGCTGCCAGATCCTGTGTTATCCTGATTGTGTTTCAATAATATTCAAATTGTTTCTTCCTGGCTGCTTGTAATATTTTCACCTTGATCTGGGAATTCCAGAACCTGGTTATAATATTCCTAGGAGTGTTCTCTTGGGGATCTTTTTCATGAGGTGACTGGTGGATTCTTTCAATCTCTATTTTGCCTTCTGCTTCTAAAACATCAGGGAAGTTTTCCTTGAGGATTTCTTGAAGGATGATTTCTAGGTTCTTTTTTTGATCATGGCTTTCAGGTAGTCCAATAATTTTTAAATTGTCTCTCCTGGATCTATTTTCCAGGTCAGTGGTTTTCCCAATGAGATATTTCACATTGCCTTCTATTTTTTCATTTGTTTGGATCTATTTAATAGTATCTTGATTTTCCATAAAGTCACTGGCTTCCAATTGCTCCAATCAATTCTGAAGGAATGATTTTCTGCAGTGAGCTTTTGAGATTCTTTTTCCATCTGGCTAATTCAGCTTTTTAAGGCATTCTTCTCCTCATTGCCTTTTTGAGCCTCTTTTGCCATTTGAGTTAGTCTATTTTTAAGGTGTTATTTTCTTTAGTCATGTTGTTGACTCTCATTTCATAATTTTCTTGCATCATTTTCATTTCTTTTCCCAATTTTTCCTCCACTTCTCTTATTTGACTTTCAAAATCTTTTTAAAGCTCCTCTATGACTTATAACCAGCTCATATTTTTCTTGGAATTTTTTGGTGCAGGAGTTATGACTTTACTATCTTCCTCCTGTTCCATGCTTTGATCTTTTTTGTCCCCAAAATAGGGGTATAAAGTTGGATTGCTCTGTTTGCTTTTCTTCCTTTGCTTGCTCATGGTGCCGCTCAATTACTTGACTTTTGAGCCTTTGCCACAGTAGAACTCTGCTACCAGAAACAGGAGTTTTTTTTTCCCAAATGCTGCTATTTTTGTAGCTGCTGGAGTATTTGTTGGGTGCCCTCTCTGAAGCTTCTAGCAAACTGTTCATACACCCTAGGACCTCCACCCTAGACAACAATCCAGATCCAATCAGGTTAAAGCAAGAGCAATTACCTCTCAGTCTGTTTGCTTTGTCCCCCTACAATCTGCAGACCAGGAGCTCTTAAGCTGCCATGTGGTGGGTGGCTGCATGGCTGTGGAGCCTCAGCTGCTTCTTCCTCCAGGGGGCAAAGGCCAGATGGCACTCCTGAATTCCCAGGTCCCAAAATCTACACTGCTCTGATCTTTCACTTCGTCCTTAGCATGTATGGGTTGATAATTCTGGAAACCACCACAGCTGCTGTTGATCTGAAGTCCCTCAGGCTGGTCAGGCTGCCCTGAGGCTGAAACCTAGGGCCACTATGGGGCTGGGCTCAGCTCCCAGATCACTGTGCTGGCTGCTTCCTACCAGCCTGCCAGGCTGTCCTCAGTGAGAGATTAGCTTCTCTGTGTCATTTTGTGGGTTCTGTAGCTCCAACATTTGTTTAAAGTCATTTTTTACATGAATTGGAGGAGGTGGGAGCTGGAGCTGTGCAGAAGTCCTGTTTCTACTCCACCATCTTGACTCTGCCCCCCATCTTTGCTTTCAAGTAACTTATGGTGTAATGGGCAAGACAACTTGCAAACAATTATGTACAAACAAGATATATAAAGGATAAATTCGGGAGAATCAACAGAGGGGAGACTGGGAAAGGCTTCATGTAGAAGATGGGCTTTAGCTGGAACTTGGAAAATGTCATGGAAGCTGTGAGGCATAGATGGAGAGAGAGAGAGAGAGAGAGAGAGAGAGAGAGAGAGAGAGAGAGAGAGAGAGAGAGAGAGAGAGAGAGAGAATTCCAAGTTTGAAGACAGCCAGTGAGTATGAATGGGGTAGGCAGATGATCTGTATTGGGTGAGGAACAGCATGGACGCAGGGATCACTGGATCACAGAATATACAGTAGACTAGAAGGTAGGAGGAGCCATGTTATGAAGGACTTTGGATATCAGCAGATGTTATATTTGATCCTGGAAATGAGAGGGAGTCGCTGTTATTTATTGAATGGGAGGGGATGCCATGGTTGACTCCTGTGCTTTAGAAAAACTCCTTTGGCAGCTGGGTAGAGGATGGACTAGGGTGAGTGGGGGCTCAGGGAAGGGAGATGAACCAGCAAGTTATTGCAGTACTCTAGCCATGGGGGCGTGAGGACCTGGAATACGGTGGTGGCAGTGTCAGAAAAGAGGAAGGTTACATTATGAGAGACCTTGCAAAGGTAAAATTGAGAGGACTTTGCACTTGTTTGGATATGGGAGATGAGAGAGAATGAGGACCTGAGTCTAACATCCAGATTGAAAGCCTGAATACCCAAAAGAATATTGTACCCTTTACAGTAAGGTGGAGGGTTGGAAAATCAGAGTTTGGGGTGAAAGTATAGTGAGTTCCTTTTGGACATGTTCTGTTTAAGAGGTCTGTGAACCATCCAGGTTGATATGTCCAATAAGGAACTGGAGATGTGAGTGTGGAGGTTAGGAGAGAGGTTCAGTCCCTGAAAGCAGATATGAGGACCATCAGAATAGAGATCATAACTGAATCCATGGGAACTGATGAAATTACCAAGCAAAATCATACATAAGGAAAAAGAGAAGAGGCCTGGGACAGAGCCCTGGGCGACACTCACTGTTAGTGGGCATGATTTAGATGAAGGTCCAGCAAAGCAGAGTGTGTATGGAATGCTCACAAGTACTTAATTCTCTGGCCATGTTTCCTCTATCTTTGTATCATGTGAGGCTTGCAACTTGCATATCAACCAGCAGGAGCCCTGAATCTACTTCTTGCTAATCCAAAAAAACAGCCCTATAGGGTTGCAAGTTCCTTCCTTCCTTCTTTCTTTCCTTCCTTCCTTCCTTCCTTCCTTCCTTCCTTCCTTCCTTCCTTCCTTCCTTCCTTCCTTCTTTCCTCCCCTTTTTTTTTGGAGGGGGGAAGGAAGGGCAATTGGGATTAAGTGACTTGCCCAAGGTCATACAGCTAATAAGTGTTAAGTGTCTGAAGCTGGATTTGAACTCAGGTCCTCTTTCTCCAGGGCCTATGCTCTATTCATTGCACCACCTAGCCACATAGAATGGCCTCATAATATGTCACACTCTCATGGCTAATTTAATCTCTCAGAGCCTTGGTTTGATTTATCTGTTAAAAAAAATGATGATGTTACTTGTAACTCACTGGGTTTTTGTGAGTATCATATGAAATAAGTTATGCAAAATGCTTTGTAATCATGAAGCATTACATGAATATGAGTTCTTAGTACTTCTAGACATTATTTGAGATGAAATTTACAGGATCTTCCATATTTTATTCAATGTAATAAATGGTCCACATATAAATTGACTTGAATATAAGCATTTTCTCATGCTATCTAGAGATAGGAAACCTGTAGCCTTCTAGGTACTTGGGTGTAGCCTTTTGACAGAGGTCAAGTTTTACAGAACAAATTATTTTATTCAAGGGATTTGTTCTGTGAAGTTAGAATTCAATCAAAAGGCCACACTTGAGGTCCTAGAGGGCCACATGTGTCCTCAATGTCACAATTAATTACATGGAAAATTAGAGTATGTTTAACATTGTTTTAGTCACACTCAGTGGTCATGGCTTCTGAATGCTCATGTCAGTCCAGGTTTTGGGTTTTCTTCTGCTTAACTAGACTCTTGTAAAATATATCTTCTTGTTTCTTGAAGAGAGACTTCCAGTAAACTCTAAAGATCTCTTATCTGAATGTGTTATTTAAAACAAAACAAAAATAACAGAAAGAAAAAAAAACATAAAGAAAAATTTTTACAAAGAAGCATTTGGAGCTAATTAAAACAAGTTCCAGAAAATACCATCTGGGTTTTTTTTCTAAACTTAAAATATTCTTTCAACTTAGAGATTTTGGTCAGGCAATGAACAGGTACTTTTCAAGTTCTTATGATGAGAGCAGAAACATATTAGATACTGCTGTAGAAAAAGAGAAAAAGAAAATCAAACCAACCATCATCCCTCATGCTCCAATTAGGAGGCATGACATTTTTTCAGTTATTTCAGTCCTTTATTATCCCTGGTTAGTTTCAAAATGCTGTTAATACCTGTCTGCCATCTTTACTTCACAGTTTATCATTTCTCCCTTCTCTATGTATCTCTATTTCCACTTTAATTCTACTTTAAGGTCTTTCCTACTTCTGAAATTGGTATGGCCATGCCTTAGGCCTCATTGCCATCCAGAATTTGTTCACCTCTCAGAAGTTAAATTGTGAAATTTCTCTTCCTGATCACATTTTTTGGAAGGGGAGGTGGGGCAGTCTTCAACATCTCCCTTCCTTTTGCAGCAAAATTGAATCCCTAACATTTTTACCACAAAGGCTCTCTTAAAGGTAAGGAGGAAAATCCCTAATTTTTAAACATGACACCCTTATATCAATTTCAATTTTCCTCAACTTGCATTGAATTTTGAATCAGAGGACCTAGATTCAAAATATTACCTGTCATGTATTACCTTTGTGACCTTGGCAAGTCACTCACTTTGGACCTTAGATTCTTCATGGCTAATTAGTAAATTGGACTAAATAACCACCAATATGATTTCCAGCTAAAATCTGTGATAATGTTTTTTTTTGTTTTTTAACTTCCCTGAAACTTGCTCCCTTGGACTTGTAACATAGCACATTCACTTCGAGAATGGCTGAATAAGAATGTAATGGAGTTCTTCTTTGCTTTAAGAAGTGAGGAAATAGATGATTTCAAAGAGACATGGAAAAAGATAAGTTTTATGAAATGATATAGAATGAAGCAAACAGGAGGAAAAATTTATATCTTTTTTCTATTTAATCAAATGCTTTATTAACTTCTGTTTTACATCATTCATTTCTGCCAGATTTTAAGTTACAATCATTTCCCCCCCTGTTTTTCCCCTACCCACCCGCCCAGAACAGCAGTCCCACAAGACATTGCTTCCTCCAATCTGCTCTCTCCCATATCCTCTCCCACACCCCCTTCGACCTCTCCATTAGAGGAAGGTAAATCTTTGTGTCCCAATGCCTGCACATCTTATCTCCCAATTACAAGCAAAAGAGTATAAATAATAGTGTTTAAATATATTTGAAACATTTAGTCTTAAGACCCTGGATTTCAGATCCATTTCCTTCCTCCCTTATCACCCATTCCCTCTGGGGAGATGAGTAATTCAGTATATGTTGTACATGTCTAGCTATGCAAAACATTAACATAGTAGATATATGGTACAAGGCTGCTTATAATTCCCTCCCCCTCATCCCACCCCCTACCTGGTCCATTCCCCACTTGATCCTGTCCCTCTTCCATAGTGGGTACCTCCAACCTCCCCTCCCCCCAAAGATGCCCTCCCATCCATCATCCCTCCTCTCCTCCCCCTTTCCCCCATTCTGCTGTAGGTTGAGATGTCCCACCTAGTATGTATGTCACTCTCTCCTTGAACCAAATTCAATGAGAATGTGGTTTCGCCTTTTTGCCTTCCTATTTTTCCCCTCCCCTGCAACTACTTCCCCCTGCTTCCTCTATATGAGATAGTTTACCCCACCCTGTCTCTCCCCATCTCTTCCTGCCACTTTCCTCTCTCACCTCACAACTTCACCCCTTGAGTATCCTCCCTTCCCAAAAAATTCAACCTATGCCCTCTATCTATATATAACTGTAACAATATACACACATATCCTTTTGATTTCTTTTCCCTGATTACCTTCTCAGGCAGCTCTTCCTTCTTGTGTCTGGATGTCAAATTTTCTATTCAATTCTGGTTTTTTCCTCAAGAATGCTTGAAAGTCCTCTATTCCACTGAATGACCATATTTTCCCCTGAAACAAAATACTCAGTTTTGCTGGGTATGTGACTCTTGGGTTCAGTCCCAGCTCTTTTGCCCTCTGGAATATCATATTCCATGCCCTTCCATCACTCAGTGTAGAAGCTGCCAGGTCCTGGGCTATTCTGATTGTGTTTCCACAATATTGAAATTGTTTCTTCCTGGCTACTTGTAGTGTTTTCTCCCTGATCTGGGGAATCTGGAGCCTGGCTATAATATTCCTGGGAGTTTTCTTTTTGGGATCTTTTTCAGGAGGTGATTGGTGGATTCTTTCAACCTCTATTTTGCCCTCTGGATCTAAAACATCAGGGCAGTTTTCCTTGAGAATTTCTTGAAGGGTGATTTCTAGGTTCTTTCCTTGATCATGGCTTTCAGGTAGTCCAATAATTTTTAAATTGTCTCTCCTGGATCTATTCTCCAGGTCAGTGGTTTTTCCCATGAGATATTTCACATTGCCTTCTAATCTTTCATTTGTTTGGATCTGCTTAACAGCATCTTGATTTCTCATAAAGTCATTAGCTTCCATTTGCTCCAGTCTAACTCTGAAGGAATGAATCTCCTCAGTGAACTTTTGAGATTCTTTTTCCATCTGGCAAATTCGACTTTTTAAGGCATTCTTCTCCTCATTGCCCTTTTGGGCCTCCTTTGCCATTTGAGTTAGTCTATTTTTTAAGGTGTTGTTTTCCTCAGTCAGGCTGTTGACCCTCATTTCATACTTTTTCTGCATCCTTCTCACTTCTCTTTCCAATTTTTCCTCCACTTCTCTTATTTGATTTTCAAAGTCCTTCTTAAGGTCCTCTATGGCCTGCAACTTGCTCATGTTTTCCCCTGGGGCTTTTGGAGCAGGACTTCTGACCTCATAGTCCTCTTCCCACTCCATGCTTTGACCCTCCTTGCCCCCAAAGTAGGAGTCTAGGGTTGCATTTTCCTGTTTAATTCGTTTCCTTTGCCTTGGCATGTTGCCACTTAATTACTTGACTTTTGGGCTTGTTGCCACAGTATGTCTTTGCCGACAGATAGGGGAATTTTCGTCCTGAACGTGTGGGAGGGCAACTTCCATTTCCGGCAAGCTGGAAACCCACCCATGACCTCCACCCCAGATCACAATCCAGATCCAGGGAGGTTAAAGCAAGAGTGATTACCCCCCAAGACTGATCACTGGATCTCCATACAGTTTGCAGGCCAGGAGCTGGAGCTGCCTCTGAAAACTACAAAATGGCATGTCTCCTAAGCAGCTTCTAGCCCCCAGGGGAGGAAGCCGACGCATTCCCCAAATACTGGTCCCAAAGTCCACAGGGCACTAACCTCTCACTTTTTCCTAGGCATGTCTATGTTGATAATTCTGGAGTTGCCACAGCTGCTGGTGTTCTGGGGTCCCTCCAGCCGGCTGCTGGCCCTGCCACCCTGGGGCTAAAACTTCAACTCAGACGCTCGGCTGTGCTCTGCTCCCCTGCGCTCTGTGCTGCCGGCTTCCAGACTGCTATGCTGGTCCTTCCTGCAGGGCTGCTGGGCTGTCCTCAGTGGGAGGTTAGCTTCTCTGTGTCGTTCTGTGGGTGCTGGGGCTCCAGAAGTTGTTTAGAGTCACCTTTTACATAGTTTGGAGGAAATCTGGGGGCAGAGTGGCCTGGATGAGCTGTTTCTACTCCGCCATCTTGGCTCCACCCCCAACAATTTATATTTTAACAGGAATATTACAAAAACATTGACACCTTGTTCTTTACTGATAGATCTTCTTCTCTATATTTATTTCTACCTCCTTTTTCTAACTTCTGATGTTACTGATGTCTCTGTCTTCAGTCATTTTTCCCCTCCTAAACCAGATGTTCTTGGCCCAGGGTTCAGGGTCTTGTTTATTTATTATTTGATTTCTATATTTCAACATAATTTTTTTCCTTTGTAATGCTATATTTTTTATATTATACATTTTAAAACATTATTCTGAGAAAGGATCTAGCATCTTTATTAGACTTGCAAAGGGATCCATGACCTAAAAAAGATTAAGAACCCCTGCTCTAGACCAGTGGTGTCAAACTAATATAGAAATGGGGACTACTAATGTACACATAGGTATCTCTGCAGCCATATATTGGTTTAGTGTTAAAATGTGATATCTATTTTTATTTCATTATTTCTCAATTCCATTTAAAAATTTTTGTTTATTTTATCCTGAACTTAAGAAATTAAACAAGCATTTCCATACTATAGTAGAACAGAAAAAAAAGATGATTGCATGTGAAACTACAAATCTCTCATTTTACAACTTGCTATTCCTTTTAAATATATAATAACCTTATCATATAACTTTCTTTTTTTCTTCCCTACCAATTTTATAGACAGTTTCTCAGATAAATGTTTCACATCTTAAATATATAAATAACTTTGTCAATTCTTTAAGAATACAAGTCATTCCCCAATCAAAAAATCATCAGAGGATATTAATGCACCATTTTCCTTTGAAAAAATCAAAAAAACTTAAAGATAAATGAACAAAATGCTCTAAATCTTTATTGACTAGAAAAATGCAAATTAAAACAACCTAGAGATACCATTTTATACCTATCAGACTGGCTAAAATGATTAAAGGGGAAAGTGACAAATGTTGTAGGGGTTATGGAAAAAGTGTGATGTTAATTCACTGTTGGTAGAACTGTGAACTGATCCAGATATTTTGGAGAGTAATCAGGAATTATATCCAAAGAGTTATTACATTTAAAATTTTTTTTATTTTTAATTTATTGAATAAAACAAGAATTTCCAAAACATAGTATAATAGAAAGATGATTGTACATGAAACTGCAAATCTATTATGTACAACTTGCTATTCCTTTCAAATATACAATGAATTTATCATGTAAATTCTTTATCTCCCCACCTTAGAGATGGCTACCAATAGACACAAATATACAGATATATGGATATAGACAAATACATATATATGTGTATATGTATATATAGATATATATATATATATAATTTTTCAATATCTCTTCTATTTATCAGTTCTTTCTCTGGATGCAGATAGTGTCTTTCTTCATATGTCTCTTATTGTTCATTTGAGTGTTTAAAATAAACAAAACAACTTATTCATTCAAAGTTCTTAAAACAATATAGCTGTTACAGTATACAATGTTCTCTAGGTTCTGCTCATTTCTCTTTTCATTATTTTATGCAAGTTCAATTACATTTTAATCTGGTTCAGGGCATACTTGAAAGTGTTGTCGGCTACCTGCAGCCCACAGACCATGTGTTTGACACTCTGTTCCAGACCATTTTCCATTCCAGACACTTATTTCTATCTGCCTTTAAGACATCTCCACCTAGATATCCCACTGATATCTCAAAATTGGCACGTCCAAATCCAAGCTCATCATCTTCTGCTCCAAACCATCTCCCTCTCTCTAGGTTTCTATTTCTCCTAACAGTACCACCATCCACCTGATTACCTAATATAGAAATATGAGTCATCTTTGATTCTTCCATTATTCTTAAAGTTCAGATGTTGCAAAATCCTATAGATTCCATCTATTCCAGCTGTGTTCTAGCCTTTCCTTTCCATTCCCACTGATTACCCAAATTCAGCCTACCAAACAATCATCAATGAACTGTATACTTTGTACTATAAGTTATATGATGTTCATTGTAAACACAGTAAGAGATCAAAGGCCAGAAATAAGTGAGAACTATAGTTTTTAGAAATAGTCGGAAATTGAACGGAATCCTAAAGGATAGTTAGGATTTGGGGAAGCAGAGAGAGGGGAGGACTTGTATTTGGGAATGATAGAAGAGATCAGATCTGCTGAGTAGTACCATGGTCATGGAGGATCTAGAAAGCCTGCCAGAAGAGTTACATTTTGATGCATTATATGAGCTTCTTGTTCTTGGAAGCCACAATGAAAACATGATATGTAGGATGAATTGGGTATAGCCATACCTGGAGATAGATGTTCTAGGATACTTTTAAAAATACATTTTTATTTATTTCATTAAACATTTTCCAATTACATGTAAAAAAATAACATTTTTTTTTCACATTTTGAGATCCAAATTCTCTCCCACCCCTCCCCACTAGGAGACTTTCGAAGTACTGCAGGTATGAGGTAATGTGGATCTGGCAATGAAAACAGAGAAGATGGTAGTAAATCAGAGGTATTTTAAGGAAGAAGAATTATTAACAGTTGGTGATGTAATTCAGACAAGTAGAGACTCACTGATTTCTCCCTTCAGTTGTCTTGAATGGATCTGTTGATTAGTGGAGGATTTAGCAGGGAGTGTGAGATGCGCTAATCAACAAGTATTTACTAAATACTTATTCAGTGCCAGGTATTGTGCTAGGCTATAGGGATGCAAGTTGTTAAGATCTAGGGGTTTGCATTCTAATCATTGAGTTAGAGGTGTTAACCTGTCTTTTCTGCATCTCCCCTTTAGTAATAAAGTCACAACCCCTGCTAGAGTATCCAGGAAAAGGCATTTCCCTTTCTCTTATGGGCTTTACCTTCCCAGGAAAGAAGGTAGAATAGAGATTGAACATACAGGAAAAAGGTGATCATGGCAGGACAAGTGGTGGACTGTTCCTTGAACACTTTGCCAAAACTTTTTTTTTTCTTTAAGAAAAAAATACTTCTGATTAATGCTAAGATGCCGTCCCGTCTCTGAGCTCCTCTGCTTCATAGATTATCCTAGACTAAAAATGAGACAAAGGGATGAGAATACAGAAATGATTAGGCATCCATCACATTCAGATAGTCTCTCTGAAGGAATTTTCTTTCACTACAATTTTTTTCCTGATTGTCTTCGGTGAGAGGAAATCATCTTAACTATTTTCTTTCACCCTCAAGTTAGTGTACTAGCAGGAGAGTAACCTCCCTTTACCCTCCCTCAGCCGTTGGTACTCTTTGCCACTATTTCTGTGGATCCCCGGCAAAAACCACTGTAGTTGGAAATATAATTAATTTAGCATCCCGAAACATCTGAGATACTCAAGCACTTCATGCTGAGATAATGACTACACCTGGGTCCCTTATTTTCGTCCATCTCCATTAGGAATCTGTTACAAGTTAGACCTGAATAGGAAGTTGCAGGTTGCTACTTCTTCATATCGTTGCTGCGATATCCTAGGTGGAAATTTGAAGGGGATTGGAATTTACCCCCAAAATACTTCTTTACATGAATAGCTATTTCAAACACAGATTAAAAATAAACATTTTCTTTTTGCAGCTGTGTATTTTATAAACGTACAAAGATAATGAAATTTTATATGAGAAAATTGAAGGCATTAAAATTAGAAAATGGTGCTTAAAATGCAAAGCATAAAGCATACTCTTCAACTCACCACAGTGGAGGACCCATTGTATAAGATTTATTGGATATGGGAGGGGAGGGGCATTGAACAAATGAACTTGAAAGGGAAGAGTTCATGTCAAAGGCTTTCTTATCCACAATGTCAACACACAGCTTCGTTGTCATTAAATGGATTCCCCTAAGCCAACTAAGATTCAATATGTTCAAAATAAAACTTATTTTTCTTATTCCACCTCAAATCCTTTCCTCTTTAAACACTCCCTATTATTGACAAGGGCACCACCTTCAACCTCATTTTCATCAACTTGTCTCTCCTACTCATCCACACATCCAGTCTGTAGCAAATCTTGTCATTTCTGCTTTCAGAATTTTTCTTGTATATATCTTCTTCTTCCACTCATATTGCCACACCTCTAGGCCCTCTTCAGCCATTTAATGTCCTTTTAAATTGATTTCCCTTCTTCATCTCTCTCCCTTCTCAAATCTACCCTCACTGGGCTGCCAGGGTCATTTTTCTAAAGTATAGGTCTGACTAGATTACCCTCTCCCCTCAACTTGAACTCCCTTGGTTCCCTATTACCTCCAGGGTGAAGTATAAACTCTTTGGTGTGATATCTAAAACCATTATAGCCTATATATTTAAATATTTTAAAAAGTTTTTATAGGTCTCTTTCTAATTTTCTAGTCTTTTAATACTTTGCTCCCCCCATACACAATTCTCTATACCACACTTGTTGTAATACAATATTCCATTTCCTATATTTCTGTTTTTACAATAGCTTTCCACCTTGCCTGGAATTCTCAGCCCTTCACCTCCACTGCTCAGTTTTCCTGACCTTCTTCAAGAATTGAGACAAATTCTACCTTCTGCAGGAGACCTTTCCAGTGTCCCCAGCTTCTACTTCCTTCCCTTCTTGATTATGTTCCATTTACTTCCCTTCTTGGATTACTTTGAACTTACTGTGTATATATCTCCTGTATAATTACTTACACACTGTCTCCCTATTATAATGGAAACTTCTTGGAAGGCAGACAAACTTGATGGGTCTTCCTTTGCATCCCTAGTACTTAGGACACTGCCTGACAAATAGTAGGCTGACCTTTCCAAGTTAATCATCCTTCCTAATGCAATATTGTTTGTGACTTTCATGCAGGCCCAATGAACAAACACAAAGTTTGGATTTCATCAGTATGTTGCATTTCACCTCCATCATTCAGTATCTCGGATTCCTCAGAGATTAAAGCAAGGGATCAATTTCAGCAACACAGAAATAGTTTTGCCTCTCATGCATACAATTATTCTTTCTGAGTTCCCAGAATCCTTTTACATTAACTCATTTGTGAGGCTGTGATTTCATTTAGAAAGTTATAATTGGTTTCATCAGACCTCAGGACAGAGACAGACTGGTTGGAAATTGACATCCAAAACCTCAGAAACACATTTTCTGAACTGACCTCTAGAATCGCCCATCTCTCTTCAGTCTGCCTGCACATGGACTTAATTTATATAAGTTTTGCCTTCAGATAGACTTGATTTCTCCATCTTCCTCTTCCCTCACCCCTCTTCTATTGCCACACCCCTTAGAGGGCTGCCAGTTGTTTTATGCTTATCATAGGCTGAGGTACTTCAGAAAGAGTGCATCAACCCTTAAATGATTTAACATTTATTATATCTGAGATTTTTTTTTGACTTGGTACAGTAATAACCTTTAATACCCCGAAAAGTCAAGTTAAAAAAATGTAGAATATGCTCTGCACATAGAAAGTGTTTAATGGTTGTTGGTTTTGTTGAATAGTATACCCAAGGTTTTGTGAAAAATATGGTGATATCTTGGTATGGAATTTAAAAGAACCTTTCCTGATTAATGAAACATCTAGACAGTGGGGCAGGAGTCAGGATATTCAATGATTCATGGGTATAAAGCACTTTATAATTAATAAAATCCTTCCCTCCCAACATGACCATCAGCTAAAGTGGTGCCAGTATGATCATCTTCATTCTACAGCTGAGAAAACTGAAGTTCAAAGTAATGAGTTTTCCCAAGCACTTAATTAGTCATAATTGGAGCTGGGACTGAAGTCCAGGTCTTTTGAGTCAGGCACTAGACCACATTGTGCCCTAAGACATCATCTTTGCTACTATTAATAAACAGAAACATAACTATTAAATTATGTGTGGTCTTTGATTTTGAGAAAGAACAAATTAGTATTTTTGTAGGAGATGAGAAAAATATGAATTTTACTCTTTTTTAAAAAATAATAACCAGGTCAAGGATTTTTTAACATTAAGGTTTTATGTCTTTTATCCCCTTGAAGTAACTCAAAATTTGGTTCATTCTGTATTGTAATTCATTCTCCCTTTACCCAAAGGAAATTTTCTGGAGTAACATCCCCCCACCCCACCCCAGCCAAACTGTAGAACACAAAGAAAAATTTGGTAGTAGGAACTACCGTGGTTGTGAGGGTCAGATGAAACAATGCATGTAAAATGATTTGCAAATTTCAAGCACTTTACCAGTGAGGTCTGCTGTTCTTTGCCTTGCTTTGAACTCTAAAATGCTTCTGGCAATATAGTATATCAGAGGTGGCAATAAAGCATGTATAGTAATAATAAGTAAATACAAGCTATCTTCACATTTTCATTCCTCTCTGGGTTCTATGTTCTTGATTCTCTTTTCCAATTCATTTTCCCATTAGAATGCAAGCTCTTTGAGTGCAGGAGCTATCTTTCCTTTTATTTCTATTCCCAGTAATTAACATATTGTATGATATAGAATACGCACTTAATAAATGCTTACTGTTACCGAAACAGTTATAGATGCAAAGAGAGAGATGGAGAGAGAAAGAGATGAGGGAATTTAGTAGACCTTCTTCCCAGGGTACTTGGGTCCCAGGGTGGAAAACTCCTTGCCCGATCTTTTAAAGTTTTCTCATTGAACTGTCCATATACCTGTCAGACAGTGTCCTATGCCCATATCCCATATCTCTGCAATATACCCACCATTTGTGTCAGGAATATCCAGAAGCTGAGTAAGAAGGGTTCCCCATGGAGATTTGAAAGCATAAGGTCATCCTACCTGAATTGTCCTCCTGACAGTAAAAGCCTGGGAGAAATGTCTGTATATGTGTATATGTACACACATATATGTATATGAACATGCATACATGTATACATAGGTGTACACCTGTATATATGTGTATATAAGTATACACACATATATACATGTAAGCATACACACATATATACATATATTATATATAATGTGTTATGTATATATATATATATATATTTTTTTTTTCAAGGATAAGACACTGTGCATATCTAACTGACCTGCTGGATTGTACCTGTGGCCACATCTTGCCTTATTCCAGAGGTCTTGTCTTAAATTCTCTTGCAATTGGAGTTCTCTCACCTTCTGGAAAAAGCCAGCTCAAGAAACTGCCATTATAGGCAGGCCCAGGCATACTCACACTCCTTCCCTAGCATGAAACATGTATGGGAGCATCAAGGTCAGAACATAAACACAGTCTTACTCCTCCAAGGATCTCCAGGGTCAGACTTACTTCTCACCTTTAAGTGCTATACTGCTTTGTAGTTACGAAGAAAATTCATGTGTGTTATCTCATATGATCTTGAGAACAGCCTTGGGAGGCAGATGGTATAAGTATTTACCATTTGAAATCCTATGAAATCTTCCTGGCCTTTCCTCTAGGCTGATTGTTTCTTCATATGTAGAATTATATCTCCCACCTCTGTTTCTGCCCAGGCTATCCCTCATGCCTGGAATGATCTCTTTCCTAATCTTAGCGCTTGGATCTCCTAGTTTTCTTCATGGCCCAGTTCAAGTGACACCACCAAGAAGCCTTTCTTGATTCAACCAGTTATCAGAGCTGCATCCCCCATCCCCTTAAATAATTTTGTATTTTTGTTGTGTATATCTTGTATTTTATTCTCACTGTACTGTTGTATCTGTTATTGTTGTATGCATATTGTACCTGCTACCTCTAGTAGACTATAATGTCAGGAACAATTTAGAGTTCAAGCTGGCATCACTGAAATAGTCCTTTAAATTTGCAAATCATTTTACATACATTGTCTCATTTGAATCTCACAACCATTCTGGGAGGTAGGAACTACTGGGAAGTAGGGACTACCACATTTTTCCCCTGTGTTCTCCAATTTTAGTTTGGTGAGGTGGGGGGAATGTTACTTTAGAAAAAAATTTGGGGTGGGGTAAATGAAGAGTAAATTGGAATAGATTCTATATTTTATACTCTCTCTCCCCATATATTAAGTTATATCTGGCTCTCCCTAGGAAACTCTGCATCCCTTGCTACTCTTCAGGACTCTGAACTTATGTTCCCCAAAACATTGACTAGACAGATGAGTAAACATACTCCTCACTCCCACTTCTAGGCTGTCCCTGGGCAAGTAAGTCCTTTAAACTCTATTTCCTTCATTCTCTTCATCTGCAAAATGGAGAGATATCTTTAAAGGTCTCTGCAAACCTTAAAGTGCTATATAAATGCTAGCTATATGCTGTTGCTCCCATTTTACCCTGGTCTCACAGCTAATTAAACTCTTAAACTCCCATGATCTCCAGTGTTACCTCCATCAGCCACACACAGGGGAAATGTATAGTGAGAGAGAATAACCGTGATCTAATCATTAACCTCTGTGATTCACAACTCTGAAACCCTTCTTCCTCGTCATAAGCTTCTGTCCTTAAATGCTTCTTCCCAAATCCAGTCCATTTTCTTTTTTTCTTTCTTTTTTTTTTGGAGGGCAATTGGGGTTAAGTAACTTGCCCAAAGTCACACAGCTAGGTTTTTGTCTGTGTGTGTTAAGTGTCTGAGGCCAGATCCGAACTCAGGTCCTTCTGACTCTAGGGCTAGTGCTCTACTCACTGCGCCACCTAGCCGCCCCAGTCCAGTCCATTTTCAATACTACTGCCTAAATGATCTACCTAGAGTGTGTGTCTGACTGTCATTTACTCCCTTTCCCATTCCACAAACTCCAGTTCCAGGATCAAATATCCTCTGGGTGGCTTTTAAAACCCTTTAACAACCTGACGTCTTTCTACTTTCCAGTTTTATTATGCTTTATCCCATCCACAAACTCAACTATGCAATGACATTGTCTTTCTTGCTGTTTTTAGCATATGACACTTCATGTCCTAACTGTACTGGTTGTCTTACAAGTTTGGAATGCCTTCCCTCCTCCTCAACTCAAATCCCATCTTTTTCAAGAATCTTTTCTCATTCTCCTCTTCTCCTTATACCCACATTGCTAATGATTCCCTCTAAGTTGATTTGTATTTGCAGCATATCTATCTTGCATGCATAGGTTGGTTTGTTTTTGTATGTTGCTTCCCATTACCCATTGGGATGTAAAATCCTTGAGGGCAAGGATCATATTTTTACATTTCTTTATATCTTTAGTGCTTAGTACATGTATCTGGCACAAAATAAACTTCAAAACAAAATGCTTGTTGACTGACTGAGCTCATAACCCTTCCTGTTTTCCCACTTACATCCCCTTCATAGACTTGACCTGTGGTTCAGTGCCATTAGAATGGAATCTTCTCCCTCATTAGCCTATAAATTCAATGTGAGAAGGGATTGTTTTATTTCTTGGTACTTATATACTCAGGGCTTATTTGCACAATGTCTGTCATGTAGGTGTTAATAAATATTTGGATTATGGATTGATTTACTTGTTCAACTTTACACTGTTGAGTACCCTTGAGTTGACAGCCAAGTTTAACAGAAAAATGAGGAATAACATCAATGTCTTTGATGAGTTCTAGTGATCAAATTCACCTGACCTATATAAATGGGTACTGAAATGACTGGCAGGATTGATTTCTGAGGTGCTGACAGTAATCTTTGAAAGTTCCTACAAAATGGTAAAGGTTCTATAGGATTGGAGAGAGCAGATATTTCAACTTTCAGAAAAGGAAAGGATGTAGTTTTCTAATTATTGCAGTGTGATCTTGACTTTGATTTCTACCAAAATTTTAGAATTTTTAATTACCATTTATAAAAGGAAATGAGAACAAATAATTAGTATGGTTCTTTCAAGCATGGGTCATGCTTATCTAACCTCTTTTCCTTGTTTTGACAGTGTTACTAGATTGGATTGAAAGCTGACCTTAAAATCAGGCTAACTCAGATTAAAGTTGGGCTCTTATGTATCCTGGCTATATTACTCTTGACAATTCATATATCCTCTTGGTCCTCCAGCCAGTTCTCTAAGATAGGGGTTTCCCCATGTCCTTTCCCTTTCAGTAACGTGAATTTCCCACACCCCCTATTCATTACGAAAGGAAATAAATTCTAGCATCCACCATACACATGCACATAAGAAGTAATATAAAGAGATCAATTTATTATTCACAAAACTTTGTTTTTTTAAATATAATAAGCATAACCATATGAAGGTCTTTGATATGAGAGAATGATTAATTTTTTTCTGTGTGGCCCCAGATGAACAAAGAGAACTAGGAGAAATCAGTGGAAATTACAGATATACTTAGACTTAATGTATAAAGAAAAAAATCTGCCTTCAATTAAAGCTGCCCCAAAGTGGAATAGAGTGAGTGCCTTTCACTGCAGGTCTTCAAACAAAGAATGTCTCACCACTTATCAAGCATGCTGAAAAGGGGATTCCTCTCCCGGAAGAGTACATGGCCTTCAGATGTTCTTTCAATATCTGAAATTCTTTTTAGAAAAAGTGGTTACAGTAATTGAAGAGCCTCATTGCTGTGATGCCTTGCAAAAAATGGCCATCTGCCAAGGATTAATTCTAAATTTCACTTTAGTTTTGTAATTCATATCAAGAACTCTCCTTACAAATTGAGTTTAAGAATGCTTGAAAAAATAAAGATGGTCTTCAGAGATAAGATCAGCATAAGCTTAATCTTTGAGATGCAGATGAACTTTTCCTTAGCAAGCTAAATCCTTCTTTCATGGAAACAGGTGGGACCCTCCTACAGAAGTCAATTGGGGGCTTTGCTTTGTGTCCGTATGTTCTGGCAACTTGACACAGGCAATAGAATCATCATTTTCCCCAAAATGGAGATTGTTATGGGATAAATCCACTAGCATTCTATTTGTTTGGCTCATGAACTTCTTCCAAGGGAATCTTTGGGTGGTAATAGTAGCTGATATTCAGCTTGCCAAATGATCCAATTAAATGCTAATCCAGTAAATACAAACCCAACAGGAAACAGTTTAAAATCAGGCTCTCACATGGGCCAGACAACTATATGGAGCCCTACAAAATTTCCAAGTGCTTGTAAAGTGTATGTATGCTCTATGATGTCATGAAACAGAGAGTGGTGAATGAGGATTTTTAAATCAGAGCTTCACTTTTCCTTCTCTTCTTCCCCCTCCATACACGCATGCATTTAACTCCCCCTTTTTGAAGGTTGGGTTCAGACTTTCTAAAAACATATTTGTCTTTTTTTCAGGCAGGTATTAATGAAAATGACTTTTATGATGGAGCTTGGTGTGCAGGAAGAAATGACCTTCACCAGTGGATTGAAGTTGATGCCAGAAGACTGACCAAGTTCACAGGTGTCATCACCCAAGGAAGGAACTCCCTGTGGTTGTGAGTATGATGCAATATTGGTTTTGCCTTTTTTTTTCCTGAATTCAGCTTCCTGAGGCATAATAGTACCAAAATTCATGTGAAAAAGAGAAGAGAGGGGGAACAAAAAGGAATGTTTGGCCTGGGTAAATGAGATTGGGTAATAGGAGAATAGAAAGTAAGCTGCATAGCAGGAATTTGTATACTATATTTACTGAACATAAACATGAAGTTGGCATAACGTTGAGTCTGAAATGCCAAGAGCACAAAAACTGCACGTTTAGATCCTCTTTAGCATTTAATAACAGATTAGTTCTCTGATTTAGCAGAAGCCCCCACACAGACACATCACGTCGGAGCTGCTGCATTCAATTCTTTGGCCATTGTCCAATATTTAGCGATTAGCCTGTTCACAGTCATGCCAGAATCTAACTATAATTTACTGATGAGATGTGTTTTAATTCCTGGAAGGTCACCAGTAACAAGCAGGCTACAATCAGATAAGCAATGTTGGAGTCCAAATTCATATGGATTTATCAACCATTGGGGTCATTTTTCCTGCAGGGACTCATCATATACTTTTATTAGACTTCAATTATTTATCACTAATAATTTTCCTATCAGAATATTCATACAGGAACCATGTGCATATGTGTATATATGTATATATGATCTCTGGCTGATCTGTTTATTGTTAAAATTCTGAAGCCAAGAATGATGAAAGCAAACTTTTGTATGCACAATGCATTTTAGGGATTGGTAAATATATTAGTAGGATGTAGCAAGTGAGGACCAAAGAAATAAGCCACGATTTTAACTAGGAAGTCTGAAAACAGGAGAGGGATAAACAAGGATCCATAGTCACTAAGAATCAAGTAGAAAATGTACAGGATTTAGAGTCAGAGCTCTTGGGTTTGAATTCTTCTTCGCTACTTACTACCCCTAAAACCTGGGGTAAGTCCCTTAACATCTGCATGGCCCAATCTGCTCATCTTTATTGTAAGGAGGTTGGAGCAGATGCACTCCAAGGTTCCTCCCAGCTTAAAATCTATTGTCCAGTGATCCTTGGAATAGGTCGTTATTCATATGGGGTGGTGGTGCATTGATTCGTATTTGAAGGATGAGGAAGTTTGGGAGCCAAGCATAGAGACAACAAAAACTTCTGGAACCAAACAGAAAATTCAGTTGCAGGATAACGTTGAACAAAAGGACTGTTCAACTGACTCAGAGTGCTTACTGACCAAGGCTTCTTTTATGGTAGAAATGTATATATTGACTGCAGAATTTCTCCTCCACCCTTGCAAAAGGAGGATATTAGTTCATGACTTGAATGATCCCCATTACAAGTCTAGCTAAGA
Source organism: Gymnobelideus leadbeateri (assembly GCA_011680675.1). Classification (NCBI taxonomy): domain Eukaryota; kingdom Metazoa; phylum Chordata; class Mammalia; order Diprotodontia; family Petauridae; genus Gymnobelideus; species Gymnobelideus leadbeateri. Next base: position 431,977 of record WOXC01006158.1, read on the forward strand.
ATAAGAATGTTATCCTATTTCTTGGGTGTGACCTGTCATCTGAAAACCCACACCAGTAATAAGCTAGTACAATGTCAGGTTAATAGATAGTTACAGAGATAGCGAGAGTAGTCAGAACTGGGCTCACAACATCCTTCCACTAAAACCAAATATGTGCCCATTATGAGTTGAGAAGTGTCTTTAGCAATAGTTAGGGGAAGTAGCAGAGGTGGGAGAAGATGAACTACGTCATTTCACCAAACTTCTTGACACACAGGTGGAAGGTTTCACTGGAAGATTAAAGAAAGAAGACCAGTGACTACTGTCAGTAGATTGTTTGGCAAGGGCAGCCTTGTTGCCTTTGAATGGATTTCTCTCCTTGAGAAATGAGGATTAGAGCACAGCTACATTGCTTAGGTTTTCTAGGAGTTACCTTTAGTTGAATCCCTTGTCTGATTTCTTAGTCCTCCGGCTTGAGGCAAGGCAGCCAGGGCATGATGGTGCATTCTCTCTGAATCTTCCTCCCCTGGTACCTTGGGGGCTGCGGCTGTGTTTCTTTAGTGGTAGGGGACTGGTTTACTTGTGAGATGGAATATGTGATGGTGGCATGAGCCAGCTACAACCCTGGCTACTTTTGTTCAGAGACTCTAAGGGTGTCATCAAGAGCCCCAGGTGTATCAAAAGGCAAGATTAACTTTTTTTCTTTCATTTATTTGTCCAGAAGTAAAGGGACTAATGGGAAGAGACCAGCATTTATTAAGCAGCTAGAATGTGCCAACCACTGTGATATGTAGTTGACAAACATTATCTTATTTGAGGGGCTAGGTGAAGGAAATACCTATGAAGCTGTGTGACATAGTGGATAGAGAGCCCTGGAGTTTGGGAGCCCTGGATTCAGGTCTTCCTTCTGACAAACCTGCTGTGTAGTCCTGGGCAAATCACTGAACTTCAGTATCCAAGGCAATTGTTCAAGACTGTAAATTACAGAGTAGGGGTTGACCTGCATTGATATAGGAAGGATTCTCATCAGGAGTTTTCTTCATTAATGACATCACAACTGTAGCCTTTCCCCCTCCCCACCCAATTTTTTTTTAAATTAGAAGTAATTTTTGTTTTTGCAAGATTGGGATAGCTGCTGAGACTGGTAGATCGATTGAGCATAGGAATCCTGAGGGGTAATAGGAATAAAGTCAATTATGCATTGAGAAAGAAAGAAAAAAGACAGGAAGAAAGAAAGAAAGAAAGAAAGAAAGAAAGAAAGAAAGAAAGAAAGAAAGAAAGAAAGAAAGAAAAGAAAGAAGGAAGGAGAAGGAGAAAAGATGCATTTGTAGCCAAAATATGACTTGAGTAATAAAAAAAAAAAAAACAGAACATGGTGTATGCTCCATGTGGTTGTATGGGAACATACCTTTATCACTAAATTAGATCTGATGCACCTTGTTTGTCAGAAACTTTGTTACCCAAGATAAAATTACCTAAAAAGTCCCAAGGATATATTATAGGATTCAGAAAAGATTGGGGGGCAGTGGAAAGATAGGATCATTAAATATTAATTATAAATTCCATTTAAAGTTTTATGTAAAAAGTAGGACAGGAGAGCAGAAAAGCAATGGTTAGATGAAGAAAATGTGAGGGGAGCCTGTTACTGAAGGATTCTGAAAGGGGGGGAGATAGATAAACATAGAGAGCTAGAAGGGATATTAGACATTATTGAGTTCAGCTTGCTCATTTACAGATGAGGAAATGAGAGCAAGCATTGAAGTGACTTGGCCAAGTCTCCCATTTTATTACCATCATACTTGGAAATTTAGAAGCCAACAGTTAGGATACCTAGGTTCTAAAACTCAGCTCATTTTCAAGTTGTAGACAAATGTTAAGGCCTTACATGAGGTCCTTTTCTGGAGGACGTTAGAAAGTGGGAATCTGCAATGGGGAAAGGGGTTGCTGCTGAGGGGAAACACAAAGGCCTGGAGACCACAAAGACAAACTTCACCAGCTTTACAATTTGGTTGAAGGTTGTCTTTATTTAAATTCACTTATTCTTCAATTAGAAGCTCACATGGAGATATTTGTGTTCTGGGCACTCACACAGCTTAGCAAGAAAAACGCCATTGTGCCATAAGATACAAGCCAAGTCTACTTTATATGACTTATGCAAATTTTTTTATATGTGCTACGCTTTTAAAAATGGTGTGGCTAACTTGATTCTGAGGGAGTTTGTCCTCAGGTACTTTATTATTTGAGTTGTCATTTTATTAAAACTATGTAGTGGATTGCTTTAGGCTTCTGAGGACAAAGCTTATGTTTTCTTGAATCAAGGAGGCTTCCCTATGTGACTTTACCTGTGAGATGATGACATTGGAATAAAGGGTTTTCTCTTTGGCTGCCTTTATCAAATAACCTATTGAAGGCCACGGGGGCCCTAGAAAAACACTAGGAGTTCCCTTTTCTTTTCAACACCTATTATCATCTGCCATCAGTCTTCCTTTCTATAAGAGCACAATATTCTATAACAGAGAAAGAAGCCTTGGGATCCTCAGCATCTAAGCTTTTCTGAGTTATGCTTTTCATGGTTGCTTTCTTTTATGTACTTGGCTTAGGAGTAGGCATCATTTTGATGGCAGGGCTCCTCAGTGCTATTTCTCATCAGCAGTAGGTGGTTTTGGTGATACCAGGCTTCGTATCTATTATCATTATCATTATCATTATTATTATTATTATTATTTTAATAGGCATTATTTTGGCCTTGGTTTATCTCATGTGGTTCTACAACCTATAGATTTATTGTATTCAGGAGGGCCATTCATAAAAAGCACTGACCCAATGGTTCACTTCCAGATTCTTGTCCTGAACAAATTATGTGCTGTGAGTGTACAGGGGGTAAGCATTCCTAAGAAGAGACTAAATAGAATGGCAACTTTCTTATGAAAATCCAGTGTTTTCTCTGAGAGACGATTTGGTCACTAGTAGTTAGTGATGTCTTAATTTTTATGATGTTTTTGCCCCATTTCCCCCTTAAATTTACTTCATTATTTTATGTGATTATTGTTTACTACTATATGTATCTTCCATAAGTTGCATGTATGTAAAGATATAGAATAGTATACTTTAGATCTGGAAAGCTTAAAGTTGTATTTTTCTTTTACCAGTTAATATTTGTTAAATATTCCTTGTAGCTCATGTGTTTATTTCTCTGGATCACACTAAATTTGTCCACATCCAGAGTTTCCTCTGCAAACTTCAGAATATAATTCAGGTCTGAGGCTTCACAGATGTGAAGAAAAGGGCTCCAGTTCCCACGTGAGCATGAAAGGTAACAATGCATATCAGATATAGGACATCCTTTATTTTATCTCATTAAAAATATACAGAAAGCAACATAAAGGATTCATTGTAATCTAAATAAATAAAATATGTAATTTCCCTTTCTTTCCAGTAAGTTATACCTTTTATCACAGAAACTTACTTATGTAGGCATCTAAGGTTATTAGTGTTCTGTTTAAAGTTTTGAATCTCCTCCTGGAAGGAATACAAATTTGGGGTTACTTTTGAAGTAGTTCTCTAATATATATTGAGTCCTACTTTTAGAGTTTTATGTGAATATCTAGCAATATATTGTTAACCTAAGAGGTTAGACCCCCAGTTGAATAAAAATTATCTCGCCATATGAATAAATCTTTGAAATAGTAGCAGAGGACAAAGTCCATGTTTCTAAGTATTTCATGTTTCATAGTGTCATAGCTTTTTGATCTTTCATTGTCCATTCTTCCTAATACTGTAAAGCAGAATTCACAAAGTACTGAATTGTTCACTTCACCAACTAATAGGGAATGTGATCTTGGTTTAGACTGGTGGTGTCAAGTATACAGCCCAGGCCACAACACTCCCTAGTATGGCTGGAACTAGAATAAAATGAATGAGGAAATATTTAATAAAATAAATCAAAATACAGTAGAATATTGGTGTTAATATAAAGTTTTCTAAGTTTTTGTGTTGACCACAGGGATTCTTATGTAGTACCCCTCTCTACCTCATTTGTATTTGAGTTAGACACCACTGGTTTAGGCCATCAGGAATCCAGTTTTCATTGGTCTACATCATGCCTCAGTCACTTGAGTTTCCTTTACTACCAGGGCCACAAATTCAACTTAATTATAAGGGACTGATGCTGACCAGATTCTAGAATGTTGGATCCCAGAACTTTCCATTGTCCAGGAAGTCACTCTGTCTTCTTCAGGAAGACTGGGACATATATGTCTTCATCTTCTCTTGGGGCCACATAGCTAGAAAGGTTCATATACTGTTACTCATTGACACCCATCAGATTGTGCATCAGACTTATCTCAAAGAGGAGCAAGATGACATGTACACATCCTGGATCGCTGCCTTGTTGTGGTAGAAGAGCTTGCATAGCTCATTAAAACTATAAGCTATGCTATGTATGGTTACCCAAGACCAACAAGTAATAGTGGAGAGTTCTGATAAAAGATGATCCACTAAATAAGCAGATGGCAACTGACTCCAGTATCTTTGCTAAGAAAACCCCATGGACAATATTAAAATTATTATAGATGTGACACCAGAATGTCAATCTCTTCAGTCAGAAGGTATCCCACATGCTACTGGCAAAGAGCAGAGTACAACTACAAGTAGCTCCAGTTTTAATGAAGCATCTGGGTCAAAGTCAAAAGGAAGCTCAAATGCAGATATGTTTGGTGACAAAAGGAGAAGTCTGATACTGTAAAGATCAATATGTTATAGAAACCTGGTATGTAAGATTTATGGACCAAAGTAAGGTGGATGTGCTGAAACAGTAGATGGAAAGATTAAATGTTGACATCTTGGGCTTTAGTGAACTTAAATGGATAGGAATGGGTGAATTTAATTTAATATGTGGACAATAATCCCTTAAAGAAATGGAATAACCCTCATTTTGTTAACAGCAACAACAACAAAAACATCCCAAAGGGAAAAAAAAAGAGCAAGAAAGAAAAATGGCTATCTCATGAGGTTTTGCAAATAGCTGAGGAAAGAAGGAAAGGGAAAGGAGAACTGAATGCAGAATTCTAGAGAGTAGTAAGGAAAGATAAAAAGATTCTCTTGTATGAACAATGCAAATAAACAGAAGAAAATAATAAATTTATAAAGACAAGAGATCCCTTCAAGAAAAATAAAGATATCAGGGGAACATTTCATACAAAAATGACATGATAAAAGACAATGGTAAGGTCTTAACATAAGTTAAAGAGATCAAGAAGAGGTGGCAAGAACAGAAGAACTATACAAGAAAAATCTTAACATCACTGATAACCATGATGCTATGGTTACTGATCTAGAGTCAGACATCCTGGAGGTCAAGTAGACCTTAGGAAGCATTGCTTACAAAAAGGTTAGTGGAAGTGATGGGATTCAAGCTGAACTATTTAAAATCCTAAAACATAATGCTGTTAAAGTGCTACACTCAGTATTCCAGCAAATTTGGAAAACTTGACAGTGGCCACTGTATTGGAAATGATCAATTTATGTCCCAATCATAAAGAAGAGCAATGCTAAATAATGTTTGAATTACTGAACAATTGTACTCATTTCACATGCCAGCAAGGTTATGTTTAAGATTCTGTAAGCTAAGCTTCAGTGATATGTAAATCAGTAATTATCAGAAGACCAGACTGGTTTTCAAAGAGGCAAAGGAACTAGAGACCAAATTGCCAACATTCACTAGAATGTGGAGAAAGCAAATTTGTTCCAGAAAAAACATCTACTTCTACTTTGTTGACTACACTAAAGCCTTTGATTCTATGTATCACAACAAAATGTGGCAAGTCTTCAAAGAAGTTGGAAAAGCAGATCATCTTACTTATCTTCTGAGGAACCTGGGTATGGCTCAAGATCTAAAAATTAGAATCAATCATGGATTAAAGATGGAAAGGGAATATGACAAGGCTATATATTGATACCTTATTTATTTAACTTATATGTAGAGTAAATCATGCAAAATGCCAGGCTGGAGGAGTGAAAACACAGAATTGAGGTTGCTGGGAGGACTATTAGCAATCTCAGATAAGTGGATGATAACACTGTGATGGCAGAAAGTGAAGAGGGATTAAGAAGTCTCTTGATAAGCATGAAGGAGGAAAGTTCAAAAGCTGTCTTGAAGCATAATAAAAAATGAAGATAATGTCAACTTCCTGGCAAATAGGAGAAGAAATGGAAGCTGTGTCAGATTTTATATTCTTGGGCTAAAAAGATCACTGTAGATGGTGCCTGTCACCATAAAATTAAAATATTCTTGCTCCTTTGAAGGAAATTTATGGCAAATCAGGACAGCATACTAAAAAGCAAAGATATCACTTTGCCAACAAAGGTTTATATAATCAAAGCTGTGGGATTTCCAGTAGCAATGTCTGTCTGTGAGAGTTGGATTATAAAGAAAGTTGAACCCCACAGAATCTACATTTTTGAATTGTGATGCTGGAGAAGACTTTGGAGAATCTCTTGAATAGCAAAGAGATCAAATTAGTCAATACTTAAAGAAATTATTTCAGAGTCCTCACTGGAAGGTCAAATAGTGAAAGTGAAGTTTAAATACTTTGGCCATATAATGAGAAGATAGGACTTGCTGGAAAAGACCCTGATGTTGGAAAAGATCCTGTGTCTCTTCTGTAGACATGTCCTTATGGAGAAGAGATGGAGAGTTGATTTGATAACTTGGAGAAGAGTAAACTTTAATTTTATTTTTAAGCTATTAAGTTTGAGGGATATAAGAAACCTTCATTCTGAAACTGTAATGACTCTGGGCCAAAGCTAGATTATTTTTTGTCCAAGTAAGTTGAAGGAATAATAGAAACACCATCTTTGCACTATTTTCTGCACTGAGATTTGTTTGTTAAGTTTACTGTTAAAATTATTCTCATCAGGGGGCGGAGCCAAGATGGTTGAGTAGAAACAGCTCGTCCAAGCCACTCTGCCCTCATATTCCCCCCAAACTATGTAAAAGGGGACTCTGAACAACCTCTGGAGCCCCAGCACCCACAGAATGACACAGAGAAGCTAACCTCCCGCTGAGGACAGCCCAGCAGCCCTGCAGGAAGGACCAGCGCAGCGCTCTGGGAGCTGGCAGCACGCAGTGCGCAAAGTGCAGGGAGTCAAGCCGAGCAGAGCCCAGGTCCACGTGAGCCGAGGTTTTAGCCCCAGGGCTGCAGGGCCAGCAGCTGGCTGGAGAGACCCCAGAACAACAGCAGCTGTGGCAACTCCAGAATCATCAACATAGACATGCCTAGGACAAAGTGAGAGGTTAGTGTCCTATGGACTTTGGGACCAGTATTTGGGGAATGCGTCGGCTTCCTCCCCTGGCAGCTAGAAGCCGCTGAGGAGACTCGCCATTTTGTAGTTTTCAGAGGCAGCTCCAGCTCCTGGCCTGCAAACTGTAGGTAGATCCAGCGATCAGTCTTGGGGGGTAATCGCTCTTGCTTTAACCTCCCTGGATCTGGATTGTGATCTAGGGTGGAAGTCGTGAGTGGGTTTACAGCTTGCCAGAAACAGAAGTTGCCCCCCAGACGTTTGGGATGAAAATTCCTCTATCTGGCCTTGAAGCCATAGTGTGGCAACAAGCCCCAAAGTCAAGCAATTAAGTGGCAACATGCCCAGGCAAAAGAAACAGAAAAATGCAACCCTAGACTCCTATTTGGGGGGCATAGAGCGGGAAAAGGACTGTGAGGTCAGAAGTCCTGCTCCAAAAGCCCCAGGGGAAAACATGAGCGGGTTGCAGGCCATAGAGGACCTTAAGAAGGACTTTAAAAATCAAATAAGAGAAGTGGAGGAAAAATTGGAAAGAGAAGTGAGAAGGATGCAGGAAAAGTATGAAATGAGGGTCAACAGCCTGACTGAGGAAAACAACACAAGGGAGGGGGAGAATAGGAAGGCAAAAAAGGCAAAACCACATTCTCATTGAATTTGCTTCAGGGAGAGAATGACATACATACTAAATGGGATATCTCAACCTGCAGCAGAATAGGGGGAAGGGGGACGAGAGGAGGGATGATGGATGGGAGGGCATCCTTGGGGTGAGGGGAGGTTGGAAGTACCCACTATAGAAGAGGGACAGGATCATGTAGGGAATGGACCAGGTGGGGGGTGGGATGAGTGGGAGGGAATTATAAGCAGCCTTGTACAATATATCTACTATGATAATGTTTTGCATAGCTAGACATGTACAACATATACTGAATTACTTATCTCCCCAGAGGGAATGGGTGACAAGGGAGGAAGGAAATGGATCTGAAATTCGAGGTCTTAACATTAAATGTTTCAAATATATATAAATACTATTATTAATACTCTTTTGCTTGTAATTGGGAGATAAGATGTGCAGGCATTGGCACACAAAGATTCACCTTCCTCTAATGGAAAAGTCGAAGGGGTATGGGAGAAGGTATGGGAGAGAGCAGATTGGAGGAAATGATATCTTGTGGGACTGCTATTCTGGGAGGTTGGGTAGGGGAATAACGGGGGGAAAATGATTGTAACTCAAAATCTGATGGAAATGAATGGTGTAAAACAGAAATTAGTAAAGCATTTGTTTAAAAATAAATAGATAGATAGATAGATAGATAGATAGATAGATAGATAGATAGATAGATAAAATTCTTCTCATCCAGGAACATTTTTATGGTTAGGAACCAATGCCCCTGGAAGAAATTTAATGAAGAATGTGACAACCAGAGACCCAGTTGACAGAAACAGAAATCTTTCTCCACTGGAGATGTTGTGCAACTGCCTGAGAAAAGTTACTGAATTTCTAGGTCTCTAAGGAAGACATTACCTTGTCTCTCTCCTCCACTTTCTTATTTCCCTTATTTGGCTTGTTCTGTTGTGCTAGTGATGCCTCTACACTGGGTATTTCCTTTCTTCCCTTTCTTCCTCCCAGGTAGGTCTGAGTTTCTGTGTCTAATCTCACTCAAGCATAAGAACTGCAAAGGAACTGAGAAAAAGAAAACAGCCCAGAGGAATTCTTGACAAAGCAGTCTGATAAATCAGAAAGACCAGAAAATTCAGGGTAGTCACACCTGATGCTTCATTAATTATTCATTTCTGTTATTTCTAAGGGGCAAGCAGGCCATGTTTGGAAAAGTTTGCTTATAGCTTGAGGGAAGCCACCCATTTCTTCACTTATTGGTCAAGTGAACCATATGACAATTGTGGGAAAACAGCTTTTCCACTTTCATTTCAAACACTACATATCTTTAAAAGATGGAGGTTTGGAATGAAGAAATATTGACCTGTCAATTTTTATTTTATGTGAATTATCATATGAATTTGTTGTTAAGTAAAATAGGTCCTTATATGGAATTCATTCCATACTATTTAGAAAATTCATGACTTAAAGGCTTTTGGTTAATTTTGATAGCTTTTACACTTTCCATGACTTGATACCATTATCATCTGCTAGAAAGTCTAAGAAATTTAACAAATTGAATAATCCAATATATTAGTGCAATTGCTTACAAATACTTACAAGTATTCTGGCTATGGTGTAACAAAGAAAGCATTATTTAAAAGGAAGAAGAAATCAAAGAATGTTGTTTACTCAGCAATAAGAGCATTGTACTCTCCTCAGATTCTATTCAACTTGAATAACAAATATTTCTGAATATTCCCCAGAGTCCTTTATATTTCATAATAAAATTTTCACGTATACTAGGGTGCCCATTGTGGTAGATCATTGCTCGATCTCTTTTGTAATCTCCATTATAGTCTTCTGCTGTCAAGTCCTTTTGTGGGCACCTCCTTGAGGCTGTCAGGCTATCCAAGTCAGAGTCAGAACTATCCAAGGGGGACATAAGTAGTCCCTGCCCTGATCTAGTTGGGATTATAGCTCTCCCTGAGAAAGCTTATGACTCTAGGGACTTGCCCAGGTTTATATTCTAGAAAGTGAGAGACCCACAAGTAGACCCCAATACTTAGTCCAAAATGATTAATTCAACATTTAGTCTAAAATTGTTTCTAAGGTCCCTTCTCATTCTTACAACCTAGAACTGTTCTAGAACTGTTCGAAAAGTGAAAAACTCAGTTTAGTCGATTACTGTCACATAGTATAGGTTTCTGGGCAAGGGGTATTTTGAACTGTGACCTAGAGTAAATCACTTTACCTCTCTTTTCTCCACCAACTTCCCCCGCCACCACCAAACTCAGCTTCCCAAAGTCCTTAAAACTATGTGAATATAGTCCAATTAAAATTAATGGGAGAATGTGGGTGCCTACATATACTGTCTTAGGATAGACAGAGGTTGAATCTTTTCTTTTTGACTATGACTTCATAATTCCTCTTTAGAATTTAGAAGTTTAGAGCACTAGGAAACAACAGTCTTCAGAAAAGATATGTGGAAGTTAATGGGCAGAATGCTTTCATGCTGGCATATTGGATTGTGGCTATGCCACTGACGTGATGGATAAGAAGAGGAAACAGCCAACTTTGTTGCAATTACAGTGGAGAATTTATCATAGTTCCAGCTCCAGTTGCCTGATACATTGGCAATGGATCCATGCAGAGCAATTTGTCCACCTGCTCTTACTAAGGCAACTTATTAGAGATGACAGTTTCTATTTTAGTATAGTCAGGAAGAATTCTGTGCCACACACACACACACACACACACACACACACACACACGCCCACACACAGGCTCATTCACATATACACGACACACAGGAGATTAAATTTGAATATTAGGTGGTTTAACTGCATTTTAAGAAGATGCTTTCCTACCTTTCTTCACCCTCTGCTCCATGACATAATAGTGCTGGGAAGTGAGAGAAATGATGTTGATTTCCATTCCAGCACCACTGTTAGCTGTATAAAATGCGGCAAATCATTTTAATCCATAGGCATCAGTTACCTCATCTGTGAAATGGAGATAACAAAACCCTATCTGCTTGAAGCTATATGGTTGGACTAGGTCTTTTGAGGTGTTTTGTTTTGCTCTGTTTTGTTTTTCCTGACTCCAAGGCTCACACTTCCAAATCCAAAAAAGATGTTGTCATTAGCCAGATATGAACAGTGCTTCTCAAAAAAATGTCTATTCATTGAGATAACTTATCAAGGATTTCGAGGGATTGTCAAGGCAATAAAATGGTTTTGGTCCTGATTTTATGAACATTTCAGAGAAATCTTTGAATCCTATGATAGTTAGCTAGAGCTGTTACTTTGGTTTTTTGCCAGAAATATTTGACTAAAATGGGAGATGTTAAGAATAGAATTGAAAATACATTTTTAAGATAAAGGACCATTTCCCCTCACATTGCCCACTCAGAGATTCCAAAATATTTTAGGTTTTTTGGTGTCCTTGAGTTTTATCAATAGTGCATAAGTTAGTTACCCAAAATAAATATGCACTATATTTCCCTCAGAACTGGATTATCTGTTCACCAATTTCTGACTTTTATTTATGTGGTTTAGAACTGGGAGTTAAGGTAGATTAGGATTTAAATTATGCAGTCCAAATATCCTTGCTCAGAAGCCTACAATATTCCCACTTAAAAAACTGATCTGTCAAATAGCCCATTACAGTAGGAAGGGAGGTCCAGTCTTCCAGTTTGTGGATAGCATTGATAAGTCAGAGAAAACTGGAAAAGAAAATGGAATCAAATTTTTAAGTGACCAATGAGTTCTCCTTCATTGATTGATTCCAGAATCCATCTGATCTCAAAATGAAATCAATAAGCATGTATAAACTAACAAGCTGATCTCAAGACTGGTAAAAAAAACAGCAAACCAAATAGAGTATTCAAAGCAAGAATAATAATCTTCATAAGATCTTATTTTAAGTTACAACTACAGCCTTTTTTAAGGGTGGTGGGATGGTGGAGTTGAGAGGTGTAAAATATAGTACAGGGGAAAGATCCCTGACAAGGCCAAACTGTGTGTGTGTGTGTGTGTGTGTGTGTGTGTGTGTGTGTGTGTATGTGTGTGTATATATATATATATATATATATATATATAGATAGATAGATAGATAGATAGATAGATAGATATAGATATATAGATGTAGATGTAGATATAGATAGATAGATAGATAGATAGATAGAAAGATATCCAAGAAAACATTGAAAAACCATAGCCAGAAATATGATGTTTATTGTATAAAGTCTGTAATGGAAATTTTGGAGACCCTTTCTCTCACCAATGCTTACTTTCTACAGAGACGAAGGAAAAGAGAGGCCAACATTCAGTTTAGTTTGATGGTTACCTGGGGACCTCTTTGACAAACACTCTTGGTAATGGAGGAATAATACTTTGACACAGTAGAAGTTTTCAACTAAAAATGTTTCCCAGAAGCATCTTTGAATTTTCAGATGTCTCCATTTCTACTCAGTAATTTGGGAGAAAAATGAACTATCCAAAGGGGAAAGTAAGTGGTGCCAAGAGTGACATAGCATAATCAATTGGCCTCGTAGTCCAGGTATAAGCTAAATATACATGCCTCTTAATAAATGACTAAATTCTAAATGCCTGGTGAAACTCACTATGCCAAAAAGGTACAATAATTAACTATTTAACAACTAACAATAACACCCAGTCCATTTCTCCTTGACTTTCTTGCCAAGGCCTAAGTGTGAACCTCTTGTAGTTTCTCTGACACTTTGCTGATGACATCATTAACACCTACAAGTACAACCTGCTCTTTTCTATAAAGATATCTCCATCCTTTGCAGAAGCTCAGCACTCTAAAACCAGCTTCTACCCAGACAGCAAAAGAAAGCACCTAACTTTAAGCATTTTAATAAAATGTAAATATTTGCCAAAATTTGCAGAACACATTATTTTCTTTTAATGACTTATGCTCTCAAGTGGCTCTTTAAAATCCATTTAAAAAACAATAATATCCCAGCCAATTGAGTAGTCAATTGGAAACGCATTTAAAGCAGATAATTTTACATGTATATATGAACAAAGCCACTGGGAAGCAAGAAATAGAATTCCTGCCAATTTTACTTTTATGAAATCTGACTGCTTTTCTCTCCAGAGTAGAATAGAAGAATGTGAACTCTCTCAAACACAAACATGCCTGTGTGCACACAAAAATACCCATTATTCGTGCCTTGGATTTAGAACTCTGAATTAAACTGGCTTGGGTTTTGCATGTTGGGTGGGTCAGTGGAGTGAATGAAAAGAATGGGAAGAAGGAAGGAGAATATCATGACCTTTATTTTTCCACTTGAGAGAAGAATGGCCTAATTTTAGAGCTCCAGCTTGCTCCCGAATGATAATGATGTTAATCATAACAATAGAATTTATATAGCACCTACTATGTGCCAGGAGTTATACTGTAAACACTTTACAGAGATCTCATTTGATCCTCACCACAACATTGGAAGTGATTGCTATTATCTCCATTTTACAGTTGAGGAAAATGAGGTGAACAAGTTAGGTGACTTGTCCAAGGTCACACAGCTAAATATGACTGAATTTTTGCTATGGAGGAACAAGTAAATAAGACTGAATTTTAATTCTTCTCTCCCTCACTCCAGGTCCAGCACTCTATCCACCGCAAAGTCATAAGTAGTTTCTATGCCATTATTTTTTGGGCAGAGTTAAAATGCTGGTCCTGAAATCTTCTGACTGACCTAGAAACATAGATGGACATGCACTTGAGCCAAGTGTAGTTTAGAAGTTTATAGAAAAATTAATGATTGATGCTTCCTTATGAGGGTTTTGAAAATTCATGCTTTACATATTTTGGTTTGGGGATTGGTATTGAGGTAGGGGATAATATTCTTTTAAAGAAGAGGATTAAGTCTTTTAACCAGAAGGAGGCTTGGAGAACATCTAGTCTCATCTTTCCATTTAATAGAAGAAAGAACTGAGGCTTAGAGAGGGGAAATCACTTCACTAAGGTTATTAGATCATAAAATTGCCAAGCTGAAATAGAACTCTGAGGTCATGTCATCCAATTTATACCCAAAGAAATAACGCACCTGGGGAGGGAGAGAGATTTGAAATCCTAAGCAAAGTTAAAAGTATCTTTTGAGTGAGAGAGAGGGAGAGGAGAAGAGAGGAGAGAGAGACAGAGAGACAAAAAGAGGGAGAGAGAGACAGAGACAGACAGACAGAGCTTGCAAATACTTTGTCCTCTCATTTAAGGGCTAGTGAGTCCACTATACTTATTGGCTCAATGGCAGCTATTCTTCTTTGATACAGCCCCCAGTAATGAGAATCAAAAGGGGATTTCAAACCAATCTGGATGTCCTTTAGCAAGAGGCCACTGTGCTTGTTAATCTCCAAATAGCATGCCCCATGCCATTGCCTCTCTTACTTAGGATTTTGACCTAGGCTTACATGAGTAAAATAGAATTTATGAAAATATCTGCAAGATGAAGGTGGCAAAGAGTGGGTGGAGGCTTTACAGGCCACCCAAAGTACAGAAGTTGTGAAGACCCCACATTTGGGACGGAAGCTCTCCTGTCTGGTGGCAGAGTCCTACTGTGGCAACAAGCCCAAAAACCAAGTAATTAAGTGGCAACATGCCTAGGCAAAAGAAACAAAATAAACAGAAAAATTCAACATTGGACTCTTATTTTAGGGTCAAAGAGGATCAAAGCATGGAGGAGGACTGTGACGTCAGAACTCCTGCACCAAAAGCCCCAAATGAAAATACAAGCTGGCTACAGGCCATAAAGGACCTTAAGAAACAGAGAAGAGAAGTGGGGGGAAATTGGGAAGAGAAATGATAAAGATGCAAGAAAAGTATGAAGTGACAGTCAACAGCCTGACTGAGGAAAATAACACCTTAAAAAATAGACTAACTCAAATGGCAAAGGAGGCTCAGAAAGGCAGTGAGGAGAAGAATGCCTTAAAAAGCCAAATTTGCCAGATGGAAAAAGAATCTCAAAAGCTCACTGAGGAGATTTATTCCTTCAGAGTTAGAATGGAGCAAATGGAAGCTAGTGACTTTATGAGAAATGAAGATGCTGTTAAACAGATCAAAACAAATGAAAGATTAGTCCACATCTCTTTCTGCAGCAATCTTGGATCCATGTTCCTCTCACAAAATGCCCGGCGAAGCGACAGAAACCGTCCCCGCCACAGAGCAAGTGTTGCCACAGCCCCAGGCTGAGACAGGGTCTGGAACAGAATCTGACAGTGATGAATCAATACCAGAGCTTGAGGAACAGGATTCTACACAGGCAACCATGCAACAAGCCCAGCTAGCAGCAGCTGCTGAGATCAATGAGGAACCAGTCAGCAAAGCAAAACAGAGTCGAAGTGAAAAGAAAGCACAAAAGGCTATGTCCAAACTGGGACTTAGGCAAGTGACAGGGGTTACTAGAGTTACCATCCGGAAATCCAAGAATATCCTCTTTGTAATCACAAAGCCAGATGTCTACAAGAGCCCAGCTTCAGATACCTACATAGTCTTTGGGGAAGCCAAGATTGAGGATCTCTCTCAGCAGGCACAGCTAGCTGCTGCTGAAAAATTCAAAGTTCAGGGTGAAGCTGTTTCAAACATACAGGAAAACACATAAACTCCAACTGTACAAGAAGAAAGTGAAGAGTAAGAGGCTGATGAAACAGGTGTGGAAGTTAAAGACATAGAATTGGTCATGTCCCAAGCAAATGTATCCAGAGCAAAGGCTGTCTGGGCACTAAAGAACAACAGTAACAATATTGTAAATGCAATTATGGAATTAACGATGTAACAATCTGGAGACAAAGACATTTTTTCAGTGTTTCATAGAAGATTAAATGCAACCTGATTTGAAATTTGTACTGTTTCTATCAATAAAGTTGTGGCTTCTTGTTGGATGAAAAAAAAAACAAATGAAAGAATAGAAGGCAATGTGAAATATCTCATAGGAAAAACCACTGACCTGGAAAATAGATCCAGGAGAGATAATTTAAAAATTATTGGGCTACCTGAAAGCCACGATCATAGAAAGAACCTAGAAATCATCCTTAAAGAAATTCTCAAGGAAAATTGCCCTGATGTTTTTGACCCAGAGGGGGAAATAGAGGTTGAAAGAATCCACTGATCACCTCCTGAAAAAGATCCACAAAAGAAAACTCCTAGGAATATTATAGCCAGGTTCCAGAACTCCCAGATCAAGGAGAAAATACTACAAGCAGCCGGGAAGAAACAATTTTGATATTGTGGAAACACAATCAGAATAACACAGGACCTGGCAGCTTCTACACTGAGGGATCAAAGGGAATGGAATATGGTATTCCAGAGGGCAAAAGAGCTGGGATTGAAGCCAAGGGTCACCTACCCAGCAAAACTGAGTATCTTGTTTCAGGGGAAAATATGATCATTCAGTGGAATAGAGGACTTTCAAGCATTCTTGAGGAAAAAAAAAACAGAATTGAATAGAAAATTTGACATTCAGACACAAGAAGCAAGAGATGCTTGAGAAGGTAAAAAGGAAAAGAAATAAAAAGGAACTTATCAAAGTTGAACTATTTACATTCCTACATGGAAAAACAATAACTGTGTCTGATGAAACCTTTCTCATTATAAAAAATAATTGAAGAAGGGTATATGGTCATATGAATACATATGTGAATATGTGTATATATGTTTACAGTTATACATGGATAGAGGGCACAGGTTGAATTCATTGGGAAGGGATGATTCTTAAGGGGTGAAGTTAAGAGGTGAGAGAGGAAAGTGGCAAGAGGAGATGGGGAGAGACAGGGTAGGGTAAACTATCTCATGTAGAAGAGGCAATTGGAAGTAGTTGCAGGGGAGGGGAAGAACAGGAAGGCAAAAAGGCAAAACCATATTCTCATTGAAGTGGGCTCAAGGAGAGAATCATATACATACTAAATGGGATATCTCACCTTGCAGGAGAGTAGGGGAAAGGGGGATGAGAGGGGGGATGATGGAGGGGAGGGCATTCTTGGGGAAGGGGAAGTTGGAAGTACCCACTTTCAAAGAGGACTGGATCAAAGTAGGGAATGGACCAGGTGGGAGGTGAGATGGGTGGGAGGGAAATATAAGCATTCTTTTAAAATATATCTACTATGGTAATGTTTTGCATAGCAATACATGTACAACACATACTGAATTGCTTATCTTCTCAGAGGGAGTCAGTGACAAGGGAGGAAGGGAATGGATCCGAAAATCGAAGTTTTAAAAATAAATGTTTCATAAGATGTCCAGGCATTGGGGCTCAGAGATTCACCTTGCCCTAATGGCAATGTCGAGGGGGGTATGGGAGAAGACATGGGAGAGAGCAGATTGGATGAGGGAATAGCTAGTGTGACTGCTATTCTGGGGTGGTGGGTAGGGAAAATGGGGGAAAATTGTAACTCAAAATCTGGTGGAAATTAATGATGTAGACCAGAAATTAATAAAGCATTTGTTTAATGAAAAAAAATAAATAAAATATGTAGAAGGAAAAAAAATAAAAAAGATGAAGGCGGCAAAAACCTCTTTGAAAAAAGAAAAATGGTCTGAATTTAATTTGGTTCAATTGGGCAATTATTTTTTAAGTGCCTACCTTTTGCAAAGCCCTGAGCTAATTACTAGTGATACAAAGATAAAAGTGAAACAGTTCTTCCTTCCAAGGTGTTGACATTCTATTGGTTGAGGTGGTGGGAGAAAGTGGAATTATAACAAGTATACAAATCAATACAAAGCATATATACAAAGTAATTTTCTAGAGGAGAGGGTTAATAATTGGGAACTTGGTGGGGAAGAGGGATTAGGAAAGGTTTACTATAAGAGGCAACCCCTGAATTATGCTCTGAAGGAAAATAGAGATTTTAAAAGTTATGTCCTTTTGTTCAAGTTGCCAGATAAAGTCTCTCCAAGACCCATTTCATTTTGCTTGTGTAAGTGCAACATTGATGGGATCAAGCCCTGAAAGATTATGCCTCTTTGAAGTGCTTTGAGCTCTGATTAATTGTTTCCTAATTTCTTTCCATTTTTATTTTTAGCTCTTTTAAATGAATTATAGCAATGAATGGAAACTGAGCCCTTCTTTTTCCAAGTGGGAGCTTGGAGATCTTCATATTTCTCCTTTTGAATCGAACTCTATTTGCCTTACTATTACCCTGGTGTGTTGTTTATTAGCAAGATTACTGGCCCTGTTTCATGACCTTATTTGGCCATTGCATAAGGGCCAGCTTTGTATCGCATAAGTCCCACCCCTCCTTATTTAAGCCTTTCTAACACTCAAATAGAACTGGGCTATATTTTCATTTCTATAATTTCCTGTGGTACAGTAGGGCTGTAGTGGCTACAAAGAAGGCATTCAGCTCCTGTGGAGGAGGAGCTTGACTCTTGTAGGTGAACGGTTCCAATGGCCACATCTAAAGCTTTGTTCCTTGTATGAGTAATTTCTTACTCCTCTCTTTTCCCAAAAATTTTAACTTACAGGTCTCACTTTGGGACATAAAAAAGAGAGGGACCTCTTTTACTATGTGAGCTGATTTCTCATTATTCTTTAAAGATAACTGGGGAAATTTTAAGTGTCTAGGATTTTGAATGAACAAGCCCACTGAAGCTATACATCCATCCGGTGCTAATGTCACTGGGACAATAGGAAGCTTAATGTATCTAACTGCCTTATTTTATACCACTCTCTCCTCTCCAGCTATTTCATTTTACATATGAAGAAATTAAGTCCTAAGAAGCTTAAGTGATTTGTGAAAGAACACACAGATGATAAAATTTGAACCCTGGTCCTCCAACTCGAGTACTCTTTTTACTCTGCCCCTCCCACCATGGGTCTCAGTTTCCCCAACTATAAAATGAGAAGTTTGGACTAGATGATCTCTAAGCTCCTTTCAGTTGTCACATTCTAGTGTTCAATACTCCTATATGTATTAACTATTTTTGATATAAAGCTTTTTAAATGTCATAAATTCAGTTTTCTATCCTGAGTTACATAAAATAGATTTGCTTTTTTTCCAAATGCTTTAATAATTTCTGGTTTACATCATTCATTTCTGCCAGATTTTGAGTTACAATTTTTTCCTCTTTTTTCCCCTACCCACCACCCCAGAATAGCAGTCCCACAGGATATCCTCTCACCCAGTCTGCTCTCTCCCATATCTTCTCCCTTACCTTGTTCCACTTTTCCATTAGGGCAAGGTGAAGCTCTGTGCCCCAATGCCTGCACATCTTATCTCCCAGTTACATGCAAAATAGTATTAATAATGGTATATATATATATATATATATATATATATACACATATACATATACATATATATACACACATATATATATATACATATATATATATATATATTTAAAACATTTAATTTTAAAACTTCGAATCCCAGATCCATTCCCTTCATCCCTTGTCACCCACTCCCACTGGGAAGATAAGCAATTCAATATATGTTGTACATGTATAGCTATGTAAAACATTACCATAGTAGATATATTGTAAAAGATTGGCTATATTTCCCTCCCACCCATGCTACCCCCACCTGATCCATTCCCTACTTTGATCCTGTCCCTCTTCAAAAGTGGGTGCTTCCAACCTCCCCTCCCCCCAGCATGCCCTCCCCTTCATCCTCCCCTCTCTCATCTCTCCTCCTCCCTACTCTTCTGCAGAGTGAGATAACCCATTTAGTATGTATGTCATTCTCTCCCTGAGATAAACTCAATGAGGATATGGTTTTGCCTTTTTGCCTTCCTGTTCTTCCCCTCCCCTGC
Source organism: Gymnobelideus leadbeateri (assembly GCA_011680675.1). NCBI lineage: Eukaryota > Metazoa > Chordata > Mammalia > Diprotodontia > Petauridae > Gymnobelideus > Gymnobelideus leadbeateri. The sequence goes on from WOXC01006158.1 coordinate 451,625, forward strand.
AACCACTTCCCCTTGGATTCTTTCAACCTCTATTTTGCCCTCTGGGTCTAAAACATCAGGGCAATTTTCCTTGAGAATTTCTTGAAGGATGATTTCTAGGTTCTTTCTTTGATCATGGCTTTCAGGTAGTCCAATAATTTTTAAATTATCTCTCCTGGATCTATTTTCCAGGTCAGTGGTTTTTCCCATGAGATATTTCACATTGCTTTCTATTCTTTCATTTGTTTGGATCTGTTTAACAGCATCTTGATTTCTCATAAAGTCACTAGCTTCCATTTGCTCTAGTCTAATTCTGAAGGAATGATTCTCCTCAGTGAGCTTTTGAGATTCTTTTTCCATCTGGCAAAGTCAGCTTTTTAAGGCATTCTTCTCCTCATTGCCTTTTTGAGCCTCTTTTGCCACTTGAGTTAGTCTATTTTTTAAGATGTTATTTTCCTCAGTCAGGCTGTTGACCCTCATTTCATACTTTTCCTGCATCCTTCTCATTTCTCTTCCCAATTTTTCCTCCACTTCTCTTATTTGATTTTTAAAGTCCTTCTTAAGGTACTCTATGGCCTGTAACCCACTCATATTTTCATTTGGGGCTTTTGGTGCAGGATTTCTGACCTCCCAGTCCTCCTCCTGTTCCATGCTTCAATCCTCTTTGCCCCCAAAATAGGAGTCTAATGTTGAATTTTTCTGTTTATTTTGTTTCCTTTGCCTAGGCATGTTGCCACTTAATTACTTGACTTTTGGGCTTGTTGCCACAGTAGTACTCTGCCACCAGACAGGGGAGCTTCTGTCCCAAATATTGGGGTCTTCTCAACTGCCGGAGGTATTAGTTGGGTGCCCTCCCTGAAGCCCCCATACACTCTGGCAAGCTGGATACACACCCCAAGACCTCCACCCCAGACCACAATCCAGATCCAGGGAGGTTAAAGCAAGAGCAACCCCCCCCCCCACAGACTGATCTCTGGATCCTCCTACAGTTCGGAGGCCAGGAGCTGAAGCTGCAACTGAAGCTGCAAAATGGCATCTGTGCAGTGTCTCCTCAGCTGTTTCTAGACCCCAGGGGAAGAAGCCAATGCACTCCCAAATACTGGTCCCAAAGTCCATAGGGCACTGATCTCACTTTGTGTTGGAAATTCTGGAAAATCCACAGCTCCTGGTGTTCTGGGGTCCCTTCAGCTGGCTGCTGGACTGGCCACCCTGGGCCTAAAACCTCTGATTCACACTGTCCTGGCCTCTGCTCCCAGAGCACTGCGCTGGCCGTTCCCTGCCTGGATGCCAGGCTGTCCTCAGCGGGAGGTTAGCTTCTCTGTTGTTCTGTGGGTGCTGGAGCTCCAGAGGTTGTTCAGAGTCCCCCTTTTACATGATTTTGAAGTGGTGTGGGCTGGAGTGCCATGGAAGTGCTGTTTCTACTCTGTCATCTTGGCTCCGCCCCCTATAAAATAGATTTTTTAATGTAAATGCACATTAAAAGATAAATAATACAATGAAATATAGGATGAAAATCCTGAAAATACTTGCTCTAAGACCATTTGTTGGGTGCAATACACTGTTAGGATCCTATCTAGAAGCAACACAAAAACCCTAAAATATCCTTTAATATAGTTCTAGTAAAAATATGAGTGACCCCATCAGCAGCACCCTCATAGGAGATCAAGTTGCTTTTTTATAGTTCTTTCTGTTTTTGTTCACTCATCAAAGGTCACAGGCTTTAGTACTAAGCAAGGATATCCCCATTTCAGTATGTGATGCTTCCATGGCTCTCTACCATGAAGTGTGAGGGCTGTGGCTCTATAAATAAGACTTTAAAGTCTTGAGTCTCCCTCCTTCCCCCACTACATAGCACCTCTCCTCCCCTTTCTCTTTTCCTCTCTACCTTCCTCTCCTCTTCTCTTTCCCTCCATCTTTCCCCTTTGCCTCTCCTCTTTCTTCTCCTTCTCTCTCACGCTCCTCTTTCTTCCTTTCCCTCCCTCTTCCTCAGCCTTATTCTTTCCCCTTCCCTCTTATGCACTCTTTCTCACTTCCTCTTTCACTTTATCTCTCTCTCTCTCTCCTCTTTCAGTAGTTTGAAACAAAGAAACTTCAGCATGTAAAATTATACCAGTAAATTTAGATTTTAGATTTTGGTTTACTTCACTAGAAAGGTACCTCAACCAAACAGTTTTAATGAAATTTATAAAAATAAATGAATATATAATTTGTCATAGAATTTCTGCATGTTGTTCAGTATAGATAGCTCTGTGAAATGGCTTGCTTCATGCTTCCTATTATAGATACACAAATAGACAAAAATTTAATTTAACAGGACTTTTTATAAAGTTCTCAACATTTTGTTAATTGATTTCTCTATGATTGATGCTGTGCCTGGTGGTGTAGGAACAGAGTCCAAGAACAACATAATGTCATAGAATGGAATGTGAGAGTTGGAAGGTACCATAGAGACCATAAAGTCCAAACCTCTTATTTCAGACAGAAGAACAAACAGAAGCCCAGGAAGCATAGTAACTTGCTCCAGGTCACGAAGCAAGTTAGTAGCAGACATTGGCATAGAATATGAGTTTCCTATCTTCCAATTAAGTCTTATTTTCATATCTCCAGATGAATGCATGAGATATGATATTTCTACTCAAAGCTTTTACAGATTGTTTGGGGAGACAATTGATCAACAAAGCACCTACTTTGTGCCAGTCACTCTGCTACACACTGTAGCTACAAATATAAAGAATGAAACCATCCCTACTGACAGTGAGCTTGAGTATAAAGGAGACAACACTTTTATATAAAACATACATACTATAATAAATGTAAATTTAATAAATACAAATATATACAAAAATTTAATGAAAGGTAGTTTGGGAGAGAGGGCACTGTTGTTGAGGGGATCAGGAAAGACTTCATGCAGAAGCTGGTGCTTAAGTTGCATTGTAAAGGAAGAGAGGGACCCTGTGAGGCAAGGGAAGGAAGGAGTGCATTCCAGGAATGGGAGATGATCCAAGAAAATGCACCAACAGGAGATGGAATTTTGCAAATGAAGAACAGAGAAGGGGTGTTTGGCTAGATCCCTGAGTGTGGGAGGAGGAGTAAGTCCCAATGAGGCTAGAAAGGTAGAAAGTCCAGGTGGGATAGTGAGTAATAAGCATACCAAATAAAGTGCTAAGTTGTGTAGAACAGAATATATATATTTTCTAGAAATGTTAGAAGAAAGGGAGATCCACATGTTAGGTACATAAAATTGTACTCACGTAATCTTTGAATCCTCCATCATGTCATGGCTCACAGAGAAGAAGGTTTAGCATGGTATCCATCTTCAGATATGATATTCCACTCATAAATAAAGGGGATCTTGGACTCAATGATGTCTGAGGTCCCTTCCAGCTCTGAAGAAATGCTGGAATATTATTTAAACCTCATGGCCAACTTTTTAAATAGTGTAGAAATTATTTCTCCCCACCAGATTATAATTTCCTTGAGGACAAGAACCAGTTTTTTCTTCTTTGCATTCCAGGTAATACCTAGCCCAGAGTATAGAACATGATGGATGCTTAGTAATTATTTGTTTAAATTTAATGTGCTCTTCTAGGTGGACCTAAGTGGTAGAGTAGGGAGGCTGTGTTCAACTTGGAGTGAAGATCCAATACTGTCTCATAACTTGTCCAGGGTCACACTTAGTTGTGAGTCCCTCAACAAGCTATTTAAAGTCTTTCTACCTCTTCATCCTATGAGATAGGTGCTATTATTATCCTCCGTAAAATGGGTATAATAATAGCCCCTATCTCATAGAGTTGTTATGGGGATAAAATGAGATAACTTATGTAAAACACTTGGCAAATTGTATAGAACTATATAAATCCTAGCTATTATTCTTGATAGTGTATGTAGGTTAAGATTAGAGTTATAGTAATGTGCTGTATATGGGACAAAAAAGAGGATATCTGCTGCGCGAAGTGGGTTAACCTATTTTGGAGCTGGGCACCTGGGGTCCATCAGTTAACTTATAGTTGTATTCAGCCTTGGTAAGCTGACCAATAATTTGGCTTATGTAAAGAGCCTGCAATTTATCATTTTGTCCTGGCAATGAAGGGGAGAAGCATGAGATGTGCTGTGATGAGAAGTGTTGTTCTTTCTGCTGGTAGAAGATTGGCCATGTGTTGATATCATTCCCACTTCCCACTCTTCTCTCTGGCAGTGTGGCTGAGGGATGGGATAAAGGGAGTGTGAAGAGCTTACCTAATGAATGCAGTTGGCCCTAGTAACCATTTCCAGGAATGGACCTACTTTGCTAATGCTTGATTCAATGGTATTAAAAAAAAAACCAATTTTTGTAAAACTTTCCTTTAACCAGATATTCTTGGAAAGGCTCCTATATTCTCTCACGCCTGCCACTGTCTTCCATTCCCCCAAAAGAGAGGAATGAGACTAAAATATTATTTGAAATGGGAAGGTTTCCTTTTAAAATTAGCTGGTGCATTTTTTTTCTGGAAAATAAAGAAAACTATTGCCTTTTGTAGCCAGGTTTTTTTTTCTTTCATATTTTATAATCCTCACACTAAAATACATCTCCAGGTAATTGACAAGAGAAGAGGAACAGTAAGGAGGGGTAATTTAGATTTTTTACAAAGAGGACATTGATCATGAATGTACTGAGCAGCTAAGCTGGAGAGTATCCCGAGGAGGGCAAACAGAATGTAATTGGCCTTGAGGAATCTATGAGGATCACCAAAGGAACTGGGCATGTTTACCATGGAGAAGAGACTTAAAGGCACGTAATTATTGTCACCAGGTATTTGAAGGTCTGATGTGTAGAGAAAGAATGAAACTTGTTCTCTGCCACCAGAGGCAAAAAATTTGAACAATGAGTTCAGGAAGAAAATTGAAGGTTGTTATTAGGTAAACATTTCAAACGCCCTTGTATTTAACTACTGGGCATACATTTGTATTTATTACTTTACATTCACGCTGTATACCAGGATTCCCAAAAGTCTTAGTGCAGTTTAAGTTTAAAGATTATATATAAATATACATACAGGAATTTGCTTGGTTGCATGCATATATGCACATTTGCATACATATGTGTATATATGTACACACAAATATATACACACATATTTATATATGTATACACACATAAGTCCTCCTCCCCTATTAGAATATTAGTAGCATGTTAGTAGGAACTGATTCATTCTTTGTGCTTGTATCCACAGTGCCTGGCACATATGATGGACTTAATAAATAATTGTTGATTGATTGAGTGATTGATTGATTGAATGAGATAGATATTCAGTAAGAACTCAACATGTATCTTCTGATTCCATTGTGTTGGAGGAGACCCGAATCACTCAACACACTTGCCTCAGTTTCCCCAGCCATATGTTAGTGACTGAGAAAGATTTTTTAAAAAAGAATCATAGTTATCCATGTTAAGATTTTTTTTGATGTCTTGAAGATCATTGAAGTCTAAATAAATATACCATCACTATCCTTTTCTAGGTCAAATAAAATTAATGATCCTTGGCTGAGAAATCTGTTTTGACATATGAATTGAATCGATTCTATGCAGTGTGAGATCATTTGCTTTGAATGATCATGCAGAGAAATTATACAGAGTTGAGAAGAGTGATACTGAACTTTAGGCCTAGTAGAGGGGAGGATTCTTGGAAGTCATTTGGGGACAAAATAATTTCTTATCAGCTCAGTCCAAAGAAAAGATGTTAAGGTCTCCAGGGGGATCATAGAATCAGTAATAGCCTGTATTATCAAACATTTTCTAGAACTCTTTCCATTCTTTGGCAAATCTTAGATCAAAGTTCTAAGAAAAGCCAAGAAATACCTACCATGGTAAAATATAATATTGTACTTTGATTTGTTTGGTAAAACTTCATTTTAGAGTTTTAGTCTTTGGTTAATGCTCTGTGATGGTATGTGGGTAATTGTGTGTGTGTGTGTGTGTGTGTGTGTGTGTGTGTGTGTGTGTGTGTGTGTGTTCCAGGGATTAAAATAGCTAGCCAATCCTGAAGCTACCTATTTAATAATTGGAATTTGAGAACCTTCTTTGGTGGTATGCTGGGACTTGAACAGCAGCAGAGGAAGCAGTTTGGTATTTCAAGTCCTTCACAATCTGGCTTCAGGCTACCTGTCCAGGTTTATTTCACATAGATCTTTATAATAGTTGAACTCAACATTCCACCCAAAATGTCCCACTTAACTATTCCCTGAAATTGAACTAGACCCTTCATCTCCTCTGTAGGCCCTCATCTGCTTCTGTAATTGTACATAGCTTGTCCCCTACACCTGAAATTCACTCATCTTCACCTCTGCTTCTTAGAATCCATGCATTTCTTCTGAGTCATTCCCATGCCATCTCCTATGTGAAACCCTTTCTGATTCTCTTAGTTTTTTGTTCTCTCTCTCTCTCTCTCTCTCTCTCTCTCTCTCAACTCTCTCTTAATCTCTCTCCCTCTTCCTCTCTCCCTCTCTCCCTCTCCCTCTCCATCTCTCTCCCTCTTCCTCTCTCCCTCTCCCTATTCCATTTTCCTCTCCCTCTCTCTTACTCTTTTCCTTCCCCTCTCTCTAACCATCTTCCCGTCCCAACCTCCTTCTCCCTCTTTCTCTCCCATCCTCCCCCTTTCCCTTTTCCTTCCCCTCTTCCTTTTCATCTCTCTCCCCCACCCCTCATCATTATCATGCTGTATGTATCTATTCAGTGCTATAACTCTGAAAGAAGGGGTTGCATTAAATTCTGTCTTTGAATCGCCAACACCTCTAACAATGATTTGTGCATATTACCAAAATCATGAATATTAGTTCAACTGATTTTCCCAAGCTGTGACTGGGCTTCCAGGGATTCGCACAAAACTCAAGACATAGTTTTAGAGCTGGTAAAAAGCAAAAACAAAAACATGAGAACATCTAGTTTAAATGCCTCATTTTGCACAGGAAAAAGCTGAGACAAAGAAAAACGAAATGATTTGCCCAAGGTCACAGAGGTATTAATTAGCAAAGCCAGTTATGAGCCACATGCTTTGACTCTAAATCTAGTACTATTCTTAATCCTTGACATTCAGTCAGAAATGAAGTCAGAGCAGACTGTCAGTCAAGAATCCAAGGAGTCCTGAAAGTTTGGAGGAAATCTTCTGATTGCAGAGATCAATGTAGACAAAAATCTAGAATCCAGTAGAGCAGAGAATGACATTAGTAAACAAAGGAGACTCAAATGAACTAGAACTCTTCCAAGAACGATCTGCTTGCTTTTATCTTGCCCTTTTTGTGTGGGTGAAGCTCAGTCTTCAAATATATTTTTCTGGAGAGATGTTTCCAGAAAAGGAAGAGAGGTACTAGAATTAATGGAATGTTCATATAACTTGAATCCAGAGGAGCCAAAAGTCGTATCTTCCCATGTCAGATATCTGCTAAAATATGCTTACTATTTTCTGAATATAAATTGTCATTTTAAAAAGTTGCTTTTTTAAAAAAAGAAACTCTTTGTAATTTGACCTGATTTTAAACTCCTTAATGACAGGTACCATGAATGAATTATTATAGAATCCAAACACTGGAAGATATCTCAATGATCATCTAGTCTAGCCAATCTTGAATGAGAATCCCCTCTATTCCTTACCTGAGAAGTGATCATCTAACAGACATCATTTAACTTTGAAAGAACTTCCAAAGGCAGAACATTGAACTTTTGACAAACTTCAGATTTAGGAAGTTTTTCCTTACTTCAAGCCTAAATTTACTCCCAAGTGAAACTTTCACACATTGATTCAAAGCTTAAAACTCTCACACCAGGCTTAGCCTCTTCAGTCAAGTAGAACAAACCTAGCCCAACTTTTATATCATGGTGCATCAGATTCTTGAAGACAACTCTTGTATCCTGGCAGTCTTCAGTTCTCCCAGCAACCTATCTCAGTTTCTTTAATGGATTTTCATGTTTTGTAAACTCAATACATCTTGATTGTATTTTTCTGGAAACTCTTCAGTTTATCAGTGTGCTTTCTAGATGATGGTACCCAGAACCAAGCACAATATTACCAAGGTGGTCTGCTTAGGGTAGAAGAAAGTGGCACTATCATATTTCTAATGTTATGAACAATGACTCTTTCAGTGTGGGGTAACATTGTATTAGTTTTCTTGGTTGCCATGTTCTGTAGTTAAGCTCGAAGTCCATTACAAGTCCAACTTGTTTTCTGATGTAATACTGCCTCACCCAACTTGGACTTTGAATTTTTTTGTTTTGATTTTTGCTTTTTTGGAGGGGAGAGGGCAGGGCAATTGGGAGTAAGTGACTTGCCCAAGGTCACACAGCTACTGTGTCGAGTGCCTAAGGCTAGATTTGGACTCAGGTCCTCCTGACTCCAGGACTGGTGCTCTATTCACTGCAACAACTAGCCACATCTGTCAATATGTTTTTGAATCCAGAATCTGTCTTTTGTTATGTTAGCTCTATCCCTCCAAATTTTGTGTCATCTACAAATTTGATAAGCTTGCCAACTATGCCTTCAATTAAGTCATTGATAGAAAAAAAATCCATTTCAATTAGCCAGACCAAGGTTCCCTGGGACAATCCACAAAAGGTGGATTTCAAATTGGTTTCTCCTTCCAGGTTCACATGGAACTGTTAATGAGTAATCATTTGGAAGGAAAAGTGCCCTAAAAATGTGGGCCCTTTAAGTCTCAGAGAACTGCTGCACAGAAATAACTTGAATTCTATTCTAGATTTTTTTCACAGTTTAAATGTTGAGATGATTTTATAAGCTACCTAGTGTTTATTTTAATTTTAGAAAATTGACTGGTTCATTTGTGGCTAGTGTTAGGATTATCTAGTGATAGAAGCAGGTGGGCAGTGGGTGGTTCCATGTTAGTAAATTAATTGTATAGTCTATGAATTCAGCACATTGTTTAAAGTAGAATATGTAATTTCTGCTTAAAATGAGCACCTATTTCTTCACATTAGCTCACAGATGATGTTTTAAATCTATTAAACATAACACAGCATTATAAACTTAAGATCTTTTTAAAGTTGCTATCAATTGTTCATGTTTGATATTAGGATAATAATACTTGTTATATGGACACATTAGGATAATAATACTTGTTATATGGACACATTAATGGGTCAACAATATTGGCTAGACGTATGTCCCTAGTATAGATTTGTGGTGATCTATCTAGTCATTCTTTTTTCTTTCATTACATATTTATCAATTCTTTATAAAATAATTTTAAAAATCATTCTTTAAATTTTGAGTTTCACATTTTCTCCCTTGGTTCCAATCGTACCCCCTACTTGAAAAGTCAAGCACTTAATTTTTTTCATATATGTGATGTTACACCAAACATATTTCCATGTTAGCCATGTTGCAGAAGAAAACACAAGCAAAATGTTACAATAAAAATAAGGAGTGTTGAAAATATATATTTCAAGTGAAGAAGTATAGAGCGAAGGACCCAGGACAGAAGGCTGAGGGACACCTATCATTAAGAGTACCTGCTCAACACATAATAGGCACTTAATAAATATTTATAGGGGGCGGAGCCAAGATGGCGGAGTAGAAACAGCTCATCCAAACCACTCTGCCCCCAGATTCCCCCCAAATTATGTAAAAGGGGACTCTGAACAACTTCTGGAGCCCCAGCACCCACAAAACGGCACAGAGAAGCTGACTACCCTCTGAGGACAGCCCAGCAGCCCTGCAGGAAGGACCAGCGCAGCGGTCTGGGAGCCAGCAGCTCTCACCTCCTGAAAAAGACCCCAAAAATAAAACTCCCAGGAATATTATAGCCAGGTTCCAGAATCCCCAGATCAAGGAGAAAAAACTACAAGCAGCCGGGAAGAAACAATTTCAATATTGTGGAAACACAATCAGAATAGCCCAGGACCTGGCAGTTTCTACACTGAGGGATCGAAGGGCATGGAATATGATATTCCAGAGGGCAAAAGAACTGGGAATGAAGCAAAGGGTCACCTACCCAGCAAAACTGAGTATTTTGTTTCAGGGGAAAATATGGTCATTCAGTGGAATAGAGGACTTTCAAGCATTCTTGAGGAAAAAAACAGAATTGAATAGAAAATTTGACAACCAGACACAAGAAGGAAGAGATGCCTGAGAAGGTAATCAGGGAAAAGAAATCAAAAGGAACTTATCAAAGTTGAACTATTTACATTCCTATATGGAAAAGCAATAACTGTGACTGATGATATCTTTCTCACTATGAAAATAATGGAAGAAGGGTGTGTGGTCATATGAATACATATGTGAATGTGTGTGTATATGGTTATAGTTATATATGGATAGAGGGCATAGGTTGAATTTGTTGGGAAGGGAGGATACTCAAGGGATGAAATTATGAGGTGAGAGAGGAAAGTGGCAAGAGGAGATGGGGAGAGACAGGGTAGGGTAAACTATCTCATGTAGAAGAAGCAAGGGGAAGTGATTGCAAGGGAGGGGGAGAATAGGAAGGCAAAAAAGGCAAAACCACATTCTCATTGAATTTGGTTCAGGGAGAGAATGACATACATACTAAATGGGATATCTCAACCTGCAGCAGAATAGGGGGAAGGGGGATGAGAGGAGGGATGATGGATGGGAGGGCATCCTTGGGGGGAGGGGAGGTTGGAAGTACCCACTATAGAAGAGGGACAGGATCATGTAGAGAATGGACCAGGTGGGGGGTGGGATGAGTGGGAGGGAATTATAAGCAGCCTTGTACAATATATCTACTATGATAATGTTTTGCATAGCTAGACATATACAACATATACTGAATTACTTATCTCCCCAGAGGGAATGGGTGACAAGGGAGGAAGGAAATGGATCTGAATTTCGAGGTCTTAACATTAAATGTTTCAAATATATATAAATACTTTTATTAATTCTCTTTTGCTTATAATTGGGAGATAAGATGTGCAGGCATTGGAACACAAAGATTCACCTTCCTCTAATGGAAAAGTCGAAGGGGTATGGAAGAAGGTATGGGAGAGAGCAGATTGGAGGAAATGATATCTTGTGGGACTGCTATTCTGGAAGGTTGGGTAGGGGAATAACAGGGGGAAAATGATTGTAACTCAAAATCTGATGGAAATGAATGATGTAAAACAGAAGTTAATAAAGCATTTGTTTTAAAAAAAGAAAATATATATTTCTGTCTGCATTCAGAGTCCAACATTTCTCTCTCAGGAGGTAGGTAGCATTTTTCATCACGGGACCTTTGGAATTATTTTGGACCAGTGTTTTCATTAGAGTGGTTAAGTCTTTTACAGTTGACCATCCTTACAATATTGCTGTTACTCTGTGAAATGTTCTGGTTCTGTTCTCTTCATTTTGCATAAGTTCTTATAAACCTTCCCAGATTTTTTTTTTCTGAAATCATTCTGATCATTTCTTATAGCAGTATAGTATTTCATCATAATCAAATGCTACAATTTGTTTAGCCATTCCCGAACTGATGAGCATTCCCTGAATTTCCAATTCTTTGCCACCACAAAAAGAACTTCTATAAATATTTTTATACGTATAGATCTTTGCTTTTAAAAAACTCTCTTTGGGGTGCAGCTCTAGTGGTGGTATTTCTGGGTTAACGGGGACACAAAGTTTTATAGCTCTTTGGACATAATTCCAAATTGTTCTCCACAATGGCTGCACTAGTTCACAATTCTACCAGCAGTAAAATAGTGTTCCAATTTTTCTACATCCCCTTCAGTATTTATCATTTTCCTTTCATCATGGTAGCCATTGCCATGTTAGCCATTGTCATGCTAGCCAATCTGATAGGTCTGAGGTACTTTCTCATAGTGGTTTTAATTTATATTTCTCTAATCAGTAGTAATTTAGAGCATGTTTTCATGTGACTATTAATAGGTTTGATTTGTTCTTCTGACAGCAACCTGTTTATATAGTTTGACCATTTATCTTTTTTATGTTTGGCTTAGTGCTCTATGTATTTAAGAAATGAGGCCTTTATCAGAGTAACTTTATATAAAAACTTTATCCCAGTTTCCTATTTTCCTTTTAATGTTAGCTGTGTTTGTTTCTGTAAAAGCTTTTTAATTTCATGTAATAAAAATTATATGTTTTGCTTAACATAATTATCTCCACATATTGTTTGGTCATTAATTCTTCACTTATCAACCGATATGATAGGTACATTTTTCTGTGTTCCATTAGTTTACTTATGATATCACTGTTTACGTCTAAATTATGTACTCATTTTGGCCTTCTTTTGGTATACATAATGGTAATGGAATTTGAGGATCCCCTTGTATTGCCAAGCTAACAGGTACTTAACATATGGTTTTGGATTAAGTGTTAAGAGCCAGAGCTTGTGAATCCCACAGTGGGAGGGACTTGTTGACATGATAGGAGGGGCCTGAACAGGGAGGAGCTGGTGCCATGTATAAGGAAAACCCTAAGCTGAGAGAGACCAGAACTTCTGGGAGCAGCATCATGGAGGCAGAGCAGCTACTGTCAGAGAGAGAGAGAGAGAGAGAGAGAGCACTGCCAGGATCCTGAAGACTTCTGAGGGCCAGCCAGAGCTGCCAAAAAATTCTGAGGGCAAGCCAGAGCTTCCAAGAACCACAGAATCAAGACTGTGGTTCCAGTACTTCTGTCTATTTTGATGTTAATTTGTCAGATTTGTTTGTTGATAGAGGCCTCACGTGTTGTTGGGTCTATGTTGATTTCACAGGCATAAAGTAAATTGATCATGATGTTGGCAGTGTGAATGAATATTTTTGTGGCTTTGTTAAGCTTTGTCTTCCCAGGAACAGAAACTGTGGGAAAGGGAACCATGGGAAGCTGAGAGCCAGTCTTGAGCCAATATGAAAAGACATCTCCTTGGGTATTTAATGCTGATTGATGATATTGTAATCTAGTTGTGACATAGGGGTAGATGGCCTTTGTTCTTTCCACTACCCCTTGAGAAGGTGCTTGGTGGTGACTGATGATATTGTAATTTAGTTGTGACCTAGGGGTGGAAATCTTTTGACCTTTGTACTTTGTGATTGAGTAAATGAATGCACCTTGTTTAAAAGAGAACTTTAACCTTTGTACTTTGTTATTGAATTGAGGACTTACTAAATGATTGAGTTACTAAATGAAGGTACTTTGTTTAAAAGTATGTGACCACTTTGGTGAAAATTATGTGGCCATTTTAGTGTTAAGTTGTTGACCTGTGACATGGTGAAAGCTGTATTTTGATTTTCTGTGAATGTTTTGCCTTAATTTGTACTGAATAAATGGAGAGTTCACTATGCTTTGTAATCAGAACCTTGAAAGCTGTTCACAGCAGACATCATCTGGAAAGCTGCTCATGCTTGGTTTTACAGTATATGGTGTGAGATGTGGTTCTATACCTAGTTTCTGACAAACTGCTTTTCAGTGCTCCCAGTAATTTTTGTCAAATGTTGAGTCCTTATCACAAAAGTTTGAATCTTTGAGTTTATCAAACACTAGATTACTTTGGTTATTTACTATTGTGTATTGTGTATCTAATCTACTCCACTGGTGCACCATTCTATTTCTTAGCCAGTACCAGATTATTTTGATGATTACAACTTTACAGTTTGATATCTGGAATGGCTAGGCCACCTTCCTTCACTGTTTTTTTTTTTTCCCATGAATTCCCTTGATATTCTTGACCTTTTCTTCTTTCAGATGAATTATTATTATTTTTTCTAGCTCCATAAAATAATTCTCTGGTAGATTGATTGGTGTAGAACTGGATAAGTAAATTAACTTAGGTAGACTTGTCATTTTTATTGTAATTGGCTCTATTAGTCTAGTCTACCCATGAGTAATATTCTTCCAATTTTTATATCTGTTTTTATTTGTGTAAAAATGTTTTGCAATTGTATTCAAATAGTCCCCGAGTTTGTCTTGGCAGGTAGACTCCCAAGTATTTTATACATCTAAAATTATTTTAAATGGAGTTATTCTTTGTATCTCTTCCTGCAGGATTTTGTTTGTAGTACATAGAAATGCTGATGATTTATATGGGTTTATTTTGTATCCTGCAACTTTGCTAAAATTGTTGTTTCAACTAGATTTTTTTAGTTGATTCTCTAGGATTTTCTAAGTATACCATCATATCATCTGCTGAGAGTGACAGTTTTGTTTCTTCAGTGCTTATTCTAATTCTTGCAATTTCTTTTTCTTGGTTAATTGCTAGAACTAGCATTTCTAGTACAATATTGAATAATAGTGGTGATAATGGACATCCTTGTTTCACTACTGATCTTACTGGGAAGAGTTCTAGTTTATCCTGATTACACATAATGCTTGCTCTTAATTTTAGATAAATTCTGCTTATCATTTTAAGAAAGGTTCTGTTGATTCTTATACATTCTGATGTTTTTAATAGGAATGAGTATTGTATTTTCTCAGTTTTTTTCTGCATCTATTGATATAATCACATTATCTTTTTATTATTAATATGGTCAATTATGCTGATAGTTTTCCTAATATTGAACCATCCCTGAATTCCTGGAACAAATTCCACCTGCCCATAATGTATGATCTATGTGATATATTGCTATAATCTCCTTGCTACTATTTTATTCAATTTTTTTGAATCAATATTCATTAAGGAAGTTGATCTAGTTTTCTTTTTCTTTTTTTTAAACAAATGCTTTATTAACTTCTGTTTTACATCATTCATTTCTGCCATATTTTGAGTTACAATCATTTTCCCCCCATTATTCCCCTACCCAAACTCCCAGAATAGCAGTCCCACAAGATATTGCTTCCTCCAATCTGCTCTCTCCCATACCTTCTCCCATACCCCCTTCAACTTTTCCATTAGAGGAAGGTGAATCTTTGTGTCCCAAAGCCTGCACATCTTATCTCCCTATTACAATCTTTAGAATATTAATAATAGTATTTATATATATTTGAAACATTTAATGTTATGACCTCGAATTTCAGATCCATTTCCTTCCTCCCTTGTCACCCATTCCCTCTGGGGAGATAAGTAATTCAGTATATGTTGTACATGTCTAGCTATGCAAAACATTATCATAGTAGATATATTGTACAAGGCTGCTTATAATTCCCTCCCACTCATCCCATCCCGCACCTGGTCCATTCTCTACATGATCCTGTCCCTCTTCTATAGTAGGTACTTCCAACCTCCCCTCACCCCAAGGATACCTCCCATCCATCATCCCTCCTCTCATCCCCCTTCCCCCTATTCTGCTGCAGGTGGAGATATCCCATTTAGTATGTATGTCATTTTCTCCCTGAACCAAATTCAATTTGAATGTGGCTTTGCCTTTTTTGCCTTCCTATTCTCCCCCTCCCTTGCAACCACTTACCCTTGCTTCTTCTACATGGGATGGTTTACCCTACCCTGTCTCTCCCCATCTCCTCTTGCCACTTTCCTCTCTCACCTCATAATTTCATCCCTTGAGTATCCTCCCTTCCCAACAAATTCAACCTATGCCCTCTATCCATATATAACTATAACCATATACACACACATTCACATATGTATTCATATGACCACACACACTTCTTCCATTGTTTTCATAGTGAGAAAGATATCATCAGTCACAGTTATTGCTTTTCCATATAGGAATGTAAATAGTTCAACTTTGATAAGTTCCTTTTGATTTCTTTTCCCTGATTACCTTCTCAGGCATCTCTTGCTTCTTGTGTCTGGATGTCAAATTTTCTATTCAATTCTGTTTTTTTTTCCTCAAAAATGCTTGAAAGTCCTCTAGTCCACTGAATGACCATATTTTCCCCTGAAACAAAATTCTCAGTTTTGCTGGGTAGGTGACCCTTGGGTGCATTCCCAGTTCTTTTGCCCTCTGGAATATCATATTCCATGCCCTTAGATCCCTCAGTGTAGAAGCTGCCAGGTCCTGGGCTATTCTGATTGTGTTTCCACAATATTGAAATTGTTTCTTCCTGGCTGCTTGTAGTATTTTCTCCTTAATCTGGGGATTCTGGAACCTGGCTATAATATTCCTGGGAGTTTTCTTTTTGGGATCTTTTTCAGGAGGTGATCAGTGGATTCTTTCAACCTCTATTTTGCCCTCTGGATCTAAAACATCAGGGCAGTTTTCCTTGAGAATTTCTTGAAGGGTGATTTCTAGGTTCTTTCTTTGATCATGGCTTTCAGGTAGTCCAATAATTTTTAAATTGTCTCTCCTGGATCTATTTTCCAGGTCAGTGGTTTTTCCCATGAGATATTTCACATTGCCTTCTAATCTTTCATTTGTTTGGATTTGCTTAACAGCATCTTGATTTCTCATAAAGTCATTAGCTTCCATTTGTTCCAGTCTAACTCTGAAGGCATGAATCTCCTCAGTGAACTTTTGAGATTCTTTTTCCATCTGGCAAATTCGACTTTTTAAGGCATTCTTCTCCTCATTGCCCTTTTGGCCCTCCTTTGCCATTTGAGTTAGTCTATTTTTTAAGGTGTTGTTTTCCTCAGTCAGGCTGTTGACCCTCATTTCATACTTTTCCTGCATCCTTCTCATTTCTCTTTCCAATTTTTCCTCCACTTCTCTTATTTGATTTTTAAAGTCCTTCTTAAGGTCCTCTATGGCCTGCAACCCGCTCATGTTTTCCCCTGGGGCTTTTGGAGCAGGACTTCTGACCTTACAGTCCTTTTCCCGCTCTATGCCCCCAAAATAGGAGTCTAGGGTTGCATTTTTCTGTTTCCTTTGCCTTGGCATGTTGCCACTTAACTGCTTGACTTTTGGGCTTGTTGCCACACTATGGCTTTAAGGCCAGATAGAGGAATTTTCATCCCGAACCTGTGGGGGGCAGCTTCCGTTCTGTCAAGCTGTAAACCCACCCACGACTTCCACCCTAGATCACAATCCAGATCCAGGGAGGTTAAAGCAAGAGCAATTACCCCCCAAGACTGATCGCTGGATCTCCCTACAATTTGCAGGCCAGGAGCTGGAGCTGCCTCTGAAAACTACAAAATGGCGTGTCTCCTCAGCAGCTTATATCCCCCGGGGAGGGAGCCAACACATTCCCCAAATACTGGTCCCCGAGCCTATAGGACACTAACCTCTTACTTTGTCCTAGGTATGTCTATGTTTATAATTCTGGAGTCGCCACAGCTGCTGGTGTTCTGGGGTTCCTCCAGCCGGCTGTTGGCCCTGCCACCCTGGGGCTAAAACTTCAGCTCACTCAGACCTGGGCTGGGCTTGGCTCGGCTCCCCAAGCTCTTAGTGCTGCCAGGTCCCAGACAGCTGCGCTGGTCCTTCCTGCAGGGCTGCTGGGCTGTCCTCAGGGGGAGGTTAGCTTCTCTGTGTCGTTCTGTGGGTGCTGGGGCTCCAGAAGTTGTTCAGAGTCCCCTTTTACATAGTTTGGGGGGAATATGGGGGCAGAGTGGCTTGGATGAGCTTTTTCTACTCCGCCATCTTGGCTCCGCCCCGAGTTTTCTTTTTCTTGTTTTCCTCTTTTGAGTTTGCATAGTCACTCTTGACCAGACCTCTTTTGATAATGGATATTTATTTGGGAGACAGCCAGCATCTGTCTCTAGTCATTAAAGAGAACCAAGCTAAGTAGTCCAAATGATCACTGAATTCATGCACTTCCTTGGGTACCTCTTATACTCCCTAAGTGTAGGCTTCTGGAAATTAGTACTGAGAACTCTTTGGAAGAAACTCAGACAAAACCTTAATTTTCCCAGTTTATCCTTAATTGTCCCCCCTTTAAAGCAATGCATATGTATACACACATTTTTCAATATATATTGTGTATTTTAATATACATATACATATATGTATATATTTATGTGTGAATATATGCATGTGCCTATGTATATAATATGTGTATACATGTATATACATGCATGCTTATATATGTTTAGCAGGTAAATATTTGTCTAATTTTAGTACTGATCTTGGCTTCCTGTGTTTGACATTCAAAAGATTCTCCTGCTCCTCACATACAAACTGAAGAGGAAAGATGAAATTCCTAATGAGGCTGCTATATATTAGTGGATGTTAATAAAAAGCCTTCCCTTTCTCTGATGGCTTTTATAAGTGCAGTGTTCTTTGTGTGTTTCCTATTCTCTCTGCTACAGCATCCATAATTATTGCCTTTGTGTTTCCCATTAAAATAAAGATAATCATTATCATTTATATAAGTTCTTAATGCTTTATTTACGTTATCTTATTTGGTCCTCACAACAGCTATACCATAAAGGCAGGCAAAATAATTGTCCTCATTTCACAAATGCAGAAACAGGTATGACCTTCAGAGACCAATGCAAGAAGGAAATAAGGCACTCAGCTTCAACTTCTGTGTTGGGACCTTTCTTTTTCACCTTACCCATCTTCTTCCCTGTCAATGGACGCACATCTACACTCACCCACCCCTTACATACATTTTATGTAAGCACCCCATACATAAATAAAAATGAGTCTACCTGACTTCAGTCGCAGCACTATTCACTGTGCCACTTATCTGTGCCTTACCATAAATTATTTCCATGCAAATGTATGTATATACACACATATGTGTATATATGGTAATATATGTGAGTGTATATATGTATGTGTATATATACATACATACATATATATATACATATATATATATATATAAACATATATACCCACACACATATATATGACATTCCCCCTTAATAGGTTTCCTTTCTCTGAGTCTTCTGAATAAAATTTATATAGGAAAGGCTCAAAGATACTAAGAGTCTTCATTGAAGTCTTTGTAGTAATCTTTTTTATCTAACTCTTTGAATAGCCATATGAGAAGACACTAAAGTGAAACTGCATACACTTGCAATAATAATAGCTATAATAATGTCCATTCCTTACATCTAGTATTTCCTTTAAGCCCTTCAACAATGTGGTGATGTAGACAGGGATGACACTCTTATCCTTTATGTGATTCTTTATGTGTTATCACCCAAAACCAAAGCATAGGCTTCTCGAGAGCTTTTTTATTTGTGTCCTCAGGAGTCAGCACACATGGTGAATGCTTATTAAATGCTTTTTTAAAAATCTCATCTATTCTTCATGAATGAGGAAACTACAGCTCCAGGAAGTTGAGTGACTTGTATGACCGTGTAGTTAGGAAGTGGCCAAGTCAGGACTGAAGCCTAGGTCTTCAGATTCCAAACTCAGTATCCTTTCCATTATAAAAAGCTGTCTCCTATTGAGAAAGAAGACTGTGATGTGGTTGGAACTACAAACCATGCATGGCGTGGCATCTCATTCTTATTAATCTACTTAATTTTAGAGTTGGGCACAAAAACTCTTTGCCTCAATGACATTACTTTTCAAGAGAAACTGTCAATCATACCAAATTAAACTTGAATGAGTGTGTGTGTCTTGTCCATTTGTGTCTGCATAACAATGTTCATTAGTGAACTGAAGAAGCCATTAAACCATGCTGTGGATTTCAAATCTTTATATATTAGGAGCTAAAGAAATAGTCGTATTACTGGATAAGTCATTCTTATCAGGGAATACACTAATTCCAATAGGTATGTCTAATGTAAGAGTTAGAAATGAAGATAATTTTCAGTATTTTTCTGTGTGGAATATTCTGAATGTGTGGAAGATTTTATGTTGACCTCTCAGACAATGACTGCTTTTGTTATTATCTGTGACTGAGCAATCCTAATGCCCAATGCAAAGAAACTCCAGATTTTTCTTCATTTGTAAGTACTTCTAGCCTTAGTGACCCACCTGGGAGTAATCAGCATCCCTAAATTACTCCTGGCAGTGGATATGGCAGAGGGAAGTTGTAATGGGCATGTTGTCATGAATAGAGTAGAAAAGAAGCTTGTGGGCACAGTGGGATAATTGATGTTCAGGGTCTCCATGCAGATGATTAAACACCCCAATTTTATGGATGAATAAACTGAAACCTAGAGATGTACTGTGGTTAAGTTTGCACATGTAATAGAAATTATTTATTTTGTCATAGAATAAGTAGTTCAACTTACTAACTGGATACTGTAGGACCACAAAAGATCATTGGAAGGGTAGAAAAATCAATAGGATGGGTTATTTAGTCTAGTTATTCAGAAATATAAGAGAACTAAAGCTTATTTAATAAGTTCTGATTTGTAATAGATTCGCTATTTCACTACATTAACTGATGATGACTGTGAATGAGTAGATTTGTTGAATACCAGTAGTATTATCATCATACTCTGGTAGCCATGGATCTTAACTAATAAGGCACTCTAATCCAGGCAACATCTTATATGAAATATGTGGACATCCCACTTAAAAGCATTATTCACTGTATATGGCTACATCCAGCATATGGAAAGTTAGATAATAGAATCCATCCCAGTGGGACTAAGGTAGAGTTACAAGACACCAAGATAGCTAGTTCTTTTTCTCATTAGCCCATTTTGCCATGTTCCTTCCTCCCATGTTCCTTCTAACAGCAATATTCATACACTCTGGGGAAAAAAAAAACAAATTAAGGCCAGAATAACCGCATAACATGAAAAGAAGAAAATGAGTGACTTAGAATTTCATCTTGCTTTCATAATAAACTAGAGCCCTTGGGAATCAGTCCTGCCAAGCTAATGTAATATTGCAGGTTTCTAGCTGAGCACCACTAGCCCCTCAGAAGACTAGCCCTGATGCTAGACCCAAGGGTTTCTTTGTGGATAAATGCTGAGGTCCATGGCAGTACTAGTTCAGTGGAGCCAAGAAAGAATAGAGTAACATACCACTGTCTTTCAATACCAATGTATGAGAAGTTTTATGAGACTAAATTATCATCCCCTCAACACTTACTGTTCCCTTGTTTAGCATGTTCTTCCTGAATCTATGTAAAACACCATAGTATTAGACCCTACATTTTATCCCACCAATCTTGTCCCCTTTGTACTTGGTTACCTGCTGAGCTCTGACATGATTTATTATAGTTTCTTGGGTATTAACCTCTATCAAGTATATGCCTTCTTTTCCCAAGAGGCTTCTTTTGTTTTACTCTGCTAGTTGCTTTTTAATTGACCCTAATCTCTTCTGTAAGCAGTGGGATTTCAACAATG
This sequence comes from Gymnobelideus leadbeateri, assembly GCA_011680675.1. Lineage (NCBI taxonomy): Eukaryota > Metazoa > Chordata > Mammalia > Diprotodontia > Petauridae > Gymnobelideus > Gymnobelideus leadbeateri. The sequence goes on from WOXC01006158.1 coordinate 472,619, forward strand.
GGATTGCAGTCAACTTTACTAAGCATTAATACAAGAACTAAGAACTTGGATACATAGCATTTGAAAGTCTGCAAAGTGGGGCAGCTAGGTGGTGCAGTGAATAGAGGACTGGCCCTGGAGTCAGGAGGACCTGAGTTCAAATCCAGCCTCAGACACTTAACAATTACTAACTTTGTGACCTTGGACAAGTCATATAATGCCAATTGCCCTGCCTTCCCCTCTCCAAAAAAAGCAAAAGAAAATAGTGATTTAGAAAGGCTGAAAAGCCCTGCTATGAGGATCATAGATTTAGAAGTATCATGGACCTTAGGAGGCATCTAAACCAACACCCATATTGTATAGTTGAAGAAAACCAAAAAAGGAGGGCATCTCGTAAACCAGGGTAATAAATGGAAAATCTGGGATCCAAAATAAGGTCTTCAAATTTAAAATCCAGGCTGTTGGTTTTTTTTTTCATTTTTCCAAATTGCCTATTTTGGGGGGCATTGTTGGAGCCATATATTCTTATATAGGCATTCTTTGTATCCATAAAAGTAAATTCTTTATAATGGATACATGAATTATAGGCATAAGAAGTTTGAAGCACATAACTAATTGTAACATTTGCCAAAAAAAGGTTATCATCAAAATACATGAATGAGCAGAGAAAGAGTTGATCTTATAACAAGCCAAGAGTGAGGGACAATAGAAAGATAATATAAATGGTACACTGGTATTCACAAAATATTAAGAGTAACAGAGCAAAAAAGTCTCCAGTGTATTGGGTGACTCCTTCATGAAGGATTTATATAAAAGTATCACAAAGGAATCACAAAAAATAAAGGACTCAGAGGCATTGTGTTTTATACTAGTGGAGGGATCATCCCAATGGATCTATTAAAACATTAGAGTCAAAATAAAATAAAAAAAAAAGAAAAAAAAACTAAGGAGTTAGATCAGATGCATCTGTAACAAATAAATAAGTAAATTTCTCCTAAATAAAATAAAATAAATAAAAAAAAACATTAGAGTCAATAAAAGGAAGCCACACAGCTATAATAAGAAATAAGAAATCTGCCTGCTTAGTCATTTTTTAACATGCTATCTAGCTAAAACAGATACATCCCTATGAGAGTACCCAAGTTCATTACCAGTTCAAATTTCCAATGCTATGGAACAATATTTTAGTGTGTGTGTGTGTGTGTGTGTGTGTGTGTGTGTGTAACCAACCAAACAGTTCTATATGAAATTCAGTGAATAAGTCCAATTGGGTTTCAAAGAGTTCATACAAGTAAATTATTATCTGATGCTTTACTACTAATAGGGTCCAGAAAGGTTTTTGGGTGTGTGTAAAATCCTTTAGATTAACAATATTACACAACAATCAATTGTAAATTATTTAGCCCTTCTCATCAATATAATGATCCAAGACAATTGAAGAAGAGTTTTGATGAAAAATGCTATCTACCACCAATGTAAGAACTGGTGGAGTATGAAAATAGATTGCAGCATACTTTTTAAAGTTTTTTTTTTCCTTGGGTTTTTTTGGTCTGTGTTTTCTTCCACAATATTACTTATATGTTTTGCATGACTAAACTTGTATATCCTATATTAGACTGCTTGCCTTCTCAGTGAGAGGTGAGGGGAAGAAGGAAGATTATTTGGAACTCATTTTTTAGAAGAATATTAAAATTGTTTTTTACATGTAATAGAGGAAAATATGTTATTTAAATCCCTTATGTCGTACAGTGGATAGAGTTTTGGGACTGGAATCAGGAAGAACTGAGTAAATCCAGTCTGAGACATTTACTAGTTGTATATCCCTGGAGAAGTCCCACAACTCTGCCTCAGTTGCTTCATCTATAAAAAGAGTTGGAGAAGGAAATGGCAAACTATCCCAGTATTTTTACCAAGAAAATACCAAAAGAGTTCACTGAAAGTTAGGCATGACTGAAAATGGCTAAAAAACAACAAAATGAAAGAATCTATGTTTCTGCAGTTTTTTAAGGAAAAAGACCATTAGAAATGAACTTTATCATGATATACTTAGAGAATCCTAGAGAATCAAGTAAAAAGTTACTTGAGACAATAAATAAATTTCGAAAAGTTACAGGATATAAAATAAACCCACATAAATCCTTATCATTCCTGTATATCTCTAATGAAATTCAACAGCAAGAGATAGAAAGAGAAATCCCATTTAAAGTTACTGTTGACAGGGATGGAGTCAAGATGGTGGAGTAGAAATAGCACTTCTGTGGCACTCCTGCTCCCACCACTTCCAAATTTATGTAAAAGGGGAATCTGAATGGACTCTGGAGCTACAGAACCCACAAAATGTCACAGAGAAGCTAACATCCCTCTGAGGACAGCCTGGCAGCCCAGTAGGGAATGGCCGGCACAATGCTCTGGGAGCAGAGCCCAGGCCCACATGAGTCATGAGTCAGAGGTTTTAGCCCCAGGGCAGCCTAACCAGCAACCAACTGGAGGGACTCCAGAACACCAGCAGCTGTGGCAGTTCCAGAATTACCAACACATAGATTCCATGGGCAAAGTGAGAAGTCAGTGGGGTATGGACTTTGGGACCAGTATTTGGGAGCACCTCACCCTCTTCCCCTGGGGGCAAGAAGGCACTGAGGAGCCACACAGCACAGCCAGCTAGGATGCAACTTCAGCTCCTGACCTTCAAACTATAGGGGGAACCAGCAATCAGTATGTGGTGGGTAATTGCTCTTGCTTAACCTTCTTGGATCTGGATTGTGGTCTGGGGTGGAGGTCTTGGGGTGTGTGACCAGCTTGCCAGGGCATGTGGAGGCTTCAGAGAGGGCATCCAATTAATACCTCCTACAGCTGAGAAAACCCCAGCATTTGGGACAAAGTTCCCCAGTTTGGTGGCAGAGTCCTACTGTGGCAAAAAGCCCAAAAGTCAAGTAATTGAGTGGCAATATGCCTAGGCAAAGGAAACAAAATAAACAGAAAAATACAACATTAAACTTCTATTTTGGGGGCAAAGAAGACCAAAGAATGGAACAGGAGGAGGACTGGGAGGTCAGAATTCTTACACCAAAAGCCCCCAATGAAAATATGAGAGGGTTTCAGGACATAGAGGACCTTAAGAAGCAGATAAGAGAAGTGGAGGAAAAATTGGGAAGAGAAATGAGAAAGAAGCAAGAAAAGTATGAAATGAGAAAGAAGCAAGAAAAGTATGAATTGAGGGTCAACAGCCTGACTGAGGAAAATAACACCTTAAAAATAGACTAACTCAAATGGCAAAAGAGGCTCAGAAAGGCAATGAAGAAAAGAATTCCTTAAAAATGTGAATTTGCCAGATGGAAAAAGAATCTCAAAAGCTCACTGAGGAGAATCATTTCTTCAGAATTAGACTGGAGCAAATGGAAGCTAATGACTATGAGAAATCAAGATGATATTAAGCAGATCCAGACAAATGAAGGAAGAGAAGGCAATGTGAAATAACTCATGGGAAAAACCACTGACCTGGAAAATAGATCCAGTAGAGATAATTTAAAAATTATTGGACTACCTGAAAACCATGATCAAAGAAAGAACCTAGAAATCATCCTTCAAGAAATTCTCAAGGAAAATTGCCCTGATGTTTTAGAACAAGAGGGCAAAATAGAGGTTAAAGAATTCACTGATCACCTCCTGAAAAAAGATCTCAAAGAGAAATGCGAATCAAAACAACTTTGAGGTACCACATCTCACCAGTCAGATTCGCTAAGATGACAAAACAAGAAAATGACAAATGCTGGAGAGGATGTCGGCAAATTGGAACATTAATGCATTGCTGGTGGAGTTGTGAGCTTATCCAATCATTCTGGAGAGCAATCTGGAATTATGCCCAAAGGCCTATAAATAATTGCATACCCTTTGACCCAGCAATAATCACTTCTATGGTTATATCCCAAAGAGATCATAGAAGTGGGAGGAAGACCCATATGTACAAAAACGTTTCTAGAAGCTCTTTTTGTGGTTGAAAAGAATTGAAAATTAAAGGGGTGCCCATTAATTGGGGAATGGCTGAACAAGTTGTGGTATATGCATGTAATGGAATACTATTGTGCTATAAGAAATGAGGAGCACCCCATTTTCGGGGCGGAGTTTCAAATATATATATATATATATATATATAAATACTATTATTAATACTCTTTTGCATGTAATAGGGAGATAAGATGTGCAGGCATCGGTACACAAAGACTCACCTTCCTCTAATGGAAAAGTCGATGGGGGTATGGGAGAAGGTATGGGAGAGAGCAGATTGGAGGAAGCGATTATCTTGTGGGACTGCTATTCTGGGAGGTTGGGTAGGGGAATAACGGGGGGGAAATGATTGTAACTCAAAATCTGGCGGAAATGAATGATGTAAAAGAGAAGTAAATAAAGCATTTGTTTAAAAAAAAGAAATGAGGAGCAGATGGTCTTCATATTTACCTGGAGAGGCTTATACGAACTGATGCTGAGTGAGAAGTAGAACCAGGAGAAATTTGTATACAATCACAGACACAATATATATGTGATGACCAACTATATCAGACTGGACTCTTCTCAGCAATGCAGTGATATAAGTCAATCCCATGATGGAGAGAGATGTCTATATCCGGAGAAAGAACTGAGTTTGAATCCTGATTGAACCAAACTACTTGATCTCTTCCTTTTTATTGTTTGGCTTTATTTCCTCTTTATCATTTTTATTCCATCTAGTACAATTGGCCTTTGTAACCTGACTAATGTCTAATGTGAAAGTATTTGCAGATCCTATATTGGATTGTATGTTGTTGTGATGGGGAGGGAAGGCAGGGAAAGAAAATTTGAAACTCAAGGAATTATGGAATTGAATCTTGTGAACTAAAAGTAAACAAATAAATTAATAAAAACAAAAAGACAAAAAACAAAAAAGGATAAACTTGCTTTTAATTAGGTCCACATTTTTCAAAAAATCACTACAATATTTGAAAGGAAATTTTTGATTTGGTACCCAAGTTTTAGGGGAATTTTTCTGTCTTTTCTCTAAAATGTTTCTCTCTTTTTGCTCCTTATTCTCATGTTTTTTTGAGGATTAAGAATGAACTTTACATGATTACTCCTAACTTTATTTAACATAGACTTGTGTGCCCATAGAATTTAGAACTGTTAAGGGAAGAGACAGCCTTTGTCACAACAAACAGTTATCTCATAAAATGAGCATAGTGAAATGAGCTTGCTGGCATGCCACTTGGAGGTTCTCTGAAGACTGACATTAGTTTGTTGTTTGGGTTTGGTGTAATTTTATAAAACAAATATAGTAGTTTTATAAAACATAGCTCTAGAACCATTGACATTGGTTCTATGAATCATAGAAAATAAAATGCTAAAGATGAAAAGAAACTTAGCAATCAGATAATTCAAGCTTCTCATTTCACAGATGAGGCAACCAAGATCCCAAAAGGTAATTATGACTGACAATTATAGGATCATAGAGTTGCCCATTCCCTTACAGGTCATCTGGTCCAACTTCCTCTTACACATGAAATGCTTCTGTTACATCCTTGGCAAATGATAATTCAGTCTCTCTTCAAACCTTGCAGTGACATACAGCTCACTATTTTTAAGAACACTTAATTTTAGACAGTTCTGGTTGTTATAATAATCCAAAGTCTGTCTGAGGAATTTGTATCAAATTAGGAAATGCAGGCATGGTGTCACTTAGAAGGAGTGCTTATTACTAGTAAATAATTTTCTTGTGATTCTAAGATGAAGAATCTGTTTTATTTATAGATTTTGGCTTTTTGTAAGTAATCCTTCCCTACCCATCTCCAGAACACCCACATGAAGCAATCATAATCCCCCAAATCATTTTACAACTGTAGGTTCTTCATAACTCTGTTGTTGAATGAATTAGGGTTTTAATTTATTTTTATTTTTAAACTCAATTAGTTTATTTACTTTTAGTTTACAATATTCAGTTCCACAGTCCCTTGGGTTTCAATTTTTTTTCCCTGCTTCTCCTCCCCACCCCAGTGGTGGCATGCACTTAAATATAGGATCTATAAATATTTTCACATTAATCATTATTCAGGTTGTAATGAAGGATTATAACTGATGGAATGATCATTGGGAAAGAGAAAACAAAACAAAACAAGAAATAGAAACAGAGCAAGTAGTTTGTTTCGATCTGCATTCAGACTCCCTGGCTCTTTCTCTGGATGTGGATATCTCTTTTGATCATGAGTCTCTTGGAATTTCCTCATAACCTTATATTGCTGAGAGGAGCCCAGTCTATTGAAGTTAGTCATCACACATAAGTTGTGTCTCTGATTGTGTACAGATTTCTCCTGGTTCTGCTTTTCTCACTCAGCATCAGTCTATATAAGTCTCTCCAGATTATTATGAAGTTTGTCTGCTCCTCATTTCTTATAGCACAGTAGTATTCCATTACATCCATATACTACAACTTGTTTAGCCATTCACCAATTGATAGGCATCCCTTTGATTTCCAATTCTTTGTCACCACAAAAAGAGCTGCTATAAATATTTTTGCACATATGGATCCTCCTCCCACTTCTCTGATCTCTTTGGGATATAACCCTAGAAGTGGTATTGCTGGGTCAAAGGGTATGACATTATTTATAGTTCTTTGGGCATAGTTCCAGATTGCTCTCCAGAATGGCTGGATCAGTTCATAACTCCACCAACAATGCATTAGTGTTCCAATTTATTCACATCCTCCCCAGCATTTGTTATTTTCCTGTTTTGTCATCTTAGCCAATCTGGCCAGTGAGAAGTGGTACCTCAGAGTTGTTTTGATTTGCATTTCTTTAATCAATAGTGATTTAGAGCTTTTTTCATATGCTTATAAATATCTTTAATTTAATATTCTGAGAACTGCCTGTTCATATCCTTTGATAATTTATCAATTGTGGAGTGGCTTGTATTCTTATAGATATGACACAATTATTTTCATGTTTTAGAAAAGAGGACTTTATCAGTTACATTGTTTGTAAAAAATTCTTTCCCAATTTCCTACTTCCTCTTAATCTTGATTACATTGGCTTTGTTTGTACAGAAACTTTTCAATTTTATTTATCAATATTATCCGTTTTGCATTTTATAATGGTCTCCAACTCTTGTTTCATCATAAAATCTCCCCCTCTCCATAGATATGACAGGTAAACTATTCCTTGCTCTCCCAGATTGCTTACAGTATTAGCCTTTATACCTAGATCGTGCACCCATTTCAACTTTATTTTGGTGTACAGTGTTAGATGTCCATGCCCAATGTCTGCCATACTATGTTCCATTTTCCCCAGCTGTTTTTGTCAAATAGTGCATTCTTATCCCCAAAACTGGGATCTTTGGGTTTATCAAACAGTAGATTACTATAGTGATTGATTTCTGTGTCTCGTGTACCCAGTTTACTCCACTGATCCACTATTCTATTCCTCAGCTAGTACCAAGTAGTTTTGATGACTGATACTTTATAATACAGATTCAAAACTGTTATTGCTAGCCCACCTTCCCTAGCATTTCTTTTCATTAATTGCCTTGATATTCTCGACCTTTGGTCTTCCAAATGAATTTTGCTACTATTTTTTTCTAGCTCTATAAAGTAATTTTTTGGTAGATTGGTTGGTATGGCACTAATTTAGGTGAAACTGTCATTTTTATTATATTAACTCAACCCAGCCATGAGCAACTGATGTTTTTCCAGTTAGTTAGATCTGACTATATTTGTGTGAAAAGTGTTTTGTAATTTTATTCATATAGGTCCAGGGTTTATTTTGGCAGGTAGATCCCCAAATATTTTACAATGTCTACAGTAACTTTAAATGGAATTTCTCTTTCTATCTCTTGCTGTTGGATTTCATTAGGGATATGTAGGGATGTCGAGAACTTATGTGGGTTTATTTTATATCCTGCAACTTTTCCAAATTTATTTATTATCTCAGATGTTTTTTTTTTTACTTGATTCTTTAGAATTCTCTAAGGTTATGATCATATTACATGCAAAGCGTGATAGCTTAGTCTCTTCTTTGACTAAATTTTATTCCTTCAATTTCTTTTTCTTTTCTTATTGCTACTGCTTACATTTCTAGTACCCAATTGAATAAGAGGGGTGATAATGGACATCCTTGTTTCACCCCTGATCTTATTGGAAATGCTTCTAGGTTATCCCCATTTTATATATAATACTTGCTGATGGTTTTAGATACAGGCTACTTGTTATTTTAAGGAAGACTCCATTTATTCCTATACTTTCTAGTGTTTTTTAATAGGAATGGGTGTTGTATTTTGTCAAAAGCCTTTTCTGCATCTATTGAGATAATCATATGGTTTCTGCTAGTTTTATTGTTGATGTGGTCAATTATACTGATAGTTTTACTGATATTGAACCAGCCTTGCATTCCTGGAATTAATCCTACTTGATCAGAGTTTATTATTCTCATGATGAGTTGCTGTAGTCTTTTTGCTAATATTTTATTTAGAATTTTTGCATCTATATTCATGAGAGAACTTGATCTATAATTTTCTTTCCTCTTTTTTTCTCTTCCCAATTTAGGTATCAGTACCATATTTGTGTCATAAAAAGAATTTAGTAGGACTCCTCCAATTTTCCCAAATAAATTATAAGATATTGGAATCAATTGTTCTTTAAATGTTTGATAGAATTCACTAGTCAATTCATCTGGCCCTGGAAATTTTTTCCTAGGGAGTTCATTGATGGCTTATTCAATTTCTTTTTCTGAGATGGGGTTATTTAAGCAGTTTACTTCCTCTTCAATTAATCTGTGCAATTTATATTTTTGTAAATATTCATCCATTTCACTAAGATTGTCAAATTTATGTGCATACAATTTGGCAAAATAATTCCTAATTATTGTTTTGATTTCCTCCTCATTGGAGGTAAACTTACCCTTTTCATTTTTGATACTTGTAATTTGGTTTTCTTTTTTTAACATATTGACTAACAGTCTATCATTTTACTGTTTTTTTTTTCATAATACCAGCTCTTAGTTTTATTTATTAATTCAATAGTTTTCTTAAATTCAATTTTGTTAATCTCTCCTTTGGTTTTCATTATTTCTAATTTAGTATTTATTTAGGGATTTTGAATTTGTTTTTTTTTTTCAGTTGCATACCCAATTTATTGACCTTCATTTTCTCTACTTTATTTTTGTATGCATTCAGGGATATAAAACTTCCCCTAAGAACTGCTTTTGCTGCATCCCACACATTTTCATATGTTGTCTCATTATGGTCTTTCTCTTGAATGACGTTACTGATTATTTCTATAATTTCTTGTTTGACCCACTCATTTTTAGGATTAAGTTATTTAGTTTCCAATTTGTTTTTAGTCTATCCTTCCATGGTTCTTTATTACATATGCTTTTTTTATTGCATCATTATCTGAGAAGGATGTATTTAATATTTCTACCTTTCTGCAATGAGTTGTACGGTTTTTATGCCCTAGTACATGGTCAATTTTTGTGTATGTGCCACGTACTACTGAGAAGAAGGTATATTCCTTCTTATTCCATTCAATTTTCTCCAGAGGTTTACTCTATCTATCATCTCTTAAGATTCTATGTACCTCCTTAACTTTTTGCTTATTTATTTTGAGGTAGATTTATCAAGTTCAGAGAGGTGTAAATTGAAGTCCCCCACTAGTATAGTTTTGATATCTATTTCTTCCTCTAACTCTCTTAATTTCTCCTCTAGGAGTTTGGATGCTATACCACTTGGTGCATAAATGTTTAGTAATGATATTGCTTCATTTTCGATGGTGTTTTTGTCAAGATATAATTTTCTCCGTTATCTCTTTTATTTAGATATATTTTTTTAAACAAATGCTTTATTAACTTCTGTTTTACATCATTCATTTCCACCAGATTTTGAGTTACAATCATTTTCCCCCCATTATTCCCCTACCCAACCTCCCAGAATAGTAATCCCACAAGATATCGCGTCCTCCAATCTGCTCTTTCCCATACCTTCTCCCATACCCCAATCGACTTTTCCATTAGAGGAAGGTGAGTCTTTGCATCCCAATGCCTGCACATCTTATCTCCCTATTACAAGCAAAAGAGTATTAATAATAGTATTTATATATATTTGAAACATTTAATGTTATGACCTCAAATTTCAGATCCATTTCCTTCTTCCCTTGTCACCCATTCCTTCTTGGGAGATAAGTAATTCAGTATATGTTGTACATGTCTAGCTATGCAAAACATTATCATAGTAGATATATTGTACAAGGCTGCTTATAATTCCCTCCCACTCATCCCACCCCCCACCTGGTCCATTCCCTACATGATCCTGTCCCTCTTCTAAAGTGGGTACTTCCAACCTCCCCTCACCCCAAGGATGCCCTCCCATCCATCATCCCTCCTCCCATCCCCCTTCCCCCTATCCTGCTGCAGGTTGAGATATCCCATTTATTTTGTATGTCATTTTCTCCCTGAACCAAATTCAATGTGAATGTGGTTTTGCCTTTTTAGCCTTCCTTATTCTCTCCCTCTTTTGCAACCACTTCCCCTTGCTTCTTCTACATGAGTTAGTTTACCCTACCCTATCTCTCCCCATCTCCTCTTGCCACTTTCCTCTCTCACCTCATAATTCCATCCCTTGAGTATTCTCCCTTCCCAACAAATTCGACTTATGCCCTCTATCCATATATAACTGTAAACATATACACATACATTCACATATGTATTCTTATGACCACACCTCCTTCTTCCATTATTTTCATAGTGAGAAAGATATCATCAGTCACAGTTATTGCTTTTCCATATAGGAATGTAAATAGTTCAACTTTGATAAGTTCCTTTTGATTTCTTTTCCCTGATTACCTTCTCAGGCATCTCTTCCTTCTTGTGTCTGGATGTCAAATTTTCTATTCAACTCTGGTTTTTTCCTCAAGAATGCTTGAAAGTCCTCTATTCCACTGAATGACCATATTTTCCCCTGAAACAAAATACTCAGTTTTGCTGGGTAGGTGACCCTTGGGTTCATTCCCAGTTCTTTTGCCCTCTGGAATATCATATTCCATGCCCTTCGATCCCTCAGTGTAGAAGCTGCCAGGTCCTGGGCTATTCTGATTGTGTTTCCACAATATTGAAATTGTTTCTTCCTGGCAGCTTGGAGTATTTTCTCCTTGATCTGGGGATTCTGGAACCTGGCTATAATATTCCTGGGAGTTTTCTTTTTGGGATCTTTTTCAGGAGGTGATCGGTGGATTCTTTCAACCTCTATTTTGCCCTCTGGATCTAAAACATCAGGGCAATTTTCCTTGAGAATTTCTTGAAGGGTGATTTCTAGGTTCTTTCTTTGATCATGGCTTTCAGGTAGTCCAATAATTTTTAAATTGTCTCTCCTGGATCTATTTTCCAGGTCAGTGGTTTTTCCCATGAGATATTTCACACTGCCTTCTAATCTTTCATTTGTTTGGATCTGCTTAACAGCATCTTGATTTCTCATAAAGTCACTAGCTTCCATTTGCTCCAGTCTAACTCTGAAGGAATGAATCTCCTCAGTGAACTTTTGAGATTCTTTTTCCATCTGGCAAATTTGACTTTTTAAGGCATTCTTCTCCTCATTGCCCTTTTGGGCCTCCTTTGCCATTTGAGTTAGTCTATTTTTTAAGGTGTTGTTTTCCTCAGTCAGGCTGTTGACCCTCATTTCATACTTTTCCTGCATCCTTCTCATTTCTCTTTCCAATTTTTCCTCCACTTCTCTTATTTGATTTTTAAAGTCCTTCTTAAGGTCCTCTATGGCCTGCAACCCGCTCATGTTTTCCCCTGGGGCTTTTGGAGCAGGACTTCTGACCTCACAGTCCTTTTCCCGCTCTATGCCCCCAAAATAGGAGTCTAGGGTTGCATGTTTCTGTTTCCTTTGCCTTGGCATGTTGCCACTTAATTACTTGACTTTTGGGCTTGTTGCCACACTATGGCTTTAAGGCCAGATAGAGGAATTTTCATCCCTAACGTGTGGGGGGCAACTTCCATTTCTGGCAAGCTGTAAACCCACCCACGACTTCCACCCTAGATCACAATCCAGATCCAGGGAGGTTAAAGCAAGAGCGATTACCCCCCAAGACTGATCGCTGGATCTTCCTACAAATTTGCAGGCTGGGAGCGGGAGCTGCCTCTGAAAACTACAAAATGGCGTTTGTCCTCAGCGGCTTCTAGCCCCCAGGGGAGGGAGCCGACGCATTCCCTAATACCAGTCCCAAAGTCCATAGGACACTAACCTCTTACTTTTTCCTAGGCAAGTCTATGTTGATAATTCTGGAGTCGCCACAGCTCCTGGTGTTCTGGGGTTCCTCCAGCTGGCTGCTGGCCCTGCCGCCCTGGGGCTAAAACCTCGCCTCATGCGGACCTGGGCTAGGCTCGGCTCCTGCGCTCTGCGTGCTGAATGCTGCCAGGTCCCAGACCACTGAGCTGGTCCTTCCTGCAGGGCTGCTGGGCTGTCCTCAGCGGGAGTTTAGCTTCTCTGTGTTGTTCTGTGGGTGCTGGGGCTCCAGAAGTTGTTCAGAGTCCCCTTTTACATAGTTTGGGGGGAATCTGGGGGCAGAGTGGCTTGGATGAGCTGTTTCTGCTCCGCCATCTTGGCTCCGCCCCTATTTAGATATATTTTTGCTTTGTCTGAGATTAGGATTGCTTCCCCTGCTTTCTTTTTTTTTACTTTAGGTGAGGCATAATATATTTTACTCCAGCCTTTCATCTTTACCCTGTGTATATCCCCCTGTTTCAAATGTGTTTCTTGTAAACAGCATATCATAGGATTATTGTTTTTAATCGATTTTGATATTTGCCTCTGTTTTATGGGAAACTTCATCCCATTTAAGTTCACAGTTATGATTACTATCTGTCTCTTTCCCTCCATCCTATTCCCTCACTTATTTTTGCGTTTATTTTTCCCCATCTCCCTTCCGCTCCTTAAGAGTTTTCCTTTTGACTGCCACCCCCTCATTATTCCCTCCTTATTAGCTCCCTCCCTTTTTCTACCCTTCCCATTTACTACTTCTTTCCTCCCTTCTAACCATTCCCACCTTTCCTTAGCTCTTCCCCCTTCCTACTTGCCTATAGAATACGATAGATTTTTATACTTAAATGTAGTATGTCATTTTTTCCTTGAACCGAGATCTATGAGAATAGATCTCATGCAATGCTCCTCTCTCTCCCCTATTTCCCTCTATTATGATAGGTTTTATGTCTCTTCCCTATAGTGTCCTGTACTTAACTGATTATGTTATTCCCTCCTTACACTAGAAACAATGAGGGTGAGACTCATGTAATGTTCATCTCCCTCCCTTCTTTTTCCCTACTATAATGTTTTTATGCCTCTTTGTGTGGCATAATTTACCCTTTTCTGCTTCATTCTTTCTTCTTCTTCTCTTGCAGTCCCTTTGTAGTCTTTAATAAGGTTTATTTTATCATCATTTTGTTTAATTTATACATACATGCTCTATTTATCTATATCCCTTTTAAATATCATGATAAGTATAGAATTCTTAATATTAACAGGTATCAGCTTTCCACATAGGGATGTAAACAGTTTGCTCTTATTAAATAACAAATTATGTGTGTATGTGTGTGTTTTTCCCTATTTACCTTTCTATGTTTCCCTTGAGTCTTGTAATTTGAGATTGAATTTTCCATTGAGCTCTGGCTTTTTCATCAGGAAGATCTGGAAGTCCCTTATATCATTGAATGACCATATCCTTACCTAAAAGATTATGCTCAGTTTCACTGGATAGCTGATCCTTGCTTGTAACCCAAGCTCTTTTGCCTTGCAAAATATCATATTCCTGTCCCTCCAATCTTTCAATGTAGAAGCTGCCAGATCCTGTGCAGATCACTGTAGTTCATGTATATCTGAATTTTTTTCTTTCTGGCTGCTTGTAGTATTGTTCTTTACCTGATAGTTCTGGAATTTGGCTACAACATTTTGTGGAGTTTTCAATTTGGGATCTCTTTGAGGAAGTGTCTGGTAGATTCTTTCAATATATGTCTTACCTTCTGGTTCTAGGATCTCAGGGCAGTTTTCCTTGATGAACTCTTGGAAGATATTTTCCAGTATCATTTTTTCATAATGATTTTCTGATAGACCAATAATTCTCAGATTATCTCTCCTGGATCTGTTTTCTAGGTCAGTTATTTTTCCATTGAGATATTTTACCTCTTTTTCTAATTTTTCATTCTCAATGTTTGTTTGACTGATTCTTGGTGCCTCATAGAGTCATTAGATTCAATTTGGTTGATTCTAATTTTTTGCAAATTACATTCCTCAGTTTTTGATGCTCCTTTTCCATATGTTCAGATTTCATTTTTATTTCATACATTTTTCTTTTTAAGGAGCTGCTTTCTTCATTGAAACATTTTTTTTTCTAATTTTCAATTTTGATTTTAAAAGAATTAGTCATTTTATCTTCTACCTCTCTAATTTGGTTTTCAAAGTTCTTCTTGAGCTCTTCTAAGAATGATTTCTGGGCTTGAGACCAGTTCATATTGCATATTGAGGTTTCAACTGTGGGTGTGGAGTCAATTCTCTCCCCTGAATTTGGTTCCTCCCACTCATAATAATAGAATTCTAGAGTTTTTGTCTTTGCAATCTGTTTTTTTACTCATTTTGAGACAGGGTCTTAGCCACGCCCTTCCCCTAGGACTCCCAAGCCTTTACTATTTAAAACTGTGCTCTGAAGCAATAATTTCTGTGTTTTCAGGGTCAAAGGCAGGGGTTGGGGAAGATTGGAGCAGTCAGGGTTCACTCTGCCATCCTGGTCCCTGGATGTTCAGATAGGTGCTTTTTAAATTTCCAGGCTGTGGGTTGATAGTCCCAGTGTCATTGCTGCAGGCCCTGCATTTGTCCCTTACCCAGCTCCAGCAGATCTGAGTCCTGTGGTGAGAGGCCTGAGAATGGCCCTTGTGGTTGGTGGATCAGCTTGCTGCCACATTGTCCAGGCCTTGTCCAGGCTTTGGCAAACCACCTGCCATGAATTAGGTTTAATATAATTCATTAATCTTTCCAAATAGATTTTACCAGGCAGTATGGATTCATATTGCAAACAAAAATCCTTATTTGGGGTTGTTTCTGCATTTTAGGGGATGGAGTAATTGCTCTAGAGGCTGCTAGATAAAGGCTTTAGAGGCTGGATAAAGTTCTGGTCCTGTTGACAGGAAGCATAATTGCAGAAAGTTATTATTTACTCATATCTGACTCTTTAATTCTTCATGACCTAGTATAAGGTCTTCTTGGCAAAGGTATTAGAGTGCTTTGCCATTTCCTTCTCCAATGGATTAGGACAAACAGAGGTTAAGTAATTTGGCCAGTCAGACAGCTAGTGAGTATCTGAGGCCAGATTTGAATCCAGGTCTTCCAGATTCTAGGCAAACACAGTTTAAGTGACTTGCCCAAGGCCACCAGTTTTAATATCTGAGGCTGAATTTTAACTTAGGTCTTCCTGACTCTAGGTCCAGTACTCTGTTCACTGAGCCATCTAGCTGTCTTGGATTCTGGAAAATCTGAATTCAAACATGGCCTCAGACATTTATTAAGTGACCTTAGGCAAGACACTTGCCTTAATCCACTGGAAAAGGAAATAGCAAACCACTCCAGTATCTTTGCAAAGAAAACCTCATAATAAAGTCATAAAGAGTCACTGAATGGCCAAACAACAATAATTGCTGTATGTGAAAATGATGTTTCAAATACTGTAACATATGTAAGAAAGTCCATGTTGACTAATGGCTAGGGAGCCACCTTGGAATGAGGAAGAGCTAGGTTCAAATTCTCCCACTAATGCATTTCTGTTTGTCATCAGGGACTAGCTCTCTAAGACTCCACATTACTGAACTATATTGATAGAAGGAAATTGCATGGTGGGAATTCTGGTGTGAAGATGAAGTCATGGATCTGGACCAAGGAAAACGCTCCCAAACAGAACCCCAAAATATTGAAGGATTGTTGGACTGTCGATTATCTCTAATGCATTAAAATCTAATTGTAGAAAATAATGCTCCTTTACCTCATTACATATCTAAATGATAGCAGAGGAGGCAGTGAGAGGAAATGGAGTGCCTGAACATAAGAGTTCTAGGAATTGTCCTGTTCCATGTACCCCAGCAGGAGAATTGTCAGCCTGTGTTTTCCCTTTAGTAAATTTTCAAAAGGGCTGAGGAAGTGATGGCACTGGTCTGTGATTATTATATGCACCCAGTCTCTTAGGGAAGGGGAGAGAAAGGCTGGGGGTTGTGACCATGATGGAGAGAATCATGCTCATTTTTGTAACTCAGGCAATTCTTTTTATGATGTGGTCAGCTCTGCTTTATTATACCATACAAGCATTTCTCCATATCAGACTATGAGATCAATTTGTAACACAGGTTGTATAGATTGTTTTATCACATAAAAGGGTCTCATGTTGTTCATATGCACTACTGTGTTTTCTAAGCACATATACCAACACCAGTTCACTTTTACTTCCTGCTTAGGAGTGACTGGGTGACATCTTACAAGGTGATGGTAAGCAACGACAGTCATACTTGGATCACTGTAAAGAATGGATCAGGAGATATGGTAAGTATCAATTATTGTTGACATGACTAGAACCGTAGAGATTTTGCAAGTGATTATCAGACTTCTACTCAAAACCTTTAGTGATGTTAGGGATCATCTTCTGCTCTTCCTCTTCATTCCCCCATTTTATAGATGAGGAAATTGAAATGAAGCTTGGAGATGGGAAGCAATTTGCCCAAGGTCATACATCTGGTTAATGGAAGAACCAATGCTTAGAACTTAGGTGTCCCAATTCCAAGTTGAAAATCCTTTCCATTGTACCATAGTATTAACTCAAAAAAGTTCTTAAATGTATATACATCTATATGTGTAATATATAGATGTAAAGATCTATAGATAGAAAATATGTTTTATATATGTGTGTATACATATATAAATTAAAGGATGACTAGTAAATTTATGAAATGTGTTTTCTGTAGCCACATAATAGACAGACTATGCATTCTGTACAATCTCTTTATTAGTGTGATGATTCTTTTATATTTCACTCAAAAATGAAGGCAACGGGAATTATTATACACAGGTTCTGGTTTGTAGTCCTTAGGAATTTTCATTGGTCTTTGAAATTTTTATGCTCATTTCCTCAAGAATGAAAGTCACTCTGAATTATCCACTACTGTGGAATTTAATTACACAACACAGTCAGAAATGTTATAACAATTGAGTTTTCATCTTTATCTTTTCCTTTAGTAATTTTAAAGTGCCTTTTAGTACCAAATTTTATAATTTAGGCTGATTGTTCATGTGCAGATATGTATGTGCATGTGTGTATGTGTGTATGTGTGCATATATATGTCCTTCCCCTATTACAGGACTGTGGTTTTGTGTCCACTCTGGAAATCTCCCTCTTAACTATACTATTTATTCCTCTACTAACAGTGGCTTATTTATACCTATCTCTATATAGCAGTGGTTGGTCCTAATTCCCTAATTCCCCCTAACCCTAACCTATGTCTCTGATTTCCTTTCCTATCACCCAAGGTACCCTTTTATGCTCTATGTGTATTATGGGTGCTCAATAAATACTTTTTGACTTGAGTGATTTTTGCATCTAACTGCAGGCCTTGCCCTGATCATAACATTCCATTACACTGAAATTTTCATTATGTCCTGAATTTCTCACCTATATCTTTTGAATTCAAGAGGCAATTTGGCTCAGTAAATAGAGAACCGGAATTGCAATTAGGGAGACCTAGGTTTAAGCCTTGTGTTTGGCACATAATACCACTGTGACCCTGGAAAAGTAACTTAACCCCTCTGTATCCCAGGTACCTCTCTTGAAATGATTAAGTTGAAGAGTGGAAGCCAATCTGCCCTGATGCATCAGGAGTACCCCATATTAAAGATTCTTTCACAGGAATGGTCCCCAAAGAACATTTCTTAAATCCCTATGCAAAGTCCTTGCTCCAATGCTTTATTATGGCATATAGGAAGCCTGAACTCTTAAGGACCATTTGGTCATTTCAACTGACAGTGTCATGAGAGGTTAAATGGGAGAGTTGCTACTGAGAAGGTTGTTAGAGTATATGTGACAGTTCTGATTACAGAGTTGGAGAAAAAGAGAAATTCTACAACGAACATTGCAAGATCCTTCAAACCAAGTCATTATGTACATGGATTCTTAATGATTTGGGCTCAAAGGTGGGCATAGGAGAGGAGAGTCAGTCAGTCAGCCAATATTTTTTAAGTGTCTATTATTTGATAGGTGCTGTGCTAAACACTGGACAATGAAAAGTATGTTGGAAAATTGCTTCATGGTTAAAAATGAATGAAATAAACTTTAGTTATCACCTAACTTAAAGATTCTTAACGTTTTTATGTCATGAACCCTTTCAGGTGTCTGCTAAAGCCTATCGACCCCTTCTTAGAATGTCTTTAAATGAATAAAATAAAATTCATAAAAGTACAAAGGAAACCAATTTTATTTAAATACTTTTATCATGGTATTTTTTTTAAGTACAAGGGCTCCAGTATAAGAACCATGAATATGCTTCAACCTTTCCATTTCCTGGTGAAGAAACTGAGGCTCAGAGAGATAAATGACCTATTTAGTGCCCCTGAGAAAGTCCCTGGTACAGATGCAACTGAAATTCAGTCCAAGTCACTTCTCAATGCACCATATTGTCTCCAATTAGAATTGAATTCCCACCTCCCTCCATAGCCACTTTTTAACTGAAAGTGAGCTTGCCTTTCTATGAACTCACTATGCTTTTCCCAAAACCTCTCCTAAGTATTTATATTGTTCCAATTTCCTTTATAGATTTTAGTGTTTGTTTTAAACCCTAGGCTAATCTTCACACTCCTTTGATCACTATGCCTAGAAGAATGCCTTCTGTGGACAATTAATAAATGATTATTGGATGCTGAATGCCTTAATCAATTAATACCCCTCATGTATAATTACCAACAAATGATAGGAGCTCCTTTATCTGACATTTAAGTTCTTCCATGACCTGGCTCTCAGCTGCCTTCCTACACTTATTTCATACAGCTTTCCTTCATGATCTCTGTGTTCCAGTTAATCTCAATTTTATTTGTTCCTTGAACTCAGTATTCAGAATCACATGTGAGAGTTAGAAGGTATCTCAAATAGCCATCTAGTCTAACACACACAGAAAAGGAAACCCAAATCTATCACAGTTGACAAGTGATCAAGCAGCTTGTAATTGAAGATTCCCAAGGAGAGGAAACCTATTGACCCTTGAGGGAACTCATTCCATTTTTTTATTAATTTGTTTATTTTTAGTTTACAAGATTAAATTCCATAATTCCTTGAGTTTCAAATTTTCCTTCTCTCCCTCCCCTGACTCCCCATGATGGCATATAATCCAGTATATGATCTGCAAATATTTTCACATTAGACATTAGTCAGGTTACAAAGGCCGATTGTACTAGATGGAATGAAAAATGGTAAAGAAGAAATGAAACCAAACAATAAAAAGAAAAAGATCAAGTAGTTTGCTTCAATCAGGATTCAAACTCAATTCTTTCTAGTTCTTTCTCTGGATGTAGACATCTCTCTCCATCACGAGTCTTTTGGGATTGACTTTATATCACTGCATTGCTGAGTAGAGTCCAGTCTGTCATAGTTGGTCATCACACATATGTTGTGTCTGTGATTGTATACAAATTTCTCCTGGTTCTACTCTTCTCGCTCAGCATCAGTTCATATAAGCCTCTCCAGGTAAATATGAAGTCCATCTGCTCCTCATTTCTTATAGCAGAATAGTACTCCATTACATGCATATACCACAACTTGTTTAGCCATTCCCGAATTGATGGGCACACCCTTAATTTCCAATTCTTTGCAACCACCAAAAGAGCTGCTATAAACATTTTTGTACATATGGGTCTTCCTCCCACTTCTGTGATCTCTTTGGGATATAACCCTAGAAGTGATTATTGCTGGGTCAAAGGGTATGCACTTAATTTATAGCCCTTTGGTGCATAATTCCAGATTGTTCTCCAGCAATGCATTAGTGTTCCAATTTGCCCATATCCTTTCCAGCATTTGTCATTTTCCTGTTTTGTCATCTTAGCCAATCTGACTGGTGAGATGTGGTACCTCAGAATTGTTTTGATTTGCATTTCTCCAATCAATAGTGATTTAGAGCATTTCTTCATATGCTTATAGATATTTTTAATTTCTTTCTCTGAAAACTGCCTGTTCATATACTTTGACCATTTATCAATTGGGGAATGACTTGAATTCTTATAGATTTGACTCAATTCCCTGTATATTTTAGAAATGAGTCCTTTATCAGAGACAAGTTGTAAAAATTATTTCCCAATTTCCCACCTCCCTCTTAATCTTGGTTATATTGACTTTGTTTGTACAGAAGCTTTTCAAATTAATATAATCAAAATTATCCATTTTGCATTTTATAATGCTAATTCTTGTTTGGTCATAAAGAATTTCCCTCTCCACAAATCTGACAGGTAAACTATTCCTTGCTTTCCCAGATTGCTTATCAGCCTTTATTACCTAGATCATGCACCCATTTATACTTCATTTTGGTATATGGTGTTAGGTAATGGTCTATGCCCAGTTTCTGCCATACTATATTCCAGTTTTCCCAGCAGTTTTTGTCAAATAGTGAGTTCTTATCCCAAAACCTGGGGTCTTTGGGTTTATCAAACAATAGATTACTATACTCATTGATTGCTGAAGCTCGTGTACCCAATCTATTCCATTGATCCACTACTCTATTCCTCAGGCAGTACCAAGTAGTTTTGATGACTCCTGCTGTATAGTCCAGATTAAAATCTGGTATAGCTAGTCTACCTTCCCTACCATTTCTTTTCATTAATTCCCTTGATATTCTAGACCATTTGTTCTTCCAAATAAATTTGTTACTATTTTGTCTAACCCCATAAAGTAGTTTTTTGGTAAATTGATTGGGATGGAACTAAATGTATAATTTCATTCCATTTTTTAAAAGTTCTGTTTAGTAGGAAGTGCTTCAAGCCTAAATTGTCTTCTTTTCAACTTCGCTCCTAATTAGTCCCTCTTTCTTGTGACAGGCCTTCAAAAACTTGAAGACAATGATCACTTCCCTATCCCCATTTCCCACCTCATTTTTACTGGCTAACTATCCCCAGTCCCCATGTGACACCTAATCAAGACCCTTCATCCTCCCGTTTGCCCTCCTCTTGACCCTTTCCAATTTATCAATGCCCTTCTTAAATTGTGGTATCTATAAGTGAACACAATATTCCAGAGGAAATCTATATAGTTAGGGTAGGATGCAATGGGACTACCACCTCCTTTTTCCTGGAAGTTATGCCCCTCTTAATTTAAACTAGGAACACATAAACTTTCTATGCTTCCAATTACCCTGCTAATTGGTATTGAGTGTTCAGTCCACTTAGACCCTCATATTGTTCTCCAGACACCTACTGTCTATCCACACCTCTTCAATGTCATACCTGTGAATTTGATTTTTGTTACAAAGTGCAAGATTTTGCATTTATTCCTTTTAATTTAATGTATTAGTTAATTTTAGAAACTATCATTCACTATCTCTCCCCACTTTTTGTCATTTGCAGCTTTTATGAGAAACTATCTTTTGCTTCTATCCAAGTCATTGATAAAAATGTTAAACAGCACAGGGTCAAAGACAGATTCCTGCAGTATTTTGCCAGGGACTGTCTACCATTTTGACATTGAATGATTGATCACTATTCTTTTGAGTCTGGGTACCCATATTCTGCTTTTATTCTTTAGCACAAGTCATTCCTCATTTCAGAATGCATCTCTTTCTTCAAAGCTCAGCTCTCAGGTGTCACCCTCTCTGTGGAACCTTCCCTCCTCTTACCGAGTGTTGATACTCTCCCTGTCTTCAATAGTCCTTATATTGTGCTCATTTGTGTATGTGTTCTATCTCCTTAGTAGAATATAAGCTCCTTGAGGGAAATATTGCCTTTTTGTTTTTGTGCCCCAGTGCCTTTGTTGTTCAGTCATTTAAGTCATATAAAACTCTTCATGACCCCATTTGGGGTTTTCTTGGCAAAGATACTACAGTGATTTGCCATTGCCTTCTCTAGCTTATTTTATAGATGAAGAAACTGAGGCAAATGGAATTAAGTGACTTGCCTAACGTCACATAACTAATAAGTATCTGAGTCCAGGTTTGAGCTCAGGAAGATAAGTTTTCCTTACACCAGGCCTAGCACTCTATTTACTGTGCCACCTAGTTGTCCTATCCCAGTGCCTACATAATTCCTTACACAGGCAATATATTTGATTAATGATGAAAAGAAAATGGGATTACCATGGCCCGACTGTTTCATATGACACCTACTAGAAAACTGGGGGAAAAGCTGATCTCTTTAACTGACAATCTATCTATTCTTTATCAAAGCCGTAAATTTCACCTTTGTTCTCAAATAGATATTTGAAGGAAACAGTGAGAAAGAAATCCCAGTCCTCAATGAGCTTCCAGTTCCAGTGGTGGCCCGTTATATCCGAATAAATCCTCGGTCATGGTTTGATAACGGGAGCATCTGCTTGAGACTGGAAATTCTAGGTTGTCCATTACCTGGTAAGTGACATCTTTGCGTAATATTTGATACTCAATCAAAATTTTTTAAGTGCCTTCTATGTTCTAGGAAGCCACTATTCAAAGTACTAAAAAAAGCAAAATCAGTTCCTGTTCTCCATGTATAGTTTACAGAGCATTTTACATGATTGTCTCATTTAATTGTTATATCACCTCAGTGAGGAAGGTAGAGCAAATATTATAATCCATATTTTATAGGTGGGGATAGTTTGTCCAGAGCCCAAAGAAGGCCACAGATATAAAGGTCAAAGGCATCTCAGGGTCACTGAGTCCAACCATTTAACAGATGAGAGTAAAGCTCAAGAAACTTTAATGTCTCACTCAAGGTCATGAAATAAGTATCCAAAAGACTTGCTCAGCTAGTGTGGCACAGCCTATTCAAGCCCATTTCCAGGGCTCTTCCCATTAGGTCATATGCAAATGCATAAAGAAAAATGCAAATCTCCATCTGATTTGTAAAATCTCCTTTCTTGTCAAGCATCAGTATAAACCAGTAGCTGTAGTCTGTGTGGGGTTCTCTGCCAACAAAGGCATTGTCAAAGTAAAATATGCAGTACTGTATTAGGAAAAACCAAGATACAGCTGGCTTCTTAAACAAAACTGATAGATTACCTGCAGCTGCACATGGTGTCAGAAGAAAACGCATGGTGATATTTCATTCAACAAAGATTCTCTTTGTTAGTTTTAAAGGGCAGAGGTCAGGTGGGTGTCTTTTCCAGGTTTTGCCTTTTTAAGGTGGAAGATGAGTGTTGGCACCCACAAAGACTGAATAATAAATGTTTCATTATGAAGTGATGCTTGGTCTATGGCTGTTAGAGGATAAGTAGCCCCCTCTGCTTAAAGATGACTTTTACCATAGAGTCATGTTTCTATGGATGACAGAATTTACCATCTTGCAGAGACTGATTTAAGGGAAACTAGAAGGGAGGGTTGCTGGCCTCATTAGACGGTACATAAAACATTTATATATATATATATATATATATATATATATATATATATATATATATATATATATATATATATATATGTCCAGAAACCAAGTGCTGCAAATTGTATAAGTATTATTCAACCCCAGACTCTCTCTTCTATCCTATAGTATTAAACCCTTCAGCATGACCCCCCAGACTGGCTTTTCTGACTTGTTCCTCAAATTATGCTAGATCCTGGTTACAAATTCCTCTTTCAGACCCAGATACTACCTTTTGCCTCTGGTCCTCCAATACAGCCCTTCATATCCCTAGCAACCACTCTGGCTTTGCACAAATATTCTGATGTTTCTGGGCCTCCCTAAGTAGAAAACTTTTTCTTCTGTTTTAAAATTTTTAGAACTTAATTATTTATTTTAACAGTCCTTTTTAAAAAATTTTGAGGTCCCAGTTTTCTCCCTCTCTCAAGCTCCTCTCCAACCCATGAGAAGACAATCAACATTCTAATCATATGTGTGAAATCATGTCACATATCTCCATATCAGTCATATGAAAAAAAAAAAGAAAAATGAAGTGAAAAATGACATTTCGGTTTGCACTCAGTTTATCAGTTGTTTTTTTTTGTTTTTTTTCTGAAAGTGGATAGCATTTTTCATCATGAGTTCTTCAGAATTGTCTTGGTTCACTGTATTGAAAAGAATATCTAGCTAGGTATTTCACAGTTGACCATCATTATGACATTTCTGTTGCTATGTATAATGTTCTCCTGGTTCTTTTCACTTCACTTTGTATAAGTTCATTTAAGTCTTCCTGGTTTTTCTGAAACCATCTCCATCATCATTTTTTTTCACATTTTAAAATGTTTATTTATTTTTAACATTCTTTTCTTTTTTTAAATTTTGAGATCTAGACTTTCTCTCTCCATTTTAGCCCTCCCCTATCCACTGAGAAGGCAAATGGTATAGTTATCATTTCTTATAGCATAATAGTATTCCATCACAATTATATACCACAACTTGTCCAGCTGTTCCTCAATTGATGGGCATCCTTTCAATTTCCAATTCTTTTCTAAGTAGGGATCTTCTTGTTGATTCTCTTTGCTTCTGGCAATGAGAAGCTTTAGCTTGAATCATGAATGACCCCCACCTACAGCCCACAGGAGGACTATCACCTTCTCTACTGAGGGTGGAGCCAGGAGGAAGTGTATGGTGAATCTGGGATTTATTTAACCAATCATTTTAT
Organism: Gymnobelideus leadbeateri; assembly: GCA_011680675.1. Lineage (NCBI taxonomy): Eukaryota > Metazoa > Chordata > Mammalia > Diprotodontia > Petauridae > Gymnobelideus > Gymnobelideus leadbeateri. The sequence goes on from WOXC01006158.1 coordinate 497,409, forward strand.
TTTAAAGAGTTAAAATGTAGATTTTGGTTGACTTTCATATGTGACAAATCCACTCTGAGCATCTTTTTGTCAGCCTACAAGCTTGCACTCTAAAATGTGGTCATGATTAGCTTTCCTTTTCCAATCTTTCCCCTTAGCAAGGATTTCTGGTCAAGGTCTTTTCAGTACTTTTTCAGTTCTGTTATTGTTTTGCATCATACAAAATATTATAAGAAAATGAGAGTTGTTGACTTCATTCTCATCATTTCTAGTTCTAGGCTCTGTTTTTTTAAAAACACAACAAGTGGGAGCTGCTATAATTGTACACGACAAGCTATCATTTCTCTCCTTTCTTCTTGTCTAGTGTTTATTTTGATCTTTTCCCTTTGATGAGCTAATGATCTAACTGACTACAATGAAAGAATGCCAAAAGGCTCTGCTAAGTTTGTTAACCAGTAACTCTGATGTGTTCAGAGATTTCTTGGTTTCATTGTTTTAAATATTGCCCTTTGAACTTCCCCACACCCAGCCCCCATTGACTTTCTTTATGAAGGACACTATTCCTCTTATAGGTTATTGTTTTTCCTGGTTTTTGTCCTTGTTTTCTTATTTCACTGCTGACTTCTGTTAAACTGACTATCCACTCAGACTCCCTAGATCTTTTTTTTTTTTTAATAAGCTGATATCACACCATAATGGAGTGAGATTCCCAAGCAGTTTGTAAATTACTTAATCCCTGAAACTTATTTTTCCAGCATTGTTTTTTATCATTTCATAATTTGAAGAGGTTTTTTTCAAATTCTTCATAGAGTTTCTCTCTTTGGTCTCCATGACAGATGTAGGCACCTAAACTTCAATTATTTTTAAAGTGCCTACTTTGCTTAAACTTCCTATGAGCTCTGCAAGGTGAGATGACTAGATGCCTCATGAAATATCTCTCTTTACCACTGAGCCCATGATGAAATCAATTTCCCCAACTTCTTTATTCATTTCTCTGAGGAGAACCTATGAAGGAAGAGGGAATCTATTATAGAAATGTGTCATATAGATTCTTTCTATCTGTCATTTATAAATTTTCCTGAGCTGAATTTCAAACTTCTATAGAAACTTAAATTTGGATTGAATCTCTGCCATCCAGATTCAATTTACAGCCAAATCCTGTCAAATTCAAAAGCACAAATCTTTGGGAAAATACCATATTTATACTTAGCTACTTACCTAATGAGTGTAGTTATTGCTACTAGAGTTTGAGAGTGAAGTGAATTCAGGCTAATACCTTTTGTATGCCAGGCCTTTTTTTGGGGGGTGTTGGGGCTACAAAGACAAAAAAGGAAAAATAGTATCTATCTATCTGTCCCCAGCGAGCTTACATCCCATTATATATATATATATATATATATATATATATATATTACATACACATATGTCTATGCATTTTACATAAATATAAAATAATATATGTGTGTATACACACATACAAATTTTATCCTTTGTAAGGTTATTTGGCAGTGACTCTGGCAACTTGGATTGGTAAGACAATGGGATATGTGTGTTGATTTATAGCCAAATTACATCTTGTTGGAGGGAGGAAGCATACTTGGAAGGACAGGAAAGTATTTTTTTTTCTGTTTTTCTAGAGTCTAAGCTATTTCTGTTTTTCTGCCTGCTTAGAGTCTCATGTTGTTTATTCTAACCACTGGCCTTTCCTGATTTTCATTGACTAGTTCTGTTTTCTCAAATCAGAAAACATGAATGACATTTAGAGGACCCCCCCCTTTTTTTTCTCCCAGGTAGTTAGCTTTTGTGGTGGACATGGAAGGTAATAAGGAAAAACCAAAAAGAGGAGAAGAGAGAGGGTATAGATGAATAGGAGCAGGAAAGCAAAAACAGCACTTAGGACTTCTTCCCAGAAATGTACCCTTCACAGGGAGTTCTTGGGGTTAGGAAGCACTGTCCAGAGGAAGGGATATGTATATCCCCAAATGGGTATAATTAGTAGTAGAAGAAACAGTAGCAGATAAGATAGAGATGCAGAGTATAGCAACATGGAAATGTCACTGTGCTAGAAGTACTGTCTATGGGATGCACCAGGAGGCATCTGCGGGAGAATTTTTTTTTTTTAAATGAGGGAACTCTCTGAGAAAAGTTGAGGAATTTACATTTTGGTGAATATAATGGTTTTTCTATCATCCTCTAGGTAGGCCATCGCAGAGCAAGGGCTCACTTGAGCTCAAAATGGCTCAAGGTGTTGGAGCAATAAAGAGTGGGACTTCAAGTCACCAAAAACATGTGTTTGGTGCCTACTATATCTAAAGCACTGTGCTAGGTACTAGGAATACAGCGATACTTGTTATAGTTGGCTCCAAAGAACAGAACTGGGAATAATATGTATGAAAGTTTCAAAGAAATGATGGCTCTTTGTAAGGCTATTTTTGCATTGAGTTGCATTTTTTTTATCCCTAGAGGCCTTCCAGGGAAAAGTGGATGATCATCTGTTGGGGTTTTATAAAAGGAATTTTCTGTTCAGGTTTAGGTTGGATTAACTGGTCTCTGGGATCCCTTCCAATTCTTGGATTCTATCTTTCCTTTCAGGTCTTACATTTTCTATACCTTCTCTTTTCATTCATAACTAATTTTAATATAGATATGAACATATGATTCTCTTCCTTAATTTGGGTGTCACCAGACAGAAATCATCTGTTGAGAGTATCAGTGAAACTTCTAGAATTCTTCATAGTGACCTGATCTTAATCAGAAATAATAAAGGAAACACCATATTTCACTTTGCCATATCTCTGCCTGATGTCCTGTATGGAAAAGTGAGAATGTCACTGAAGAAGGTGAACTTGAGGAGAGATGTTGGACCAGACCAAGCACATTCAGAAGGCATCTATATTGGAGAGGATTCAGTTTTCAAAGCAGTTAGGGACTGAAAACTAAGAGACCTCTGAGAGGGGAAGAGTCCAAAGAATGGATAGGATCATTACTGATCCTTTCCTGGTGGAACAAAGAAAAAAGAGAATACAATGACAAAATCTTTCTTCTCTTCACTCACAAAATCTTTATAAAAGTGATCTAAGGGGCGGCTAGGTGGCGCAGTGAGTAGAGTGTCGGCCCTGGAGTCAGAAGGACCTGAGTTCGGATCCGGCCTCAGACACTTAATGCACACACAAACAAAAACCTAGCCGTGTGACCTTGGGCAAGTTACTTAATCCCAATTGCCCTCCAAAAAAAAAAAAAAAGTGATCTAAGCATACATCAAGGGCATGCTTGATGAAGGCTTTCTGGGAAAGTTTTGTTTTGCTTTGCAGTGGAGCCAATCTCTTTATAGTTACAAAACCAAAGGCAATCTAGGAAATGTAGACTCCCATTATATTAGTTATGTGTTGTTTATAAGAATATTTGTGACTCAGAAATCAAATTCAAACTCAAATGCCTTCCTTTGACATTGTCTTGAAGAACCTCCTCAACTATTCTATGTATTTCACTTATATCAGAATCACAAATAAGACCCCATAGAAGATGCAACTACAAATATCATTTCTTAAATAATATATTGAATATAGGCATTATAGAAGTGTTTATCAGGGACATATATTTTCATCAAAGGAATATGTTGGCTTCTGGCATGGGATATATTGTGTATAAGTTCTAAGTGAGAAGCAGTATGGCATAGTAGATAGTAAGCAGACTATTTTTGACTCATACTAGTGCCATGATCTAGGGCAGGTCACTTACCCACTAAAAAGCACTAGCAATTTTAAAAGACTTTAAGTAGAACAGGAGCCAATTTGCAATATTAGAGAGTAATTTCCTTTACCAGGAGTTCCCTATACCAAAAAAAAATCACTGATATGACTCCTTCCCTCCTCTTAAACCCTTAAAAGTCCAAATGAATGAAGTATATCTTACTGATGGTAAAGATTTCAAAATGCTCTTGTTGGAAAATCACATTGAAATAGTTGCAGTGATCTCTGGAATAACACAAAGACTTCTCAGTGAAATGCAGAGAAATACAAAGACACTTGGACTGACCATGTTACTGGGGAAAATAAAACCAAGCAAAGAACTAGATGAAAAATAGGTCTTGCTAGATTATGACATGCTTATCAACTTAGACCATGAATATATTGGATGACCACTGCCCATGGATAACAAGCTTGTCCCTGACTTGGCAGGATAAAATGAAACTGGATGCCATTTTGGAATTTGGATTGTATTGAATATTTGGGCCCTGCAAAATGTCCTGTTGACTGAAAAAGGGCAATTTGTTATCTCACCCCACTTGAAGTCCCCCTTTCTCCACTTATTCAGGTAAAACTAAACCTCACTTGTGGAGAAAATGCCTAGTCAATGGCAGCAAGATCTGTTTTCTCAGCTCAGATTGCTTTGGCTAGGGAAAAAATATTTGTATGTCCTTACAATGAATGTGAGATTTCCCTTGTGGGCCACAGTGCCCAGTCTAGATTCTCTTTGGGAACTATAAAAACAGCAGCATAATAGAGAAGCTTTTTTTTTTCCTAACAGCTTCTCTTGTCAATCTTACTGCAAATTGGCCATGTTGCTGCCTAAAGAATGTATATCAACCAAGGGAATCAAATGCTGTTCCTGAATTCATATGAGTAACATAGCCCTCTAGGGAGTTTGTGAGATAAGAATTATTTGAAACAGCGACACTAATAAATAAACCCAGATTGATATACTCCTATCTTTATAGCTCTTTGCTTGGTTTCTCTGACACTAATGAACCAATATCAAGTTGGACATGACCTTGACTGACCTCTTTGTCACTTCTTAGTCTATGATTTCCTTGTCTCTGTTTTCCCTTCCTTAAAAGGAACAGGCTTATCATGAGGATAATCACATGTTGACTTGAGATAATGTTCATTATTTTCAACAAGATTACCTGGGATATTCTTTTAATAGATGGAGTTCTTTGGAGGCAGGTTTATATTTTACCCTGTGGTCTGCTTGTGTCTTTTAGCTCCCACTGGCCATCACTCCTACAGTCTTGGCCCCCTGGAGACATGCAGCAACTTGAATACTTGATTATATCAGAATTTGATACAACTTTCACTAATCACTCAATTTATGGCTCCCAGGAGAGAGGGTCAGTATGTGCTCCAAACCGAACATAACTCTTGTTTTTCCTTTCAAAGAACTGTGCAAAGGCTTGAACCCTAGCCCATAGTGCATGAAAATGTTTCTTATCTCCTCCCTCTGGGAACAGGAACTAACTCCATCACTTCTTAAAAACAAACATCCCGGGAGTAGAAACAGGGCGTCCAAGCCATTCTCCCCCCAGATCACCTCCAAACTATGTAAAAGGGGACTCTGAACAACTTCTGGAGCCCCTGCACCCACAGAAGGAAACAGAGAAGCTAACCTCCTGCTGAGGACAGCCCAGCAGCCCTGCAGGAAGGACCAGCACAGCACTCTGGGAGATGGCAGCATAGCACGCAGTGCGTGGGGAGGTGAGCATAGGTCCCCCTGAGACGCAGTTTTAGCCCCAGGGCAGCAGAGCCAGCAGCTGGCTGGAGGGACCCCAGAACACCAGCAGCTGTGGCGATTCCAGAATTATCAACATAGACATGCCTAGGAAAAAGTGAGAGGTTAGTGCCCTATGGACTTTGGGATCAGTATTTGGGGAACGTGTCAGCTTCCTCCCCTGGGGGCTAAAAGCCGCTAAGGAGACATGACATTTTGTAGTTTTCAGAGGCAGCTCCAGCTCCTGGCCTGTGAACTGTAGGTAGATCCAGCGATCAGTCTTGGGGGGGTAATCGCTCTTGCTTTAACCTCCCTGGATCTGGATTGTGATCTGGGGTGGAGGTTGTGGGTGGGTTTCCATCTTGCCAGAGATGGAAGTTGTTCCCCCCCACACATTTGGGATGAAAGTTCCCTTGTGGCGCCAGGCCATACTGTGGCAACAAGCCCAAAAGTCAAGTAATTAAGTGGCAACATGCCAAAGCAAAGGAAAGAAATTAAACAGAAAAATGCAACCTTAGACTCCTACTTTGGGGGCAAAGAGGATTGAAGCATAGAGTGAGAGGAGGGCTGTGAGAGCAGAAGTCCTGCTCCGAAAAACCCCAGGGGAAAACATGAGTGGGTTGCAGGCCATAGAGGACCTTAAGAAGGACTTTAAAAATCAAATAAGAGAAGTGGAGGAAAAATTGGAAAGAGAAATGAGAAGGATGCAGGAAAAGTATGAGATGAGGGTCAACAGCCTGTCTGAGGAAAACAACACCTTAAGAAATAGACTAACTCAAATGGCAAAGGAGGCCCAAAAGGGCTATGAGGAGAAGAATGCCTTAAAAAGCTGAATTTGCTAGATGGAAAAAGAATCTCAAAAGTTCACTGAGGAGATTCATTCCTTCAGAGTTAGACTGGAGCAAATGGAAGTTAATGACTTTATGAGAAATCAAGATACTGTTAAGCAGATCCAAACAAATGAAAGAATAGAAGGCAATGTGAAATATCTCATGGGAAAAACCACTGACTTGGAAAATAGATCCAGGAGAGATAATTTAAAAATTATTGGAAAGCCATGATCAAAGAAAAAACCTAGAAATCACCCTTCAAGAAATTGTCAAGGAAAATTGCCCTAATGTTTTAGATCCAGAGGGCAAAATAGAGGTTGAAAGAATACACAGATCACCTTCTGAAAAAGATCCCAAAAAGAAAACTCCCAGGAATATTATAGCCAGTTCCAGAATCCCCAGATCAAGGAGAAAATACTACAAGCAGCCAGGAAGAAACAATTTCAATATTGTGGGAACACAATCAGAATAGCACAGGACCTGGCAGATTCTACACTGAGGGATCAAAGGGCATGGAATATGATATTCCAGAGGGCAAAAGAGCTGGGACTGAACCCAAAGGTCACCTACCCAGCAAGGCTGAGTATTTTGTTTCAGGGAAAAATATGGTCATTCAGTGGAATAGAGGACTTTCAAGCATTCTTGAGGAAAAAACCAGAGTTGAATAGAAAATTTGACATCCAGACACAAGAAGCAAGAGATGCCTGAGAAGGTAATCAGGGAAAAGAAATCAAAAAGAACTTATCAAAGTTGAACTATTTACATTCCTATATGGAAAAAGAATAGCTGTGACTGATGAACTCTTTCTCAGTATGAAAATAATGGAAGAAGGGTGTATGGTCATATGAATACATATGTGAATGTGTATATATATGTTTACAGTTATATATGGATAGATGGCATAGGATGAATTTGTTGGGAAGAGAGGATACTTAAGGGGTGAAATTATGAGGTGAGAGAGGAAAGTGGCAAGAGGAGATGGGGAGAGATAGGGTAGGACAAACTATCTCATGTAGAAGAAGCAAGGGGAAGTGGTTGCAAGGGAGGGGAAGAATAGGAAGGCAAAAAGGCAAAACCACATTCTCATTGAATTTGGTTCAGGGAGAGAATGACATACATACTAAATGGTATATCTCAACCTGCAGCAGAATAGGGGGAAGGGGGATAAGAGGAGGGATGATAGATGGGAGGGCATCCTTGGGGGGAGGGGAGGTTGAAAAAAAAATAAAAAAACAAAACTCAAAAAAAAAAAAACAAACCAAGCATCCCCCTCCCCATGTATCTTGAAATAAATTGCATTAAAAACAATACAACAGTATTATGTTCTATTACTTACAGTATCATCAGAGCCACTGAACAAGATGGTAGTGGAAATGCGTGCAGCAGAATTCATTAGTTTTCCATTGGCCCTCCTGGGCTGTTTATTCAGGTCAGACCCCATTACAATAAAAACCTTATGTAACTCAAACACTTAGATTTCTCAATTGATCGTTCACACAGGAACTAGCTCTCTGGTTCTTGTTGGTATTGGGAATATAGTGATGCCGTTATGGTCCTCTTTGAGAACAAAGGACAACAACTATATTGGGAACTCTCAGGTGAGGAAACTCCATCTCCCGATGTAAAGTGACATTTTCTCTGTAAATAAGTGTTTTAGAATCCCTGAATCAATGAGAAACTTGCCCAGGGTCTCAAAGTGTAAGTGAGAAAGAGAGGATTTGAACACAAGTTTTCTAGGCTCCCAGGTCAGCTCTCTTTCTACAGTTATCCGTTCCATATCCCTACTTTCCCCTTTGTGGTTTCAGTATATCTTGGGTTGCCAAAAGAAATTAAATGGGAATTTGGGGGGAGTTATACTGAAGCTGCAGACACACGAAGGCCAGCAGATGACACAGGGCCTATGACCAAATACTTAACCCAAATTTTACAATAAGGAATTATAAACACCCCAAAAAAGAAAACAGAAAAAAAATCAGTTCTCCAGAATAAAGAGAGGGCCAAAAATTTATGCAGATATTCCAGATTGCATGGGCACTGTGCCTCTAACCCCTGTGATATGGAAGGGATAACTGTGCTTTTTATAGACAGTTTAAGTAATACCTGAAAAAAATCTATTCCTAACCTACTAATTTGGGCATTTCTTTAGAAGCATAATTATTAAAATACTGTGTGAGTAGGAGTCAGAAGGATCTTGGTTTGAATCCTTAACCTCTGGACCTCAGTTTCTTCACCTGTAAATTTTGGATTAGATGTCCTTTGAAGTTCCTTCCAGCTGTAAGTCTGTGACCCTATAATCCCAATCAATTAACTTTCCAGGGGGAAATATGTATGAGAATGTATGATGAAGAAATATATTGGTTTTCAGAAGTTAAATTTTAGGACATGAATTGTTAGTGATTAGGGGCAAGAGATGACTCTGTGCCTTCTCTAGGGGCCCAGTTTATATCACAAACACCCCTTATTGTCTCATCTACCATTTCTTAGCTGTCAGTCAATAAACATTTATTAAACACTCACTATATTCCAGGCACTGTGCTATACACTGGAAATATAAATATCAAAAAGAAAGACAGTCTCTCCCCTCAAGGAGCTTACAATCGGATTGTCCTTTCGTGATCTCTTCTTGGTTTACCATACCCCTCCAATGCATTTGCCCTTCTCTCCCTACTCATCATCAAAGGTTATAGGGACTAGTTAATTGGCTATCCCATGGCTTCAGCCTCAGTGCTCATTTCTCTGTCCTACATTCTTATTTTCTTCTATCTGTGCCCTACCTTGAGGACCCTTAAGTAAATATTATTGTGGGGAAACTAGAGTGGATTGGAAGAGGGTAATTACAGAGGGTCACTTAGGGCCTTTGACTAACCTGGGAGTCTTATTCAGATTCTCAAAGTCCCACATCTGATGTTTATGTCCATGTTTCCTTAACTATGGCCCACCTTTTTTTATTTTCATAGAATGTAGAAGAAATTTGGAGCAGCTAGTTGGTGAAGTGGATAGAGGGCCAGGCCTGAAGTAAAGAAGACTCATCTTTGTAACTTTAAATCTGGCCTTGGACACTTACTAGGTGTGTGACCTTGGGCAAGTCACTTAACCCTATTTGCCTCAATTTCCTCATCTGTAAAAGTGAGCTGGGGAATGAAATGGCAAACCAGTATCTTGGCCAAGACAACCCCAAATAGGGTTATGGAGAGTTGGACATAACTGAAATGAATGAACAACAAAGAAGAACTTAGATACAGGACTTCTTGGTATTCAAGTTATAGGAAAGATAAGGATGTGCTCAATAAAGTCCAACATTGTTGAGATAAAGACTAAATCTCTGCATTCTGTAGCACTGGCCTTGGGTGTCACCAAAGTGAATTGCTGAATAATGGAGACGACCATAAAATCTTTGGTATATCTGTTCATTAAGGAAACAGAACATCATTGATCAAATGGAACTAACCATTTGTCATAAAATTTTTAACAATTGTCTAATATTCAATTCAGCAAATACTTATTAAGTACCTGTTATGTGCATACATTCTCTCAGTTCTACTGAAGATGTACTGGGACGTCTCATCATAGTCTGAATGTAATGTTGGGTACTCAGAAGCTGGGCCAGCAGAATAACAGTTAAAGAGGCCCAGTGACAGATGGGATGTTGGCTGCCTGAGGCTAAGCCTAGCTAAGATTTGCATAATGTCCCATTTCTTATCTTTGTATCTTTGCACAGAGTATTTTAACTCCTCATCATAATACTTTTCATCCTTACCTCCTGGAAGCCTTATCTTTCTCCAGTATTCCACTCAAGAGTCACCTCCTTTTGTGACCCCCCCCCACAAGTTGTTGCCCCTCTCTCTGCCTCTGAAATGACTTTATACCTGTTTTTCTTTTTGGTATTTAATTGTTTAAATAATTTACCCCTGCTCTAGTAAAATATAAGCTCCTAGAGGGTAGGATTTGTTTCATGTTTGTCTTTCTTGCCTAGCTCCAAGTATAGTGCCTGACACATATTAATTACATAATCATTATTAGTTTAATGAATGAATGAATGAGGTACATCACTAGAAAACTGGTGATGAAATAAAATAAAGATTTGTGACCATAGCAATTCATGAAAAATAGTTTTTTAAGGTATGGAATTGTTGAGTTTGTGCCGAATGGGGAATTCCCTACATTGATAAAATAATGAATTCTTAAAGCACTATGTATCAGCAACGTGATAAAAACAGAAAATAACTATTCACTCTATTAATAAGAGCACTGAATCAGAACAAGAGAGATCAGAATCCTACTTCAGTCAGGGTTAGAATGCATCTGGATTATGTTGTGTATTTCTGTTTCTGCCTTTTAGGAAGAACATAGATGAAGTAGAGTGTACCTCCAGTATGAACTCCCTCTGGAAGAAATCCTTGGTTTTATTCTAATCTGAATTGAGCCCTTTTCCTGTCACCCTCTAGGTTTCTCTGGGCTCAGCTTGACCTATTGTCCATTCATTGGTCTTTACTATTCTATTCAGACCTGCCTTCCTCTTCTGCAGTTCTCCAAAATCGCTAAGTAAAGACACTACAAAGACCATGAGTTTGCCTAAAAGACTATTCTAATTTTCTAGAATAGCCTCAGCATTCTGACAATACATTTTCAACTCTTTGAATTCACCCACCCAGTTCTGATGAGAAAAGTCCCAGACCCTTCAAGATATGGGCGTGTACATTGAAAAATAAGAATAAGAAAAAAACTCCTAGCAGTATGAAATATTTAAGTGTCTAGCAGATGTGCTTTAAGAATTCAGAAAGAGAGAGGAAGAGAGGGAGGGAAGAAAGGAAGGAGGGGAGAGAGAGACAGAGAGACACAGAGAGAGAGAATGAGAATAAGAATCTGTTTGGTTGAGGAAGGCTTGATAAAGAATTTTTTTAAAATGTGTATGGGGAATGGAGTAAAGGCAGGTCACATGATCAGGTCTGTAATCTTCAGCCAATGATTGGTATCATCTATGGGTGAATGTTACCAAACTTGGAGTCTTTTTGTACAGAATTTTTGATTTTTATTCAATTCCTTTCAAGTACTTTGTAAGGATGACTTCCATTCAAGGAAACAGTCTTGAAAGGACTTCTAAAAGTGGTTCCTGAGGCTTGTTGGGTGTCAAATACCTTTTAGAAAATAGCATGTGGATAAGTTGAGTGTAATTGAATGATAAAAATATTCATTTACTTCCCCTTAAAATGTACTGGTAGAAAATTTAAAAACATCTTGTCCCAATTCACTGGAGGATATTTGTATGTTACCATATTAAAATACTTTTAAAAAACTGCCAGTATTTTGCTCAACCTGAATTACTACCTTTTTTTTTTCTAAATTTCTCTGTCATTTTGCCCTGGTATGCAATCCTTCATCAAGTTTTTCTTTGAATCACTTAGTTTTGATGATGACAAAAAGCATTCCCTATAAACCTTATTTATACTGAAATGTGTTCTCTGTCATGTACATTTGTAAAATGGGGTTTCTGATAAATTTGCACTATGTACCTTGCCAAGTTCTTATGAAGAAGACTTGTTATAAACATTAAAATGATATGGAAATGTAAGTTATTATGTATATGAACTTCTTTACTTTAAAAAATGATTTTCTTTCTGTATCTCTCCTGCACCCCCTGCCTTCCCTGCCCCAATCTATCCTCTACACTGCTAACAAATTAATATTCCTCAAAAACATTTCTTGCCAAATCACTTCTCTGTTTCAGTCTCACTGATTCCTTAAACTATTATGTTTAGAATTTAAGCCCCTTCACAGTTTAACTCAGACTTTAATTGCCAGGGTAAATACACATTATTCTCAATCATACCCCCTTGTTTCATCTGCATTGGCTTATGTAATATTCTCTTTCTTTAATACCATCTTGCATTCCCATGCCCTTGTATAGATTGTCCCTAATGCCTGGAATGTCTCCTTCCTCCTCTTCCTCCATCTGCTCCTTCTTTCTTCTATCCATCCTTACCCTCACTTCTTCCTTCCTCCTCTCCCTTTTCTCTTATGTCTCTCCTTTCCCCCAGCTCTGCTTCTTCCTCTCTTCAAGTTCTGCTTAAGTTCCACATTCTGAAAGAAGTCTTTTCTTATTCCTCTGGTTATTAGTACTTCCTTTTCATGTTATTTTTTATTTGTATTTACTTGTCTATATACTCATTATATTTTCTGAATAGTAGGCAAACTCCTTTTTGTTATTTTAAAATATTTTATTATTTTTCCAATAACATGTAAAAACAATTTTAAGGTTTTTTTTTAATTTTAAGTTACAGATTCTCTCCCTTCATCCTTCCCCTTCCCCCTCCCTGAGACAATAAACAGTTCAATACATTATACATATGAAAACATGCACAAATGTTTTGCTTGCTTCCCCCAGTCTACCCTTCTTTCTATCAGTGCCCCCCTCTTTCCCTTATGCTCCTGCCCTCCTGCTTCCCTACAGCATAAAGATAGATTTCTATATCCAGTTGATCACATTTGTTATTCTCTCTTTGAGCCAATTCCAATGAGGGTAAGATTCAAGTTTTCACCTCCCTCCATCTTTTCCTCCACTATAATTGCTAGTTCATACCTTTTCATGGTAGATACTTTATTCTGTTCTACCTCACCCTTCCCTCTTCTCCTAGTAGTACATTCTTCTTTCTCACCTATTATTTTAAAAATATCATCCTGTAATAATCAACTTATACATATGTCTTCTATCTATGTAATCCTTCTAACTGCTTTAATAGTGATAAAATTCTTAAGAGTTTTAAGTATTATCTTCCTGTGAAGGAATGCAAACAGTTTAACCTTGTTGAATCCCTTGTTTTCTCTTTCCTGTTTATCTTTTTGTGCTTCTCTTGAGTCTTGTATTTGAAAATCAGCTTTTTTAGCTCTGGTCTTTTCATCAGGAATACTTGAAAGTCCTCTATTTCATTGAATATCCTTTTTTTCAGCTGAAACTTCACTGGATAGGTAATTTTTTATTTGTAATACCAGTTCCCTTTGCCTTTTGTTCACTGATCCTTTAATGTAGAAGCTGCTAAATGCTGTGTAATACTGACTATCTCCATGATATTTTCATTGTTTCTGTCTGACTGGTTGTAGCTTTTCTCTGGGACCTGGAAGCTCTGAAATTTGACTATAATTTTCCTGGAAGTTTTCATTTTGGGATCTCCTTCAGGAGGAGTTTTGTATATTCTTTCCATTTCTACACTATTCTAGGATATCAGGGCAGGTTTCTATGACAATTTCTTAAAATATGAGGTACAAGCTCTTTTGTTGATCATGGCTTTCAGGTAGTACAATAATTATTAAATTACCTCTCCCAGATCTATTTTCCAGGTCAGTTGTTTTTACAATGACATAGTTCACATTTTCTTCTATTTTTTTCAATCTTTTGATTTTGTTGTTTCTTGTTGTCTCATGCTAGTTTCCATTTGCTCCACTCTAATTTTTAAGAGCTTATTTTCTTCAGTAAGCTTTTATACCTTCTTTTCCATTTGGCCAATTCGAATTTTTAAGAAATTGTTTTTCTCAGGGTTTTGGTTTTATTTTTCCCATTTTTGTGTTTCCATTAACAACCTATTGACTCATTTTTCATGATTCTCTCACATCACTCTCATTTCTTTTCCCAATTTTTTTCTTCTCTTATTTGCTCTTTAAAGTCTTTATTGAGCTATACCAATTCACATTTTTCTTTAAGGCTTTACATGTAGATGTCTTGGCAGTGTTGTCCTCTTCTGAGTTTGTGTTTGATCCTCCCGTTCACCATAACAACTTTTTATGATCAGGTTCTGTGTGTGTGTGTGTGTGTGTGTGTTTCTGTGTGTTTGGTTTGGAGTATTTTTTGCTCATTTCCTTCCTATTTTGTGACATTTATATTAAATTTGGGCTCTGCTCCTGTGTTAATAAACCATTTAAAAATAATATTTATTGTTTTTCATATTATGTATAAAAATAATTTTAAGATCTTTTAAAATTTTGAGTTCCAGATTCTCTCCCTTCCTCCACCCCATTGCCCCTACCTGAGACAGTAAGTACTTGTCCAAACAAGCAATATTCCAAACTTTTTGTGTGGGACTGCAGGGCCTCAGTGCCAGGTTACATCAGAGACTATTGGGCCTCATTACTGGCCTGTCCTAGGACTGGAGAAAGGGTAGAAGTGCTGGTTGCTGGCTCGTCTGGATGCTGCTTGTACTGAACTTTGCTTCCTTTCTTGCCAATCTTCTAAGTTATCTTTCTCTTGAATATTATTTCACCCCTTTTTTGTTGGTTCTATCACTACAAAATTCATTTTGGGGTATTAATTTATATTTGTTTTAGATGAATTTGGGAGAGTTCAGGTGAGTTCCTTCCTTTTTCTACCATCTATGATGTCAGCTCTTTGAGGACAAAAATTGTTTCCTCTTTTTGCCTTTGTCTTCAGCATCCAGCACAGTTCCTGCTATATAGTATAGACACTATACAGCATAGATGCTCGCTGTGATTAAAAGGGCCCCATAACTTCAGAGTACAAGTCAGTAAAAAACTTTGTTGATGTAATGAGACTTGGTTGTCTCACAAAGACAATATCTTTAAAACAAGCAGTTCTGCCTACAAGCCATTTCTGACAAGTATAAGATTCAATAAACATTTATCTAGTGGTAGGCACTAACTAAGGGCTGAGAATACAGATAAGAAAAAGTGATGCTCCCTGTCCTCAGGGAGATCACAATCTAATTGGGGAAGACCACACATGAAAGAAATCTGACTGGAGGAGATAGTGATAGGCCACCAGGAAAGGCACCTGGATGGGACATCTTGTTCCATAGATTGAAAACCAAGAAGAAGTGGCTGGAAAATGAAGTTACCAGGAAGGTTATAAGACCTCTATATTCGATGTCCTTGGGAGGAGTTTGGTGCCCTGAGCTCCACTCCTCCAAAAAGGGAAAAGAGGTAAATGAGGATGAATTGAAGATATTTAGAATATTAAAAATAGGGACCAGATGGTGTCCATTTCAACTGCTTTAGGGACAAGGCAATTTGATGCTTTGAAGCAACAGGAACTAGCTAGTTTATTGATCTGTCATTGACCTTGGGTTCTCAAAATGGAGGTAGATCTGTTTTTCCCTCTGGCTGACTGTACACAAAAAGTAGGGTAGAGGGAAAACTTAAATGCTAGGCAGTGAATTTGACTGCTCCTTCATATTGAAATGAAGGCTAACTTAAAGATGGAGTCACTTTTTTTTTAAAGCAATTGGGGTTAAGTAACTTGCTCAAGGTTACATGGCTAGTCATTATTTATGTGTGTGTGCTCATTTTCTGAGGCCGGTTTTGATCTCAGGTCGTCCCAACTCCAAGGCCGGCGCTCTTACTCACTGCGCCACCTAGCCGCCCCGATGGAGTCACTTTTGTCATTAAATGGAGTGAAAGGTTCTCTCTTGGTTCTCTCTCTTGGTCTCCACAATATATCTTAAGGCTGACTCTAATGCTAATTCATGTAGCAGAGGGATTCACTATAAGAGGAAAGGTGTGTCATTGTTATAATAGCATTAAACTGCTGTCCTGTGGATCTGAAAGTTATAGGATGTACTCTCATAGAAATATAGATACAAATCTTCCTAAATTCAGGCTGGTCTAAGATAAAATGACAAAAATATTTTTGGAATAGCCAATTTATTCATCACAACTTCACAGTATTCAAGGGGTTTAACAACCAGGCTCATGATGTTACAATTGAAGAGTTTCCTGTTGAAAGGGGAGAAGTGGAAAAAGAGGAAATGAGTTGGGGGATTCTACCATTCCCTCCACAAGGCTGGCAACCCCGACCTTTCCAGAAATCTGCATCTGCCTAGAGATGATTGTACTTGAGTAGGGACTAGGCAGCATTCTTTTTAAGTATCTGATGGCATTTTCCTTTTCGTGGAGACCTACTGATGTGTCAACACAAACACTTTTTACCAGGATCAAAGTGACATCTCAAATAATAAGCCAAATTTACAATCTGAGATTTCATCTCACATGGTAAATTCCAGTGTTTATAATAACAGCAAGATATAGTTGTTGCTGGGTTAGTATCAATAACATAAAACATATGCTAATATAAAGCAACAATGTATATAAAGTACTACAGATAAATAGTACTCTTATAGTTAATCAACTGTCATTTATTAAGTACCTACCTACAATGTGCCATGCATTGTGCTAAGCACTGGAGAGACAAAGAAAGGCAAAAGACAGTCCTTATTCCCAAAGATCTTGATTTAATTGGGGAAAACAACATGCAAATAGCTGTTCAAATAAGATAAATGCAAGATAAATTGACGATAGTCTCACAGGGAAGGTGCTAAGATTTAAGAGGACTGGGTAAGGCTTCTTGCAAAAGGTAGAACTTTAAGCCAAGGAAACCAGGAGGCAGAGAGGAGGACAGAGATAAACTCCTGGAGTTGGAAGATGAAAGAACAACCAGGAGTATATATATATATATATATATATATATACATAGATATAGATATGTGTATCTGTGTGTATATATATATGTGTGTGTGTGTGTGTGTGTGTGTGTGTGTGTGTGTATGCAAGCACACACATGTGTGTCTGATCCTCTGTGTCTTTTTTTTTGTAGAATCACAGAGAGGGAAGGGACCTGAGGTGTCATTTAATCTAACCATCACCCAGAGCATGTTTTATTCCCCTCCCCACTTTCTTGCTTACTTCAGCACCTCAGAAGTTCTTTGATTTTCTTGGATTGGCTACTTCCTTCACATACACAGATTACAATCATTCCATGCCTTAATATGCAGCCTTCCTGACTGACTGAAGCCAGAACAATTTGTCACATTGTGGTCTAGCCCCTGCTGGTGAACCCTCCCACCCTTATTTTGTCTGTTCCTTGGCAAAAGGCACATAGTGGGTCTATAGAAGTATACTTAAGCTTTTCCAGTTTGGTCTGAACAGTGAGAGTTTCTGTTGTGGTAACTCCTTTCTATTAAGTAGAATTATTCATTGTGCCTCATATCATAAGGATTCAATGAGGCAGAATAAGGAATGTGTCATAAATAATTTGAAGTACACAGAGGATGCTTAGAAATAATTGTAGTGGTCATCATGGCTGAAATGATTCACAGAGAGTTTGACCCATATTAGCTTGGCTCCTCAGCTACCCTCTGAAATGAACAAGAGGAAGGGGCATTCAAGTTTGCCACATACCTCTGGATCTATGCCTATTTTCAACATCAGGAAGCTTACTCCATTTGTCCTTGGTTTGGATGTTTGCAAACAGTGCATTACAGAGTTACCTCAGAAAAGAAGACCTAGTTCCAGATTAAAATTTAAAAACATGACAAAAATGAAAATAAAACTCATTAGCATGGAACTATGCACTTTCTGTAAGTCTTTGAAGATCCCAGATATATATATATATATATATATATATATATATATATATATTTTTTTTAATGACAACAATGAAAATAAAACTCTTTAGCATGGGACTATGTGATTTCTGTAAGTCTTTGAAGACTCTCTCTCTCTCTCTCTCTCTCCCTTTCTCTCTCTCCCTCCCTCCCTGCCTGCCTCCCTCTGTCTCTCTCTGTCTCTCTGTGTCTCTGTATGTCTGTCTCTCTGTATCTCTCTGCCTTTCTGTCTCTGTCTCTGTCTCTCTCTGAAATGACTAATGCTCTATTCTATTTGAAAATAGTGATCTGTTGCATAAGCAAAAGCTTCATCCATAAATATGAGGTTGTAAAGTTGATGGCCAGTAAATGGAAGTGATGGGACTGCTTTGCAGTAGCTAATTTCCTCCTTTGATGGGAAAAACATTTGACAAAATAAGATGCTAAACTTATTTGGGTATCACGTCTTTACCATTTACTTGCTATCCACCTTGTGCACATTGCCTGATTTTTCTGAGCCTCAGTTATTTGTTTTTGTTTGTTAATGTGTAAAATGAAAACTATATTTATTCTACCAGGATTGTGATAAGGATCAAATTAAAAATCAATGTAAAACATTTTTAAATAACAAACTATTTTGGAATTTGAAATGTCAGAATTTTTAAATGTTTTTCTATACTTTCATTTTTATATACTTTAAAAAATAATATTGAATATTATATATATATGTGCGTATATATGCATGTATATATATACATATATATATATATATATTTGAACAATTAATTTTAAAACTTTGAATTCCAAATTCATTCCCTTCCTCCCTTGTCACCCACCCTTACTGGGAAGATAAGCAATTCAGTGTAGGTTGTACATGTGTAGCTATGCAAAACATTTCCATAGTAGATATATTGTAAAAGACTGACTATATTTCCCTCCCTCCTATCCCACCTCCCGTTTGTTCTGTTATCTACTTTGATCCTGTCCCTTTTCAAAAGTGGGTGCTTCCAACTTCCCTCCCCCCAACCTGTCCACCCTTCCATCATCCCCCCTCTCATCCCCTTCCTAGCTACTCTCCTGTAGGGTGGGATACCATATTTAGTGTGTATGTCATTCCCTCCCCAAGCCAAATTCAATGATAATAAGATCAACCCATTCCCTTTTGCCTTCCTCTTCTTCCCCTCCATTGTAACAATTTTACCTTACCTCTTCTGTATGAGATAGTTTAACCCATTCTGTCTCTCCCCATCTCTTCTCATTATGTTCCTCTCTTACATCTTAATTTCACCTTATAAATATGCTGTGCCCTCTAAGTATACCTGTACACATATATACACACATTCACATATGTATTCATATGCCCATATACCCACCTATATAGACATATATATATATATATATATATATATGCATGTGTGTATATCTATGTGTGTATACACACACACAAACACACACATTTCTATTCCCTTTGATTATTCTCATACTGAGAAAAGTTTTATAAGTTACAATTATCATTTTTCCATGTAGGGATGTAAATAGTTCAACTTTGATAAGTTCCTTATCATTTCTTTTCACAGTTTACCTTCTCGTGCTTCTCTTGTTTCTTATACCTGAATGTCAAATTTTCTATTCAACCATCGTTTTTTTCATGAAGAATGCTTGAAAGTATTCTGTTTCATTGAATGACCACATTTTCCCCTGAAACATGATACTCAGTTTTGCTGGGTAGGTGATTCTTGGTTTTAGTCCCAGCTCCTTTGCAATCCAGAATATCATATTCCAAGCCCTTTTATCCCTCAGTGTAGAAGCTGCCAGATCCTGTGTTATCCTGATTGTGTTTCCTCAATATTCAAATTGTTTCTTCCTGGCTGCTTGTAATATTTTTCTCCTTGATCTAGGAATTCAATAATCTGGCTATAATATTCCTAGGAGTTTTATTTTGGGGATCTTTTCCAGGGGGTGATTGGTGGATTCTTTCAACCTGTATTTTGCCCTCTGGTTCTAAAACATCAGGGCAATTTTCCTTGAGAATTTCTTGAAGAATGATTTCTAGGTTCTTTTTCTGATCATGGCTTTCAGGTAGTCCAATAATTTTTAAATTACCTCTACTGATGCTATTTTCCAGGGCAGTGTTTTTTCCAATGAGATATTTCACATTGCCTTCAATTTTTTCATTTGTTTGGATCTGTTTAATAATATCATGATTTCTCATAAAGTCACTAGCTTCCATTTGCTCCAAAATAATTCTGAAGGAATGATTTTCTTCCATGGGCTTTTGAAATTCTTTTTCTGGCAAGTTTGGCTTTTTAAGACATTCTTTTCCTCATTTCCTTTTTGGGCCCCTTTTGCCATTTGAGTTAGTCTATAAGGTGCTATTTTCTTCAGCCAGATTGTTGACTCTCATTTCATAATTTTCTTGCATCTTTATCATTTCTCTTCCCAATTTTTCCTCCATTTCTCTTCTTTGGTTTTCAAAATCCTTTTTAAGCTCCTCTATGGCCTGTAACCGGCTCATATTTTCTTGGAATCTTTTGTTGCAGGAGTTCTGACTTGGCTGTCTTCCTCCTCTTCCATGCTTTGAATCTTTTAGTCTCCAAAATAGGAGTGTAAAGTTAGATTGCTCTGCTTGTTTTGCTTCCTTTGCCTGCTGATGTTGCCACTCAATTACTTTACCTTTTTTTGCCACAGTATGGCTCTGCTACCAGAAAGGGGCTCTTCCTCCCAGTCACTGGGGTTTTCTCAGCTGCTGAAGGTATTAGTTGAGTGCCCTCTCTGAAGCCTCCACACACTCTGGCAAGCTGGTCACACACCCCAGGACCTCCACCCTACACCACAATCCAGATCCAAGAAGGTTAAAGCAAGAGCGATTACCCCTCAAACTGGTCGCTTGGGCCCCCTACACTCTGCAGGCCAGAAGCAGAAGCTGCCACATAGTTTCAGCTGCTCGGTCACAGCCCCTCAGCAGCTTCTCCCTCCAGGGGATAAAGGCCAACTGCACTCCCAAACTACCGGGTCCCAAAGTCCACACTTTACTGACCTCTCACTTTGTCCTTAGCATCTATGGGTTGATAATTCTTAAAACTGCCATGGGATCTGAAGTCCCTCCAGCTGGTGGCTGGTCAGGCCCACCCTGAGGCTAAGACCTTGGGCTCTCACAGGCTTTGGGGTCAGCTCTCAGAGTGCTTTGCTGACTGCTCTCTGCTGGTCTCCTGGGCTGTCCTCAGCAGGAACTTAGCTTCTCTTTGTCTTTTTGTGGGTTCTGTAGCCATTTTCAAATGGTTTAACATCAGAAACCAGTATGATTTTGTCAGTGTAAATGACTTAAAGACACATACCCATCTGCTTTATTTCTGTATCCTAAGAACCACTGGGCCAGTCAAGCGAAGAAACCATTTATATGTTGTTGCTTTTTCCTTGTTAGCTGGGTTACAACAGTAGGCTTAAGTTTACTTCATGGAGATAATTTACATCAATTGTCTTGTTTCATATTGTTTTTTTATAACGTCATCATTTTGATGGTGTATTTTAAATAAAAAGTAATTTTCCATGTGGATATCAAACACTTGTATTCTCACCACATTTGTATCTATTTGCAGTACATGACAAATCCATAAGTACAGACCTGAGTCTAAGGCTTTGTGGCAATCAATAAAGACAGCATAAATGTTAGGACATTTTCAGACTGTCCTTAAATTTTTTGTTTCCTTTTTGTTCCTCAGCCAATATATTTCTTTCTTAAACTGATAGATTTGTTTTGAATGATTCTAGCTATGAAGACCTTGTATAAGTTTCTTAAACATGTGAAATTGGTCCTTGTTTGGAGAGAATCACTAGTATACATTCTCTCTCTCTCTCAACTCCCATTACAGAAATACCATTGTGTGATAGATAGAGAGTTGATCTAGGCTTCAAATCCTATCTCTGACAAATAGTAGACATGGAACCCTGGGTAAATCAGTTAATGTTTCAGAGTTCAGGGCAACACTTTAAGAGTATAAGCTGCAGGAAAAAGTGCCATCCTGTATCAAGAGAGGAATTTTCTCACCAGAACCTCACTATTACCAATTACCACAATTACCAGGTTCAGTCCCCATCCCTACATATCGTCTGTTTAGGAAGTTGGAATCAGGCTTGCATCAGAGAGGAAGCTGGATATGCCCTCATGAAAACTTTGAACCATTAATTATGGATTTTCCTAGATAGTTGCTTCCTGGTTTTATAGAAAATTAGGAGTTTCTCATTTCTCTTGACATCACCATTCATTCATTCATGGTACACATGTTTCTCTTTTGAATTTGATGAACATTGTATTTTTCTTGTGACTTCTTCCAATCAAATAAATAACTAGAATTTTTCCTTTTTCACATACTCCTTCTTCAGAAGTTATTCCTTTCCTGTATTTTTCCCTTTTAAAGCCCCTGTACTATAGTTCTTGATTGCTAATGAATTATGTACTCTTTGTGCTGCCTTGCCTCCTGGTATTGCCTTTAAGTATTTGACTTTCACATTTAATTGTTTATTAAAGACATCAAGAATTTCTGTTATTACTTTGTTTTCCAGATTCTATGTTCTTTTTAATTATCCTCAATAAAATGATATAATGTTCAAATTTTCTACTGTATATAATGGAGAGATAGTTATAATTATGCCATGTATTTCTACATACTTTCAAATGTTTTCTCAATGAATTTCTGCCTTAATGGCATTTGCTTCCTATCTTTAGGAGTATTCCTAGAAAAGTCTACCTATAGTCCTTACTATGGAAATGGTGATAGCCCAAGCCATTTTTACTGATTATGATAAGTTTTTACGCTCTGTCAAATGTTGTAGAACACATTCATTCATGCTAATTATAGCAGACATCAATTTTTTTAACTACATACTTTGTTATAGGTGGTCAATTTGGTGGACTCATGTATTCAAATTCAAAAGAAGTTTTTCAAAATTTCATTTTAAGAAAACCCTTCAAAGTCATTGGAGATATTGGCATTGTTTTTGCATTTCATTTCTTTATATTCCATTCATTATCATTTACTCTTTCTTCACTTTCATAGCTTGTGTTTTGTAGATTTTCAGTGCTTTCAGGGTCTTTACTTTTCCTTTTTCACCTTTAAGCCACTTCTCACTATTGTTGTTGTTGTGTTGTTAAGTCCTTTCAATCATTTCTGACACTTTGTGACCCCTTTGGGGATTTTCTTGGTAAGGATACTGGAGTGGTTTGCCATTTCCTTCTCCAGGTCATTTTATATATGGGGAACTGAGGCAAATGGGGTGAAATGACTTGTGCAGCGTCACATAGCTAATAAGTATCCAAGGTCAGATTTCAACTCACGAAGAGGAGTGTTCCTGACTCCAGCCCAATATTCTATTCAACATGGTCAGTATCTTCCCCCAATTCACCTGTCCTGAGTTCATTTGTGAGGTATGCTCTGTGATTCATGGTTATTTAACTTGGACTTGAGGCTGCTTTTGATGCAAAAGTAGTGTGAAGGTCTTGCCTTATACTGGCAAGAGATTTCTAGTGTTCTAGTGATATAGCCAGCCCATAATAAAAGCAGTTATATCTGAAATCCATTTCATGTTTACTCATGTTTTGCCCATTTCAGAGGCCAATACCATCTGTCTTGGAATGTTTGTAGCAGGTATTGTCATTTCTGATTCCTTCTGACATATATTGCCTTCTTGCGGCACCACAATGCAAAGGAATAGCACATGATCTACAATTCCCCTGATCATATCAGTCTGATTGTATGATGGCATACTTCTAAGCATTATTTCATCAATTCTTGATTGTATATGTGTGTTATGGTAATGGGAATTTGAAGATCTTCCCTGCCCTTTGGCCCCTTGATAGGCTTTAGTGATTATGAGAACTTTCCCTTGTTTGAAAATATATTCTGCCTCATAATAGGCTGAATATGGTCACATGGAACCTGTGGCAGGAGGCTTGGCCACACATTGTTAGTTTGTGATTGGTCAAGAGGATTGTGACAGTCTCTGAGCCAGGAGAAGGCTATATATACCCTGATGTGAGATTTTGCTTTGGGGCTCACTTTGGGAAGAGTTGTTTGATTTGACCAGATGAGAGTCTGGGCAGCCATTGAGTCTCCTGGCTTTGAAAACCCAGATATTGGTGCTTCTGTCTCTGGTAAATGACAGTGCAGATGTAATGGTCAGACAGCTAGAAGCCTGTCTGATTAATTGTGTTATTTTCTCTTGTAACTTCTGTTTGTATTCTCTGAAGTTCAGAGTGCTGACTTTTTCCCCCTGAACTACGTAATGATATATGTTTGATTGATTAAAGTAAGATTAACCCATTTTGAGTTGCTTTCCTTTAGAAAAGCAGATCTAAGAACCTGTGCTGCCTGCAGCTATCCTGGGTATGCTAAGGTGCTTGCTGCTACAATGTGTTATAGCTTACACTCACTGGAGGCTGCTTCAATCCTCCTAGGAGGTTATCATTTTTAATTCTTTGGACAACAATTGTATAAAAAAAGAGGGACTTTGTTTCAGAAAACAAAAGAAAACAAAACTTGGGGCCATAAAGAACAATATAATTTCAAGAAGAAAATCCAGCCTGCTTTCCTCTAGTTAAATTTTGGATTAGATTTTTGTATTTTATTTAGTTGTTTGTTTTTCTTTACAGGAATAGTTATACTGAAATATTTTAGTGACTACAGATCTCATTAAAGAGGCTCTGTAATGTTTCAAGTTTTGACACAATCAACAGAAGAATAATGTAGCTATTAATCATGATATTTTAGCCACACCTCAAAGTTTACTAAAAATACTTTGCTGTTTAGAAAACTAACAATATCCTCTTTAAGCCACTGATGTTATCAGTTTGTCATGAAGATTTTTCCTCTTTGGTGACTTTTTATGCTGAATTAAGTACCATAGAATGATAATTGTTTTCTTTTTTAATATGTCTTCCCCATTCTCCTCCTTACTAACCAACTCCTAATTTGGACTCTAATTTTCTTAATGGGCAGTTAGGTAGTGCAGAGGATAGAGTGCTAGGACTGGAGTCAGGAAGACTCATCTTCCTGAGTCCAAATCTGGTCTCAGACCCTTAACACTGTGACCATGGACAAGTCATTTAAATCTATTTGCCTCATTTTCCTCTTCTGTAAAATGAGATGGAGAAAGAAGTGGCAAACCATTCCAGTATCTTTGCCATGAAAATCCCCAATGGGATTACATAGAATAGGACATGACTTAAAACAACTAAACAATACCTAAAGCTTCTTAACAGCCAGGACAATAATCTTACATTTCTTCTGTGACCACAAAAGCCCTAGTACAGGGCTAGGCAAAAAGAAAGCACTCAAAAGATTGTTGGATTTATTTGAATAAATGAAAATTGTATTTTTCCCTTAGATCCCAATAACTATTATCACAGAAGAAATGAAATGACAACTACAGATGACTTGGATTTTAAGCATCACAACTACAAAGAAATGAGACAGGTAGGCCATGGATGGGCTCATTTCATTTGTGGAATATGTTATTGGGATGTTATTATAAAAACAGTTAAGAAGTACCTTTGTCAAGAGTTAAAATAATATGATATAAAAATGGACTATCATAGCAACTTTCCTAAAGAGATAACTTTCTAAACTGTTTAAAAGTTAGTGGTTTCAAGATTTAGGCTATTCAGGTATTTGCCATTTTTCATTATATCCTTGTTGCTGAAGTATTTTCCAAAATTTCAACCTGAAGATTTCCCCATGGGCAAAGTTCCAGTTGGACATGTAGGTTGTGTTTGGCTCATCCTAACATCTGAATAAAAAGTGAAAAATCCCATCAGTCATAAAGATGTCAGTGGACAAGTCTGACACAGCCCTTGTCAATCTCCAAATTCCATCCCTCTGACAGTGTCTGAATATGTACACCCTCTTGCTTTTCCTCTCCTATGAGCACATAACAAACTAAGAGAAGTTCTGCTAAGTAGAACTATTTCAAGGCCTGATTATAGAACTCATTAAATCTGAATATTTGACAGCATTTTTAAGAATGTAACATGCCTTCAAAGACCTACCAAAGAGTGAAAAGCCAGAGTCCATTCCCAATTAGCTTAAAAATATCAACTATTACATCTCATCCCAAAAAAACTAACCTTACCTTAAGTCAGATTAAGGGAAGCCTACAGTCCAGAACAAGGGGGCTGATATTCCACTGTACATGAACACTGTATTCATCTCACACCTAGAATACTGTGTTCAATTCTGGGCACTTTATCTTAGGAAAGACATTCAAAAGCTGGAATGTGTTCAAAAGAAGATAACCAGAATGTTTATGAAGTGATTATTGCTTTAAGCATCTAGGAATTTTTAGTTTAAAAATAATAATACTGTCGCAGTGAGTTAGAGCACCAGCCTGGGAATCTGGAGGTTCCAGCCTCAGAAAATTAGCACCCACACATAAATAAATAACTAGCGGGGCATAGCTAAGATGGGGGAGTAGAAACAGCTCGTCCAAGCCACTCTCCCCCTAGATCACCTCCAAACTATGTAAAAGGGGACTCTGAACAACTTCTGGAGCCCCTGCACCCACAGAATGACACATAAAAGCTAACCTCCCGCTGAGGACAGCCCAGCAGTCCTGCAGGAAGGACAAGTGCAGCACTCTGGGAGATGGCAGCACGCAGTGCATGTGGAGGAGAGCACAGGTCCCGCTGAGACGCGGTTTTAGCCCCAGGGCAACAGAGCCAGCAGCTGGCTGGAGGGAACATAGAACACCAGCAGCTGTGGCGATTCCAGAATTATCAACATAGACATGCCTAGGAAAAAGTGAGAGGTTAGTGCCTTATGGACTTTGGGAGCAGTATTTGGGGAACACGTCAGCTTCCTCCCCTGGGGGCTAGAAGCTGCTTAGGAGACATGTCATTTTGTAGTTTTCAGAGGCAGCTCCAGCTCCTGGCCTACGAACTGTAGGGAGATCCAGTGATCAGTCTTCGGGGGTAATCACTCTTGCTTTAACCTCCCTGGATCTGGATTGTGATCTGGGGTGGAGGTTGTGGGTGGGTTTCCATCTTTCCAGAGACGGAAGTTGTTCCCCCCATACATTCGGGATGAAACTTCCCTTCTGGCACCAGGCCACACTGTGGCAACAAGCCCAAAAGTCAAGTAATTAAGTGGCAACATACCAAGGCAAAGGAAACAAATTAAACAGAAAAATGCAACCTTAGACTCCTACTTTGGGGGCAAAGAGGATTGAAGCATAGAGTGGGAGGAGGACTGTGAGGTCAGAAGTCCTGCTCCAAAAGCCCCAGGGGAAAACATGAGTGGGTTGCAGGCCATAGAGGACCTTAAGAAGGACTTTAAAAATCCAATAAGAGCAGTGGAGGAAAAATTGGAAAGAGAAATGAGAAGGATGCAGGAAAAGTATGAACTGAGGGTCAACAGCCTGACTGAGGAAAACACCTTAAAAATAGACTAACTCAAATGTCAAAGGAGGCCCAAAAGGGCAATGAGGAGAAGAATGCCTTAAAAAGTCAAATTTGCCAGATGGAAAAAGAATCTCAAAAGCTCACTGAGGAAATTCATTCCTTCAGAGTTAGACTGAAGCAAATGGAAGCTAATGACTTTAAGAGAAACCAAGATGCTGTTAAGCAGATCCAAACAAATGAAAGGATAGAAGGCAAAGTGAAATATCTCATGGGAAAATCCACTGAACTGGAAAATAGATCCAGGAGAGATAATTTAAAAATCATTGTACTACCTGAAAGCCATGATCAAAGAAAGAACCTAAAAATCACCCTTCAAGAAATTCTCAAGGAAAATTGCCCTGATGTTTTAGATCCAGAGGGGGAAATAGAGGTTGACAGAATCCACCAATCACCTCCTGAAAAAGATCCCAAAAAGAAAACTCCCAGGAATATTATAGCCAGGTTCCAGAATCCCCAGATCAAGGAGAAAATACTACAAGCAGCCAGGAAGAAACAATTTCAATATTGTGGAAACACAATCAGAATAGCCCAGGACCTGGCAGCTTCTACACTGAGGGATCGAAGGGCATGGAATATGATATTCCAGAGGGCAAAAGAGCTGGGACTGAACCCAAAGGTCACCTACCCAGCAAAACTGAGTATTTTGTTTCAGGGGAAAATATGGTCATTCAGTGGAATAGAGGACTTTCAAGCATTCTTGAGGAAAAAACCAGAATTGAATAGAAAATCTGACATCCAGACACAAGAAGGAAGAGATGCCTGAGAAGGTAATCAGGGAAAATAAATCAAAAGGAACTTATCAAAGTTGAACTATTTACATTCCTATATGGAAAAGCAATAACTGTGACTGATGATGTCTTTCTCACTATGAAAATAATGGAAGAAGGGTGTGTGGTCATATGAATACATATGTGAATGTGTGTGTATATGGTTACAGTTATATATGGATAGAGGGCATAGGTTGAATTTGTTGGGAAGGGAGAATACTCAAGGGATGGAATTATGAGGTGAGAGAGGAAAGTGGCAAGAGGAGATGGGGTGAGACAGGGTAGGGTAAACTATCCCATGTAGAAGAAGCAAGGGGAAGTGGTTGCAAAGGAGGGGGAGAATAAGGAAGGCTAAAAAGGCAAAACCACATTCACATTGAATTTGGTTCAGGGAGAAAATGGCATACATACTAAATGGGATATCTCAACCTGCAGCAGGATAGGGGGAAGGGAGATGAGAGGAGAGATGATGGATGGGAGGGCATCCTTGGGGTGAGGGGAGGTTGGAAGTACCCACTATAGAAGAGGGACAGGATCATGTAGGGAATGGACCAGGTGGGGGATGGGATGAGTGGGAGGGAATTATAAGCAGCCTTGTACAATATGTCTACTATGATAATGTTTTGCATAGCTAGACATGTACAACATATACTGAATTACTTATCTTCCCAGAGGGAATGTGTGACAAGGGAGGAAGGGAATGGATCTGAAATTCGAGGTCTTAAGAGTAAATGTTTCAAATATATATAAATACTATTAAAAATAAATAAATAACTATCCATGTAACCTTGAGCAAGTTACTTAACCCCAATTGCTTTTAAAATAATGATTTTTTTTAAACAAATGCTTTATTAACTTCTGTTTTACATCGTTCTTTTCCACCAGATTTTGAGTTACAATCATTTCTTCCCCGTTATTCCCCTACCCAACCTCCCAGAATAGCAGTCCCACAAGATATCGCTTTCTCCAATCTGCTCTCTCCCATTCCTTCTCCCATACCCCCTTTGACTTTTCCATTGGAGGAAGATGAATCTTTGTGTTCCAATGCCTGCACATCTTATCTCCCTATTACAAGCAAAAGAGTATTAATAATAGTATTTATATATATTTGAAACATTTAATGTTAAGACCTCGAATTTCAGATCCATTTCCTTCCTCTCTTGTCACCCATTCCCTCTGGGGAGATAAGTAATTCAGTATATGTTGTACATGTCTAGCTATGCAAAACATTATCAAGTAGATATATTGTACAAGGCTGCTTATAATTCCCTCCCACTCATCCCACCCCCCACCTGGTCCATTTCCTACATGATCCTGTCCCTCTTCTGTAGTGGGTACTTCCAACCTCCCCTCCCCCAAGGATGCCCTCCCATCCATCATCCCTCCTCTCATCGCCCTTCCCCCTATCCTGCTGCAGGTTGAGATATCCCATTTAGTAGGTATGTCATTCTCTCTCTGAACCAAATCCTATGTGAATGTGGTTTTGCCTTTTTAGCCTTCCTATTCTCTCCCTCCCTTGCAACTACTTCCCCTTGCTTCTTCTGCATGAGATAGTTTACCCTACCCTGTCTCTCCCCATCTCCTCTTGCCACTTTCCTCTCTCACCTCATAATTTCATCCCTTGAGTATTCTCGATTCCCAACAAATTCAACCTATGCCCTCTATCCATATATAACTGTAACCATATACACACACATCCACATATGTATTCATATGACCACACACCCTTCTTCCATTATTTTCATAGTGAGAAAGATATCATCAGTCACAGTTATTGCTTTTCCATATAGGAATGTAAATAGTTGAACTTTGATAAGTTCCTTTTGATTTCTTTTCCCTGACTACCTTCTCAGGCATCTCTTCCTTCTTGTTTCTGGATGTCAAATTTTCTATTCAATTCTGGTTTTTTCCTCAAGAATGCTTGAAAGTCCTCTATTCCACTGAATGACCATATTTTCCCCTGAAACAAAATACTTAGTTTTTCTGGGTAGGTGACCCTTGGGTTCATTCCGAGTTCTTTTGCCCTCTGGAATATCGTATTCCATGCCCTTCGATCCCTCAGTGTAGAAGCTGCCAAGTCCTGGGCTATTCTGATTGTGTTTCCACAATATTGAAATTGTTTCTTCCTGGCTGCTTGTAGTATTTTCTCCTTGATCTGGGGATTCTGGATCCTGGCTATAATATTCCTGGGAGTTTTCTTTTGGGGATCTTTTTCAGGAGGTGATCAGGAAAGTCTGGAAGTCTCTTATTTCATTAAATGACCATCTCCTTGCCTGAAAGATTATGCTCAGTTTTGCTGGGTGGTTTATCCTTGGTTGTAGTCCTAGCTCTCTTGCCCCACAAAATATCAAATTCCAGTCCCTCCGCTCTTTTAATGTAGAAACTGCTAGGTCTTGTGTAATCCTAACTGAAGTTCCTCAATATTTGAATTGTTTCTTTCTGGCTGCTTGTAGAATTTTTTCTTTAATCTTGTAGTTCTGGAATTTGGCTACTATACTTCTTGGAGTTTTCAGTTTGGGATCTGTCTCAGGAGCAGTCCGGTGAATTCTATTGATAGCTATTTTATCTTCTGATTCCAGGACCTCAGGACAGTTTTCTTTGACAATCTCTTGGAGTATATTTTCTAGGCTTCTTTTTTCATCATGGCTTTCTGGTAGACCAAAAATTCTTAGGTTGTCTCTCCTGGATCTGTTCTCTAGGTCAGTTATTTTTCCAGTGAGATATTTTACATTTTCTTCCAATCTTTCGATTGTCTTGTTTTGTTTGATTGACTCTTGCTGCATCATAGAGTTCTGAGTTTCAGTTTGATTGTTTCTAATTTTTAGCGAATTATGTTCTTCAGTTAGTTTTTGAAGTTCCTTTCTTAGGGAGGTATTGTCTCCAATTACTTCACTGAGACGTTTTTCCAAGTTGGTCACTGCCTCCCTGATTTGGTCTTTAATTTTTTTCTTAAGCTTCTCCCGGAATGCTATTTGGGCTTGAGACCAGATCATGTTTCCTTCTGTGGTCTCAGGTGTGGGTAGAGAGAGTCTATATTGTCCTGTGTATTTAGTTGTTCTTGCCCTGCATAATAGGCTCAAATAGACTTTCTTGCCTTCCCCTTCTCCTTCTCAGCTTCCTTCTTTCCCATTGTGACTTCCTGTTTCTTAGTTTCTCAGGCTATGAATTTAGGGCCTGACCCTTGACTTTGAATACCTCTGGGTGGCTATTTTATGGCTAAGTCAGGGAAGTCAGTGAGGAATATAGATGAGTAGGTGGGGGTGCCTCTGACCACTTCAGATTTCTGCCTCTATACCCCTGGGCTATATAAGTAGGCTTTTGTTGGTGAGGTGAGGTGGGGCTTATTGGGACCCCTCCCTCTCTTCTCTTCAGACTCCTGGCTGTCTCAGTTACACCCCTTCTTGGATACTCTCAAGCCTGGGGCTATTTCCATTAACTTGGGATTTCAATCTGGGTGGGAGACTTATCTTTGGGTTTTCTGTTTCATGAAGGAGGGGTGGAGGATGTGAGCAACTAGAATTTACTTTGCCATTCCAGCCCCTGTTTTATACAGGCAGGCAGTTTCTAAACTTCCAGGCTGGGGGCTGAATGCAGCCCTCTCCCCTGTGGGCCCAACTCTCCTACCTGGCTCCAATGACCTCTCCCATCCCTTCTTGAGATGAAGGGTAGATGACTGCTATTCATCCTTGGTAAGTCTGCAGGCTGGGGATTTTTCTCTCTCTGGTGTAGTCTGCTTGTCTGCTCTTAGGTCTGAGCTGTGCAAACCCAATGAGCTCTGCGCTCGTCCTGTCCGGACACACTGGGCAACCTTCTGGGCTGGACTCTGCCATGCTCCATCTTTCAGTGGGCTCTGTCACTCCGGAATCCACTCAGATTCACCCTTTGAGACTTAATGACCTAGGAGCTCAGTGAGGTTACTGCTTCCTTTCTGCCATCTTGGCTCCTCCCCAATATTATTTCTTTTTATCCCCACAACAACCTTCTGAGATAGGTGGTATTAACCCTATTTTACAGATGAGGAAGCTCAAGTTGAGAAAACTTAAGTGACTTGTCTCCGAGAAAATAAAAAAAAAAAAAACTAAGGGGAAATATGATACCTACATTAGTACTAGAAAGGGACTTAAAAACAAAATCTGGGTGACCTCTTTCTTTCTTTCTTTCTTTCTTTCTTTCTTTCTTTCTTTCTTTCTTTCTTTCTTTCTTTCTTTCTTTCTTTGCTTTTTGGAGGGGGGAAGGTAGGGCAATTGGGGTTAAGTAACTTGCCCAAGGTCACAACTCTAGGTTGTTTTGTGTTCAGTGTCTGAGGCTAGAATTGAACTCAGGTCCTCCTGATTCCGGGGTCTGTGCTCTACTTACTGTGCCCCCTAGCCACCCCACTCTGGGTGACCTTTTAAGCTCATTGTAAGGGTAAGGTAGCATGTGAACTATATAGTGTTCAATTTGTCTTTTGGTCCTAAGATCCTGTGATTCTAAGTAGAAAGATTGACTATGTGCACACAGAGAATGGCAGACATTGCAAGGTCTCGCTAAACCTGGTTAGTTGTCTTATGGACCACATATATTTGAGGGCTGAGGTCTGTGTTGAATAAAGGAGTGAATAGCCAGATGGAGTCAAATGTGCATCACACTGGAACACTGGGATTGAGTTGAAGAGGATAGTCTGATATATTTGCAAAGGTGTTTGGATTGTGCCTTTGACCCAAACCCAATGACATGAATAAATACAGGTTTATCTTTAACAATCTCGTTTCCCTTCAGAGACCAAAAAATTTCCAGACTCATATCCGCACAGACTTAAGTGTGGGATGTGCCAAAGAAATATTTCTTCCTGTCTTGTTCTTCAGAAATCATGATAATTTGTTTGGACTTGAAGTATGTGAATCATTTTGGTGCTCAAAATCTTTGGTGTATTTCTGCTGCATGACTCATCTTTCAGTTTTATCAAGCAATTGTGTACTGAGTCACAGTTTTAGTTCATCAGAGATTTTATAGCCTATTTTCTCAGCATAAGATTAGACAGTTATAAACTCAACTGACACAATTAATGTCAGGAATAATAAATCTAAATGCATTTTAAAAATTAATTGCACATCGATAGGTCAAGTTGAAAGTATCCGTAAGAAGTAGTTTCAGGTTTTCTTTCCTCATTTAAGAATACCCTACAGGATTGTGTTTCCAGATGCAAAAAAAATGTCTCATAGAGTGTTGGAGCTAGGAGAATCTTAAGAAATCACAAGGCTAATACCTCTTCCACAAACTTGGAATATTTAGAAAGCTATCACTTTCCCCAAACCCTTCTCTTCTCCAGAATAAACATTCTTAGGTCCTTCAGCATCATTTTCTGTGACATGAATCCAAGGCCTTTTACCATTTTGTTTACCCTAACT
Organism: Gymnobelideus leadbeateri; assembly: GCA_011680675.1. Taxonomy (NCBI): domain Eukaryota; kingdom Metazoa; phylum Chordata; class Mammalia; order Diprotodontia; family Petauridae; genus Gymnobelideus; species Gymnobelideus leadbeateri. The sequence goes on from WOXC01006158.1 coordinate 530,673, forward strand.
CTGCATTCCATCCAGCTTACCTATGTACTCTTCAAGCTACAGTTTCCAGAATTGAATAGAATACCCCATATGTGGTTTTTAGACATAGAAGCTAAGCCTCTATTCATACATCCCAAGATCATATTAGCATTTTGTGGGCTATCATATCTCACTGTTGGTATTCATTGGACTTACTACTAAAACCCCCAGATCCTTTTCAGGCAAACTGCTGTCTGAAAATGCCTCTTTGTTGTTTTATTTTTCAAACCCCAATGTGAGAAACTACATTTATACCCACTGAAATTTGCCTTATTAAATTTTGTTCTGTGCTCTTGCCTGTAAAGATCTTTTGGGTTCCCAGTTTTTTTTAATTCAATGTATTTTCTCTTCCAATTTTGTGTCATCTGAAGATTTTGAGATTATACCATCTGTGCCTTTATTCAAGTTATCAATAAAAATCCTAACCATCATAGTGCAATGCCCAGTTCCTTGAAGATTCTTCTTCAAGCTAACAGTGAACCATCAATGACTCCCCTTCCAATCTGGAATCCATCCAACTGAATGAACATTTCCTCAGTGTCTCTCTTTACCACCAGATAGTAAGAAATACTATGAAATGCTTCAATGCTTCCTAGGTAAATTATGTCTACATGATTTCCCTACTCTTTAGGAACTAGTTTTATTTCCTGTCCAAAAAAAGATTTTACGAGGAAAAAAGATAAGTGTAGCATGATCTGACCTTCATAAAGCCAGTAAAGGCTGTCTCTTTCTAATTCTTATTTCCTCTTCTTAATGTTCACTAACCATTCTTTAACTATCCATTCTAGACTTTTACCAGGAATTGAAGTTTATTCACAGAACTAGAATTTTCAGATTTAGTTATCTTCCCTTTTTTGAAAATTAGGACATTAATTTCCCCTTCTCTATTTTTGGGGTGCTCTTCCCATTCTTCATGACCTTTCCTCTGTCACTAACACTGTCTCATCAGCCTTGTACACCAAGAACCCAGGGATGGAGTTCATTTGTATCAGGTGATTTGAATTTAACAAGGGCAATTAGACACTCTCTTATCATATTCTTTCTTATCTTGGAGAACAACTGATGGTTAACCATTTTTGTTTTTAATTTCCAGTGTCATTCATTTTGGCAGAGAAAACAAAATTGAAAAAATAATTAGGCAGTCAGCCTTCTCCTTCTTGTCAGTTGGCATAATCTGACACCATACCAAATCTGATCCCTTCTTTGATCCCCTTCGTTACCTCAGCATCTATAAAACAAAACAAAGCAAAATACAACAAACAAAACCAGGAACTTTTTTGCTGCCCTTACCCTCCTCCACAAGCCTTATGTTATTCTGAGTTCTAGAGTTCTTGGTACTGTATATATAGGACCACACAATATTCTGAAATTCAACCCCTCCTTTGTACCTTTGCTTCCCTCTTTGGTACATAACTTTTAAAATTCCAGGTTGGGTTGTGAGTTCTCAGTGTAACCCTATTAGTCTCTTCAGATAATTCCTGTTTACTTCTTTTTACTTCTCCTTTTGCAAATTCAGAATCTGATTCTTGAGAGTTTCCTATCTTTCCTGAGATGACTACCCCTATGGAATTTTTGGTCTATGACATCCCATATAGCTTTGCTGCTGATCTCTCTGAAATATTCCTTCTCCAAATCTTTCTACGGTGAATATTAAACTATACTTAGCTCTCCTCTTCTTTTCTATCACAATACTGAGGAGAGTATAATCTTTTTCCTTTCAATGCTAATGACAAGAACAAAAACAATACTAGAACTATTAGGAGAACTGTAATATATATTACTATATACATAACATATAATATATAATCAAATATATCACATACATGTGTATATATATTCATATATATAAACATATAATATATACAGTGCTATTAGGATATCTATAATATTAATATGTCAGTACATGTTTATATAAATATAATTATATATTATAGATATCCTAATAGAATTATGACATCAATTATACTAATAATATTTAGTTCAGTCATTTTCAGTCATGTTCAACTAATAATATTATTATTTTAAATAATAGATAAAACTATATTATAACTGTACTAGTATTGTTATCATGGTTGCCTAGTATAGCATAGCATAGTACTTTTAAACTTTTCAAAATGTTGCACATGTTACACACTTCTCATTTAATACAACAATATTGTGAGGTAGGTGTATTATTATCCCCATTTTATAGATAAGTACAAAGAGAGAGAGATAATGTAACTTTCTGAAGGTCACTCAGTTAATAAATGTCTGAAGAAGGATTTGAACTCAGGTTCTTCTGATTCCATTGCTCTTACTTATTGTACCCCTGAACTGCTTCTAATGATGATGTTTTCACCATTTCAGCATTGGCAACCAATTCCTCCTTGTAAGTGAAGATAAGATCCAATATAGGATTTCTTCTTGTTATTCATCTACCTGCTGAAGGATAACATTTACATTATGACAAATCAAGAAGTTATTAGCTGCTCTCTTTCTGGCAGCAAGAGAACACAAGGAAATGTTTAGATAAATGAAACCTTCTGATGTTATTATGCCCTATCTCTTGGGCCAGGTCTCAGACCTGTTTTCAACTGCATTGAACTTTACCTAAAAGCTCATCTTGTAGTTTCCTGTCATGAATACATCTTCTTTATTTTTTAATCTTATTTTTATTTTATGGAACAAAATGAGCATTTCCATAATATAGTACAATAAAAAGATAATTTCACATGAAATTTCAGATCTACTATGCACAACTTGATATTCCTTTCAAATATACAATGAAATTATCATTAATAATTCTTTTTTTCTTCCCTCTCCTTCTCCTTTACCCTAGAGATGGCTACCATTAAACACAAATAGGTATAGATAGCTAGATGTATATTACATATGTATAAATACAGACACACATTATATATGTGTGTATGCATATGTATATATGTAAAATTATTCTATAAATACTTTTGTTTATCAGTTCTTTCTCTGGATGCAGATAGCATCTTTCTTCACATGCCCTTTGTAGTTAATTTGAGAATTTATAATAATCAAAATAACTTATTCACTCAAAGTTGTTCTTAAAACAATATTGCTGGGGGTGGCTAGGTGGCACAGTGAGTAAGAGCACTGGCCTCTGAGTTGGGATGACCCGGGATCGAATCCAGCCTCAGAAAATGAGCACCCACACATAAATAATGACTAGCCATGTAACCTTGAGCAACTTAACCTCAATTGCTTAAAAAGCAAAAAACAAACAAAAAAACCCAATATTGCTGTTACTTTATACAATGTTCCCTTAGTTCTGCTCATTTTGTTCTTCATTATTTTGTACAGCTCTTTCCATGTTTTTCTAAAATCTTTGAGCTTATGATTTCTTAGAGTACATTAGTATTCCATCATATTCATATACCACAATTTGTCTAGGTGTTCCCCAGTTCATGGGTTTCCCTGCAATTCCCTGCAATTTCCAATTCCTTGCCACCACAAAGAGAGCTGCTTTAAACATTTTGGAACATATAAGTTATTTCCCTTTTTACTAAATTATCTTCAGAAATAGACCAAGTAGTGATATTGTTGAGTCAGAGAGTACAGGCAGTTTAATAATGTTTTAGACATAATTCCAGATGTTCTTCAAAATGTTTGGATCAGTACACAATTCCAATGAGAATGAATTAATGTCCCCATTTTTCCACATCTCCTGCAGCATTTGTCACTTTCCTCTTCTACCATTTTAACCTATCTGGTAGGTATAAAATAATATCTCAAAATTGTTTTAATTTGCATTTGTCTAATCAATAATGATTTAGAACATTTTTTCATATGACTTTTTATATGTCTATAAATTGTTTGATTTCTTCATCAGAAAAATTACCTATTCATATACTTTGACCATTAATCAATTGGGAATGATTTGTATTCTTAAAGATTTGACAAAGTTCTATATACATTTTAGACTGAGATCTTTATCTAGTAAACTGTCTATAGAAATCCCCGCCCCCCCCCCCCAATTTCTTGCTTGCCTTCTCATCTTGGCTACATTTGTTTTATTTGTACAAAACCTTTTTAATTTAGTGTAATTAAAATTATCTACTCTCTATCTCTTGTTTATTCATAAATTGGTCACCTGTCCATTAGTCTGATAAGCAACATTTTCCGTGTTCTTCAAGTTTTCTTGCAGAATTTCTTTATTTCCAGGTCATGTACCCATTTTGACCTTATCTTGGTAAATGGTGTAAAATATTGGTCTAGGCCCAGTTTCTTCCATAATGCTTTTCAGTTTTCCCAACAATTTTTACCAAATAATGAATTTTTATCCCAAAATCTTAAGTCCTTGCACATGTCAAATACAAGATTATTATGCTTATTTGCTGCTAAAAATTATATGACTACTCTATTTCATTGATCTACCTTTCTATTTCTTAGTCAATACCAGATAGTTTTGATAATTACTGCTTTATGATACAGTTTAAGTATCCGGTAGTTCTAAACCTCCTTCCTTTGCATTTTTAAAAATAGTTCCATTGATATTCTTTATTTTTTTTCTTCCAAAATATTTTATTTTATACATTTATATTCAAAATCATAATTACTATTTGTGAATATCCCTCATCTTATTTTTACTCACTCTTTTCCTTCTCAGGCCCTTTTTTCACGCTATCCCTCTTACCCTATTTTTCCCATTATCCTCATTCTTTACCTTAACCACCCCTCTAAAAGTTCTTCCAATATTTATTCACCCCACTCTTCTAATCTTAATCTATATACTCTTTTAAAAGTTCCTCCCACACCTTATCCCACAGTTATCTCACCTCTCCAGAAATTCAGAATTCTTTTTTAATTTTTATTTATTTTTAAATTTCATGTTTATTTTTAATTTACATCATTCATTTTCACAAGATTTTGAGTTACAAATTTTCTCCCTGTCTTTCCCCTACCCACCATCCCAAAACAGCGATCCCACTGTATATCCCCTCCCCCAATCTGTTCTCTCCTATATCCTCCCTTGTACCCCCTGCAACTTTCTGGTAGGGCAAGATGGATCTCCATACACCAATGCCTATATATCTTATTTCCACTAGCATGTAAGAAATAATATATATTTTAAACATTTGATTTTACAACTTTGAATTCCAGATTCTTTCCTTTCCTTCCTCATCACCCACCTTTACTGGGAAGATAAGCAATTCAATATAGAATGTGCATGTGTTGTTGTGCAAAACATTTCCATAGTGGATATATTGTGAAAGACTGCCTATATTTCCCTCCATCCTATCCCACCCCCCACTTGTATTTTCTACTTTGACCCTGACCCTTTTCAAAAGTGTGTGCTTCTAACTACCCTCCTACCCAACCTGCCTTCCCCTCCATCATCCCTCCGCTCATTCCCTTCCCCCTACTCTCCTATAGGGCAAGATACCCAATTTAGTGTATATGTCATTCCCTCCTGAAGCAAAATTCAATGAGAGTAAGGTTGACCCATTCCCTTTTGCCTTCCTGTTCTTCCCCTTCATTGTAACAGTTATCCTTTGCCTCCTCAATATAAGATAATTTACCCCATTCTGTCTCTCCCCATCTCCTCTAATTATATTCCTCTCTCACCTCTCAATTTCACCTTTTACGTATCTGTCTATGTATACCTGTACACATATATACACACACTCATATGTATTCATACTACATATACCATCCCATATATATGCATATATGTATGTATGCATATGTATACACACATTTATATTACCTTCAACTATCCTCATACTGAAAAAATTTTCATAAGTTACAATTATTGTTTTTCCATGTATGTATATAAATAGTTCAACTTTGATAAGTTCCTTATGATTTCTTTTCCCTGTTTACCTTCTCATGCTTTCCTTGCTTCTTGTATTTGAATGTCAAATTTTCTTTCCAACTGCTGTTTTTTCATCAAGAATGATTGAAAGTCCTTTATTTGATTGAATGACCATATTCTAGACTTTGTGTTATCTTTTTTGTTTCCAAATGCTTTATTAATTTATGGTTTACATCATTCATTTCCGTCAGATTTTGAGTTACAATTTTTCCCCATTATTCCCCTACCCAACATCCCAGAATAGCATTCCCATAGGATATCCCCTCATCCAAACTGCTCTCTCCCATCTCTTCTCCCATACTCCCTTCAACTTTTCCAGTAGGACAAGGTGAATCCTCATGCCCCAATGCCTGCACATCTTATCTCCCAATTATATGCACAATAGTATTAATCATAGTATTTATATCTTTTATACTGTACATGTGTAGCTATGCAAAACATTACCATAGTATATATAGTGTAAAAGACTGACTATATTTCCCTTCCTCCCATCCTACCTCCCACCTGGTCCACTCCCAGCTTTGATCCTTTCCCTTTTCAAAACTGGGTGCTTCCAACTCCCCACCCCCAACCTACCCTCCCTTCCATTGACCCCCCCCCCATCCCCTTCTCCCCTACTTTCCTGTAGGGTGAGAAACCCTATTTAGTATGTATGTCATTCTCTCCCTGATCCAGATTCAATGAGGATAAGGTTTTGCCTTTTTGCCTTCCTGTTCTTCCCCTCCTTTGTAACCATTTTCCCTTGCTTCTTCTATATGAGATAGTTCACCCCCTTCTGTCTCTCCCCATCTCCTCTCAATATATTCCTCTCTCACCTCTTAATTTCTCCTTTTAAGTATCATCCCTTCCTATTAAATTCAACCTGTGCCCTCTATCTATGTATACCTGAAAACATATATACACACATTCACATACGAATTCATATGCCCATGTACCTGTCTTCAACTATTTTCATACTGAGAAAAGTTCATCAGTTACAGTTATCATTTTTCCATGTAGGAATGTAAATAGTTCAATTTTGATAAGTTCATAACGATTTCATTTCCAAGTTTACCTTCTCAAGTATCTCTTGTTTCTTGTATCTGAATGTCGAATTTTCTATTCAACTCTGTTTTTTTCATCAAGAATGCTTGAAAGTAGGGGCGGCTAGGTGGCGCAGTGAATAGAGCGCCGGCCCTGGAATCAGAAGGACCTGAGTTCGGAGCCAGCCTCCGACACTTAATCCACACAAACAAAAACCTAGCCGTGTAACCTTGGGCAAGTTACTTAACCCCAATTGCCCTAAAGGGGCGGCTAGGTGGCGCAGTGAGTAGGAGTGCCGGCCTCGGAGTTGGGATGACCCGAGATCAGATCCGGCCTCAGAAAATGAGCACCCATGCATAAATAATGACTAGCCGTGTAACCTTGAGCAAGTTACTTAACCCCAATTGCTTAAAAAAAAAAAAAGAATGCTTGAAAGTCCTCTATTCCACTGAATGACTATATTTTCCCCTGAAACATGGTATTCAGTTTTGCTGGGTAGGTGATTCTTGGTTTTAATCCCAGATCCATTTCCCTCCAGAATGTCATATTCCGTGCTCTTTGATCCCTCAGTGTAGAAGCTGCCAGATCCTGTACTATCCTGATTGTGTTTCCATAATACTGAAATTGTTTCTTCCTGGCTGCTTGTAACATTCTCTCCTTTATCTAGGAATTCTTGAACCTGGCTACAATATTCCTAGGAGTTTTATTTTTGGGATTTTTTTCAGGAGGTGATTGGTGGATTCTTTCAACCTCTATTTTGCCCTCTGGTTCTATTATCAGGGCAATTTTCCTTGAGAGTTTCTTGAAGGATGATTTCTACTTCTTTCTTTGATCATGGTTTTCAGGTAGTCCAATAATTTTTAAATTAACTCTCCTGGATCTATTTTCCAGGTCAGTGGTTTTTCCCACGAGATATTTCACATTGCCTTCTATTCTTTCATTTGTTTGGATCTGCTTAATAGCATCTTGATTTCTCATAAAGTCACTAGCTTCCCTTTGCTCCAGTCTAACTCTGAAGGAATGATTCTCCTCAGTGAGCTTTTGAGATTCTTTTACCATCTGGCAAATTCAGCTTTTTAAGGCATTCTTCTCCTCATTGCCTTTTTGAGCCTCTTTTGCCATTTGAGTTAGTCTATTTCTTAAGGTGTTATTTTTCTCAGGCTGTTGACTGTTTTTTCATACTTTTCTTGAATCTTTCTCATCTCTCTACCCACTTTTTCCCCCACTTCTCTTATCTGCTTCTTAAGGTCTTCTATGGCCTGTAACCAGCTTGTATTTTCATTTGCGGCTTTTGTTGCAGGATTTCTGACATCACAGTCCTCATCCTGTTCCATACTTTGATCCTCTTTTCTCCCAAAATAGGAGTCTAATGTTGCATTTTTCTGTTTACTTTTTTTCCTTTGCCTAGGCATGTTTCCACTCAATTACTTGACTTTTGGGCTTGTTGGCACAATAGGACTCTGCCACCAGCCAGGGGAGCTTCTTTCCCAAATGCTGGAGTTTTCCCAATTGCTGGAGGTATTTGCTGGGTGGCCTCTCTGAAGCCTCCACATGCTCTGGCAAGCTGGTTACACACCCCAAGACCTCCAACCCAGACCACAATCAAGATCCAAGAAGGGTAAAGCAAGAACAGTTACCCCATAGAATGATCACCAGATCCTCCTACAGTTCACAAGCCAGGAGCTGAAGCTGCAATGTGGCAATGTAGCACAAGCTTTGCCAACTCCTGAGCGGCTTCTTGCCCCAGGGCATAAAGGCCAAAGCTCTCTCCCAACCAGTCCCAAAGTCCATAGGCCACTGACCTCTCACTTTGTCCTAGGCATCTATGTGTTGATAATTCTTGAAATGCCACAGCTCCTGGTGTTCTGGGGTCCCTCCAGCCGGCTGCTGGTCCGGCCACCCTGGGGCTAAAATCTCCTACTCATGTGGAACTGGGCTCGGCTCCCAGGGTGCTGAGCTGGCCATTCCCTGCCAGGCTGCCTGACTGTCCTCAGTGGGAGGTTAGCTTTTCTGTGTCATTTTCTGGGTTCTGGAGCTCCAGAGGTTGTTCTGAGTACTCCTTTTACATAATTTTGAAGTGGTGTGAGCAAGAGCTCCACAGAAGTGCCGTTTCTACACCACCATCTTGACTCTGCCCCCAATCTTGTGTTATCTTGATTGAGTTTCCACAATATTCAAATTGTTTCTTCTTGGCTGCTTGTAATATTTTCTCCTTGATCTAGGAACTCAGGAACCTGGCTATGATATTCCTAGGAGTTTTCTTTCTGGTATTTTTTCAAAAGGTGATTGGTGGTTTCTTTCAACCTCTATTTTGTCTTCTGGTTCTAAAACATCAGTGCAATTTTCCTTGAGAATTTCTTGAAGGATGATTTTTAGGTTCTTTTTTTGATCATGGCTTTCATTTTTCCAATGTGATATTTCACATTCTCTTCTATTTTTTCATTTGCTTGGATCCGTTTAATAGTAACTAGATTTCTCATAAAGTCATTAGCTTTCCTTTGCTCTAGTCTAATTCTGAAGGAATTAATATCTTCAGTGAGCTTTTGAAATTATTTTTCCATCAGACAGATTTGGCTTTTTAAGGCATTCTTCTCCCCATTGGCTTTTGGGGCCCCTTTTGCCATTTGAGTTAATCTATTTTTAAGGTGTTATTTTCTTCAGTCAGGTTGTTGGCTCTTTTCATGATTTTCTTGTGTCATTCTCATTTCTCTTCCCATTTTTTTCTCCACTTCTCTTACTTGATTTTCAAAGTCCTTATTGAATTCCTCCATAGCCTGTAACCAGTTCATATTTTTCTTGGAAGCTTTTGATGCAGGAATACTGACTTCATTGTCTTCCTCATGTTCCATGCTTTGATCCTTTTTGTCCCCCCAAAATAATCTATAGTTAGATTGCTCTGCATGCTTTGCTTGCTCATGTTGCCACTCAGTTACTTGAGTTTTGAGCTCTTTGCCACAGTAGAACTCTGCTTCCAGAGGGGAGAGTTTTGTCCCAAATAGCTGGGGGTTTTGCAACTGCAAGAGCTATTAGGAGGGGGCCATCTGTTCAGCCCCCAGGAACTCTGTCTCACTCATCACACACCTCAGGACCAACCCCCAAGACCATGACCCAGATCTAGGCAGGTTAAAGCAAGAGTGATTACCCTCTGAATGGTTTTTTGGTCCCTCTCCACTCTGTAGGCCAGGAGCTTCAAAGGCAGTCACACAGAGGCAACTGCAAGTCTGCTGCACCTCTGCCACTTCTAGCTCCAGGGGCAGGGCTGGACCTGCTCCTCTGTCTCCCCCAGTTCCAACAGAGTTCTACACTGATCTCTCACTTTTTCTTTAGCATTTATGGGTTGATAATTCTGGAAACCACTACTGCTGTTGCTGGTCAGAGCTTCCCTGGGGCTAAAAATGCAGGGTCACACAGGGTCTGGGCTGGCTCCCAGTACACTGGGGTTGACCCTTTCTGCTGGCCTGTTGGGCTGCCTTCAGCAGGAGATTTGTTTCTCTTTTACACTTTGTGGATTCTGCAGCTCTAAAGTTTGTTTAGAGTCATATTTGATATGTATTTGAGGTGGTTATGGGGGGAACTCACAGAGTCTTCCTGCCTCTACTCTACCATCTTGGCTCCACCCAACAGGTCTTAGAAGACTTCTAAACCTCTTTAGATGTATAATGGTGTTTCTTCTTCATAATAGATGAGAGTTAAGTTCTGGTATTACAATCTGTGCACCCCCACCTGCTTCCTCTATAATAGTTATTCCGTTCACACTTAGTTTTCATGAGATAATTTCTCCTTTTAACCTTTCCCTACCAAATTTTGTTTTTTAGAATCACCATGTCATACACAACTCAGCCCCAACTTTCTTTCAAACTACCTTAGTAATGATAACAGTTTTAAGAACACTATTAATAATAATAATAATGACTAATAATGACTAATGTTAATAAGATTTCCATATAAGTAAATCATTTAACCTTAATCAGTGCCTTATAATTAGTCTTTAATAATTTCCTAATATTTCTTCTGGATCTTTTATGTTAAATTTTCCATTGAGTTCTGATCTTTTTGTTACAAATACCTACATGTCTTTCAATTCATCAAATATCCTTTTTTATTCATTCAGAATTATACTCAGCTTTTCTGGACACACACACACACACACACACACACACACACAGAGAATGTTACCTTATTCTCCTTCTCTTTTAACTATCATATTTCTTTTGATTTATTCTATAGATCCAGAGCCATTTTCCACTTATGGGTTTTTTCCCTCCAAGTCCGAATGATAAACATGATATCACAATTTCCCCCTTCCATTGGGATCTCCTTGCTTGTTGACATGAACATTTGACATTTGTGCAGAATAGATATCTGTAGCCATTCCTTCTGACTCTTTTCTTAGATATTCTCTGCTATGAACTAAATATCTCAGCTTCTATCCTTCTTTCATTGACTGATATATGTAGTTTCTAGCTTATCTTTATGTCTAGGTCATCATTTCTTAGATATAATTTGCATATCATTATAATACCAGATCAATGAAAACTCCAAACAAAATCTCTCAAAATTTTCTAAAATCAAAGTGATGTGTCTCCACATTTTTCTAAGTTTTCCAGTATTCCATGGACAATTTATCTTAGCCTCTCATATTAAATAATTATATATTTACTAATTAATACAAATCAGGTAAAGCCAATATTCACCTTAATGAAGCTAGCATTTTTTTCTGAGCTGTACATTTATAGAATCTAGAGGTAGCTAGAGCCAGGATTTTAGGTATTTCTCTATATCATGTGCCATTGCCAGAAAAGAGCAACTTTGAGAACTGCTTATGTTCTCATCTTCTTATGATAGAAAGGGCCTCCCTCTAGAAAGGCATAAGAGGTACTAGTGAAAAAAAAAGTTGCTTAGTAATAAAATATGGTTTTCATAGAAATACTATAGTGTCTAATATAGAAAAAACAACACTATTTCATGTAGAGTGATTCTCACATTCTTATAAAGAGAAACTTGTAATGAGACTCATGCCAATATTCCAAGGCCTTTATAAATAATTGAAATCTTAATTGTGAATGTAACATTTTCTTTGTCTAAACAGAAGGCTTGAAATTGTGGTTTGTGGCTTATTTCGAGCCATATTTTTCTTTAGGTAAATCAGCTTGCCAAATATGTGAAGGGATACATGTATAATAGTGCAAAAATACATAGATATGCATATAAATATATTCATACACATATGCATATATTTATACACACATAGATATATGAAGAATCTATTACTGCATCAGCATAGGGAAATCTTTTCATCAATGTAAGCTGCCTCTTGCCCCATGACTTATAAGTTTCATGGAGTTGCATTAGATGCATAGGGGTTAAATGATTTTCCCAGTGCCACACAGAATGATGAAAGGAAAGTTAAAAAAAAAAAACCTCACAATTTAAATCAAATATAGGCATATGTTTGACCAAATTATAATTTTAATTAAGAACTTTTTATATGTTAAAAATAAGTCTTAAAAAATTCTGTGAGGTGGAGTCAAGATGGTAGTATAAAAGCAGGAACTTGCTTGAGCCCTTCCCCCCCAACCCCTTCAAATACCTGTAAAAAATAACTTTAAACAAATTTTAAAGCTACAGAACTCACAGAATGACAGAGTGAAACACATTTCTGGCTGCAGACAGTCTCACAGGCTGACAGGAAGGGTCTACTGCACCAGGCTGAATGTGAAGCACAGTCCTGAATGGGCTGCACTGACACAGATGAGGCCGGAGCAGTTCTCAGGGGAATGAATCACTGGAAGCTGTGGTGGTGTCCAGACTTCTCAAGCCACAAATGCCAAAGACAAAGTAAAATATCAGTGGGGAAACTGTTGGACCTGGGTGAGAGAAGAGCTCTGTCCAATCCCAGCTCTGGGGTGTCAGAGGTGGTAGCTGCTTCCGGATTTCCAGGCCCACAGATGGTGGGGGGATAAAGTGGCTTATCAGAGGATGATTGCTCTTGCTTTTCTCTGCTAGGATCTGGGTTGCAGTCTTGGGTGACTGTTCTGAGATGAGGAAAGGCGCTGGTATGACAGAATTTCTGGAGGCTGTAGAGAAGGAATCTCCCTCAGTTCTGAGGCAGAAAAGAGTGCCTGTGGTCACTCACAGATGAGAGAACAGACAATGGGAGGAGTAAACACTTCTCATTTGGTCATATCACCTTTGAAGAATTGAAAATTCACAGGTGTCTAGAAGTAGCTGTGACAACAGCTGAACAAAACCCCAGAAATTTAGGACAGAGCACTCCACACTTTGGAAGCAGAGTCCTACCTAAAGAAAGAGCTAAAAAGTCAAGTAACTGGCTGGGAAAATTAGCAAACAGAGGGAAAAAAGAACAGACTATAGAATCTTTTAGTTTCAAAGAAGAACAAATAATACAACCAGAAGAAGACAAAAAAGTCCAAACACCTGCATCAAAAGCCTTCAAGAAAAATATGAATTGGTCACAGGTCATGGAGGAGCTCAAAAAGGATTTTGAAAATCAAGTAAGAGAAGCAGAGGAAATATTTGGAAGAGAAATGAGAGTGATGCAAGAAAATCATGAAAACAAGTCAACAGCCTGCTAAAGGAGACCCCCAAAAATACTGAAGAAAAATTTACCTTAAAAAATAGACTAACAGGGAAGAGCCAAGATGGACAAGCAAAAGCAGGGACTTCCTTAAGCTCCTGCACCAACCAAATCCAATATCTGTAAAAAAAATTACTCTAAACAAATTTTAAAGCCACAGAACCCACAACCTAACAGAGAGAAACAAATCTCCTGCTGAAGTCAGGCCGGCAGGCGGACATGAAGGGTATGTCACACCTCGCTGGGAGCAGAGCACAGTCCTGTATGAATTAAATGGGCTCAGACCCCGAGTGGCCCCAACCAGTGACATAGCCAGGCAAGAGCAGACTTCAGGAGAGTGAATAACCAGCTGCTGTGGTGGTTTCCAGAATTCTCAAGCCATAAATGCCAAATAAAAAGTAAAATGTCAGTGGGGAACTCTGTTAATCCTGGGGGAGAGAAGATCATGGTCCAGCCCTTGTCCCCAGGATGAGAAGTGCGAGCAGCACAGTGGTTGCAGCTGCTGCTGTGTGGCTGCCTCCAGAGCTCCTGGCCTGCAGATTGTAGGGGGATCAAGCAACCATCTAGATGGTAATTACTCTTGCTTTGCCCAACTTGGATCTGGTGGGTGGTCCTGGGGTGAGGAATGCTAGTGTGCCAGAGCTTGTGGTGGCTGTAGAGAGAGTATCCTCCTCATAGCTCTGACAACAACTGTAAAAAGCCCAGCAATTTGGGGCATGGCTCTCTCCACTCTAGAAGCAGAGTTCTACCATGGTAAAGAGCTCAAAAGTGAAATAATTGGCTGTCAAGATGAGCAGAAGAAGCACAATCAGACCACAGAATCTTTTTTTGGGGGGGATAAAAGGATCAAAACATAGAACCAGACAAAGACAACAAAGTAAAAACTCCTGCATCAAAAGCTTCAAAGAAAGATATGAGTTGGTTAAAGGCAATGGAAGAACTAGAGAAGGGTTTTGAAAATCAAGTATGAGAAGTGGATGAAAAGTTGAGAAGAGAAATGAGAGTGATGCAAGAAAATAATGAAAATTGACCTGGAAAAAAGAACCCAGGAAAGATAATTTTAAAATGATTGGACTACCTGAAAGCCATGATCAAAAAAGAGCCTTGAAATCATCAAGAAATTCTCAAGGAAAATTTCCCTGATATTCTAGAACCAGAGGGCAAAATGGGAATTGAAAAAAATTCACTAATTTACTAATGAAAAAAAAAAAGATTCCACAAAGAAAACTCCTAGGAATATCACAGCCAAATTCCAGAGTTCCCATGTCAAGGAGAAACTATTACAAGCAGTTAGGAAGAAACAATTTGAGTATTGTGGAAAGACAATCAGGATGACACAGGATCTGGCAGCTTCTTCATTTGAGGGATTGAAGGGCTTGGAATATGATATTCTGGAGGTCAAAGGAGCTAGGACTAAAACCAAGAATCACCTACCCAGCAAAACTGAGTATAATTCTTCATGGGAAAATATGGTCATTCAATGCAATAGGATACTTTCAAGCATTCTTGGCAAAAGAAACCACAGCTAAACAGAAAATTTGACTTTCAAATACAAGAAGGAAGAGAAGCATTAGAAGGTAAACAGGAAAAATAAATCATAAGGAACTTATCAAAGTTGAACTATTTACATTTCTTTTTTTTTAAACAAATGCTTATTAACTTCTGTTTTACATCATTCATTTCCGCCAGATTTTGAGTTACAATCATTTTCCCCCCATTATTCACCTACCCAACCTCCCAGAATAGCAGTCCCATAAGATATCGCTTCCTCCAATCTGCTCTCTCCCATACCTTCTCCCATACCCCCATCAACTTTTCCATTAAAGGAAGGTGAGTCTTTGTGTCCCAATGCCTGCACATCTTATCTCCCTATTACAAACAAAAGAGTATTAATAATAGTATTTATATATATTTGAAACTTTTAATGTTACGACCTCAAATTTCGGATCCATTTCCTTCCTCCCTTGTCACCCATTCCCTCTTGGGAGATAAGTAATTCAGTGTATGTTGTACATGTCTAGCTATGCAAAACATTATCATAGTAGATATATTGTACAAGGCTGCTTATAATTCCCTCCCACTCATCCCACCCCCCACCTGGTCCATTCCCTACATGTTCCTGTCCCTCTTCTATAGTGGGTACTTCCAACCTCCCCTCACCCCAAGGATGCCCTCTCATCCATCATCCCTCCTCACATCCCCCTTCCCCCTATCCTGCTGCAGGTTGAGATATAACATTTAGTATGTATGTCATTTTCTCCCTGAACCAAATTCAATGTGAATGTGGTTTTGCCTTTTTAGCCTTCCTTATTCTCCCCCTCCTTTGTAACCACTTCCCCTTGCTTCTTCTACATGAGATAGTTTACCCTACCCTGTCTCTCCCCATCTCCTCTTGCCACTTTCCTCTCTCACCTCATAATTTCATCCCTTGAGTATCCTCCCTTCCCAACAAATTCAACCTATGCCCTCTACCCATATATAACTGTAACCATATACACACACATTCACATATATATTCATATGACCACACCCCCTTCTTCCATTATTTTCATAGTGAGAAAGATATCATCAGTCACCGTTATTGCTTTTCCATATATGAATGTAAATAGTTCAACTTTGACAAGTTCCTTTTGATTTCTTTTCCCTGATTACCCTCTCACGCATCTCTCCCTTCCTGCATCTGGATGTCAAATTTTCCATTCAACTCTGGTTTTTTCCTCAAGCATGATTGAAAGTCCTCTATTCCACTGAATGACTATATTTTCCCCTGAAATAAAATACTCAGCCTTGCTGGGTAGGTGACCCTTGGGTTCATTCCCAGCTCTTTTGCCCTCTGGAATATCATATTCCATGCCCTTTGATCCCTCAGTGTAGAAGCTGCCAGGTCCTGGGCTATTCTGATTGTGTTTCCACAATATTGAAATTGTTTCTTCCTGGCTGCTTGGAGTATTTTCTCCTTAATCTGGGGATTCTGGAACCTGGCTATAATATTCCTGGGGGTTTTCTTTTTGGGATCTTTTTTCAGGAGGTGATCAGTGGATTCTTTCAACCTCTATTTTGCCTTCTGGATCTAAAACATCAGGGCAATTTTCCTTGAGAATTTCTTGAAGGGTGATTTCTAGGTTCTTTCTTTGATCATGGCTTTCAGGTAGTCCAATAATTTTTAAATTGTCTCTCCTGGATCTATTTTCCAGGTCAGTGGTTTTTCCCATGAGATATTTCACATTGCCTTCTCATCTTTCATTTGTTTGGATCTGCTTATCAGCATCTTGATTTCTCAAAAAGTCATTAGCTTCCATTTGCTCCAGTCTAACTCTGAAGGAATGAATCTCCTCAGTGAACTTTTGAGATTCTTTTTCCATCTGGCAAATTCGGCTTTTTAAGGCATTCTTCTCCTCATTGCCCTTTTGGGCCTCCTTTGCCATTTGAGTCAGTCTATTTTTTAAGGTGTTGTTTTCCTCAGTCAGGCTGTTGACCCTCATTTCATACTTTTCCTGCATCCTTCTCATTTCTCTTTCCAATTTTTCCTCCACTTCTCTTATTTGATTTTTAAAGTCCTTCTTAAGGTCCTCTATGGCCTGCAACCCGCTCATGTTTTCCCCTGGGGCTTTTGGAGCAGGACTTCTGACCTCACAGTCCCTTTCCCGCTCTATGCCCCCAAAATAGGAGTCTAGGGTTGCATTTTTCTGTTTCCTTTGCTTGGCATGTTGCCACTTAATTGCTTGACTTTGGGGCTTGTTGCCACACTATGGCTTTATGGTCAGATAGAGGAATTTTCGTCCCGAACGTGTGGGGGCCAACTTCCGTTTCTGGCAAGCTGTAAACCCACCCACGACTTCCACCCTAGATCACAATCCAGATCCAGGGAGGTTAAAGCAAGAGCGATTACCGCCCAAGACTGATTGCTGGACCTCCCTACGATTTGCAGGCCGGGAGCTGGAGCCGCCTCTGAAAACTACAAAATGGCGTTTGTCCTTAGGGGCTTCTAGCTCCCAGGGGAGGGAGCCGACGAATTCCCTAAATACTGCTCCCAAAATCCAAAGGACACTAACCTCTTACTTTGTCCTAGGCATGTCTATGTTGATAATTCTAGCATCCCCACAGCTCCTGGTGTTCTAGGGTTCCTCCAGCTGGCTGCTGGCCCTGCAGCCCTGGGGCTAAAACCTCGGCTCACGTGGACCTGGGCTCCGCTCGTCTCCTGTGCTCTGCGCGTTGAGTACTGCCAGGTCCTTCCTGCAGGGCTGCTGGCCTGTCCTCAGCGGGAGGTTAGCTTTTCTGTGTCGTTCTGTGGGTGCTGGGGCTCCAGAAGTTGTTCAGAGTCCCCTTTTACATAGTTTGGGGGGAATCTGGGGGCAGAGAGGCTTGGATGAGCTGTTTCTACTCTGCCATCTACTATTTACATTTCTACCTGGAAAAATGATCATTGTAATTCATGAGACTTCTTAGTATGAGGATAGTTGAAGGGAATGTATATGTATGTATAGGAGGGTGTAAGTGTGCATATGTGTGTACATGTATACATAGACAAAGGGCACAGGATCAGCTGAATAGGAAGGGATGATATAAAAAAATAAAATTAAGAGGTGAGAGAGGAATATATTGGGAGAAGGAGAAAGGGGGAAACAATCAGGTAAATTATCTCATATAAAAGAGGCAAGAGAAAACTGTTACAATGGAGGGGAAGAGCAGGAAGGTTAAAGTGTATGTGTCAGCCTTAGTCTCATTGAAGTTGACTTAAGTAGGGAATAACATACACACTCAATTGGATATCTTAAGCTATAGGAAAGTAGGAGGAAAGGGGAGAAGAGGGGGGATGATAGAAGGGAGAGCAAATTGGGGTAGAGGGTAGTTAGAAGCAAACACTTTTGCAAAGGGACAGGGTCAAAGGAGAAAATAGAATAGGAGGGGAGCACGATAGGATGGAGGGAAATATAGTTAGTCTTTTGTAATATAACTACTATGGAAATGTTTTGTGTAACTACATTATGTGCAACCTGTATTGAATTGCTTGTCTTCCCAGTGAGTGTGGGTGAGGAGGGAAGAAGGGAAAGAAGTTGGAAATCAACATATTAAAAATAAAGGTTAAAAAAATGTTTTTACATGCAACTGGGGAATAAGATATATAGGCACTGGGGAGTAGAAATCCATCTTGCCCTACTAGAAAGTTAGGGGGCAATAGGGGAGGGTGTAATAGAGAACAGATTGGAGGAAGAGGTATTCAGTAGGCTTACTATCTTTGCATAGGGGTAGGGGAAAGATGGGGAGAATATTTGCAACTCAAAATCTTGTGGAAATGAATGTTGAATACTAATAATAAATAAATAAATTCGAAAAAAATATTTTAAAGAAAATAGACTAACTCAAATGGTAAAAGAGGTCTAAAAAGCCAACAAGGGTAAGAATACCTTAAAAAAGCAGAATTGGCCAAATGAAAAAATAGGTCTAAAACCTCTCTGAAGAAAATAATTCCTTCATAATTAGAATGTAGCAAATGGAAGCTAATGACTTTATGAGAAATCAAGATATTATAAAACAGATCCAAACAAATGAAAAAATAGAAGGCAATATGAAATATCTTATTGGGAAAATGAATGACTTGGAAAATAGATCTAGGAGAAATAATTTAAAAATTACTGGACTATCTGAAACTCATTGTCAAAAAAAGAGCCTTAAAGTCACCCTTCAAGAAATTCTCAAGAAAATCTTCCCTGATATTCTAGAACCAAAGGGCAAAATAGGAATTAAAAGAATTCACTGTCTTGAAAAAGATCCCAAAAAGAAAACTAGGAATATCATAGCCAAATTCCGGAGTTCCCAGGTCAAGGAGAAAGTATTACAAGCAGTCAGGAAGAAACAATTTGAGTGCTGTGGAAACACCATCAGGATAACAAAAGATCTAGCAGCTTCTAAGTTAAGGGATCAAAGATCTTGTATTATGTTATTAAGGAGGTCAAAGGAGTTAGAATTGAAACCAAGAATCACCTCCCCAGTAAAACTGAATATAATACTTCAGGGGAAAATATGGAGATTCAATGAAACAGAGGACTTTCCAGCATTCTTGATAAAAAGACCAAAACTGAACAGAAAATTTGACTTTTAAATACAAGAAGCAAGAGAAGCATGAAAGGTAAAAAAGGCAAAAGAAAACATAAGGAACTTATTAAAGTTGAACTCTTTACATTCCTAGATGGAGAAACAGTATTTGTAACTCATGAAACTGTCCTCAGAATTAGAACAGTTGAAGGGAATATGTATGTATAAATGTATGTATGTATGTATATATATTTATATGTGTGTATGTATGTGTGTGTGTGCATATGTATATATATAGACAGAGGGCATAGGGTGAGTTGAATATGAAGGGATGATATCTAAAAAAATAAAATTAAGGGGTGAGAGAGGAATAGGGTACATTATCTTGCATAAAAGCAGCAAGAGAAAGCAGTTACAATGGAGGGGAAGAGCAGGGAGGTGAATGGGAAGGAGTCAACCTTACTGTCACTGAATTTGGCTTAAAGAGGGAGCAACATACACCCTCAATTGGGTATCTTACCTTAGAGTAAAATAGGGGAAAACGAGATAAGGGGAGGGAATGATAGAAGGGACAGAAGATGGGAGAGCGGACAGTCAGAACCAAACACTTTTGAAAAGGGACAGGGTCAAAGGAGAAAATAGAATAAATGGGGGGGGGGCAAGATAAGATGGACTGAAATATAGTCAGTCACGATATGACTACTATGGAAATGTTTTGTATAACAACACATGTTAGACCTATATGGAATTGCTTTTCTTTTCAATGGAGGGAGGAGGGAAGAAGGGAGAGAACTGGAAGTCAAAGTTCTACAAGCAAATGTTAAAAAATTTATTTTACATGAAACTGGGAAATCCATCTTACCCTATAAGAAAGTAAGGGGGAATGGGGCACTGGGGGATAGAAAAGAGACCAGAGAAGGGGCAGAGCCAAGATGGCAGCATAGAAGCAAGAAAACCCCCTCTGCTTCCCCCATAACCACCTCAAATACCTATAAAAATGACTCTAAACAAACTTAAGGGCTACAGAACCCACAAAGTGACACAGAGAAACAAACCTCCTGCTGAAAACAGCCAGACAGGCCAGCAGGAAGGATCCAGCACAATCTGCTGGGAGCAGAGCCCAGCCCTGCCTGCGTCCTCAGTTTTAGGCTCAGGGTGGCCTGACCAGCCATGGATAGAGGAATGTCAGGAGTGTAGATCAGGAGCAGCTGTGGAGATTTCCAGAATTATCAACCCATAAATGCCAAAGGCACAGTAAAATGTCAGTGTGGACTTTGGGAACAGGGGGACTGAGAGTGCTATCCAGCCTCTGTCCCTGGAGGGAGAAGTGGCTGAAGTGTGGCTGCCTCCACATGGCTGCTTCAGAGCTCCTGACTTGCAGATTGTAGGGGGAACAAGCAACCAGCTTGAGGGGTAATCATGCTTGCTTTAACCTGCTTGGATCTGGATTGCTGTCTAGGGTGGAGGTCCCGGGGCACCTGAACAGTGAGCCAGAGCATGTGTAGGCTTCAGAGAGGGCAGCCAACTAATAGCTCCAGCAGCTGTGAAAAGCTCTCCTTTCTGGAAGCAGAGTTCTACTGTGGCAAAAAGCTCAAAAGTCAAGTAACTGAGTGGCAACATGAGCAAGCAAAGGAAGCAAAAGAACCACAGCAATATGACTTTAGATTCCTTTTTGGGGGGATGAAAAGGATCAAAGCATGGAACAGAAGGAAGACAATGAAGTTAGAAGTCCTGCACCAAAAGCTCCCAAGAAAAATGTGAACTGGTTGCAGGCCATAGAGGAGTTTAAGAAGAATTTTAAAAACCAAATAAGAGAAGTGGAGGAAAAATTAGGAAGAGAAGTGAGAATGATGCAATAAAATCATGAAAAGAGAGTCAACATCCTGACTGAAGAAAATAACATCTTAAAAAATAGACTACTTCAAATGGTAAAAGAGGCTCTAAAATCCAATGAGGGGAAGAATGCCTTAAAAAGCCGAAATTGCCTGATGGAAAAAGAATCTCAAAAGTTCACTGAAGAGAATCATTCCCTCAGAATTAGATTGGAGCAAATGGAAGCTAGTGACTTTATGAGAAATCAAGTTACCATTAAACATATCCAAAAAAATGAAAAAATAGAAAGCAATGTGAAATGACTCATTGGAAAAACCCCTTACCTGGAAAATAGATACAGAAGACATAATTTAAAAATTATTGGACTACCTGAAAGCCATGATCAAAAAAAGAACCTAGAAATAATCCTTCAAGAAATTCTCAAGGAAAATTGCACTAATGTTTTAGAACCAGAGGGCAAAATAATGGTTGAAAGAATACACCAATCACCTCTTGAGTAAGATCCCAAAAAGAAAACTCCTGGAATTATTATAGCCAGGTTCCTCAGCAGCCAAGAAGAAACCATTTGAATATTGTGGAAACACAATCAGGATAACACAGGACCTGATAGCTTCTACATTGAGGGATTGAAGGACTTGGAATATGATATTCTAGAAGTCCAAATGGGCTGGGATTAAAACCAAGAATCCCCTATCCAGAAAAACTGAGTACCATGTTTCAGGGAAAAATATGGTCATTCAATGAAATAGATCACTTTCAAGCATTCTTGATGATAAAACCAGAGTTGAATAGAAAATTTGACATTCCAATACAGGAAGCAAAAGAAGCATGAGAAGGTAAACAGGGAAAATAAATCATAAGGGACTTATCAAAGTTGAACTATTTACATTCCTACATGGAAAAATGATAATTGTAACTTATGAAACTTTTCTCAGTATGAGAATAGTTGAGGGAAAAAATATATAGGAGGGTATATGGGCATATGAATATATATATATATATATATATATAAATATATGTATGTGTGTGTGTGTGTGTGTGTGTGTGTGTACAGGAATACTTAGACAGAGGGCACAGGATTTATTAAATAGGAAGGTGAAATTGAGAGGTGAGAGAGTAATATAATGAGAGGAGATGGGGTGAGACATAATGGGGTAAATTATCTCATATAGAAGAGCTGAGGGAAAACTGTTACAATGGAGGGGAAGAACAGGAAGGCAAAAGGGAATGGGTCAACCTTACTCTCATTGAGTTTGGCTTAGGCAGGGAATGACATACCCACTAAATAGGGTATCTCACCCTACAGGAGAGTAGGGGGAAAGAGGATGACGGGGGGGGGGGATGATGGAGGGGAGGGCAGGTTGGGGGAAGGTAAGTTAGAAGCACACACTTTTGAAAATGGACAGGGTCAAAGTAGAGAATAGAACAAATAGGGCCTGGGATAGCATGGAGGGAAATATAGTCAATCTTTCACAACATATCCACTATGGAAATGTTTTGCATAGCTACTCATGTACAACCTATATTGAATTGCTTATCTTCCTAGTAAGGGTGGGTGATGAGGGAGGAAGGGAAAGAATCTGTAATCCAAAGTTTTAAATCAAATGTTTAAAATATTATTATTAATTTTTACATGCAAATGGGAAATAAGATATACAGACACTGGGGTATAGAGATCCTTCCTGCCCTACTGGAAAGTTGGAGGGAGAATGTGGGAGGATATAGGAGAGAGCAGATTGGGGGTGAGGGTATACAGTGGGATCGATGTTTTGGGGTGGTGGGTAGGGAAAAGATGGGAAGAAAAACTATAACTCAAAGTTTTGTGGAAATGAATGATGTAAACTAAAAATAAACAAAATTTAATTTAATTTTTTAAATAAACAAAAACTTTAAAAATTAAATAAAGAGTACAGACTGTGGGAAGGGTTAATTAGTATTCTTGCCATCTTGGGGTGGGGGTATGGGAGAGTTGGGGAGAAATTTTGGAACTCAAAATCTTATGGAAATGAATGTTGAAAAATAAAAGTTAATAAATAAATCCCTAAAAACTTTTCTGTCCTGGCTTCCATTTTTTTCTTTTTTTTCTAACAGGAGTCATGTTTTCAATTGTGGTTATCCCTATTTTTATCTCCTTTCCTCTGGACCTGGATCATAGTTTCCATAATTATGTTCTCTTAAGCATGTTAAACTGTGTCAGGGAAATTTGATACCCTTAGTAGTTTTCATTATTGCAGTCACCTAGGTCAGATTCTAAGATAACTTTTCTAAATTACTTTTGTGTTAGCCAGTATTACAACATGGATTTTCAGTCAATAAGAGATATGTAATGTAGCTATGAATAGCTTGCCTGATTAATTTAATATTACCCCGGGCTATCATTCTCAGTTCAGTGTCTATTTTTCTATACAGGTTACTCCTTAACGTGCCTGCAATTTAAAGCTCTTTTAATCATCAAATTATTTCTCTATCATTTATTAAATGCCTCTCTTCCCAGCACAAACATGTGCTTCCTTTAATTTAGTTAAGGTAAATATTTCATCCCAATTGACTTCCAATTGTGACACATTTCTGTACTTAATAAATAAAAACAACCCTAGATCATAGGAACAATGTCTTAATGCTGTGTTTGATCATTCATGGATTTCACCACTGGACACAAACTGTAACTAGTTAAGAATTTTAGAAGATATAAAACTGATCCAACTCCAGGTTAAACTCCAAGGCTTCAATACCTTGATCATATTTTTTAAAACTCCTATTTTTACTTTAACATGTATATTTCTATTCCCTTATACATTTTTATCCCAATTGGTTGTAGGATGGTGCTAACTAAACTAATACCAAAATTTTTAACACTTGGGGCCCAGTTAATATCACTGTTTCATTGTCATATACCTCACCTTTCACTTCATCTTGGTGACCTTGTATTGCTGATTGTTAGGAAGGATGAGGGATGCTAGATACATCATATGATTGTAGAATTGGAAGGGACTTTAGAGGACATCTAGTTCAGTCCTGGGGGCACTGAAACCCAAGAAATTGAAAGAGTTTGCTGAAGATCATAAAAATCTATTACCACAACTCCTTATCTGAATGGAAGAAAAACTTAGTGTCCCATGAGTAATTATCTTTTTTTTTTCATATATGAAGAACATCACCTAACTTCCTAAAGCATATCAAGGGGCTTGCCATGCATTAAGCATGCTTCTGTTATAAGACATTTAGCTTCAGCTCTTTGGAGACAGAAGTAACAAGGTTAGAGTTGAGCCAAAACAATACATCTGGGCATTGGGTTTTCTAAAAACTCTATAAATCCACTTCTTAGATCATGTATTTGGACGAGCATTTCATGAGGCATCTGTACTTTGAAGAATTGATCTGACTGGAAGATTTACTTCATTAGTCATGATGTCATTGGCCAATTACACAAGTGGCAAGGACTCATACCTCACTAAATTCAAGAATGTGAATAATAACTCCTAAATATTTTTGTAGAATGTCTGCGCCATATATGAGATCATTCTTATTAAGACACCTTACTGCATTGATATTACTATATCTGACAAGTCTACATTACTCTTGCTGAAGCATAACTTATTCTATACATGTATCATGTCATCCAAGTAATGTTGACATGCTTCCACATGGCATAGAGGCAGCACAGTTTTCATAAAAGTTGTAACTGAGATGCCCCATTTTCTTCTTTTCTTTTTTTCTTTTTGGAGGGCGATTGGGGTTAAGTAA
The DNA here is from genome assembly GCA_011680675.1 of Gymnobelideus leadbeateri. Taxonomy (NCBI): domain Eukaryota; kingdom Metazoa; phylum Chordata; class Mammalia; order Diprotodontia; family Petauridae; genus Gymnobelideus; species Gymnobelideus leadbeateri. The sequence goes on from WOXC01006158.1 coordinate 555,749, forward strand.
TTTGTCCAAGGTCACACGGCTAGGTTTTTGTTTGTGTGTGCGTTAAATGTCTGAGGCCGGATCCGAACTCAGGTCCTTCTGACTCCAGGGCCGACGCTCTACTCACTGTGCCACCTAGCTGCCCCTATGAAATGCCCCATTTTTAATTGTACAATTATATAATTGTTATATAGTAATTTTCTTGATGTATACATACAAATATATATAGTTACACATGTATACCTATAATATATGTGTGTATATCAATCTGTACAGATAGAAAAATATATATCTAGATATCACCTACCTTTATCCCACCCAGCCACAAAGGCTTTTTGAGCATTAGTTAGGCAATGGATTATATATGTTCACTAAGAAACAGGCTAAGTTTGTAAGTATGCATCACCAGAAGGTTGACCATCAGATGATGAATTCTTTGACTATACTAATCCACAAAAAGTGGAAAAATTATATAAAAAACATGGTGCTCATGTAAAGAGTTTTGACTTAAATATACATGCACTATATATGTATATAGAACCTGATGTTTGGAAAGAATGAAAGCTAAAGGACAAGGAATGGTATAGAATGAGAGGTATAGAGAGTGTCATGGAAACAATGAACATTCATTTGGACAGACTTTGAGATGCTGAAGGGACCTGGTGTGCTGTGGTCCATTGGGGTCAAGAAGAGTCAGGCATAAATGAGTAACTGAACAACATACATGCATACATACATACATACAAGTATATATGCACATATATCCATCTCTCTATGTCAAAATCTCCACTTTTTGTATGCTTGCTGCTTAGCACAGTGCTTGCAGTGACACTTGAAATTGATCCTAACAAACATTAATTCACTTGTAAATAACAACAGTTTTGCCTTAGAATTTTGAGGGATTTTTTTGAGGAATGATTTGAATAGAAGATCTACTTCTTAATGAAGCTTCTCAAGAAACTTTGAACCCCTCCCTTTTTATCTTAATAAATTTTATAACAAGCAGAAATATTGAAAACGATTTCACTCTCCTTTGAGCTATCTCAAAGGAGCTAATCTTTCTAACTGATATTTAGCTGATACCTCTCAAAGTACTTGAGAATTCATTGGAAAACCATAAAAATATTACCAGGTCATTAACTGTAAAAATAAGCATGCAGATTTATGTGAATGCACAATTCTGTGTTATTGCCCTAATAATATTAATTAAAATAACCTGGAATGAATGAAGTAATGATATGATAGATCAAAAAGGAGAAAAGAAGGCAGGGATGATCTGTATTCAAATTATAGGTCTTTTCTACTTCTAAATCTTAAGAGGTCATTTAATCCAAGATAATTTTACAGATGTAGAAACTGAAGCCCAGGGAGGTTTTGAACCCTTAATACCAGAATCTTTTTTTTTTTTTACCTTGCAAGGCAGCAAATTTAATTCCTCAATTTTCATTTCATTACATTATAGCAAAAATAAATTTTCCAAAAATAAAATATATATATATATGATCACACTAGTGAGGTACTTGAATAAAAAATACCAGAATCTTAAAATAGCAAAGGTCTTCAAATGTCATCTAGACCAACTTGGCCCAGGACAACAATCCCATCAGAAATATTTTGAGCAAATGGCCATTCAGTATCTAATATAAGACTTCCTATGAACAGGAACTTCCTTTCTTCCATGCCAACTAGATAGAAAATTTTGAATATATCAAACTATTAGATTTTTTCCCCTTTATGTCAGTTCAAAACTATCCCTTGGTAGTTTCTGCCTATTGCTTCTAACTGTGTAGGATAAGTCCAATGAATCTTCTACTAGACTAGTCTCCAAATAACCTCCCAAGACTAAAGGTTCTCAGGTCCTGCAGCCACTCAGCACATCCACACAGCCTCCAGTCCTTTCACAAGATAGTCAGTCATTAGGTTTTAGGCACAACGCTAAGCACTAGAAATAAATAAAAAGGGAGAGAGAGAGAGAGAGAGAGAGAGAGAGAGAGAGAGAGAGAGAGAGAGAGAGAGAGAGAGAGAGAGAGAGAGAAAGTTACTACCTTCCCTCAAGGAGCATACATTTAAATAGGAAAGACAAAATAGAAATAGTATGTATTTATTTTTTAAATGCACACAAACGTAATAGATGGGAAGTAATCTGAAAGGTGATATACTGGCAGCTGTCGGGAGTTAGGCAAGGCACCAGGAAAACCTTCCTTTAGAATGGAGACTTTGAACTGAATGTTGAAGGAAGTCAAAGAAGCCAAGGAAAGTCAACGATGATAGTGAGAGAATAGAGCATCCTAGGTTTGTGTGACAGTGCAGAAGCCTAACAATAGGAGACAGAGGCTTGTTTTCAAGGAACTTCCAGTAGGTTAGGGTAGCTGGATCTTCAAAAGAAGCCATCTCGATCTCCTCATGATTGCCCTAGACCTTTTCTACGTTTCATACTTTAATACAGATATGATCTGTCCAGAGCAGAAGTTTAGTGGTACTGTAACCTCCCCTAATTTGGATCCTCTACTTTTTTTTAACACCTTCCAGGATCACATTAGCTTTTCTTGGTGACTGAGTCACACTACTGACTCATTTTGAGCTTATGGTACACTAAAACACTCAGGTTACCCACCACTAACTCCCCACAGGAGCTATTGTTTATATGTCCTATTCTTTTGCAGTTCTTTTTTTAAATACAATAATAAAACTTCATGTTTATTACCATCAAAATTAAATTCATAAGATTTGGTTCATTGTTCCTGGTGAGACATTTTGGGATCCCCTTTTTGCTATCCAACATGTTTGCTCTCCAGGCTAGCTTTGTGTCAGTGACAGATTTTTTTTATAAATATGCCCTCTATACCTTTATGCAAGTTACCAGTAAAATACTAAACTATCTACAGCCAAGTTCAAATCTTTGGGGTACTTCACTTTAGACCTCAAATAAAATTAGGATTTTTCTGCAAAAGGTCTTTCCTAGCTCCCCTTAATCTTAGTGCCTTCCCCCTGAGACTACCCTCAATTTATCAATTTTATAAATAATTGCTTGCATATTGTCGCTCCCATTAGGCTATGAGCTTCTGGAGAGCAGAAGTTATGTTTTGTCATTCTTTCTGTCTCTAGGGCTTTGTACAATACCTGGTATATAGTAGACATTTAATAAATGCTTGTTGACTGACAGACCTTAAGCTGACATTGACTACCTTTGGATTGAGTTATTTAACCAGTTCCTAATTCATCCAATTATATTTTCATCTGGCCCATGTCTCTCCCACTTATTCTCAAGGGGATTGTCAGAGACTTTGTCAAACTGCTTTGCTCTAATCAAGTTATAAGATGCCAAAAACAATCTCATGGAATATCAGTCAAGTTATCCTGGCAGAAGGGAAAGAACATTAAACAAGCATCACCTGTGCTTAATAAAGCTATGCTGGTTCTTAGTGATCAATCCTCACTTACCTTTCTTATAAACAATTCCTTTAATATTATGTTCCAAATTTTGGGAGGAATCAAAGTCAAGTTGACTGGTGTATAGATAGAAGACTTCTTTTGATTCTATTTCATCTTTTTCCCCCTCTTTGGAGAAATTCTTTCAAGAACCATTTCTTTCCTCTTATATTTGAAGAGTTGTATGACATCTAAGAACTGTCTTTTCAAGCAGAGGGGGCGATTTGACCTTTGTGCATACACAACTTTTACATCTGGTGAAAATTTGCCCAGGTCACATGGCAAATTTCAGAGGCAAGATTCCTTAGGATTCAAGTCTATTCTCTTTCTTCTGCCTTCCTTGGCATCTCACCATGCTGGTTCAGCCCCAAAGCATTATCTTATTCTCATTCTGGAAACACTCACCCCAGAGCTAAAATAATGAAGTAAAAGGGAACAAGGTTTTTTTTTCTTTCTTCTCATTGCTTTCAAAATTAATTATCTACAGGCTTCAGCAAGCTCTTAAAGTTAGCATATTAACCTTTAAAGCTTTTCATATTCATATGAGACTGTACTAGTAATACTATTGAATTGTAATCTAATTTTGAAAAAAGCAGATCAAGTAATACAAAGGCCTTTAAGAATCAGAGAGAGGGAATCTTGAGGGGAAGAGAATTATTTAAAATATTTAATAAATACTTTTATTTTCTATCCTCATTTGATTTCTTGGACAGATGTTTGACCCCAGAGCATCTTTTTAAATCTTTCAACCTTGAAGTTTTTTGCTTCAGATATAATAAGCAAATTGAATATATTTCTAAAAACAAGTATATAATAGAAGCTTTATCTTAGTAAAGCATTTTCTTCAGGGAGAGAATATGCTGTGATACAATGAATTTCAAGTAATTCCCTTCCCCTTCTCCCTCCTCCATCTTTGTGGCATCAGTTGCTTTGTCAGTAAAACATTTTTGCTCAATTTTAGCTTCCGTTTAACACTCAGATTCCAATGGTGGCTCTGCCATTAACTTCCTGTATCATCATGGGCAAGTCATCACTCCTTTTGGGGGTTTGGTCTCCTTTTCCTTAAAATGAGTATGCTGGTCATGCATGGTGACCTATCATCCAAGCTATAGGGAGGCTGAGACTGGCAGATCTCTTTAGCTCTGGTATTCAGAGCAACAATGGGCTAATCTAATTGACCAAGTGTCCATCCCAAGTCTGACACCAATGGGGAGAACCCCTGGAGCCACGAAGCAGCCACCAGGTTTTCTAAGGAGACATGAACTAGCCCAGCTCAGAAAAGGTGTAGGTCAGAATTCCCATGCCCAAGTGTAATGAAACTGTGCCTGTGAATAGCCCCTGTACTTCCAGGCTGGGTGATAGGGAAACCATAAATATAATATAATAATAAAATATAATGTAATAATAAAAATAATATAAAATACTATTTTGTTAATGACATAAAAAGGGTATTGGACAGGTTGACTTGTTAAGGTTTCTTCTAGCTCTGATTCTCTATAATTCTTAGATTTTGCTCCTAGTATCTTACATTTGTTTTGTGATAAGTAACAAGAAATCCCTTGTGAAAATTATTATGTTATTCCTTCTTTACTAGAGCAACTTCATCTATACTTACCAGAGTGACCATTACTTTGCTGGGAAAGCAGATCAAATTTTCTATAATATTATTATCATTGAGGGTCTTTGTGTATGTGTGCTTAGGTATGTATGTGTATAAGCACACACACATATGTGTGCGTTATGTGTATATGTTTATGCATGCACACACATAGCTTAGAGAGCATGAGAGCCATTGTAATTTTCGGCTACAGTAAGAGAGCCATGGCGTCAGGAATATGGAAGTGAGAGCTTCTCTATGCCCAATCCTAGTCAAACAACATCTGATATATTGTGCATTCATCATAAGAAAGATACTGATAAGGTGAAGAGCATCTGGAATAAAGCATCCAGGATGGTGGAGGCCTTGTAGTTAATGACATATGAAAACCGGTGGAAAGAATTATACCTTAGACAAATCACTTAACCTTTCTCATCAATTAAGTGAAAAGTTAGTATTAGCTGGTCTCCAAGGTTCCTTCCAGATCTAAATTTATAATCCTATGTTTAGCCTGGATAAGAGGAGATGTCTGGGGAACATGATTAATGCCAAATGATGACACACCATGTAGAAGAACAATCAGATTTCTTCTGTTTGTCCCAAGATGCAGAATTAGGAAAAATAGGTGGCACATTTCAGAAAGGCAAGTTTAGACTTTATATGAGAAAAGACTTCCTAATAATTGAAGCTATACCATGGTGGAATGAGCTATCATAGGAAGCAGTGGCTTTCCTTTTACTAAATGTCTCCAGATAGGTGCTAGATGCTCACTTTGGGGCTATGTTGTCTTGGATATTTGTCTTCTGACTGGAGTCATCTGTCCAACTCAGAAATAATCTAATACACAATAATAAATAGAATGAGTCTCCATGATGCTTCTCCTTACCAAGCCAAGGGCTACATTTTGAAAATTCCCTCTTAAATGACAGGGGTGAAGAAATTTTTTTTTGTTTATTTTCTCTTTCAGTTGATGAAAATTGTGAATGAAATGTGCCCAAACATCACGAGGATTTACAATATTGGCAAAAGCCACCAAGGGCTGAAGTTATATGCTGTGGAAATCTCTGACAACCCAGGAGAGCACGAAGTTGGTTAGAATTATATGACTTCATGAAATATATGTAGCTTTCATTAATACTACCTTAGATGAAGAAAGACATTTGTGACTTTAAACAGTTGCCAGCCACTTCTAAAAAACTAATTTTAGACTACAAATAGGTTTACAATATGCCTTTATCCTTGTCATGAATCTTTTTCACAGAAGAAATTGATCTGATGTTGATTTGGTGAATCAAGATATAAATGTATAGGGTCTTAGGATACTTGTATACTAATTTTAGGGTGGCATTGATAGCAGAATTTTTTTTAATTTCTAAGGATGAGCTATATTTAATTCCATTTTTTATATTAGGGTGAGGCATAATGACAACAATGAAAATGAAGATAGAAAATGATAGCACATTTGTAATACACTGGAGTTTATAAAGATCCTGTGAAATAAATTTTACAAAATGAATAGCATGCTCACTTTCCCTATGAAGAAGCTGAGACACAGAGAGGTTACTGATAGGAACATAGATCTGCACCTGGAAGGGTCCTAGTCATCTGTTCCAATTCCCTCATTTTACAAATTAAGAAAATTAAATCTAGGGAATTTGTGACTAGTCAAGGATCTTCTATCTAAATAAATGGCAAATTAGGAATTTACTCCGTCCCTTACTTCAGGCCGACTTCTAATTAGACAGAATACCTCCCTACAAAGTTTTAGTTTTCCCTTGAAAAGTGGCTCTAAAATATTTGATTATTATAGGTACAAGATTTGTATGGTTCCCTTACTTCCATTGAATATGAGCAGTTGCTTTTTTTTTTTTCTTTTTGGAGGGCAATTGGGGTTAAATAACTTGCCCAAGATCTCATGGCTAGTTTTTGTGTTAAATGTCTGAGTTCAATTTTGAACTCAGATCCTCCTGACTCCAGGGCCAGTTCTCTACTCACTGCGCCACCTAGCTACCCCAAGCAGTTGCTTTTTAATGCCTATTGCATCTTTGTAACTGTGATTAAAAAAAAAAAAGTCTCCCCATAGGAGTCTTAACCTGAAGTCCATATGCCTCCACGGAATTCATGGGTAGATTCTCACCTTGTATGGGGAAAAAATACATCTTTCTTTTCACTAACCTTTCATTTCTTTTGTAAAAATGTGTGTTTTGTTTTATGCATTTAAATATTATTCTTAAAAGGGGTCCATAGACTTCACCAGACCACCAAAGAGATGTTAAGAACCCTTGATCTAACTAGAAGCCCATCTCTTAGCCATATTGCTCAAACATCAAAATTGGACTATTGTCCAGTTTAAAATTTTCCACTGCTAAAACATCTCCATAACGCAATGAGAAGGTATGCTTTCAACAAATTCCTACTCTGATGTGTCAATAGTACATGGCCATGACTAGGGGTTCTTAAATGCTGTACCAGTAGAAGAGGGTGTCCTGGGTGTTCAGGGAGGACTAGCACCTCTGGTGCAAGGACTTGCTGAGCCTTTTTCAGGGCTGCTTATCCACCTTTGGTTTCTCAACTCTCATCTGTGCCTCCAAGAAGCTGTAGCATGTGAAGTGGTCACACCCCAGGAAGACCATCTCAGCAGATGGGCTAAACCAGGTTGAGTGTAACAGACAGGTCTCAAATCCATAGGTGAGTTAGGGAGGTGTTTACTCCAAATATGTGAAAACTTCCCCTGGTGGAATGGGCAGGTGAGAACAATTTGTTCCAATGGCCATGAAGGTGGCTAAAGGAGATGCTGTGGAGGACTTGAAGCTTGGTCAGACATCAAAGAGACCAATGTCCTCCATTGCTTCCCGGGTCATCACCAGTTGTCCTGACTCTTGCCTTGCCACTGACTTCTATGACTCTGGAAGAGAGAGTGAGGCTGGTGACTTTGTACGATTCTGTCTCACTTTGATGCAGTTCATGCACAAGTCAAGATGTCATCTTGTGATGTCATTGGTCCTCTTAGAAAATTCAGTAGAAACAATAACAATTGTTGATTTGGAAAACTTAGATATAAATTCACATAGGAAGTAGAGGAAAAAGATCCAGCAGGGCCTACCCAGTTAGACAGGCTTAAAGATAGAGATTATCCATCTTACTGGAGGACCAACAGAGTTCATAGTGGCTCATCATCACAGATTTGGCTGCTTTTGGCAACTCCCTAAACACTGTACTCTAGGGCAGGGATATTTTCCAGTCCTACTGACCCACTTTTGGGCAAAACCACTGCTTTTGAGAAAACACATTCTCCTGAGCCCAAAACACCCTTAATCCTTAAACTCATTTTGTAAATGAGAAAATTGAGGCATAGTATCTTTCCCAATGTCTCACAACTGGTAAGTGTCTGAGGCAGAGTTTGAACTGAAGTCTTCCTGACTCCAGCTCCAACACTTTTATTCACTGTGCTAGCTCACTGCCTGGGATAGTCCAAATAACTCTGTATTTGGACTTAGGACCTTGGGTTCAAGCTCTGCTCTGCCACCTTCTAGTTTCGCAACTTTGGGCAAGCCTTAGTCTCAGCTTCCTCTTTAGCAGTTATGTGTGTTGCCCATGTATTTATGTATGTCCACATGGATATATATAGATGTGACTCACAGGGAGTTATCAGTAGATATCTCTAGTTTTCTGGCACTCACCCTTCTACAAAGGATCTGATTCCTAATAGGAGGCAAGACAGGGGATTGGCATCAGAGACTGGCAACTCTGATTTCCTCAGAGAAAGGGTACTTCATGATAATTATAACTGTTTGCCCTTCCTAAATATTGTTAGTCTATGATAAATATTTTAGCTTCAAGCTATACTCCTAACTTTTATCCCTTAATGGGAAGAGGTAGCTCAAACTTTATGTATAAGGCTTGGATCCTTCTCTACCAAATGCCAGTTTCACCAAGACCACACATATTAAATGTCATTTATACATTAGGAATCTGAATTCCAGAGTCTCAGCAATTTGCCTAGGATCACTAAGTGGCTTCTTGTAATGTCAGGACTAGAATCCAAGGTCTCCTAGCTCCTAGTCCAGACATCTCGGTTCAGTGGAAACAGCACTGCATCTGGATTTAGGAGATCTGGATTTGAGACCCTTGTTACATATTAGCTACACACCATGGAGCAATCCACTTTATCCTTCTTAACCTGATTTTATTTTTCAGCTACAAACTGGGTATCACAATACTTAGACTACCTACCTCTAGAACTGTTGGGAGGATTATTTGACCTTCACAACAGCCAATAATGTATGAAAAAAAATTTATACCTTAAAGTAATATATGAATGTCAGCTATAATATCAGGGTGATAAAAGATTATTGCAATAATAAAATGGCATCATGTGTGGAAAGTACTTAAGTGCTGTATAATTATCAGCTATTATTATTTATTATCCTCATTATTATTTTATACCACTATTTATTAAGTATGCGTGACTGGGAATGATGCATAAGTTTATATTTTTCGGGATTTGTTATTCTGTGAACAATATGATCCTCAGTATATACAGTCCATATTTATATTTGTATTTTCTTTTCCTTTGAGTAAAGGTGAACCTGAATTCCGCTACATAGCAGGGGCACATGGAAATGAGGTGCTTGGACGAGAGCTCATGCTTTTGTTGATGCAGTTTCTGTGCCAAGAATATAGGGCTGGCAACACACGGATCATCAGACTGATTGAAGATACCCGGATTCATCTTCTTCCTTCTGCCAATCCAGACGGTTATGAGAAGGCTTATGAAGTGGTAATGTCATTTCCGTGCTGTCGTGGTTCAGCTTCATCTTTTCTGAAAGAATTATCGTAGGGTTAAATGATATGTCACATTATTCAAACCACCCCCTATTAAATGTATCCCCCTGCTCTCATATAAATACCTCATTGGAAAATCGTAAGAGATTATGAGAGGGAAGGCCCAGAAGTAAAAAATTCCAATGTCCCAGGGTGAAAGATATATAGAACAGTCAACTGAGGAGAGTGAGTATGTGTGTGTCAAAATGCCAGCTTTGATTTGTAGACTTTCCTTTTAATGTGTATTAATGGAAACAGTTTTTCTATTGAAGATTTTCTGTGATAACGAATGTTCCGTATTTGCTAAGGCTAGGCAGAGAAAGTCTATTAATGTGGCAATTTGCATTTTGGCAAAGCATCACTGTTGTACATTGTATTAATCGACCTTAAATATCATTCCTAGATTAATCTCTAAAATATGCTTTCCTCGGATCACTGCCTTGTTAAAAACAAAACAAAACAAAAAGTTCTCTGTGGCTTCCTGTTGCTTATAGAATTAAGTCCAAGTTCCTTGTCTTGGCAACCATGGCCCTTCATAATCTGACTACAATCTAACTTTCTAGCTTTATTTTCTATTACTCTGCTAACTCTCTGTCTCATAAGCCATTCTTCTTTAGGATCCTGTTTATTTGAGAAATGCTAACAAACAATTAACAACACTAACAAAGCTTTTGCTTTTCTGCCTTTGTTCACACGCCTCACCCTCTTCTCCCATCCCCCTGATGGAGTGTCCTCCCAAATATTTCTTCTTCTTTCTAAATCCTCTTTTCATGTCAGAGGAATCTTCGTATCATTTTGTGAGGAAAGCATGGTCATTCCTGACCTTGTAAAATTATTCGTATTTTCAGAGTTAAGGGTAACTATGAGCAAGGTTACCCAAGTACCCTATCCCCACTGAAATGCATGTATACTGGTGTTTTCCCTTGTTTCCTCCTCTCCGGTACTTTGCTGATCATTTTTTTTCAGTCAGGAGAGGGTAGCCTTTCTTCTCAAGGATTTCCACTCAAATTCTCCTCCAAAACCCCATCTTGTGGAGGAGATCAAGGCATCTCACTATACCAATAGCATGAAGTCTTTGACAGGTCCTACTGAATATGCCCCCAGTGATAGATTACATCAGTGGTGTCAAACTCAAATAGAAACAGGGCCACTAGACCACACATAAAGAGCCCTGTGGGCTGCATATTAACTTAGAAAGGAATACATTAACATTATGTTCTATTGCATATTTTGAATTTTGTTAAATATTCTTCATTTGCATATTAATATGGTTCAGGCAGCATTTGGGAATAATGCAGACCACCATACCTTTGACTCTTCTGGACTATATAACGAACCTAACAGATGAATCATATAAAGTGCTTTGCTTAAAATGCTACAGAAAAGCTAGTTGTTGTTACAACATAAAGAAGGTTATCATTAAAGATTGACTCAACTATGATGTTTTGGCCATGGTAACTCTGGAAGCCTATGTGTAGGTAGCTGGGTAGTATAATGGAGAGATCTCTGGACTTGAAGTCAGTGAGAGAAATTATTTTACTATTATATTAATAAGCAGTTATTAAAATGGGATCTAGTCTTTTTTCCTCAATTTCCTCATTAAGGCCCAGCTCTTGTTAAAAAGTCAGTCTCTGATGTACAACCAGCAATTTGTTATAACTGTGACCCTATGGAATCATTTGACTATGATTACCTACCATAATCCATAAAGTTTTGTTTTGTTTTGTTTATTTTCTCCCAGTGTTCTCTAGTGGAGGACACCATCATGGGAATATGGAGAGGTGTAGCAAAAATCAGAGTTTGCATGCTGAGTATGATCTTACCACAATGGAAACCTTGTCCTACAAAATATGAGTTCATATTCTGAAATTGTCTCCCAGGGCTCTGAATTGGGAGGATGGTCTCTGGGACGTTGGACCCATGATGGTATTGATATCAACAACAATTTTCCAGATTTAAATACTATGCTTTGGGAAGCTGAGGACCGTCGGAATTTCCCAAGAAAGGTCCCCAATCATCATATTCCAATACCTGAATGGTTTCTATCTGAAAATGCAACGGTAAGTCAAAATAACTCACAAGCTGCAAAATGACAGACAGCCCAAATCAACATGGATTTGTAGGTAGACAGAACCCAAGTGAATTGAAAAATCAATTAAAATAATGAATAGACCTTTTTCCAGGTTGTTTTTTGAAAAGATACATGTGACATTAGACGAGAGATACATTTACAAACAATGTCTTGGCATGGTGTTCCCTGAGAAGAGTGTTTAATTATATTTCTTATATTTAATTTTAATTTAGTTATATGATTATATTATATTCATTGTGTGTCATAACTAGAAATGTCAATCTTCATGTTTGAAAGTGCCTTTTTTTTTCTTTTTTTGGAGGGCAATTGGGGTTAAGTAACTTGCCCAAGGTCACACGGCTAGGTTTTTTGTTTGTGTGTTCGTTAAGTGTCTGAGGCGATCCGAACTCAGGTCCTTCTGACTCCAGGGCCGACGCTCTACTCATTGCACCACCTAGCCACCCCGAAAGTGCCTTTTTTTTTACAACTACTATTGTCACCATCATTAATGTTATTGATACTGTTAGAATCAAAGATTTGGGGGCCCACCTCCTTAATAGCTGGAAAGAACTTGCCTTCATTTTAATTAGTCCCATTGGCTTATGGCCTGTAGTCATTGTAAAAAAAATATGGAATTAGATCATTAATTTTTTCACAGCCCTCATTTAGCACAGAATACTTAACAAGAGAAATTATTCTCACCTAATATGTAAAATTCCATCCATATGCTGTTTCTAATGTCTAAATTCTCATTGCTTTCCCACTATTGCTTATCTGAATCTTCCCCATTCTAAAAGCTCGGGTCATATTGTTTCTGGAACTCCTTACCATCATGAATTGCCCTAATCTTTCTTTTTTGTTGAACTCCTGTAGGCCTGGTCTGGGCTACTCATGAAGAAGGCGATTTTTACATAGTACTGTAATGTTTTTTGGTAGCTTTTATGCTACCTTTAGATTATAAGCTTCCTGAGAAGAGAGGACCATATTTTATACTTCTTTGTATGGCAAAACATGGTACCTAGCACAGAAGTTGATTAGCTGGTTGAGCTACACAATGGAGCAACATTAATATCTTCTTCCTTAGTCAGTTCTTTGAGGTTTTGCCATCATAAAAGTTTATTTCTAATACACTCACATTTCTCTGATAAAGCTAATTGTCTTAATGGTATTTCTATCAGTCACCATGGGAAAGGGAAATGATTTTTTTTTCTATTTAGCTTTTACTTTGACAAGTCTTCTTGATAAGCTGCTACATTGTTAACAATGAAAGGAATTCTAGCTGAATGACATTAATGTGATTTATAGAGCTAATCCCCCAGTACTGGGAATCCATCATAACAGGGAACACGAAAAACACCTGCATTCTATGGGTGGGTGTTTTTTTTTGCTTTTGTTTTTGAAGGGATGGTGATAAAATCTATAGCTGGTATGTCTTATTCTGTTTAGCAATGAATTGTAGAATGTCATCTTAAGGGTTTATTTATTTATTAATCTGTATTTCCACATCTTGATTTGGATTTTAAAAGAGAGACAGTTTAAATATATCACCTCACAATTGTATGGCAGTTTATAACAAGAAATACAAATCCTCAGATTGGAATGTGTCACTTTTTATTACCACATCTATTATTGTCTTAATGACTTGGTGTAAAAAGTTCATAACTCCCTAGATAGATCTTAAAACATGAAGCATTTCCATATCACAACAATGCAAAGCAAGAGAATAAATTTGGAGCCAAATGAAGGATAATTACAGGATTCGGCAGAGATCTTACAGGAGTCATTAAAGGACAAAAAAATGAAATAAACTAATGACATGCTGAGCTTTTCTTCCACTGATTACTGCAGATCAGTAATCTCTAAGTATTTATCTGAGTCTATTGGCATTCCAAATGCCCCAAAAAGTGAATGTGTAATTTTTATGAGCTCTCACCTTTCTAAGACGCTTTAGATGTGTGGTTTTAAACTCAAATAGAAAAGCACCAACATACTTTCAATGGCATTTGACTTAGAAAAACTTATGTATGTCCTATTGTATTTTTGTTTATTTTATTACATATTTCCCAATTAAATTTTAATCTGGTTTGCACTACTGAAATGAACCCTCTATTTGACACCTTTGCTTGAGATATATTTTTTATTTGTTTGGATTTTTTTTATTTGCTTGTTTTGTTTTTTTTTTTTGTTTATTTACTGAGAGAAGGAATACCTTTTTCTCTGAAAAAGTGATCCTGCATTTTTCTGAAAACTGAGTAAGAGTCTGTTTACCCAATATGTTTGGTGGTGATTTAATGAGACACCATTTGGTACCTTTGGAGGGAAGGGACTAATCCATCCTCTTAAAATACCACAGGGAAAGCATGTATTATGTACCAAGTGAAGAATGAGAAAAATCCAGATTTGTTGATAATATAAGATCAAGCACTGTGATCATAACAAAGGGAAGTAGGTTAGACTTAGAGGTAGAAGGAACTGTAGGGATCATTGAGTCTTAATTCCTTCATTTGATGTGGGATTCATACCCAGAGTTCCCTGACTAGAAAAAGCTAAATATATTCCCTCAGCATAAATGGGTTAAACAATCAGAGACAGATGATGATTATTTTACAAGAGAATATAGGGTGATTAGATTGAAGTTTTAGTTCAATTTGACATACTTTTTTTGAGCCAATGGTATAGTAAAATATTACAGATAGAAAAAAAAAAAGCATCCGTCTTGCCACTCAAAAAGATTACATATTACTAGGGGGATACAAGACACATACATATAGGTATATGTATGTATGTGTATTGTGCACACACATAAACATATATATATATATTTACACACATGCACATACATTATATATATACATACATGCATACATACAGATTGATATATGTATATACATATATGCACACGGGAAAAAAAAAACATAGTTTGTGGAGGGAGAAAGCACTAAGGACTAGTGGGGTCAGGAATGGCTTACCCTACAAGATGGCCCCAAAGTGAAGGAAGCTAAAGATTCTAAAGATTCTGAGAGTTAGATAAGAAGAGTGCATGAAGGCATGGAGGATTGCCTTTGAGAAAGCACAGAGATGGGAGATGGAACATGGAACATGGGATGCCAAGCTCAATAAGCAACGAATAGGCCCATTTGGATGGAACATGGAGTTCATGAAGAGGAGTGCTATACAGTAGTCAGCAATGGTAGACTGGACCTAGACTGAGATGGACTTCAGTGTCAAACAGGGTTTCCATTTTTCTAGAGTCAATAGCAAGCCAATGAAGATTTTTGAAGAGAGGAATCAATGTCGTTGGGCCTGTGCTTTTGAGAAACTGATTTGAGATCTGTGTGGAAGATAGATTAAGTAGGGAAAATACTGTAAGCAGGGATATCATTTAGGAAGCTGTTACAGTCATCCAGGTAAAAGGTGATAAAGAAATGAACTAAGGTGGTGGTCATATGTGTGAGGAGAAGGAGACAAACATGTTTGGGAGGTGGAACAGATAGGATTTAGAAACTTGTTAGATATGAGAGACAAAAGAAAAGGGATGACTTAAGGGTTGCAAACCTGGATGACAAGAAAAACCATGGCATGTCCAACAGAAATGGGGGGGTCTTGGAGGAGGGGTGGAATTTGGGGAAAGGATATTTCTGTTTCATACATGCTTAGTTTAAGATGCTGATGGAACACCCAAGTGATGATGGCCAGTAGGCATGTGGTGAAACAAGACTGACATTCACGATAGAGGTCAAAACTAGGTCTCTATGTTTGGGAGCCCTCTACATAGAACTAATTGAATCCATGGAGGCCAAGGAAATCATCATCAAAGGGGGATGAACAGGAGGACTATGGCAGAGCTTTAGGGCATACCCACAGTGAAAGACTAGGAGATGAATGATAAACCATAACAAAGGGAAGTAGGGTAGACTTAGAGGTAGAAGGAACTGTAGGGGTCATTGAGTCTTAATTCCTTCAAAGGGTCCTCAGATAATCTTTGTGTTTAATAGTATGGTCCTTATGTTCTATTCTCCTGAATTGGATAAATTAAACCAAGCAAAAGAAGAATGGAATAAATGCTTTACTGCATCCAAGTTCTGTGTCAATCATTGACCCAAGGGCAGTACAGCATAGTAGAAAGTGCCCTGGATTTGGACTCAGGATGGTGCAAATCTCACTTCATACACTTAACTAGTCAGGTCATCCTGGACAAGTCACTGTATTTTTTTTTCTCCCTCATTTTGCTCATCCCTAAGATGAGGGGACTTGATTCAATGACCTCTCAGATCCTATCCAGCTACACATCTATTATCCTGTGATTCACATTAAACTGACTTCAGGATGTGTGTAGCTGTAAAGTTATTAAGCTGCCTTTCTTTTTCTTTATATTTAGGTAGCTGTTGAGACAAGAGCGATAATAGCCTGGATGGAAAAAATCCCATTTGTGCTGGGAGGCAATTTACAAGGAGGAGAATTGGTGGTGGCATACCCATATGATATGGTCCGTTCCTTATGGAAGACCCAGGAGCAGACACCTACCCCTGATGATCATGTATTCCGATGGCTGGCCTATTCCTATGCATCAACCCACAGGCTCATGACAGATGCCAGAAGAAGGGTGTGCCACACTGAAGATTTTCAGAAAGAGGATGGGACTGTGAATGGAGCTTCTTGGCATACTGTTGCTGGAAGTAAGGGCCTGGTAGAAGTTTTCCCCAAATTATCAGATGATCAGTTGAGCTGGGCCTGATGATTTGCACTCATCAGAAGTAGCTAGGATCTCTCTTATTTTTCTTTTTTTCTTTTTTTTTTTAATTTTATTTATTTATTTTTTTTAAAGCAATTGGGGTTAAGTAACTTGCTCAAGGTTACATGGCTAGTCATTATTTATGCGTGGGTGCTCATTTTCTGAGGCCAGATCTGATCTCGGGTCATCCAAACTCCGAGGCCGGCGCTCTTACTCACTGCGCCACCTAGCCGCCCCTTTAGGGCAATCGGGGTTAAGTAACTTGCCCAAGGTTACACGGCTAGGTTTTTGTTTGTGCGGATTAAGTGTCGGAGGCCGGCTTCGAACTCAGGTCCTTCTGATTCCAGGGCCAGCGCTCTATTATTCACTGCGCCACCTAGCCACCCCTCTCTTATTTTTCATACTTATCTTGGGCATCAAATCCCTTTCAGACATTTTTGTTCAGTCATTTCTTGTTCAAAGATTATTTTCCTTAGTAGGGAAAATAGAAATGCAATAAGATTTAAGTGGCTTCCCTCTGTCATCCAGGAAGTGCTCCTAAATCTCTCCTCTCCAATCTCTGTGTGTCTCTGTGTCTCTCCTCTCTCTCTCTCTCTCTCTCTCTCTCTCTCTCTCTCTCTCTCTCTCTCTCTCTCTCTCTCTTTTTCTCTCTCTGTCTCTCTCTCTCCTCTCTCTGTCTCTGTCTCTCTGTCTCTCTCTCTCCTCTCTCTCTCTCTCTCTGTCTCTCTCTCTCTCTCTCTCTCTCTCTCTCTCTCTCTCTCCCTCTCTCTCCCTCTCTCCATATGATCTCAGGTCTTAAGAACATAGATTTAGGAATGCCTTTTTTTCCTGATAAAGCTTTTTAAAAAACACTGTCTTCAAGATATGTCATATTTAACTCCCTTTACTAAGCTTTGTGCACTGGGATCTTTAGCATGCATGTTTTTTCTGCTGTCTTCTCTTTCCCTCCCTTGTCTCCATCTTCTCTACATAGGGTTAAGGAGTAGGATTGGCCTTGTGACCTCATTAAAGCAGAGGATTCCCACTACAATGTACTTTCTCTGCCAATGAGAGCCTTAAGGAGCTTAATTGACTTGTATAGTGTCATCTGGGTTTCCACTGCAACATGCTCCTTCTTTCTTGTGAAGAATCTTACTTGGTTTAGATTTTAAACATCAGCATTGGTTCTTTCAGCTGAGTTATACCACAGTTCTCTGAAATATAACTGGATGCATTTAAAAACCTGATAAAACCAAATGAGCCTATGAGATGGGTGTTAATTTTATGTCCTAATGTTCACATTATAAAGGGCTTCCACAGTTACTTAATATTTTTAGAGTATCCACATTCTTCATAACTCTCAGGCTTTTGAATTAGCCCTATCAATCAAACAAGAGACAAGCATTCATTAAGTGCTTACTACACACTGAGCAATGAGCTGGGCAAAAATGAAATAACTCCTGCCCTCAAGGCACTTGCATTCCTATTTAGGCTGAATGGTATTACCCTTACTTCTCTTAAACCTCTAACTAATGTTTTACCATTTCTAAAATAAAAACCATACACTTCCCTGAGACAACTATTTTGCTGGTATCTGCCACCATAGCTTCCATTGGCAACCTTGAGCAAAGAAGGTCAAATCAAGATGTGTCAAATCAAGACAGGTCAAATCAAGACATTTCTTTAAGGGCCATTGCATAGACCAGCTCTACTTTATTTGTATCATAGGTTGCCACCTATTTATGTGGCTACTTTGACCCAGATTATGCAGAGCACAAGACTTGAAGCCAAAAGACTAGGTAGCTAGGTGATGCAGTGAATAGAGCACAGGCCTTGGAGTCAGGAGGCCCTAGAGTCAGAAGGACCTGAGTTCAAATCTGGAGTCAGACACTTAACACACACACACACACACACACACACACACACACACACACACACACACACACACACCTAGCCATGTGAGCTTAATCAAGTTACTTAACCCCAATTGTCCTACCTTCCCCCTCCCCCCCAAAAAAAAACCAACCCAAAAATAAACAAAAAAGACTATTTAGGTTTAAGCCACATCTTTGCCTCTTTCTTGCTAGCTGTATGACCTTAATCAAATCAATTCACTAGCCTATTCAACCGCAGTTTCCTTAACTATAAAATGTAAATAGTAAAACTTACATTATCTTCCTTGGCAGGAAACTTGGCACAGTGTTTGGCACATAGGAGCCACAATAAATGCTTATTGACTGACTTATTAATGGACTTAGGGCTCCTTTGAGATTCAAATGAGCCAACATGAAAGTTTTGTACATTACAAATGTGAATTATTTTCTTTTAATTGATAACCAAGTTTTTTGGTGAATTAGACAGGTGGTAATTGCAGAAAACACAGTAATAGCTTGACATTTGTTTGGTACCTGTCCTTACTTACTTATTGATGTGTAGTATGAGATAGTCTTGGAATCAGGGAGTCTTGGGTTTGAATCCTGCCTCAGACAATGTTGTGTATCCCTAAGCATGTCACTCTCTCTCTCTGAACTTTAGTCCCTTCATTCATAAAATGGAAATAATAATGGCAAAGATTATTATTAGGAGCAAATGAGATATTTGTATAGTGTTTTTGAAACCTAAAGCATCATACAGGGCACACTTAAAGTGGTCTTTAAACTACTAAAGCTTAAAACTCCACTAAAACTTTTGGGACACCCTGTAGATGCAAGCAATTGCTGTTATTATGCACAGGGGAGAGAGTGTTCAGAAACTAGAGTATTCTTCTCACTGTGCCCTATTTCCAAGTTTCAGCTTTGATATCTCTAAAAGAGTTAAAACTGCTCTAAGGGAAAGAAAAACAACATTTGGCAGTACCATTTCCTGCCCAAATAAAAAATTGTTTGCTTGCTATTGGTGAGAATATTAATCCCTTATCTGGTATTCACAGTGTACAGAAGACTTTCACTGATACATTAAATAATATCCATACCAACTTAATTATATTTTGAGAGAAAATAGTTTGTAAACCTTAAGGTGCAGTAGAAATGTGAGCTGTGGTTATAATATAATATTGTATGATATACCAATATTATTAATTATTAATAATGTATAATATTATATCATTAGATGTGATTATTTTACCATTTGATTTGCACCTTCACAGTAGCCTTGAGAGGCAGATATTTTCCCACTTTACACCCGAGAAAACCAAGGATTAGAGGTGTGATGGTTTGGCCAAGATTACACAGCTGGTAATCAACAGAGTTCCTTTTCAATGTCGTGGCTCTTGATTCCAGGTCCAGGACATTTCCCAATGAATCATAGCTACCTTTGCCAGTTCCTGGCATTTTATTCCACTTCTTTCTGTTATTGCAAAAAGAGTCAAAGAAAGAAATTTTAACAATGATGGAGAGGGAGAACAGATAATGAAAAATACCACCCTCCTCATAGCAAAGAGCTAGGGGGACTACTATGGCAAAATATTGCATACATCAAAAATGTTGCCCATCAAAAATATATTTTGGATATTTTTTTTAATAAATCACTATATGAGGACAAAGAGTTTCATGAGATGCACTAAAAAAAAAAGAAATCTGGAAAAGAACCAAGTTTAACCCATAACATTTTATTGTGGCTAAAAACAGAAAGCCAAAACCCTATCACCAGTTTAAAAGCTTGGGTCAAAATTCCAGACCCAGCCTTTAACATTCAGTATGTTCCTTGATCTCTTTAAGTGCCATGACCCTTCTGCAGAAGACAGCAGGCAGCAACAGAGAGACTGGTCAATGTAGAGTCAATAATAACATTTTTAAAAGGCAGCTACTATATGACCAGTCTAGGCAGCATTTGAACTTTTAACGAATTCTACTTTCCATTTATTTCATTGACTTCTTTTCCAAGTTGAGGGAGGGGGGGCAGAAGAATGGAGGAGGAGGGCTCAAGTCCTTTTAATCACTCTTCTTCCTGGTGGTATAATGAGGTCTGCAGAATCATTTCACTGGAGATTAATGAAATAGTATTTCTAATTTCCTGCCCTTCCCCTTACCTTCCCACTCCCCACTCTCACACTCTTTATTTCTACTTTCATATTTCTGAGCAATGACCTGACAGAGATTAGTTAATGAGTGGTAGGTAAACTGTAAATTAATAAAAGTAAAGTTTGCTTCAGGGTTCAGTAAGCTTCTAAATATATATTTCACAATACACATTGAACCTGCCTGTGTGTGAATACCATCAGTCAGTCCATTGTTCCCTATTTTTTCTCTGGGCAATGAAATCCTTTGCTATGATACTATCTGAGCCACAGAGCCTTAAGAAATGCTGGATTCTGTGTTTCATATTGAACTTGGGGAAAGAGGATTTCAGTCAAATGCAGCGCACAAAAGAATGTCTCACCTCCCTTAGCCAATACCCAAGGATTATGAGGAACTATCCGGGTCAAAACCTATCTTTGTTTACACACAGGCTCATGTAGAAAATAATTTTTACTTGTGAATGCAGCTATCTTGCAAAGGTACAAAATGACATATCGTAGAAACCAGTGACTGAGATAAAATAATCACGTCCTCTTAGGATCTAAACCACTTCTCCATCATTTGGTTAGAGCAGTGCAGGTGGTGATGAAGGACCTCCTTTATAGATGGAGTGCTCATTGCCCAAATTTAGCCTTTTCAGAGCATTTACAAATTACATCACAGCTACTCACAAAGACCCTATAAAGTAGGGTGACAATGGCCATCTCATTTTACTGGTATGTCGAGTATAGCTATCAACTTCTTCTAAACAGAGTGCTGTATTTGGAACAAAATATCTAAGTTTTAATGATGGGCTTGCCACCTACTGGGCATGGGACTGTAAACAAGACCTTTAAAATCTCTGAGACTCAGTTTCCCACCACAAAAGGGAGATGGTAATGTTTGCTCTACCCATTTGTTAGTATGTCCTGAGGAAAAACATGGTAAGATACATACATATGCATTTCTAGGTGCTTTAATGCACTTTCTAAGTGCTGGAAAACCCAATAAAATGTAAGCCATGTCATATTCATTGTTAATATAGTGCCAAAACATCTGACTGATAATTGAGAAATTTATTACTCAGTCAACTGGCTGTTTGTTGCTATAGTCCCAAATATGAGGCTTGACTGACTGTGCGACTATTGATCTACAAGAATTTGTTAAGCACTTACTATGAGCAGACATGGTTCTAAGTGCCAGAGAAAAGCAAAAATATCTGCCCTCAAGAAGCATACTTTTTAGTGGGGGAAATGACATGTTAATAACCAAATACATTTACGATTTAGAGAGAGAGACACACGCACACACAGATACAGAGAGAGTGAATGATGGATAGACAGTGTGACACAGAGAATGAGAGACAGAAAGAGACAGAGAGAGAATATAAGGAAGTTAGTCTGAGAAGGGAAGGTAGTAGCAACTGAAGGGAACTGGGAAAGGTCTCCTTCTCCAGGTGGGCTAGGAAAACTAAATGGTGGTGAGGAGTCAGAGCCTTCCAATCAATACCTTCTTTTTTCGCAGCTACTAGACCCAACCTTTGTCCATATAATTAAATGCCTTTCCTAAGTTATCTATGCATGATTTTAGCCTTGAATCACTGCTGTTGCACCAACTTAACCTCCATCCAATTTTCTGAGTGCCCTCTATCACTAAAAGACAAATGGAAGAGGTCTCCCATTGACATTTCCCCATGACATATATACAAACCTGGTAGAGAGAGAACACCATATTGAATCATCTCCTGCTTTGAAATACTTGGCCAGTTAGCATTCTCTCAGTGTTGTTCTTGGCTGCAGAAAGCAGTGATCTTAAGCAGACATGTTCAGATAGAGCACAATATTAATAATTTGGTGGTAATTGAGCCAGTATGAAGAACAGTATGAGGAAAGAGTATTTGAGCCTGGTCCCAGTGGAAGGGAAAGTACTAATATGAAGCAGCATATGCCATGGGCTGAGACTTCAGTTTTGTTGTTTTTTTTTCCCCTGGTAAGACACATAACATAATATTGAACATCTGTGTTCTGTGAGGCCCCAAGTGCCTCTGAATCCAGAAGCATCTGATGGTTTATTGAGGGAGGTCTCTTCTTGATCACTACTGTTTGGTATCTTGACAAAACATAGTTCAGTTGTGTGGTTGTTCATGCAAGATCTTGTTCCTCAAAAGAGCTTTTGAAAGAAAAGAATGAGAATGTGGAGTACAGATTATACTTTTAATTCAATGTCCACTGTGGGTTTTTACCCACTTGTATTTGGTAATGTTCATTTAATATGAGAATATGCTTTAAAGTCTATATGTAAAACGAGCTCATTTGCTGTGACAGCTGAAGGCTTGAACAAGTCCAAAGAAAAACATGATTCAGGATGTTAAAAAAATGAATCAAATTAATTTTAAAACCACAAATAATTATTTCATGACAAAAAAGTGAGCTAAAAAAGGAATCCATTTGAAAAACAATTTTATTTCATAAATAATGAGTTGAAGGGGCAACTAGGTGGCACAGTGAGTAGAGTGTTGGCCCTGGAGTCAGAAGGACCTGAGTTCGGATCCAGCCTCAGACACTTAACCCACACACACACAAACAAACAAACAAACAAAAAAAAAAAACCCACCCGTGTAACCTTGGGCAAGTTACTTAACCCCAATTGCCCTCCAAAAAGCAAAAAACAAAAAACAAAAAATAATGAGTTGAAAAACAGAAATTAAAGAAAATACTTGAATTAAAATACAGTATTATTGTTTTATTAGCTTATTTTTAATGTACTTTTCTTGATATCAGTAGAACAGTTTTAAAAAAATACAAAGTTTGCCTTTAAATCTCCTCTGATATTTTCTCTGGATGTGGGCAAATGGGCTGAATTCTGCATATGGGCTTGCATATGTATGTACTACACACACCCTCTTTCATTTGCATTGTATAATTGGTTCTTAATTTGGCGTCCCAGTTGTTCATGAATCCTGTACCTCCTTGATAACTACAATTTCTCTTTGCTGCTACAATGTAGTCCCTCTGACATCTCAAATGGTTGAGAAATGGGATGTTCTGTTAATCAGGTTCACTCAAAGTCTAGAAAGTGATCATAGATGTCACACAGACTTACTCTACAACCAAGGACCTTTCCTTGTCCTTTGAACTCATGCTATTTCTCATTTTCCCTTACTTCCCATCCTTTGATTTTCCAATCATTTCAGCTCTTCTCTGCTAATGTAGATACTCCTTGTATACTTCCTGGTTTGGGGTTTTGATTTTTTTTTTTTCCTATCACAATGTTTTGTCCTGTCTTCAGCCTTTGTCACATTTTCTTGGTTCTATACAGAGATGACATCACCTCCTGGAGTCTCTCTTTTCTTTTAAATTTGCCCTTGACCATTGTCCTTCTCCTATCTTAGTGGTTAACACTAAAACAGAGTTTCTTAAACTTTTTGATATCCTGGACCCCTGAACCTCTTTGTCAGTCTGGTGAAGCTTATCAACTCATCTCATAAGAGAATTTTAAAATGTCTAAAATAAAATACATTGGGTTATGAAGGTAACTAATTACATTTAAAATAATTATCAAAAAGGCAGCTAGGTGGCACAGTAGATAGAACCAGACCTGAAGTCAGGAAGACATCATCACAAGTTCAAATCTAGCCTCAGACACTTACTAGCTATGTGATCCTAGCCAAGTCACTTAACCATGTTTGCCTTAGTCTCCTCATCTGTAAAATAAGCTGGAGAAAGAAATGACAAACTACTTGAACACCTTTGCCAAGAAAACCCCAGTTGGGATCACAAAGAGTTGGACACAACGGAAAGAACTGAACAACAAGAAGATAGCCATAGTTATCAAACTATTTTTTTTAATTGATGAATGCCAAATTGAAAAACTTTGTTCTAACACATAGAGATTTCTGGTTGCACATACACTAATAAGTGTTTATGTCTACATGCCCAACTAATAATTAATGTTGGAAATCAAGTTATAGAAAAATATTATTTCCTTACTAATGCCAGTTTGGACAATTTTTTAGTTAAAATCATCTTTCATTATATTGGCAGGTCTGAATGACTTTAGTTACCTTCACACAAATTGTTTTGAGCTGTCAATTTATGTGGGTTGTGATAAATATCCTCATGAGAGTGACTTACCTGAAGAATGGGAGAATAATCGAGAATCTTTGATAGTATTTATGGAACAGGTAAGAATTTTTCAAAATAGTTTTTAAGTACAACATTTAGCAATGTCCTTTGTGTGGAGGCAATTTTACCACCTCAGTAGTTGAAAGGCAACTAATGACCCAAGTTTATACCAGGACTGCATCATTAAATATCTATTGCTTTAGACCAGTGATTTCAAACTCAAATAGAAATAAACTGTACCTAAGAATCTCTATGGATCATATACTGTCTTAGAAAACCACATATTCACAATATCTATGTTCCATTGTATTTTTATCTATTTTGTTTAATATTTCCCTATTTTAATCTGGTTTCGCTGCACCTGGGAACACTGTAAGTCACCTGAGCTACATTTTTGATATGCCTAATTTAGATGTGAAAAGAGGTCTCAGAAAAGAGAAATACTATGGAATAATAAAGAATTTTAAGGAAAAGGCTTAAGTGTGAACATATCCTAAACTGACCATAATCTTATTTGATTTAAAAGGAAGCTGGTTAACTTTATTACAGTCAGTTGCAGAGTTTGAAAATCTCACCCACAAGAAATCCTTTATTAGTAAAACAAGGACCTACCTGTTCATACCAAAATGTCTCCTCCCTAGATCCTGTTGCTTTAAGAACAAATATTGTGTTGTCAGACTAGTGTCTGCTGCAATAATAATAATGACATTAATTGTAGTCTAATGGAAGGAGCATGGGATTAAATCAAGAAAATTTACGTTCCTTTTCCAATGTTGCTACTTCCTGACTGCAGGACTACAAGCAAATTATTTCACAACCTGACCCCTATTTCCCATATCTGTAAAATGGGTATGAATCTGGTTGTCATTCAGTGATACATTTGAATTTTTATTAGCTTTCCCAGACCCCATGAACTGTTCCTCCAACAGTAAAATTGTTTATTTATAATCTTTTTTTAATCAAAGAAAATCAGAGAAGACCCAAGTCAAGATATCATTCAGATGGAAAATCTTTAAAAACAGAATTATAGGATGTCCAAGATGCTATAAGGCCCTCAGAAATCATCTAGATCAGTCCTCTCATTTTACATATTGTGGACACTGAGTTCTGGAAAGGAGATTTGACTTGTTTAGGCTCATACAACTTATAAGGGGTAGAACTAGGATTAAAGCACAGGTCTCTTGAGTCCAAATCTGGTGCTTTTTCTAGTAGAGTTATCTAGGTCCATAGTAGACAGAGCTCTAAACTAAACAATCAGGAAGGCCTAAGTTTGAATCCTGACTCAGGCACAGTTGTGTGACCCTGGGCAAGTCATTTAGCCTACCAGAGTAAGCTAGCTGGTGGTGTAGTGGATAGACTTTTGAGCCTGGAGTCAGGAAAACATGAGTTCAAATCTAGCCTAAGGCATTTATTAGCTGTGTGACTCTGGGTGAGTCACTTCACCTATCTGCCTTAGTTTTCTCAATTGTAAATAATAATAATAGCCCCTACCTCTGAGGGTTATTATGAAGATCAAATGAGGTGATATTTGCAAAAAAGCACTTAGCACTGCCTGGCACCTAGTAGGTTTTTTATAAATACTTATTACCCTCCCCTTCCCTCTTAGTTTCAGGTTCATCATCTATTAATAGGAATAATGATGGCATGTGTATCCTGGAGTTATTTTGAAGCTCAAATGAAGTTTTATGTGTATATATATATATATATATATATATATATACACATGTATATGTATATATTTTATATACACGTATATATGTATGTATATGAAATGTGTATATGTATATATGTATGTATATATATATGCATGTATGTATATATGTGTATATATGTATATGTAAAGTATTTTGCAAATCTTGAAGTTATATATGCTATAATGTTAGCCAATGTCATTGTTTACACTGCAACTTCCCCCAAAGTCCTGCTGTCTCCTTTGCAAAATCTTTTAGTTCTCCTGGGCAGACAGAGTTCATACATTTTTTCCTATTACTTTGCCTACTGTTTCAGGGGTTACCCTGATTCTTTCTCCTTCCTTGGAATTCCTTTTTGTTGGAAAATGCTTTCAAAGATTTCCTTCTGGCCTGTTTTTAATTACAAGAATTTAAAAAAAAATAGAACTGAGCTAGCTAGATCGACAGAAGAAACCTTTGCCTTTATGAAAATAAGGCTCATAATTTAACAAAAAAATTGTTTTAAGTAAATAAAATAGCAAATCAGTTTCCTTTGTAACAGATGAAATACTATGGGCATCCTACCATAAAATTTTTTTCTAGTGTGGATAATGCAATAAGGTTTCATAGAGAAATGAGCTTAAACGTCATATAGCTGTCTTTGGAAACATTCTCTAAAACTTTACATAATATCAGCTCTATTTATTAAGCTTAACCATGTACATGAGATTGAGGTCACTGTCTCTAATGAGCCAATCACCTATTTTAATTGATTTCATCATGAAATAAAACAATAACATATTTTACATATTGTAAACTTTATGTAATTTGTCATTTCAAAAGCATTTAACCAATACCCTATCTTTGGTTTTCCACTACTATCTAGATGTAAAAAAGGAATATTGGGTAGGGAAGAGGGTTATGTGCTATAAGAGAGTAGACAGATGTGGAGGTCTAGTATGTAACCCTTGCCACTGGAGATGCTAACACTGCTGAATGGCTTGAACTCAGGAGTTCTGAGGCACAGTAGGTCTACAGCCAATATGATGACCTCATTAACAAGTGACACCAACATGGTGAGCTCCTAGGAACCAAGATCCATCAGGCTGCCTGAAGAGGGTAGAACCAGCCCTAGCTGGATACTGAGAAGTTCAAAACATCCATGCAAATCAACAGTGTGTTCAGGCCCATAAGAGGCTGCTGCAGTCTCTACCTGGGTGAGACCGGGGGGACCAGTATTAAAATAAAATCCAGATTATTGAGTCAAAGGGCCTGGATTTGAATCCTATAACTACTGTTTAATAGTTCTATAACCTTGGGGAAGTCATGTAATTTCTCTCAGACAAGTTTCCTCCTTGACAAAATGCAAAATGAAGGTTGGACCAAATTATTTATAAGGTTCCTATTGTCTCTAAATTCTGTGATCTCTAGAGTACTTTATAACATGGGGTATATGGAATGTTGAGATGGACTTGGGAATCAGGAAGACTCATCTTCAGGAGGTCTAATTCAATCTCAGACACTAGCTGTGTGACTCTGGGCTTACCCCTGTTTGCCTCAGTTTCCTTGTCTGTAAAATGAACTGGAGGGGAAAACATGGCAAAGCACTCCTGTATCTTTGCCCAGAAAACCCCCAATGACGTCACAGAGTTGAACATAATGGAGAAATGACTCAGCAAGATTGTCATTGTCCTCTTAAGGGTTATAAAACATGGTATTCAAGTCATGAACTTTGAGGGCTGCTTCTAGACACCCTCTTCTTCCTTCATTGGACACTGTAGAGAGCCAGGAATTTACACTGGAATGTATCATCAACCCAACCCACACAACTTGTTCCCTGGGGCTCTGCTTTGCCCTCAGGTTTGGATGAAGAAAAGTTTGGATTCTTCAAGTATCTTAAATGGCTATGATACTGGAGGAATTAGATTTGTTCTGTTTAGCTGCTGGGGGCAGAACCAGGAGCCATAGGTGGAAGTTACTAAGATTTGGGGTCTATAGAAAAGAAAAAAGCAGAATCTTTCCAAAGCAAGCCAAAAATGAAATGGACCTCTCCTAAAGACTATGGGTTACCTCTGGCTAGAGGCCTTCAGACATTGATGGATGGGATGAACATGTGTTGGGGATCTTGAGAAGAGGATTGTTATTCAGGTACACAATTGAGTGAATGGAATCTTAGGTCCTTTTCAGTCTGGGAATATTGTTTGAGTATAGTCATAAAATGTAAGAATTGAAGGACTGTAAGATGACATTTGCTCCCACTTAAACTTAACCAAGAATCTTTTCTATAATATCGCAAACAAGTAGTCATCCAGCTCCCACTGGAAGACCCCATGCCTCCAGCAAGGGGCAACCTTGAGAAGTCTTGGTACCCTTGTTTTTTCTGTCTTTGCACTGGACTTGTTTTTTTTTTTTTTTTAGAGGGCAATGGGGTTAAGTAACTTGCCCAAGGTCACACGGCTAGGTTTCTTTTGTTTGTGCATTAAGTGTCTGAGGCCGGATCCGAACTCAGGTCCTTCTGACTCCAGGGCCGACGCTCTACTCACTGCGCCACCTAGCCGCCCCTACTGGACTTGTAATAGCCACTTTAAGGAATATTAGGATCAATTTGTCCCCCTCCTGTCTACAGTATAATGCAACATACCCACCTTCTAATTTTTTTATTTTTTATTTTTTTGCTATTTAGAGGGGAGAAGCTAGGGCAATTGGGGTTAAGTGACTTGCCCAAGGTCACACAGCTAGTTTTTTTGTGTGTCTGTGTTAAGTGTCGGAGGCCATGTTTGAACTCAGGTACTCCTGCTCTATTCACTGTGCCACCTAGCCACCACCTTGGTATCCTTTTCTACCCTTTTGTAGTTATTCTTTTTTTTTCTTTTTGGAGGGGGAAAGGCAGGGCAATTGGGGTTAAGCGACTTACCCAAGGTCACACAGCTAATAATGCAGCTAGTAAGTGTTAAGTGTCTGAGGCTAGATTTGAACTCAGGTCCTCCTGACTCCAGGGCCAGTGCTCTATTCAGTGTGCCACTTAGCCACCCCTATAGACATTCTTTTTAAAAAATATAGTCTTGGTTCTGCCTGTTTTAAATATTTTTACTGGCAATTATAGAATCACAGATAAAATGTACCTTATAGTGCTGTCAGTTGAAACCCACTCATTTTTATTATATTTTTTTTAGAAAAGTGTTTATTGATGTCTTTTGTTATTTTTTTAAATTACCAAAAATTTTCCCAGCATCCCTTCCCACTCCCTCTCCCAGAGAGCCAACTCATATAACAAATGATATTTTCAAGACAAAAAAAAAAGAAAGCAGTATATTGACGTTTGAAAATATGTACAATGTGTCACACTTAGAGACCTCCAACCTCTGCAAAGGCGTGTAGTGGGGGTATCTTTTCATATCTCTTATTTTGAGTCATGTTTGTTTTTTGTAATTTTTCAACATTCATTTTTTTTTTGTGGTTGATCTTTCTGTTTAATTGCTTCAGTCACAGAAACAACTAGAGGGTACAGTGGATAGAGTGCTAGACCTGGAGTCAGGAAGATTTATCTTCCTGGGTTCAGATCTGACCTCAAACACTTGCTACCTGTGTGATTGTGGGCATCACCCTGTTTGCCTCAGTTTCCTCATCTGTAAAATGAGCTAGAGAAGGAAATGACAAAGCACATCAGTATCTTTGGGAAGAAAATCCTAAATTGGGTCATGGAGAGTCAGGTACAACTCAAACAACTCAACAACATACTGTTTGCTTGACTCCACTTGCTTCACCCTATAGCAGTTCATTTAAGTCTTTCCAAACTTCCCTAGAACCCTACTAATTTGTTTGTCTTTTAAAAGTTTATATTATTTCTTTATTTTCCCCCAATTTATTAAATTCTTTATTTTTAGTTATCAACATTCACTTCTATAAATTTTAAATTTTCTCCACCTCTCTCCCCGCTTCCTCTCCAAGACAGCATGCAATCTGATAAAGGCTTACACATCTGATACAGGCTTTACACATTATTAAACACATTTTCACATTAGTCATGTTACATAGAAGAATTATAACATATGGAGAAACCCTGAGAAAGAAAAAAAGCAAAATAAAACAAAACAAAAAAGAAAGTAATCTGCTTCCCTCTGCATTCAAGCTCCATAGTTCTTTCCATCATGTGTCCTTTGGAATTGTTTTTGCATTGCTGAGAAGGGCTAAGTCTATCAAAGTCAGTCCTCAGGCATTGTGGCTGTTACTGTGTACAGTGTTCTCTTGGTTCTGCTTCCCTCACTCAGCATCAGTTCATATAAGTCTTTGCAGGTTTCTCTGAAGTCCACCTATTCATAATTTCTCATAGCACAATAGTATTCCATTACATTCCTATACCACAACTTCTTTAGCTATTCCCCAATTGATGGGCATTCCCTCAATTTCCACTTCTTGGCCACCACAAAAAGAGCTGCTATAAATATTTCTGAACATGTGGGGCCTTTTCCCACTTGTATGATCTCTATGGGATACAGCCCTAGAAATGGTATTGCTAGGTCAAAGGGTAGGCACATTTTCATAGTTCTTTGGGCATAATTCCAAATTGCTCTCCAGAATGATTAGATCACCTCACAGCTCCACCAACAATGAATTAATGTTCCATCTTTCCCACATCCTCTCCAACATTTATCATTTTCCTGTTTTGCCATGTTAGCCAATCTGATAGGTGTGATGTGGTTCCTCAGAGTTGTTTTGATCTGCATTTCTAATCAATGGTGATTTAGAGCATTTTTTCATATGACTAAAGATAGCTTTAATTTCTTCCCTCTGAAAACTGCCTGTTCATATCCTTTGACCATTTATCAATGGGGAATGACTTGTATTCTTGTAAATTCAACTCAGTTCTCTATATATTTTAGAAATGAGGCCTTTATCAGAGACACTTGTTGTAGAAATTCTTTCCCAGTTTTCTACTTCCCTCCTAATCTTCATTGCATTGGCTTTGTTTGTGCAAAAAACCTTTTCAAATTAATGTAATCAAAACTATCCATTTTGCATTTCATAATGTTCTCTATATCTTGTTTGGTCATAAATTCCTCTATTTTCCATAAATCTGACTGCTACAATATTCCTTGCTCCCCCCAATTTGTTTATAGTATTAGCCTTTATAACTAGATCATGTACCCATTTGGACTTTATTTTGGTATATGGTGTCAGACATTGTACTATATCTAGTTTCTGCCATCCTATTTTCCAGTTTTCCAAGCAGTTTTTGTCAAACAATGAGTTCTTATCCCAGAAGGCTGGGGTCTTTGGGTTTATCAAACAGTATATTGCTATAATCATCAGCTACTGTGTCTTGTGTACCTAGTCTATCTAGCCTTCTATTTCTTAACCGGTACCAAGTGGTTTTGATGATTGCTACTTTTTAATACAATTAAGATCTGGTTTGGCTTGGCCACATTCCCTAACACTCCTTTTCATTAATTCCCTTGATATTCTGGACCTTTTGTTCTTCCAGATGAATTTTGATAGTATTTCCCACTTATTTTTTGACAGGGAAATGAAGGCCAAGACAGGTGAAATCATTTTCCCAAGGATCCTCAATGAGAACCAAACTTTCAATTTATAAGGTTTCACTGACTCCTTGCCATTAAGTTTGTGAAGATTTAGGGAAGGAAGGAAGGTTTAACAAAATCAATTCCTATAAATGTCCTATTCGTTTTCCAATTTCTAAATACATTACTCCTAATATAAACTTATGGGTCCTTTATAAATATATGGCTATTCATTTTTAGTACTTCAATGAGTGAATATTTCGCTTTAAGTACACCGTAAGCAAACTCTGCTACACAGGATAATATTTTCTGAAACCAACAATTCACGGATATACTAAAAATAAGTAATAAGTCTTTTAAACTGTGTGATTATGTGAAAATTCTTAGCAGTGTTTAGTCTTGTTAATTATCTCTAAAATACCACATGTTTTTTCCTTTTAAATTTCAGAAATTAATTTATTATTCTGTGTTAAGCAATATGATTATAATTAATATTATAATTATTATAATTAAAATTATAATTAATTTTTTGTCATTGAACAGGTTCATCGTGGCATTAAAGGCATAGTAAGAGACTCACATGGGAAAGGAATTCCAAATGCTATCATTTCTGTGGAAGGTGTTAACCATGATATTCGAACAGGTACCAATTAATATATTTATAAGTACTGACTTCCATTAAGATATGCAATTTTCAAAAAGTGTAATTGTGCCCAAACCATGAGAAACAAGAATTGTAACAAGGACAATAAATACCAAATCTGAATTCTCCTTTTCTCTTTTCCATCATTATATTCCATTTGGGTCCAGTCAACAGTGATTTTCTAGGTTCTTGTTGACTCATTTCATTTCTTTTATCGAAGATAGGAAAGGCAGAGGGGCAGAGGATTCATCAACAGATTTATTAAGCACCTACCACAAAATAATAGTTGTGCTAGGAAAATTGTGTGTGTGTTCAAACAACAAATGTTTGATATACAGTAAATTGGCCTTCAAAGCCCTTCACAGATGAGCCCCATACAACCTTTCCAGCATCATTACACATTACTCCCCTTACTCACTCTGTGGTTCAACCAAATGGCCCATCTTTAGGTACCTTCCACAGGACACTTCATCTCCCATCTCCCTGCCTTGGTTGTGGCTTCAGTGGCTGTCCACAATGATTTGACGTTTCCTCTATTTCCTTCTGCCTCTTAAGAATTCTTAGCTTCCTTCAAGGTTTAGCTCAGCTGCCACCTTCTTCATGAAGCCTTTCCTGGTCTCCCCCTCAAAATCCCTTTGCCCTGCTTCCAAAACTATCTTGTATGTATCTTATATGTAAAGATAGAGATATTGATATAATTAGATAGGATGTACATTTTATCTCCTTGTACTACTTTAAAAGTCTTTATATGCAAGTCCCATTTCACCTTTTTCTCTGAATCTCCAGTGCTAAGTTCAGTGCCTTTGACATGTTGTTGTTCATTCAATTGTATATGACTCTTCATGACCCCATGGACCAGAGCACAACAATGCTTTACATGGAGTGTTCTTGTAAAGATACTAGAGTGGTTTGCCATTTCCTTCTGCAGTGGATTAAAGCAAATGGAGATTAAGTGACTTGTCCAGGGTCACAGTGTCTAAGAAAGACACTCAAAATCTTTCAATCTCAGCTTCCTCATTTGTAAAGTGAGGGGAATGGTCTAGATGAACTCTAAGACCCCATTCCAATTCTAAATCAATTCTCCATGAGTCTGGGAAATAAATTACCACCAAAAGAAGTAAAACTTTGAATGCCAGGCAAAGGAGCTGGCACTCTTTGGGATGATATGGGAATATTTCATTTTTTTTTAAAAATAGAATGAATATTTCATTTTCTTGCTTTTATTTTATTCGAACCTGGGGTGGGAGGCCACACGAATGCCTACAATGTAGAGATGATGCATTGAGAAATGCATATGGAAAACTATTTGATGAATGCAAAAAAGAGGATCATCTGGAAGATTTCTAATGGAATTTGGCATTCTCCTTGAGCAATTCTTAGCCTGAAAACATAATTTTCATAACAGGGTACAGTTTCAGAATTATCACTGCTATCTAATTAACCCTTTTGTTTTGATCAAATGATTTTTGCATTTAGGAAGAATACAACTAGGTATAGAAACACACCTACTTACTCGAATTTCCAATCAATCAAGAAAGAAAATGACTAATTGTTTGTAGAGTAGACTTAGAGTTCAGAGAAAACTTAGGGATTATCTGTTCCAATTTCTTAAATTTATGGGTTAGGAGCCTGAGATCCAGAGTGAAGTGACTAGCCCAAGTGGAAACTAGGAACAAAGTTGCTTTTTGAACCCTTCTGTGACTCCACACATAGCACTCAT
Source organism: Gymnobelideus leadbeateri (assembly GCA_011680675.1). NCBI lineage: Eukaryota > Metazoa > Chordata > Mammalia > Diprotodontia > Petauridae > Gymnobelideus > Gymnobelideus leadbeateri. The sequence continues at coordinate 590,031 of WOXC01006158.1, forward strand.
CATATTACACCTCAGAAATCATGTTGACACAGAAGAAATAATCTGATTCTGCACTGTCTCAAACCCAGGCATGTTTTGACTTTTTTTTTTATTTTAGTTCGGAATTAGGCAAGGGATGGAATAGTATGAACTTGTGATTTCATTGTTATAGGGATTCTCAGTGGGAAAATCCCTTCTTCCTATGCAAATAAGCAATTCTTCATTAATTTAGTTTGAGATTGTTGCCTACAGCATTGAGAGCTCAGATGAGTTACTTATGGTCAAACAACTAGTGTTTCCACGCATGCTGCCTTTCTTTATAATAACCATATATATGTATATATATGTGTGCGTATCTATTTATACATATATAGATACATATATGTATATATTTAATAAACTTTCTATATAAAGTTATATACTAAGCTTTCTATAAAATATGCTTTAATAAATATCATGTTGATACATATTTACCAACCAGAAATTATTAATTGCCAATAATCATGTGGCTCCCCTAAAACTGAAGGTAAAGTAAAAGTCATATTCCTACAATCATTAGAACAAAGGTCTGGAATACCACAGCAAGGTAAGCTATTGCTAGAGATCCTTCAGGGCATGAATTTTCCATTATCCAGTATGGTGCCTAGTACATGGCAGATACTCAGATATCTACTGACTTCATTTGATTCCTTACAAAATCTGATTTTTCAGTATTATCTACGAGCTATCTATTCATATTAAATAAATATAAGTTCAGAAAGAAATAGAAAGTGCAGTTTCCTACCTAGCTCCTTACATAGACTGTAGATTTCATGGAAAGCAAAACAGGTTTAAGGGTCATATGGGCTGTATTAAATTACTTTAGTTAATACACTATGAATTTCAGACATCTGTCATTAAGGGGCCATATTTGATGAGCTAATAGGAAATTTGTTTTTCTTTCCTTTTTTGGTCATTTTTTCCTATAATTATTTTCTCAGCATATTTGCTTAATGGATGCATTCTCTAATTTATGCACATCACTGAATTCTATGTGTTTTATAATTTTTAAGAGCTCAACATAAGCTTTGCATTTATATTAATTTCTGTTCTTGACTTATGTGAGCTAACAAGTTTCATTTCATAAGGGATTTTTGCTTTAAAAAACTGAAGATTTTTTAAAATAAAGTTTCCTGATATCTCTGAGATGCCTTCCAAATCTAAGATTCTGTGGTTCTGTTTTTATAGTTGAAGAAATTGAAAGGCACAAAGATGAGGTGATTTGCTGATGGTAACAGAAGTAATATATACTGCAGTCAGGACCCTAATCTAGATTTCTTTCCTTCAAGTAACATTTATGATTGTTACTGTTGTTCAGCTGTTTCTGTTGCGTTTGACTCCCTGGGACCCAATTTGGGGTTTTCTTGGCAAAGATACTGGAGTAGTTTATCATTCCCTTCTCCAACTCATTTTACAGATAAGAAAACTGAGATAAATAGGGTTAAGTGACTTTCAGAGGATCACACAGTTTGTAACTGTCTTGAGACCAGATCTGAACTCAGGAAGAGCAGTCTTTTGACTCTAAGCCAAACACTGTATTCACTGGACCACCTAGATGCTCACTCAAGTATACTGCTCTATCTGGTGTAGTCTATTACCTTCTCCTTAAGGTTTAGCACAGAATATTAGAATTGGGAAGAACTTCAAAGGCTACCAAGTCCAACTCATATATGAATGGAAGATTTTACAGTATTATATGATGAAAGGAGGAAAAGGAATGAAATTTACTGTCTCACATGATAGCAGTTACACAGTATAAAAAGTAAACAAACATAGAGAAAAGAGGTGAGAGGGATGGGCATCCCGTTTTTATCTGTGAACTGGACAAGGAAGGAATGACATAAATATGTGAATATATACAAGAGCATGAGCACAGATCATGTGATAGAAATATATTCAATTCAAAAGGAAAATGGGAAGAGGCAGACAGGGGAAAGAATGAGGTTTAAGATTAAGAGGGAATTCAGGATAGATGATCAAGTTATCATAGAGAAAAGATGGGAGAATTTAAAAAGGGAATTGAAAGAATAAAAGCATGGGTTGGGGAGTGAGAAAAGGGGACAGGAAGTCAAGAGAGGAGAAACAAATCACAAGCATTAGGCAAATTCTTATTTTGCTACCTTCTTCCTTGTAAAGAAAGGGGAGGGGAGGCAGATTCAAGATAGCAGAGCAGAAACAGGACTTCAGCAGGGCTCCCACTGCCACCTCCTCCAATTCAAGTAAAAAGTGACTCTGAACAAACTTGGGAGCTACAGAACCCACAAAATGACAAAGAGATGCTAACTTCCCGCTGAGGACATTCCAGCACAGCAAGCCAGCAGGAAGCAGCCAGCCCAGCATGTTGGGAGCCAAGCCCAGCCCCACACGAGCCAGAGGTTTTACTCTCAAGGTGGCCACAACCAGCCGCTGGATGGAGGGACTTCAGATAACCAGCAGCTGTGGTGGTTTCCAGATTTATCAACCCACAGATGCTAAGGACAAAGTGAGAAGTCAGTGCAGTGTGGACTTTGTGAACAGGGAGTTCGGGATTATGGTCAGGCCTTTACCCCCTGGAGGGAGAAGTGGATGAGGATCCACAGCAGTGTAGCCACCACCACGTGGCTGCTTCAGAGCTCCCGGTCTGCAGATTGTAGGGGGACCAAACAACCAGTGAAGAAGAGAGCAGATTGGGGGAGGGGTTATACAGTGGGATCACTGTTTTGAGGTGGTGGGTAGAGGAAAGATGGGGAGAAAATTTACAACTCAAAATCTTTTGGAAATGAATGATGTAAACTAAAAATAAACATAAAATGTAATTTAAAAATAAATAAAAAATGTAAAAGGGGAATTCATTACCAACAAAGAATAAATAAAGGAAATTATCAAAAAATATTTTGCCCAGGAAAAAGCCCTGAAAATCAATAACTAGATGAATATTTTAAAATGTAAAATACATTGATCAAAAGAGCTGAAATTATTTAGATAGCTGAATATCAGAAAAATGAATAAACCATAAATGAATTATCAAAAGACAAAAAAATCTAGGGACAAGTGGTTTACAAGTGGATTCTATCAAATATTCAAATAATAATTATTTCCAACATTAAATTAAATGTTGAAAAAAATAGGAAAACTTTCCTATGATGCTACAAAGTCTCCCTAAACTAGGGAGAGACAAAGGAGAGAAAGAAAACTAAAGACTACCCAGTGTTCTTTAGTTCTTTCCTCTGAGGTCAAACAAAGTAATTCTTATCCCTCTTCTACAAGACATCTCTTCAGATTCTCAAAGATGGCTATCATGAGCCTCCTAAATCTTCTCTTTTCCAGACTAAAAACCCCATTCCCTCAAATTGATCTTCAGATGGCATGAACCCTCCTCCTTCCTGGTTGGTATCCTCTAGATGCTCTCCAGCTTATCAGTGTCCTTCCTAAAATGTGACACAGAGCTGAACACAGTATTCTAGATATGGTCTTATCAACACATAAATATATGTCATTGTGAAGAATCAGTTAAATGGAAAATAAATGGAACAGATAAAAAGTAAGAAAAATTCCAAGGAAGATGAAATCATTCTCTAGAGAACCTGGATTGAATTTGAATGATAAATGGGATTAATATAGATGAAGACAGGGATGGCTAGTTGGTGCAGTAAATATAGCACCAGCCCTGGAGTCAGGAGGACCTGAGTTCAAATATGACCTCAGACACTTAACACAAAAGATAGCCATGTGACCTTGGGCAAGTTACTTAACCTCAATTGCCCTACCCTCCCCCCTCCAAAAAAAAAAGATAGGTGAAGATAAAGAAGTTGGGCATTTCTAGCTGGAGAAAGAGTCTGTTCAAGGACTTGATAAAAACATGAATTGTCATTGCTCATATTGATGCACTTGTAGTAACTATAGATTTCTTTTTTTGGGGGGGAAGACAGTGTTTTGAATACCATTCATGGTTATGACACATGTAAACCACTGTTCTACAATGTTGACGACTTTTTACAAAGTATTTTCAGAGTCATAAGAATTATTTGAGAGTGTTTTCTCTTGACAGGATCCCAAAATACATGAGAATGGCATTAAGAATATGCCTCAAAGTCTCAATTTGCTTAAGTGCTATTGTTGGATTACATTAGGTCTCTAGAATGTGAAACAGTGGAAAATGTACTATCTCTGGAGTCAGAGGACCCAAGTTCAGATACCTCTTCTGATTCTTACTTCCCATGTAAACTCGGCAGAATTCCCTGAGCCTTGGTTTGGTCATTTTTAATATGAGAAGGTTGGGCAATATGGTCTCTGAGGCCTTTTCTAGTGCCGGAATTGTGGTCATATAATCCCAAGTCAGGGCAGAGAAAAGGTATCAGTTGAAAATCTGACATACTTCTTGAGTTAGCTAAACTAGTTGATGATAGTAGTAGTAGTAGCAATAGCCATAGAAGTAGTAGTAGCAGTAGTAGTAGTACTGCCATTATATAGTGATTTATGGTGACAAATTAGTTTGTAAACATTATTATTAAATCTATAAGAGAGGTAGTCAAGGTGTATTGTGTGTGTGTGAGTGTGTACTTGTTCAGTCAGACATGTCTGACTTTCATGATCCCATCTTGAGTTTTCTTGGCAAAGGACTTTTGACACATTAATTTGAAGGATTTGATGAATTAGGTTTGCTTCTATATATTTCAATTTAAATAAATTCTTTTTAGAAGTGTAGTTCTCTGCAGACAGATCACACTATAATGATTAATCTTTGCCAAAAGGATTTGGAGGGTACTTTCCCCTGTATGGAATAAGTTTGCTCCCTGCCCTCTTTACCTCTTCTGATCATGTACCTGTGGAGTATCTAATGGTAATAGCTAACTAGCATATATAATGGCTCAGTTGGTTGAAATGTTCATATTAGATTCTTGTTGTGACTACATGGTCCTATAGTACTTTGGAAATAGGGATGAGGGGTTCAAAACCCCCTTCTAAGAATGCTACATCCAGAGCTACTTCCTAAGGTTTCAGTTAGGTCTGATTTCTTTGTTGTTGCTAGTTTATTTTTTGCTTCTGACTTTGGCTTGTGTAATTCTTTCCGCTCCTGGAGTTTTTCCTAATAAGATTTTTCCAGGCATGATGTTTCTCACACACAGTGTAGCCCTGCTGATTCCAATAAACACCTAACCTAGAAGGCAAAACCATAATGCATGGCCTTTACCTCTGATGGGGAGATAATGGCCAGTTAGAATTTAATTCTCATATCAAATTCTCAGAATAGCTTTGATGTGACTTTTGATATATGGGAAAACCTCATATTTTCACCTAAGTGAGAAATTAGGTAAAGTCTCAAGAAATTGACACTAGACATTTATTTCTATAGTTGAGGGTGTGAACTACTGGGTATACCCATACCTCCAAAGGAAGTGTGATTCTTGTGGTATGAACCCTTCTCCTTCTAATAAAGTTACATCACCTAATTTCTTCACAGCCCTACCACCACCACCCCATAATACATGATCTTTGTGAGATTACTGTAATTTCAAAACAAAATAACAGTAACAATAAAACACCTGATGTTCAACCTTCTGGGACTGAACATCTCTGAATCTAACTTTGTTGTTCGTTAGTTTCAGTCATATCTGACTTTTCATGACCCCATTTTGAATTTTTCTCATCAAAGATACAAGAGTGGTTTGCCATTTCCTTCTCCAGCTCATTTTGCAATTGAGGGAACTGAGGCAAACAGGGTTAAGTGACTTCCCCGGGGTCATATGGTTAGCCATATGTAAACTCACTAAGATGAGTCTTCTTGATTCTAGACCCAGTACTGTACCATCTAGCTGCCCTAGGTTAGTCCTTATGTGATGGACACAGCCTGTTGAATACGGGCTACATTTTAAACCCAGGCTATATTTGAAGTCTTTCTTACTTGGAAACTCCAGCCCAAATTCAGAGTCCACTGACATAGCTTTTGGGGGCCTAGAGTTGTACACTTGCTCAGATTAGGCTGGATTTCAATTTATATTCAGGTTAGTTTTCAAAATAGTACATTTTATCTAAGTGCTTCTGTTAAAAATCTCCATTTTAAGACATATCTAAAGCATTACAAATAGCATTATTTAAAGCCCAGAGAACGTCATTGTTTACTCTCTCTAACAAGCTTTATTTAGAGTGATACCATGTTTCTATTAATATAAGCACTAAAATTCTGTATTTTCTCTCCCCTTCCCCCAAAATAAATAGGATTTTATGCCTCTTGCTCATGGGCACTGAGGAATAAACATAAAAAGGAACAAAATGCATTGCTTTGGACTGTGGTAATTTGGAACCTGTATAATAGCTCAGGAACAGGGTATAAAACTCTTAGGTAGGGGCGGCTAGGTAGCACAGTAAGTAGAGCACCGGCCCTGGAGTCAGGAGGATCTGTGTTTAGATGCAGCCTCAGACACTTAACACAAAAACTAGCCATGTGACCTTGGGCAAGTCACTTAACCCCAATTGCCCTCCAAAAAGCAAATAAATAAATAGCTAGCTAGCTAGCTAAAAATAAAACTCTTAGGTAGAACCATCTTGGTAAATTGAGGATAACACTTGAAATGCCTACTTCACATAGCACTTTTGAGGGAATCTCTTTGTCAGCTGTAAAACACTATAAATGTGAGCAGCTAATATAAAAATTTCAAAATTAGTGGCACGTCATGTTAGTGCCATGTGTATAATATAGTATGGGAATTCAGACCTGGGTTGGATTATAATTTTTCATGACGTTGCCATATTTTACTTTGTAATACATGCTCAGATGTCAATGCATAAGGTATACAGCACTTGTAGGCAATCAGATCTTTCTTTCAATGTATTTTAGATTTTCTGCTAATATAGACAGAGCCCCTCTGTGCTCTAAAGGCTTTCTCAACCCACCAACTCTTGCAGAGGAGTTATCCATCTGAAATTGCAGAGGGAATTTCCTCCCCTGAAAGTTCTGTACTCCAAAGATATCCTATCCCAAACAAAATGAAACTATCCTTTTATCTCTAGAATAGTGACAGTAAAGAAGTCTATGAGATGGGGAGGAGAAAAAAATATCCAGCTTACTTTTTCTGACACCTCTTCCTCTTAAGTGTATGACTTACATACACACTTCTTTTCTCTCACCTAAGCTACAGTCTTTTATCTCCAGCTGCTTCATTTTTGAAGTACATTTCTGCTTGGATGTGTCACTCATCATCACCTGAAGAACCTGTCCGAGATTGAAGTCATCAATTTCTCTCAGGCAACTCCTTCTCCTCCCATCCATGCCTATGTTACTGCTATTCTCTCATGAATTTAGTCTCTCAAAATTGGTGTCATCTGGGACTCACACAGAATTACAGAGTTTAAGTTAGAAGGAATCTCAACCACCATCTAGTCCATACCATCCAAGGAATCTCCACTGTAATATATCTGACACATGGTCATCTAACCTTTGCTTTGAAGACCTCCAAGAAAGGAAAAATCCACCACTTCTGGAGGCAACCTGTTACCCTTTTAGACAACTCTAATTGTTAGAAAAGTTATCTTGATATCAGGCCTAAATTGTCTCCTTTACAACCTCCATCAACTGTTTCTGGTTCTTCCATCTGTGGTCAAATGAAACAATACTAGTACTTCCTGCTCATGAGAGCCTTTTAAATTTGTGAACACAGCTGTCATGTCCCCCAAGCCTTCTCTTCTCCAGATGAAACATACCCATTTCCCTTAACTCCTTCTACTCCATCACACAACTAGTCAGTGGCTAATTCCTGTAAATTTTTCCTTTCTGGTATTTCCCCCATCTATTGGTTTCCTTCCATTTCTACCACTCTTATCCTGGGTCTTATTTCTTTATACCTAGACAATTGCAACAGCCTCCCTAATTTTAGACTTTTCTCCCTGAAATTCATCCTCTAGTATCACCAACAGACTATACTTATATCCAAACACTGCTTTCATCAAGTTATTTCTCCACCCTGAAGCCTCCCATAGCTCCCTCCATCCTATATATCAAATCCTAACTCTTCCCCAAGGCTTTCAGAACCCCTTATAATCTGGCTCTGCCCTACTTATCCAAACTTATTTCTCATTACTCACAAAATTCCTTTTCTAATCAGACTAGTCTCCTCACTACCCAAAAAAGATGCCATGCCTCTAATTCTGTAGCCCTGGACCTTCATTCTTGTTATTTCCCTTCACCTGGAATGCCCATCCCCTTCCCTCTGCATCTTTTAAGACCCTACTTAAATACCAATTCCACTATTACCTGATTAGTATAACATTTAAATTCTGTTCCACACAGTTTAGCAGTTAAAACTGTCTGGATCCTGTACTAGCCTTTCTTCTCAGCTGAGCTGTGGGCTCTTTGGAGGCCTGGACCATGTCTTAGCTGCTTCTGTTTCCTTCACAGTGCCTAGGGCATTGCAGAACATAAGAAGTGCTCAATGCTTTAGCTAAGTTCTATAACCATGGGGGAGATATAATGGCAAGAGACATTTTAGGCCAGAGTTCTCAACGCTAAATCTGTTGATCCATAGTTCCTCATTCTTATGGCATCTTCTACCTAAAAAGAGCTCTCTTCAGATCCCTCTACCAGCCAAGAGGGCAGCTGTAATACAAGTGAAGCTCAATAAGCCTGAGTCAAGTTTACCTTGGCCCCTGGTACATGGAAAATCAAAGTATATTCCAGCTTCTCTCCAAGGCCAATTTGGCCTCAACTTGTACTATTCCTTTTCATTCTAGTTCAAAAATGAAGTATTTTTTAAATCACATTTTTTTCTTCCAGTTGTGCTGTGAAAGATCAGGAAACCAAAGCAATAATGACTTTTCAGGATGGCATTTTGTTTTTCCTGTCTAGCATTTGGAAGTTCCATTTCCATAATGAATGGCTCAGTCATGCCATGAAGGAGGAGATATGTCTGTGGGGACTTTTCCACAGGTGTGACTTGGGGCTATAGGTATTTTTGAAAATCTAAAATTAAAAGTCTAAAATCTGTTTTCCAGTTAGGACCATTAATGGAGCTTCCAAATATGAAAAATGTGAGCTCCTCAAATTTATTGAAAAGCTACACTAGCCAAATACCAGGAATTCTGCCTTTGCTGCCTGGAAGCATGTCTTTGGCTAGATGACTTGTCTTAAAATGAGTGTGTCAACACTTGAGGTAGCAGAGAAGTGCTCTCATTTCATTTTTCTTGCATTTTTCCTTCCTTTTAACAGCCAGCGATGGGGATTATTGGCGTCTTCTAAATCCTGGAGAATATGTAATCACTGCCAGGGCAGAAGGCTTTACCTCTTCAACCAAGAACTGTGCCGTGGGTTATGACATGGGAGCCACTCGGTGTGACTTTACAATCAGCAAGACCAACCTTGCAAGGATTAAAGAGATCATGGAGAAATTTGGAAAGCAGCCCATCAGCCTACCAGTCAGGCGCTTGAAGCTGAGAGCCAGGCAAAGGCGTCAAAGAAGATAAATTCCTGACAGATGGGTTTATAAGTCCTGTTTAAATCAAAACCAATTGTATTAGTAGCTACATAGTCAACATGCTCCTTGTTATTATTTTTTTTCAATTCAAGACATGGCAATTAGTATGTGTGTATTTCAAAGAAAGTCCCAGAAGACAGAGCTCAAGGCTCAGAATATTTCCTATTTTGTGGTCTTTGTATGAAAAGTATAGGCTAAGTGTAGCAAGGTAAGATCAATTGATGGAAGTGGACATGTTGGCTCAGGCTTATACAAATGGGGAAGTTAGTTTTAAGATCGCCTTCCTAAGGGGGGCAAGGATGGGAAGGGGTAAGAAACACTGTTTGTTTACATGATAGCAGAAATTCCATGTCATCTTTGAAATGTGCACAATTAAAAGGTAGGGGTTATAGATGTAGGTCTAGAAGGCACCTTGAAGGTCGTCTAGCCAACCTCCTCATTTTACCAGTGAGGAAACTGAGACCAGAGGGTTTAAGCAACTTGCCCAAGTTCACACCGATAGTAAATAGCAGATCCAGAATTTGAACTCAGATTTTCTGACTACAAATACAGCTCTCTTTCCTCTGTACCCCACTAGCCCATGTCTTGGCTATTTTTACTATTGCTACTTAAGGTGGCAGTGGGCATCCTCAGAGATAAAATCTCATTATTTCTTTGACATTTTAAGCCAAATCAAATAGGCCCTACACTCTATAAACAATAAGAAATGTACCCTGAGCTATGAGGGGACTCCTCCAATCAATGTAGCCTTTTTTCCTCAACAAGAAAACTCATATAAAAGGAAAGAAGGTGTCAAAATGAGACCTGTGGCAGAAATAATCCTAAATGAATGGTCTGCTAATAGACTTTCTGATGAATTTGTTATACATCAGTGCTCCCTTCTTGCTTTTTAAATAGTGCTGATAGCCTGCTGACCTGGAATGACCAAAAAAAAAAAAAAAAAGGAAATTGTGAGCTCTCTATGCTTATCTCCTTTAAATGTATCACACATAAATGCCAAGTTGCTGTAATTTCTCTTATTATACGTCTTTGCTAGAGAGATCAATCTTATAGAAGAAAAGTTTTTCCTCCTCAAAAATACACATGCACAGCCTTCCTCTCCTTACCTCCCCATGAGAGGCTGTGCTTGAGGCAGGATCCTGAAGGTATTTCCTGACATCAGTTTGTCTTTCTTTCCAATTGTGGAATAACAATGCTTTATGGGCTGAGATGGCCCTTAAAAATTATAAGCATCTTTTGCTATTCCAAGGAGTTTAGCTGATTCCCTATCAGTAGTTCAGACCCTCCATCAGTCCATTATAGTCATGTCACTGTTGTCATCAGGGTTCTCTAATAGAAACTTATCAGTCACAAACTCAAAAATGGGCACCAACCCTTAGGTTGTTTGAGAAGATTACCTAGGTCTTGACATGCTTATCCACCAGCTTAAACATCACTTAAAAACATTATTAAGTACCTAATGCATACAGAGCAGTATACTAGATGCAAAATGAGAAGTGAAATGTAGATCTTGCCCTCAATATAGGTCACATTATATTGTGGGGTTGAGGGGAGTATTTTGTATATGCAAATAACTATAACATGAAATGATCCATAAAGACATAACCAAGTGCTGTCCTGGATGGAAACAAGGAAAAATTGCTTCTGGTTGGGGCAATTAAGTGAGATTCCTCAGAGGAGGTCGAATTTCAGTTGACCTTAAAAGATAGTTAGAATTTCAACAAACAGACATGGGAATAATGGAGCAAAAAGAGAAGAACTCAATCCATTGGAAAGGACATGAGCAAAGTCCTAGGGAAGGACAATGCAGCATGGTCACACAGCCAGCTCTTTTCTTCATTGTTCAAATTGAAAGGCATACATGGCCACCCTAGAACTCCATATCCTTTCCATACAATTCCTAAAAGGACATTGTTTTTTTTAGCTTCTTCACAAATTAAAAAAAAAAAGGAATTTCACAGAAGCAGAGAGAGGGGGCAATCACTGGACTCCATTTACTGACTTTCTCACCACCCAAGAATTCTTCACTTTAACATTCTATTGTTTGCCTGACTAGAGATAAGGTCCCAAATGGTTGACTGATTTTTTCTCCCTAGCATTTTTCTTGGTATTTTTCCAGTTAGACCAGTAATTCAAGATATATCACAAAATCAACTCCATCCCCTCATATTTATTTTTTGGCAAATATCAGGACTTCCTACAATATCTCTTTTTAGTGAGGCCATCTTTTTATACTTCAAGATTTTTGAAGAGAGACACAGTATAATATGGTAAATTAGCCCAGACTTGCTTCATTGGAGAATTGCCTTTTTTCCTTTGTGTATGTGTGATTAAGCCTCTAATCAGAGGAATGCACAATTCATTTACTTTGCATATGCTGTGGAGCAAATGGGATGTGCCTATTTGACCAGCAACCATCATTAAAGCAGCTTACTTAGGTGTCTTTGTAAAAGTCAGTTAATATGAGGATTATTTTATTTAAATTACATCTGGGTTTAGAGAATAAGGGAAGAGGATGAGGGTGAGGACTAGATCTGAGGGTTCATTTGGTATAGGAAATTCCTGCATGAGGAAATGCTCTTTAACTAATGCAAATTTACACTTTGTCTGCAGTTACATAAAGCACTGAGATTTAAGTGATTTTGCCCAATATCCCACAGACAGTTATGCCAGAAATAGGATTCATACCCAGGTCTTCCTGACTTCCAGGCCAGATTTCCATACACTGAAATATAGAATTATGATGCAAAATATCTTTTAAATTTAAGAGTATAGTATCAGGGTCCAGCATGATAGCTAAAAGACAGAAGCTGTTCTTTTGTTGGTTTGTTTGTTTTGTTTGATTGTTTATTTCCTTTTCTTTTCTTTTGAATGGGGGAAGTTGTCATAATAAATCTTTTACAAAGTAGATTAATGATAGATGGCAACCCAGGTTAAGTGGGGATTTTCAGTTCCACAAGGAGCCATGTCAATTTCTATGTGAGCACAGCCCAATAGGACTAGACTTTTAGAATTAATAATAATTGAGTAAGTTCTATTCTCTGAGGTTGAACCTTATGGCTGAATCATGTGGTAGTGAATCAGGAACCCCAGTGCTACCTTTTCCCATGGTCTTCATGGACATTTAATAGCTTTGTCTAAATTACTCTTCCCTGCCTTATAAAGACTCAGTCTTGTATGGTAGCCTACCCAGACCTCAGCATTTCCATAAATAATTAAATCAAGCAACAACAAACAAAAAACTCTGAGAGCTCTGCAGCTAACTTTGAGATCTGCCTTTAAAAAAAACATTTTGAGAAAGGAAAAGAGTCATAAGCATTCATTTCATAAACTTGGCTGTCAAAAACCGGGACAAAATGTTACACAAAGAATTTATGAAAATAGACAATAAAACAGTAAAGCAGCTGATTAGCCCCTCTTGTTTTTAATGTCATAAGGGAGTTGCTCATTCCTGTGGTGTTTCTGGGGCACCTTCCTGAACACTAATTTGGACTCAGAACCCTTGGATTTGAAATAAAGCAACAAAACCCATAAATGATGATTATCGGATGTGTTTTACCCTGAGGATATAGGGAAGTTGGGGGAATTTTGGAACAAAATAGAGGAATTGGGCCTATTTTAATAGTGAAAATTGTCATATTTAATACAAATTTGTATGCATTCTTTCATATGCAGCATTTAAGAGGGAGAGATAGAATGACACTTTCTCACAAAAATCCTATTCACACTATGTCAAATACCAGATCTCACAGAACCCTGGCCCTAAGAGTTTCTGTTACCTTAAAATAGCTTATCCTTCATGCTTATGCCTAGGATCTCTTGGGAGAAGGAGAAAGCTCAGAAGTTATCTAGCCTACAGCATCCTTTCACACATCAGGAAACTGAAGCCTAGAAAACTTAAGCAACTTATTCATGAGTCATACAGGAAGTAGAATGTAAGCACCTTGAGGACAGGAGCTTTTTTGTTGTTTTTTAATTTGTCTCTAGCTTTGGTTAGTTAAGAAACACTTGTTGTCTTGGATCAGATGGGGTCAATGAATTTATTTTTTAACCATTTAAAAATATAACTAATTTCCTCTGTAATCCTACGTATTTTGTGCATTTAAAAACATTATCCTGAGTAGGGGTCCATAGACATCACCAGACAGTTGCCCAAAGCATCCATGACAAAAAGAAGGTTAAGAACCACTATTCTAGATGATCTCTAAGGCTTCTTCAACTGCTAATGTTCTATAACATTAGCTTTTTAATACTAATGTTATTCTATAACATTAGTTTTCTGTTCCTTTTTCTTTTTTTGCCTTTCACAATCATAAACTTACATTTTAATGTACTGGTTCTATTTTGACTTTTTGTTAGTGAAAATATCTATATTTGTATTTTTATCATTCTTCACTGTCTTGTTACTTTTTTCTACCTATCACTAAACAATTCTTTGGTTTTTAGTTCTGTTAATAATAATTAGCAATTACAGATGGGGTTAGAGTTTATAAATTCTGTAAAAGAGAAATTTCTCATGCCTCTGTGAGGTTTAATACATCATCATCATCATCATCTCCATTTTATAGATCAGGAAAATGAAGGTCAGAAAAGTCAAGTGGCTTACATATATACATGTAGTAGTTTATATATATATATATATACATATATATATGTGTATATATATAATATATATGTGTATATATATATATATATATATATATATATATATATATATATCAGCTCCATAGCTACTATGTATCAGACCTGGGACTATATCCCAGACCTTCTGACTTTGGGTCAGAAGTGTTCTTCCCACTCCTCCACAGCTGTCTCTTATGAACTGTCTATTGAATTTATTTTAAGTGCATAAAACAAAAGGGATCAAATACTATCATGAATTCAGATAGTTGATATTACTGTTTGAGCCAGTTTGCTTCATTTGTCAACTGGTTTGCATGCATGATAATTTTTGAAAGCTTTAAAATGTAAACATTTCATTTTAGCCACAGAAATCCCCTTTAAAATGAGTTTAGATGTATTCATAAATTTATCTATTGATCTAAAATACAGAATATATGCATTAAGAGAAAGAACCAGATTCTCCTGTTTATGGTGGAGCACTTTTTCCTCCAAATTTATTAGATTTATTTTTAGTTTTCAACATTCATTTCCATAAGTTTTAATTTTCTCTCCCTCCTCCTTCCCTCCCCAAGATGGTATGCAATATGATATAGGTTCTACTCATACAGTCCTATTAAACACATTTTTACATTAGTCATGATGCATAGAAGAATTGTAATGAATGGGAGAAACTATAAGAAAGAAAAAAAAACAAAAAAGAAAATAGTCTGCTTCCCTCTGCATTCTGACTCCATAGTTCTTTCTCTAGATGTGGATGGCATTTTCTGTCATGAGTCCTTTGGAATTGTTTTAGGTCCTTGCATTGCTGAAAAGGGCTTAGTCTATCAAAATCAATCATTGCACACCATGACTATTACTGTGTACAATGTTATCCTGCTTCTGCCACTTCACTCAGTATCAGTTTATATAAGTCTTGCCTGGTTTTTCTGGCATGCCTGTTCATCATTTTTTAAAGCACAATAGTATTCCATTGCATTCATATACCACAACTCGTTCAGTCATTCCCCAATTGATGGGCATCCCCTCAATTTCTAATTCTTGACAACCACAAAAAGAGCTGCTATAAATATTTTTGTACATGTGGCATCTTTTCCCATTTTTATGATCCTTTTGGCATGCAGCTCTAGAAGTGGTATTGCTGAGTCAAAGGGTATGCACATTTGTATAGCCCTTTGGTTACAGTTCCAAATTGCTCTCCAGAATGGTTGGATCAACTCACAGCTCGTCGTGGAACAATTAAAGTCAGATTTGCTTTCATTGAAAGCTCCAATATTGACTATAATATTTTTGACCATGGATGAGTCACTTAATCTTTTTAAGCCATAATTTCCTCATAATAATCTAATATATGATTTAATATATTTAGTTACATGAATATTCTTCTATACAACAGAAAATAATACTTGTACTAGTTGCCTCACAAGGCTATAGTTGCAGAGATAATGCTTTTTAAGTGCAAAAGGGGAACTGAGAGAAGGATTCTACTAAGTCTTCAATCACTATGTAAAATTTGTTTTGTTTTTATGATTTATGCCTCATAGCAGTGTGGGAATCATAGAATCAATGATCTATATAAGGAAGGGATCTAAGAGGCCATATAATCCAATTGCACACCCAGTTTTAAAAATGAGTAAAAGGAGGTCCATGGAGGAAAGTTACTTGATACCAAGATGATATAGGTGGCAAGTGTCAGAGGTAGGATATGAATCTAGTTCCTCTGACTTCAGAACCAGTGCATTTTCAAATACCTCCCAGATAGATAACCATAGACTCTATCCCAGAAGGGCACAAGCTTTTTTAGGTCCTACCATGCTGTAAAGTTGAGTATGGTACAACAACAGTTTCTGTACTTTATAACTGAGAACCTGTGTAATAATTTCAGAGAGGCTTATCTTCAGACAGTTGGGTATAGGAATAAATAATCTATAATGGAGACCTTTTAATCTGCAGATGGCAGAAAGAATACCCATTACAATAAAATTAAAACCACTGAAGTATGAAAGAATTTTTGTGATTCATCATCATTCTCCAGTGACTAAAACATGGGAGACATTGTTTTATTCAGTCATTCTTGTGTTTTATGAGTGTATATTTATTTTGTTTTGGTGTATTTTGTACTGTGTCCACCAGAGTACTGCCTTTGATGGATGAGCATGAACAGCAAGGGAATGAAATCCCTGGGTAAGATCTCAATCAAAATGTGTGTATCATCAAGTACTCAAACTAATTTCCTACAAATTACTATCTGTGGAGAGCAACTGATTTAGAGTATTTGATCTTGGTGTTAAAATGATTTTTTATTAGTGAACTATTACTCTCATTTGCTTCTTGTGAGTATATGATCTTCTTTTCTTCATCTCTCAAACACCTAATAATCATGTTGACATTTGAGTGGTATAGCATTGGGATGAGGAGGGAGTTGGTAAGGATACCTCAAAATAGTTGTATTTTTGTCTAATTGTAATCCTATGTCCTGCAGTGCAATATTAGAAAATTAATCTGGACAACATATTAGTAGGATCTGCACCATCGTGTGATCAGAAGGGAAAAGGGGTGGGTCAAAAGGAAACTCCCCTGTGTATATTAAAGTAATATATTGAAAGAAGGAATTCAGATGACAGACAGTAATCCCTCATGACCAAGATAGATTTGTGCCTAAAAATGGATTCCTGTTCAGGAAAAATTACACCAATTTGCAAAATAAAGAGAAGAAGAAGAAGAAGAAGAAGAAGAAGAAGAAGAAGAAGAAGAAGAAGAAGAAGAAGAAGAAGAAGAAGAAGAAGAAGAAGCCAGTTTAAAGGTACAAGTATTCTGCTGAAGCTGTTATTTTCATCTGTAGCATACTTGATAAATGCTATGTTTTCTCTAGAGTATTAGTAAGTGTTAGTCATTCTAATCTCTGGGATTTTACTTGTGTATGTATTTATCATCAAGCAATTTCTAAGCAAGTGATGCTTCACAAATAGGACCAGAGATAAGAGCAACATCCTCTCATTTGAAGTCAAATTATGTTGACATCAGATAATCATAATGCAGTCATTGGATGAGTTGTGTGTGTGTGTGTGTGTGTGTGTGAGAGAGAGAGAGAGAGAGAGAGAGAGAGAGAGAGAGAGAGAGAGAGATTATAGGCACAACAGTGTTAACTTGTCTATCTTCATGGCTTCTTCAGCACCAACCAAATGAAAACTGAGCTAAGGGAAAGAGAGTTTTCTTGGTTTGTGAACTTGGAACTTTTGCTTTCAACATTAAAGTTCCCCTTAATGGCTACCATTTCTGGGCTTTTATTTAGATGTATATGTTTCAGCCCCAAGGGAACAGGGCCACAAGGAGCAGTGCCACCTTTGGTCACAAGGACCAGGAACCCTGAGGAATAGAACCATGTTCTGTCCCAAGGGAATGGAGGCTCTGAGAAGCAGTTTCCATTGCAATTCCAAGGAATCAGGGGCCCTTCCTTCCCTATACAATAGTGCAGATGAGGAGAACAGTGAAAACTCTTCTTATCAAATCACACAACTTGGAAGCACCAAAAACTCCCAAACCCCAAGAACTAGCTATGAAAACAGCAGTGGGGAAGAGCCAGAAGTTTGAGACAGTATCCTCCCCACTCCATGCAGGGAACAGATTCCTACTTTAACATAAATTTCAAAATGAAGAAATGGGGTGGAAAAATGAACAAATAACAACCAAGAACCTATTAAAAGCTACTATGGAAATGCTCAGGGGCAGAGTCAAGATGGCAGAGTAGAAACAGTAGACAGTAGACTTGCAGGGGGCTCTGGCTTCCACCTCCCACAATTCATGTAAAAGGGGACTCTGAACAAACTTTGGAGCTACAGAACCCACAAAATGACACAGAGGAGCTAATCTCCCACGAAGGATAGCCCAGAATCTCAAAAGCTCACTGAGGAGAATCATTCCTTCAGAATTAGACTGGAGCAAATGGAAGCTATTGACTTTGTGAGAAATCAAAATGCTGTTAAACAGACCCAAAGAAATGAAAGAATAGGAGGTAATGTGGAATATATCATTGGAAAAACCTCTAACCTAGACAATAGATCCAGGACAGATAACTTAAAAATTATTGGACTACCTGAAAGCCATGATCAAAGAAAGAACCAGAAATCATCCCCCAAGAAATTCTCTAGTAAAATTGCCCATACATGTTAGAACCAGAAGGCAAAATAGAGGTTGAAAGAATCCACCAATCACCTTCTGAAAAAGATCCCAAAAAGAAAAATCTTATGAATATAATAGCCAGGTTCTGAAATTCCCAGATCAAGGAGAGTTTATTACAAGCAGCCAGGAAGAAGCAGTTTGAATATTGTGAAAATACAATCAGGATAACACAGGATCTGGCAGCTTCTACACTGAGGGATCGAAGGGCTTGGAATATGATATTCCAGAGGTCAAAGGAGCTGGGATTAAAACCAAGAATCACCTACCCAGCAAAACTGATTATCATGTTTCAGGGGAAAATACGGTCATTCAGTGGAATAGAGGACTTACCAGTATTCTTGATGAAAAAACCAAAGTTGAATAAAAAATTTGACATTCAGATACAAGAAGCAAGAGAAGCATGAGAAGGTAAATAGAGAAAATATATCATAAGGAACTTATGAAGACTGAACTATTTACATTCCTACATGGAAAAACAATAAGTGTAACTAATGAAACTTTTCTCAGTATGAAAATAGTTGAAGGAAATACGTGTGTGTATGTATGTCTATATAGGAGGGTATATGGGAATATGAATACATATGTGAATGTGTGTATATATGTTTACAGGTATACATAGATAGAGGGCGCAGGGCCCACTTTTATAAGAAGGGATGCTACTTAAAAGATAAAATTAAGAAGTGAGAGAGTATTATAATGAGAGGAGTTGGGGAGAGACAGAATGGGGTAAACTATCTCATATAGAAGAGGCAAGGGAAAATGGTTACAATGGAGGGGAAGAGGGGGGCTCACTTTGAGAAGTGTGTGATTTGACCAGATGAGACTCTGGGCAGCCAATGAGAGCCCCCCCCTCCCCCAGCTTTGAAAACCCAGATGTTGATGCTTCCCTCTCTGGTAACTGTGATTTGGTATTGATGTAATGGTTGGACAGTTTGGAAGCCTGTCTGTTTGATCTATCTGTATACTCTGAAGTTTGGGGTACTGACCTTTTTTCCCTGAACTAGGTAAATGATCTATGATCTATGTTTGATTGACTAAAGTAAGCTTGTTAACCCATTTTGAGTCGCTTTCCTTTTGAAAAGCAGATCTAAGAACCTGTGTTGGCAGCTACCCTGGGGATGTTGGGGTGCTTACTGCTACAAAATGGCAACGAAGAATGGGATCTGCTGAGTAAAAGGAAAGATTGGGGGCTGAGATAATTGTTTGTTTCCCAGTTGTGGTAGCTGTGATTCTGTGGAGCCATGGAGCAGGAGAGAAGAACGGCCTGTATGCTGACTTCATTGAGCTGAGAGCAGGAATGGTGAGCTGCCTGCATGGATACCTGTGGAGAAGCCTGGAGCTGCTGCCTTCTGCTGGAGGAGAAGGAACCCAGGAGTTTGGAATTCAGCCACAGGACAAGATAAGGACTGTGAGGCAAAGCAGGGGCACTGAATGTGTTTCCTTGCTGCATCCCATAGTTTGGGACCCAGGGGGAGGATGGACTTGTGACTATGGTGGGTGGGGTGAAGTGCCATCCACGCCCAAGAACCCCACCTTTGGTTTTGTTGCCCAGCTCCCTCTCTGGACTTGGAAGCAGGGGCTGGAGCAGTGTGAGGTGAAGGACACCCCCTCCTCCCAAGAGAACTTTATGTGATAATCCTTTGTATTTTGTGATTTGATGTGATAATGCTTTGTATTTTGTGTTTAAGGCCCAGTGGCCACTTTGGTAACTTTAGATGTACCTTGAAAATATGACTTAAGAGATGGTTAGTGCTAATTGAAATGTAAATTGTCTATTCTGTGGACATACTTAGTAAGACTTTACTGAATAAGTGACTTTGATTGTTACTGATAAGAGACTAATTGCGTTAATCAAGATTTTTCCCCATGAGTGGAAGACTTTGACCATGTACTTTGAAACTACTGATAAGTGACTAATTGAGTTATTCAAGATTTTGCCCCTTGAGTGGAAGACTTTGACCATGTATTTTGAAAACTGATGTAACTGATTGAATTAACTTAAGAGTGACTATTTTTTGATTTTACTGAAAAGTGACTGAGTTAACATTTGCCCCATGAGTGGAAGACTTGGACTTTTGTACTTTGAGATTATATTGTGATTTTCTTATGTACCTGGAAAATGTGACCTGAGAGATGTTTTAGTGCTAATTCAAATGTAAATTGTGTATGCTATGGGCATGAAAGATCTTGGGGGTGAATGTAACAGAAATGCAGATTTGAAGATCTTCCCTGCCCCATAGGCCCTTTGATTGGCTTAAGAGACTTTGATTGACTTAAGTGACTCTGAGAACCTTCCTTGATTTGAAAATATACTCTGCCCCCTAATAGGCTGAATGTGGTCACATGGAGCCTGTGGTAGGAGGCTTGGTTTTCAGGAATGACCACACCTTGATGCTGTGTGATTGGGCAGTGGGTCAAGAGGGTGGTTACATTCTCTGAGCCAGGAGAAGACTATATAATCCCTAATTTGAGGCTTTGCTTTGGGGCCTCACTTTGAGAAGTATTGTGTGATTTGACCAGATGAGACTCTGGGCAGCTGTTGAGAGCCCCCCAGCTTTGAAAACCCAGATGTTGATGCTTCCCTCTCTGGTAACTGTGATTTGGTATTGATGTAATGGTTGGACAGTTTGGAAGCCTGTCTGTTCGATGTATCTGTATACTCTGAAGTTTGGGGTGCTGACCTTTTTTCCCTGAACTAAGTAAACGATCTATGATCTATGTTTGATTGATTAAAGTATGCTTGTTAACCCCCCCAAAAAAAAACACAATGGAGGGGAAGAACATGAAAGCAAAAGGGAATGGATCAACCTTATTTTTATTGAATTTGGCTCAGGGAGGGAATGACATACACACCAAATAGGGTATCTTACCCTACAGCAGAGTAGGGGGGAAGGGGATGAGAGGGGTATGATGGAAGGGAGGGTAGGCTGGGGGGGAAGGTAAGTTGGAAGCATCCACTTTTGAAAAGGGACAGAATCAAAGTAGAGAATAGAACAAGTGGGAGGTGGTATAGGAGGGAGGGAAATATAGTCAGTCTTTTACAATATATCTACTATAGTAATGTTTTGCATAGCTACACATGTACAACCTATGCTGAATTGCTTATCTTCCCAGTAAGAGTGGGTGACAAGGGAGGAATGGATTGAATCAGCAATTCAAAGTTTTAAAATCAAATGTCTAAATATATATGTATATATATACATATATACATATATGTATATATATACATATATATGTATATGTGTGTGTGTGTATACTATTATTAATACAGGCATAGAGATCCACCATGCCCTATTGGAAAAGTTGCAGGTGGTATGAGAGAAGATATGGGAGAGAGCAGATTGGAGGAAGGGATATCCTGTGGGACCACTATTTTGGGGCAGTGGTAGCAGAAAACAGGGAGAAAATTTGTAACTCAAAATCTGGTGGAAATGAATGATGTAACCCAGAAGTTAATAAATCATTTGAAAAAAAAAAGCTACTATGGTAACAGAAGAAAAAGATACAGACTCAGAAGACTATGAAGTCAAAAAGATATAAGCATAAAGAAAAGGAAAAGGGGGGGGAAAGTACTTGTACCTAAGTCCAACAATAATTCCTGGAAGAGATTTAAAAAAGATTTTCACAGAGGTAGAAGAAAAATTAGGTAAAGAAATGAGAGGAAAGAGGTAGAAAAAAATCTTGAAATAAATAACACCTCCTTTCTATCACTCTCTCACGTTTAGCCCCCCTCCTCTCCTATTTCCTTGTAGGTTAAGATATATTTCTGTTCACAAATGAGTGTGCAAGTTATTCCCACTTTGAGCTAATTCTAATGAGAGTAAGTTTGAAGCATAGCCTACCTCTCCACATTTTGCCCACTGTAAAGTTGTTTTGCATCTATTTTCGTGAGATAGTGTACCCCCATTCTACCCCCTTTTTTGTGGTATATCCCTCTTTCTCACTCCTTAATTTTTTTTGGATGTCATCCCATCATAACCAATTCACACCCATAGCCTCTGCCTATGTATCCTCCTTCTAACTGTCCTAATAATGATAAAGTTTTTTTTTTTTTAATTAAACAAATGCTTTATTAACTTCTGGTTTACATCATTCATTTCCACCAGATTATGAGTTACATTTTCCCCCATTTTTTTCCCTACCCACCACCCCAGAATGGCAGTCCCACTAGATATCCCCTCATCAAATCTGTTCTCTCCCATATCTTCTCCCACACCCCCTTCGACTTTGCCATTAGGGCAAGGTGAATCTCTGAGCCCCAATGCCTGGACATCTTATGAAACATTTAATTTTAAAACTTCAATTTTCAGATCCATTCCCTTTCTCCCTTGTCACCCACTCCCTCTGAGAAGATAAGCAATTCAGTATGTGTTGTACATGTATATCTATGTAAAACATTACCATAGTAGATATATCGTAAAAGACTGCTTATATTTCCCTCCCACCTGTCTCACCTCCCACCTGGTCCATTCCCTACTTTGATCCTGTCCCTCTTTGATAGTGGGTACTTATAACTTCCCCTCTCCCCAGAATGCCTTCCCCTCCATCATCCCCCCTCTCATCCCCCTTTCCCCTACTCAGGAGAGTGAGGGTAAGATATTCCATTTAGTATGTATGTGATTCTCCCCTTGAGCCAACTTCAATGAGAATATGCTTTTGCCTTTTTGCCTTCCTGTTCTTCCCCTCCCCTGCAACTACTTCCCCTTGCCTCTTCTACATGAGATAGTTTGCCCTACCCTGTTTCTCTCCATCTCCTCTTGCCACTTTCCTCTCTCACCTCTTGACTTCACCCCTTAAGAATCATCCCTTCCTTGGGGTGGCTAGGTGGCGCAGTGAGCAGAGCACCGGGCCTAGAGTCAGAAGGACCCAAGCTCGGATCCGGCCCCAGACACGCAACACACAAGCAAAAACCCAGCCACGTGAACCTGGGCAAGTCACCCAACCCCAATTGCCCTCCAAAAAAAATATAGTGATCATCCCTTCCCATCAAATTCAGCCTGTGCCCTCTATCCATGTATACCTGTGAACATATGCCATGTACCCTTCTTCAATTATTTTCATAATGAGAAAGGTTTCATCAAACACAGTTATTGGTTTTCCATGTAGGATTGTAAATAGTTCAACTTTGATAAGTTCCTTTTGATTTCTTTTCCTTGATTGCCTTCTCAAGCATCTCTTGCTTCTTGTGTCTGAATGTCAAATTTTCTATACAACTCTGGTTTTTTCATCAAGAATGCTTGAAAGTCCTCTATTCCACTGAATGACCATAATTTCCCCTGAAACAAGATACTCAGTTTTGCTGGGTAGGTGACCCTTGGGTCCATTCCCAGCTCTTTTGCCCTCTGGAATATCATATTCCATACC
The DNA here is from genome assembly GCA_011680675.1 of Gymnobelideus leadbeateri. Classification (NCBI taxonomy): domain Eukaryota; kingdom Metazoa; phylum Chordata; class Mammalia; order Diprotodontia; family Petauridae; genus Gymnobelideus; species Gymnobelideus leadbeateri. The sequence goes on from WOXC01006158.1 coordinate 613,655, forward strand.
CTTCTATCCCTCAATGTAGAAGCTGCCAGGTCCTGTGCTATTCTGATTGTGTTTCCACAATATTGAAATTGTTTCTTCCTGGCTGCTTGTAGTATTTTCTCCTTGATCTGGGGATTCTGGGACCTGGCTATAATATTCCTGGGAGTTTTCTTTTTGGGATCTTTTTCAGGAGGTGATCTGTGGATTATTTCAACCTCTATTTTGCCCTCTGGATCTAAAACATCAGGGCAATTTTCCTTGAGAATTTCTTGAAGGGTGATTTCTAGGTTCTTTCTTTGATCATGGCTTTCAGGTAGTCCAATAATTTTTAAATTGTCTCTCCTGGATTTATTTTCCAGGTCAGTGGTTTTTCCCATGAGATATTTCACATTGCCTTCTATTCTTTCATTTGTTTGGATCAGTTTAATTGTATCTTGATTTCTCATAAAGTCACTAGCTTCCATTTGCTCCAATCTAACTCTGAAGGAATGGATCTCCTCAGTGAGCTTTTGAGATTCTTTTTCCATCTGGCAAATTCGACTTTTTAAGACATTCTTCTCCTCATTGCCTTTCTGAGCCTCTTTTGCCATTTGAGTTAGTCTATTTTTTAAGGTGTTATTTTCCTCAGCCAGGCTGTTGACTGTCATTTCATACTTTTCTTGCATCTTTTTCATTTCTCTTCCCAAATTTTCCCCCACTTCTCTTATTTGCTTCTTAAGGTCCTCTATGGCCTGTAGCCAGCTTTTATTTTCATTTGGGGCTTTTGGTGCAGGAGTTCTAACCTCACAGTCCTCCTCCATGCTTTGAGCTTCTTTGCCCCTAAAATAGGAGTCCAATGTTAAACTTTTCTGTTTATTTTGTTTCATTTGTCTAGGCATGTTGCCACTTAATTACTTGATTTTGGGGCTTGTTGCCACAGTAGGACTCTGCCACCAGACAGGGGAGCTTCTGCCCAAATGTGGGGTCTTCACAACTTCCGCCAGTTGGGTGGCCTCTGTAAAGCCTCCACCCACTCTGGCAAGTTGGATACCCACCCCAAACTTCCCCCCCAGACCACAATCCAGATCCAGGCAGTTTAAAGCAAAAGCAATTAACACCCAGACTGATTGCTGGATCTCCCTACAGTTCGCAGACCAGGAGCTAGAGCAACTACTGATGCTGCAAAATGGCTTCTGTGCAGCTGTTTCTTCAGCAGCTTTTTGCCCCCAGGGGAGGAAGCCACATGTTCCCCATATACTGGTTCCAAGTCCATAGGGCACTAACCACTCACTTTGTCCTAGGCATATCTGTGCTGATAATTCTGGAGTCGCCACAATTGCTGGTGTTCTGGGGTTCCACCAGCCAGGTGAAGGCCCGGCCGCCCTTGGGCTAAAACCTCTCTGCGGGCTGTGCTGTCAGTTCCCAGTGTGCTGTGCTGCCTGCTCTCAGAGTGCTGCACTGGCCACTCCCTGCAGGGCTGCTGGGCTGTCCTCAGCAGAAGGTTAGCTTCTCTGTGCCGTTCTGTGGGTGCTGTGGCTCCAGAAGTTTTTCGGAGCTCCCTTTCACATTGTTTGAAATTTGTGTGGGGCAGAGCACATTGGAAATGCTGTTTCTATTCCGCCATCTTGGCTCCGCCCTTTTCTTATCTCTTTTAATTAGATATGTTTTTGCTTTTGCTTTATCTGAGATAAGGATTGCTACCCCTGCTTTTTTTACTTTAGCTGAGACATAATAAATTCTACTCCAGCCTTTTACCTTTACCCTGTGGGTATACCTTTGTTTCAAATGTGTTTCTTGTAGACAGCATATTGTAGGATTATGGTTTTTATTCCATTCTGCTATCTGTCTCTGTTTTATGGGAGAGTTCATCCATTCCCATTCACAGTAATGATGACTATCTGTTTCTTTCCCTCCATCCTATTCCCTCCACTGTTTATGCTTTTGTTTTTCTCCCCTTCCTCCTGGAAGTTTTCCCTTTTGACTGCCGCCTCCCTCAATGTTCCCACCTGGTTATCCCCATTCTTAACCTACTCGCTCCCCTTGCTACTATTTCCCACCCCTCCAATCCGCCCTTTCGTCTCCTCCTTTTTTATTCCCCCTTACCGTCCTACTGCCTATGGGACACAATAAATTTTTATACTTATCAGAGTAAGTTACTCCCTGTTTGACACCAAATCAATGAGAGTAGATTTCAAACAGTGCTCCTCTCCCTCCCTCCTTTTCCTCTATTTAATGAATTTATGTGTCTATTCACATTAGAATCTTAAACTTATTGATTAAGTTGATCCCTCTTTGAACCTGAACCAGTGAGAATAGTGTTTAAATGTTGTTCCTCTCCCTTTCTTTCCCCTCTACTATAGTGTGTTTTTATGCCTCTTTGAATGGTGTATTTTACCTTTTCCTATCTCTTCCTTTCCTTTTATCCTATTACAGTCACTTTGATTCCCTTAATAAGGTTTTTTTTTTTTAATCTTCAGGTTAGTTCATTCATACCCATACCCTCTATCTATGTAAAACGAGTTTGAAGGTCATGATAATCATATAAATGTCAATATTGACAGTTATCACCTCCTCATATAAGGATATGAACATTTTGCTCTTGTTGCATACCAAGTTATGTGCATGTGTGCATGAGTGTGGGTGTGTGAATGTATGCATGTGAGTCTGTGTTTTCCTTGTTTACCTTTTCATGTCTTTCTTGAGTCTTGTCATTGTAGATCAAATTTTCCATTGAGCTCAGGCTTTTTCATCAGGAAAATCTGGAAGTCCCTTTTTTATTAAATGACCATCTCCTTGCCTGAAAGATTATGCTCAGTTTTGCTGGGTAGTTAATCATTGGTTGTAGTCCTAGCTCTCTTGCCCCACGAAATATCAAATTCCAATCCCTCTGCTCTGTTAATGCAGAAGCTGCTAGGACTTGTGTGATCCTGACTGCAGTTTCTCGATATTTGAATTGTTTCTTTTTGGCTGCTTGCAGTATTTATTCCTTAATCTTTTAATTCTGGAATTTGGCTACTATATTTCCTGGAGTTTTCAATTTGGGATCTCTTTCAGGAGGAGTCTGGTGAATTCTTTCGATAACTATTTTATCTTCTGATTCCAGGACTTCAGGACAGTTATCTTTGACAATATCTTGGAGGATGATGTCTAGGCTGCTTTTTTCATCATGGCTTTCTGGCAGAACAATAATTCTTAAGTTATCTCTCCTGGATCTGTTCTCTAGGTCAGTATTTTTTCCAGTGAGATATTTTATACTTCCAATTTTTCAATCTTTGTGTTTTGTTTGATTGACTCTTGTGCATCATAGAGTTCTGGGTTTCAATTTGATTGATTCTAATTTTTAGCAAATTATAGTCTTTGGTTAGTTTTTGAAGGTCTTTTTTTAGGGAGGCATTTTCTCCAATTACTTCACTAATTTTACTTTTTAAGGATTTGTTTTCTTCAGTGAAACTTTTTTCCAAGTTGGTCACTGCCTCCCTGATTTGGTCTTTAATATCTTTCTTAAGCTCCTCCAAGAATGCTATTTGGGCTTGAGACCAGTTCATATGTCCTTCTGTGGTCTCAGATGTGGGTAAAGAGTCCAATTTGTCCTGTGTATTTGGTTGTTCTTGACCTACATAATAAGCTCGGATCAATTTTCTTGCCTTCCCCTTCTCTTTCTCAGCTTCCTTCCTTCCCATTATAATTTCCTATTTCTTGGTTTCTCAGCCTGTGGGCTAAGGGTCTGGTCATTGACTTTGAATGCTGTAGCCTCTAGGTGTCTAATTTGAGGCTAAGGGAGGAGTCTCATTGATGTATGCTGATGAGCACAGAGTAGTCTGTGGAGGAGGTGTAGTCTGGCCACTTTAGATTTCTGCCTCTATACCCCTGGGCTCCTGCTCAGGCTGGCTTTTGTTGGTCAGGTGAGGTGGAGCTTGTTGGGACTCTTCCCTCTCTTCTCTTGGGATTCCTTGAAGCCTCAGTTATACCCCTTCTTGATGACTCCCAAGCCTGAGGCTATTTCCACTATCTTAGGATTTCTCTCTGGGTGGGAGACTTATCTTTGGATTTTCTACTTCGTGAAGGAGGAATCAGAGGGAGAAGCTAAAGTTTACTTTGCCATTCTAGCCTCTGGATATACAGGCAGGCAATTTCTAAACTTCCAGTCTGGGGGCTGATAGTCCCAGGAGAAGCTGCTGTCTCTGCTGGGGGCCCCAAGTCATCTCTTACCTGGCTCCAATGATTCCCCCTGTCCCCTGATGAGAGGTGGCTGCGATTTGTTCTTGGTAAGTAGGCTGGCTGGGGCTTCTTCTCTCTCTAGTGTAATTTGCTTATCTGCTCTCAAGTCTGAGCTGTACAGACCCCACATGCTCTGTGCTCACCCTGTCCAGACCCACTGGGCACTTCCCTTGGCTGGTTTCTGCCATGCTCTGTCTCCAAGTGGATTCTGTCGCTCCAGAATTCCTTCAGATTCACTTTTTAAGGTTTAGTGACGGGATTCACGGAGGAGCTTAGAGAAGTTACCGCTTCCTTTCCACCATCTTGGCTCCACCAATGGATGTCTTCTTAATATAATAAGCAGGATGTATCAAAATCAAGAGCAAGCATTATTTATAATGGGGATAAACTTAAAGCCTCTCTGATAAGATTGGAGTTGAAGCTAGGATCCCCATTATCATGAATGTTATTCAATATTGTACTATAGCAATGATGAGAAAAAATAAATTGATGGAATAAAAATAGACAATGAGGAAACAAAACTATCATTCTTTGCAGATGATATAATGGTATATTTAGAGAATCAACTGAAAAAAAACTATTTTAAACAATTAAAAACTTCAGAAAAGCTATTAAAAAACACACACACAAATCACCAACATATCTGTATACTACCAATAAAACACAGTAGGAAGAAGTAGTAAGATAAATTCCATTTGAAATAACTGAAGACAATATAAAATACAAGACAAGCCCAAGGAATATACAAACACAATCACAAAATACTTTTCACACAAATAAAGACATAGATCTAAACAACTGGAAAAATATTAATTGTTCATGGGTGGAATGAGCCAATATATGAAAAATGACCATTCTATCAAAATTTATTCACTACCATGCCAACAAAGCCACCAAATAATTATTTTACAAAGATAGAAAAAGTAATAAAATTCCTCTGAAAAACCAGTAGGTCAAATATCAAGGAATTCAATGAAAAAAATGTGAAGGAAGGTAGCCTCGCAGTACCAGATTGCAAATTAAATTACAAAGCACAATTACAAAATATTATTGTTCTATAAAAGATGATGAGGGAGGATGGTTTCAGAAAGACCTAGGAAGATGTATATGATGCAAAGTAAAACAAGCAGAACTAGATTGTACACGGTAACAGAAACATCATTAAGGATGTTCAACTGTGAAAGACTTAACACTTCTGATCAAGACAATGATCCAAGACCCAGCATGCAAAGGATCTGTGACAAAAAAATGCTATCTACCTCCAGAGAGAACTGATGAACCCTGAATGCAGATTGAAACATACTTTCCTAAATTTTCATTATTTTTCTTGTTATTTTCTGTTTTCTTTTGCAATATGACTGTCATGAAAATATGTTTTGTATGACTAAAAAAATAACAGGAAAAAACACAGGCAAGTCACTTACCTCTGAAACACAGTTTCCTCATCTGCAATATTTCAACACTCATCTCTAAAATAGAAATGATAAAGCAATAAAGTGCTATAAATGTGACAGAGATAGGGACTATACCTGTGGCTTCATTAGAAAACTCTACTAATGTAGAGTGATGCAGAGTTGTACACTCAGACTCACTTTCTCTTCCAGAAACATTGAATTGTAATGGTGAGAAAAAGTCAAAATGATAGGCAATAACCCAGGATGCAGTCAATGATCTTGTCATCTTAGATGTTTGGCCAAGTTCTAAGAGCTCCAAAATACCTCCTTCTGCCACAAACTGTTCTTATACATTTTTTTTTCCCCATGGAAGAAGTCTTCACAAGTCTTCTATCAACCAAGATAGAAAGGCTTTGAATATGGTCCTGCAATAGTTCATGTCTAGATGTCCATTATCCAAGAAGCAGCTTGACCAAAATGTAGTAGAGAGAACTATGTGATCCTGGACAAATCAACCTATCTGTCACTCAGTGTCTTCATCCATAAAAAATAACGGGGTTTGAATCAACAGCCTCCAGGGTCTTCTCCAACTCTAAATCTGTGATCCATGTTCTAAGTTCACAAAGGCTTAACATCAGAAGATTAGCCACCAGGTGATAATCTTTTTTCATTCACAATTTCCTTAGAAAGAATTTGAAGGATGAAAAAGAGGAAATATCCCCAATCTAGGAGATAGTCTTAAACAAAGTGTCAGAGTCAAGAAAGGAGAAACATCTACAGTACACAACTGTGCTTGGCATCTCCAGCCTTGAAATTTGTTTCTTGGGCTTTTTGTTCTTTAAAGCAGAAAGAAACAAATGATAAAACATATGCATTCTTTCCATTTCCTCAATTCCATTCATTTCAACAAAGTGAATTAAGTATCTATCATATGTTAAACAGTCTTTCAATTGAACAATTCAGCATGGGAACATTGATGAATGAGACCTTTTTGAATGTTTAATAAAATATAACTTAATAATAATAATAATAACAACAACAATAATAGCATCTGTGTGGTGAGCCATATGAATTATCTCATTTGCTCTTGTTGTTGTTCATCCTTTCTTTTCAAAGAGGACCAATGACATCACAGGGTGATGTTTTGACTTGGGTGTGAATCGGATTTAAGTGAGGCCGAATTGCACAAAGTTGTCAGCCTCACTCTCTCTTCCAGAGTCATCAAAGATCAGTGGAAAGGCAAAGGTCAAGACAATTGGCTTCAAGGAGCTATAGCATGCTCGGTGGCCACACCCTGGCAAAACTACCTCAACACAGTTAAACCAGGTTGAGGGTAACCAACAGGCCTTAAACCTGTCAGTGAATTAGGGGAATGTCTTTCCCGAGCATGCAAAAACTTTCCCCAACAGAATGGGAAAATGAGAACAATTTGTACCAATGGTCATGGAGGGGGCTAAGGCATGTAGAACTTGGTCAGACATCTAAGACAAGATCATCAACTGCATCCTGGGCCACTGACAGTCATTTGACCTCCATAACAGCTTTGTACATATGGATTATTATATCGTCCCCTCCATTCTTTAGACCAGAAAATTGATACTCAGAAAGGTTATGGGACCATGGATTGAGAACTAAAAGGGACACTGAAAGTTTTCTTATCCAACTCATTCATTTCTATAGATGGAAAACCAGGACAAGACAGATGAAGTGATGTCCCCCAAAGCATATATATAGTAAGCATCATATTTAAGGTTCTAATCCAGGTTCTGTGAGCCCAAATCTAAGTACTCATTCCACTTTTTAAAACTTAAAACTTTTCTGTTTCAGGGTTTATAGAATTTTTTTTGTAAAATAGGTCTGCTTCTCTTCCTCTATTAATGAATTTAGTCACCTAGATTTTACTCGATGTTGTGACTACTCCAGGACCATATAACACATAAGTATTTGAAACAAGATTTGAACCCTGGTCTCCAAGAATCGACTATACTATCAACTATGCCATACTTTTCAAATCCAGACATTTCCGTTTTGTTATGTTTCAGAATTTCCAGAAACTAAGAGATGAGTTCAATGCTGACTAAAAAAGAATATGCTTATTATTAAATCATAGTCAGCTTTATTTTTAAAATATTTGCCTCTGCACCCATATCTTAGTTGAACAAAATCCTTTCATGTTTGGGGGTTTCTACATCTGTCATTCTGTGCCTGATAAAGTTTTGTATGCATTACCATGTGACTCAGTAATATTTGTTACTAAGAATTTTAAAGCAGGTGTACAGATTCTTCGATATGAAGACCAGAAAATATCATGGATGCCATAGTTTTGTGTGATTCAGTTCCCATTTCCCAAGAAGTCTTCAGTGTGATTAATTCACAGTAATACTATTAATCACAAAAAAGCTTCATGATATAGTGGACAGAGACTGGGAGATTTAGGGTCTAGTTATTATTTGGACACACACATACACACACACCAAAAAAAAAAAAAACACCCCAAACTATCAAGGGCAAGTCATTTCCCCTCTTGGTGTCTTGTATAATTCTTTAAAAAAAAGAGGGTGGCATCAAGTAGTCAGTGGATTTGGGAAGCTTCCTTATACCCAGGAAATAGTGGATCCAAATCTCTATCCCATGCTTAATAATAGATACGTCAATCTATCTATCATCAGTCTATCCATTTATCCATCCATCTGCCAATACATATATCTATAATCTACCTATCTACTTATCATTGCTCTACTATTTATCTATTCATCCATCTCTCTATTACTTGTCATATCTAGTTATCAATCACATTTATATTATATATCTATTAATTACCATATCTATTATCTACCTGTCATATCTACTATATATCATATCTATTTATCTTTCATCTATTATCTATAATTTCTAGAAAGGTAGTATTATCTATCTCATATATATATATATATTTATTTGTGTGTGTGTATTGTACATATATGAGTGTATATAAAATGCATTTTTCCTGAAGAAAAAAATGGGTTCAGAAAGAAAAAATCACAAATACACAGATATAGAGATAGATGGCTCAAAAGAAAGGAGTTCTACGTATAAGGACTTAGCGATGCTAATCTAACAAATGGGAGCTGATGAGATCATGAAATGGGAAAAAGAGGACAGAACAGATCCTTGGATGACACCTGTGGTTACTGAACATGACAAGGATGAACATCGAACAAAGGTGACTAGAAGGAGTGGTCAGAAAGGTACAAGGAACACCAGAAGAGAACATGTCATAAAGACCTAGAGCCAAGAGAATATCCTGTAGAACACGGTGACCAATAGTGTCAAAAGAAGTTAAAAAGATGAGGGTTGAGAAATGTCCCTCAGTTTGGTAACTAAAACATAATAATTTTTGTTTAGTCATTTTCTCAGTTGTGTCTGGCAAAGATACTGGAGTGGTTTGCCATTTCCTTCTCAAGCTCATTTTACAAATGAGGAAACTGAGGCAACCAGGGTTAAGTGACTTGCACAAGGGTCACACAGGTAGTAGGTGTCTGAGGTCAGATCTGAGCTCTAGTGCTCCTGACTCCAGGTGGGGCACCATTCACTGTGCTGCCTGGCTGCCAGTTAACATTTATATATCATTTACTATGCACCAGGCACTATGTTAAGCACTTTACAACTATTATATCACTTGATCCTCGCAACAACTCTGGGATGTAGGTGCTATTCTAACCACCATTTTACAGATAAGGAAATTGAGGCAAAGAGGAGTTAAGTAACTCGCCCAAGGACACATGGCTAGTAAGTATCTGGGGTAGGATTTGAACTCAAGTCTTTCTGACTCCAGGCCTGGTGATCTCTCCACCGCACCACCTAGTTGCTCATTGGTAATTTTGGAACAGTTAGCTCCAGTTGAATAATAAGATCAGAAACCACATTATAAAGAATTTTGGAACAAGTGAGGGGAAAAGAATCAGAGGCACTGAATACACGTGACTTTTCCAACAATTTGACAGAGAAAGGGAGAAAAATATGGGCTGATAGCTGGATGTGATGGTTGGATTACGTGTGGGTTTTGTTTGTTTGTTTGTTTTTTAAGGAAGAGTAAGATATGTTGTTGTTTATCCTTCATTTTCAAAAAGGACCAATAACATCATGGGGTGATGTCTTCACTTGTGCATGAATTGGATTAGAGGGAGGCAGAGTTGCACAATCAACAGTCTCACTCTTTCAGAGTCATTAAAGTCCATTGGCAAGCAAAAAGTCAGGGTGACTGGTGATGGCCTGGGATACTGAGGATGACCTTAGCATCTCGGATGTCTGACCAAACTAAGTGCTCCACAGAGCCTGCTTCAGCCACATTCATAGCTGTTGGAACAGATTATTCTCATCCAGTCATTCTGCTGGAGAAAGCCTTCATGTGCTTAGAGGAGACATACCCGGAATTCACTGATGGATCTGAGGCCCATTGGTTACCCTCAACCTGGTTTTGGCATCTGCCAAAACAGTCACACAGGGTGTGACTGCTATATATGCTACAGCTTATTGGAGCCACAGGTAAATCAGACGGACACTGAAGGTTGAAGAGAGGCCCTGAAAGCAGCTCAGTAAGCCCTCACACCAGAGATGCTCATCATCCTGAAAACCACTTATACCCCAATAAGATAGGTACATATTGTAGGTAGCAGGGGAGGAGACACTAGATAAGGAGAGATTGAAGATAAGTGATGATGGCAGTGACAGTGAGGGATCAATGATGCATTGTAGGGGTTGACCTTAGCAAAGAGAAAGGGTGACATTTTGTCTGAGACGAGTATAGAAGAAGGAAAAGGTAGCATATTTCTCCTCATTTTTTGTGGCTAGATTCCTTGAAAAGGCCATCTACAATTGTTTCTTCCACTTCCTTTCCAATAACCCTCTTCTTCATTCTTTATAATCTGGCCTCTGACTTCTTCATTCAAAAAAATAAATAAAACCTGCTCTCTCCAAAGTTATCTTGTCACATTGAATGACTCTTTCTTATATTTCATCCTCCTTGACTTCTCTGCCCTTTACATCACTGATCACCCTTTTCTCTTTGATTCTCTCTTCTTTTTTGGTTTTCACAATACTTTCCTATTCCAGTATTCCTCCTACCTGTCTGTCCACAGCTTTTCAGTCTCTTTGTCTGGATTCTTCTCTTGGTCAGACACCCTAACATTAAGTGTGACCACAGGGCTCTATCCTGGAACCTATTCTCCCTCTACATTATTTTTCTTGGTGATCATCAGCTCCCTTGATTCAATTAACATCACTGAGCTAATAACTGCCAGATTTATTTAGCCTTAACCTCTCCTAAACCTCCAGACTCACATTCCCAAATATCTATCAGACATTTCAGACAGGATGACCCATAGACATCTTAAATTGAACATGTCTAAAAGAGAACTCATTTTCTTCATATCATCCCACTCCAGACTTGCCTATTAGTGTTAAGGAGGCTAACAATTTTACCTTTATAACCTTTCTCATATATATCCCCTTCTCTCCTAAGATACCAGCACACCTAGATGCAGACCCTCATCATCTCACCCCTGGACTATAGCAAAGACTGGCTGCTAGTTGGTCCTCCTGCCTCAAGTCCCTCCCCCCTCTAGTCCATCCTCCACTATTCTAATTGATCTTTCTAAAACATAAATCTGACCATATCACTCCTTTATTCAGTAAGTTCCAGTGGGTCCCAAATTCAAATATTAAATCTTCTGTGTGACAATTCAAAATAGATCCCCTCCTACATTTCTATTCTTCTTTACACTTGATCCCCACAAGGTAATCCATAATCCAGTGAAACTCTCTTCTTTGCTGTTCCTCAAATAAGACATTCCATCTCCCAACTTTGGATATTTTCGTTCATTCCAAAAGTTTGGAATTTTCTCCTTCCTCATCTCCATCTTCTAGCTTTCCTGGATTCCCTCAAGTCTCAGCTAAAACATTACCCTCCACCCTCTTTCCCAGACTCCCTTAATGATAGTGCCTTCCCCACATTTGATTATCTCCAATTTATCCTATGTATATCTTGTTTGTTATGGTTGTTTGCATGCTATATCTCCCATTAGATCATTACCTCCCTCTTTTTTGTGTGTTTCCCTGTACCCCCTGTGATTAGCACAGTGGTTGCTTGTTGGATTGACTTGATATGATCTGAAGAGTTAATAGTATCCTTGTACCACAGTTTATAACCTGGAACCCTATCTAAGACCTTTTCATATTGGTAGGACCTATCAGAGCTTATGTTCTGGTGGTACTCTAGTCCAGGGTCACCTCTAGCATTTGAGAGCATGTTTAGGGATAGTAAGAGTGATAAAGGCTCTCATCCAAGAACATAACTTCCACACATAGGTTAAAATGAAAGCTGCAACCACAAACATTATATTTCTAAACAACCTGATTATTATAAAGTGAAACATAAAATAGAAAGACATATACAAAGTGAAGGTATTTTTGAACATCCTGGAGGATCTTTTGTACAGCGTTCAGGTAGAAGAGGTGTTTAATACAGGCAGGTGTTGGTTGAGTGATTTAATTTACTTCAATCATCTCTCTATAAAATAACAGCCCATAATTTTAATGTCAATATCCTCCTGATGATGCTGTATGACTGAGTCATGGAATACCAGCCTTTAAAATGTCACCCAGTATGAAATAGAGAATTTCATGGTAAACTAGAATAAATGACAGCATATTACTAATATGAAACTATCCTATGAGGAAAAGTGATCTTGCATTTATCTCCCCACCCCTCAGTCCCCCCACCTCCATACCAGTTCTCTCTTCTAAACCAAGTTAACCCCCACAACTCCTTTAATTCTCATATGTAGTGAATTTGTGACCCTTCACCATTCCAGATTCCCTTCTCTAGATACTCTTCAGATGATCAATGTCCTTCCTGTATGAGATGAAAGATGAAAGAACCACAGTCATTCTTTCTTACATGAGGACTTACCTCCAGCTAAGATCATTTAGAAGTCCTGTGTTCTCCTGAATTGAATTAAGGAAGAAAATTTCTGATTCAAATTGATTCCAACCAGGAAAGGGAAACCTGGCCAACACTGTCCATAGTGTCTTTGTAGACCAAGTGTCCCATGAGGGCCCATTAATCTTGATGAGTTGTCATTGCTGAATGAATGAATGAAAAATAATTTCTTAAGCACTTACATCTGCAAAGCAAATTATTTCTGCAAATTGTACTAAGTTGAAAAATAAAAAATATCCTTTTTAAGGTAGTCTGTGAAGATAACTCATATGGGGGTTTCAGGCACAAATCAGGTACAGAAAACCTATAATTTTTGGATTACACCAGCACCCCAAAGTATATGACAATGCATATTCTTTAATGCTATTGGCATTGATAAAAACGTATATATTTCTAATGTTGAGTCTTTAATGATTCCAAGGATTTTTGTGATGAGAACTTTCTTTTCCAAGACTTTAGCAATGTGGCTGCTGAGGAGGCAGGGAATGAAGTGCCTGCAGAAGCACTAACTAAGTGGCATCTCTACAAGGATTGATTCCCTGGATGATGGCTCCAGGTGGTAGCAGCAAGATCAATGGTCTGGTCAGGGGGTGAGGGGATCCTGCTATTCTTAGTGTTCTTGGGCTGTCTCTGTTGGGATCTGAGGAAAGGTGTCCATCAAAGTAGAAATTACATTTTTACTTGCTTGGTAAATGCCACATCCCATCTCTCCTTCAGGATAACTTGCTGTCATCTCTTTGTGATATTTGTTTAATTAATCCATCCAAAAACATTTTTTAAGTGCATTCTATATCCAAAACCTGTGACAGGCACTAGGGGGATAAACTTTGTTTAGATAAAGTGGGCAATGTCCCTTTTGGTATTTATAGACAATCAATTAATCAGTAAATATGAAGTGTTTACTACGTTCCGGGCATTGTGCTAAATGCTGAGAATACAAAAAGAGTCAGCCTATCGGAGGAGGGATAAGGCACTATCAGAGATAGCTATAAACACACTATTACTTTAAAGTGCATTAAGCGGTTGGTTATAAAGCAGAGTGCTATGTGAGATTCAGGGAGGGAGTGTTGATAGCAATCAAGGAGGTTTGGGGAAAACTTCAGAGAAGAGAAGGCTTTTGAGTTGGGGTTTCATTAAAGAAAATCCACATGTTAACAGGAATGGAGAAAAATTTCTTGGTTTGATACAGATTGGGATAGATGGCCTCTTCACTGCTAAATCTGTGAAAAGACTGAGAAAAATCAAAGTGTGTTTGAGGACAGAGAGTGACCTATTCATGGAGGGTATCAATAAGCATATTTTAAAGAAGATTGCTCTTGCAGTGGCATTAAGGGTACATAGGATACAAGAGCGAATGACATGCCTTTCACCAAGGAATCTGCAATGATGCCTCTGAATCAAGTTCCATATTAAATTCAACACTTCTAATTAGCTTGATTACAAACCATTCCTAAAATCACAGCTAAAAGATACCTAACTCATACATCTTTTGTCTAAATCATGTCTAACTCCTACTTCTCTTGCTCTTCTCATCAGTTACTCATGTGTGAGGCAATATCTGGTCTGAACAAGGCCATCAAATCAAGCACACAGATGTTGATTTTTCCATGCCCATACTTAGTCCCATATTTATGGCTGATTGCTGCACAGTTAATCAGATTGTCCATTAATGTAATTTAATTTGACATTAAAGAGTCCAAAATATCAGTCCCTTTCTCTAGTCTGCAAAGATGAAGTATTAATAGTTAGCTCTGTTCTTTTTTTTTTTAAAGCAATTGGGGTTAAGTAACTTGCTCAAGGTTACATGGCTAGTCATTATTTATTTGTGGGTGCTCATTTTCTGAGGCCAGATTTGATCTCGGGTCATCCCAACTCCGAGGCCGGCACTCTTACTCACTGCGCCACCTAGCCGCCCCTTTAGGGCAATTGGGTTTAAGTAACTTGCCCAAGGTTACACAGCTAGGTTTTTGTTTGTGTGCTTTAAGTGTCTGAGGCCGGCTCCGAACTCAGGTCCTTCTGACTCCAGGGCCGGCGCTCTATTCACTGCGCCACCTAGCCGCCCCTAGTTCTGTTCTTAAAGGCATATTCTCAAAGGGAAACAACCATTCGGATTCTTGTTTATGGGAAAAGAATAAGGCATTAAATGTCCATGTGTACAGCATATGTCTATCACCTTCCTTTTAATTTGTAGTGCCTCTTTGAGCAAGGCTGGTTTTTCCTTATTTCAGGAACTGGTGCCAAAGAATTCCCATTCCACCCCCCACACCCTGTGCTCATAAGTGTTAACAGACCAATGTGTGCTGTGTGTCATGGGGAGGATAACCAAACAAGGAATTGAATTAGCTGGTTTTCATATCTCTTGCCTGCTCGAGTATGTTTACATCCTACATGTCATGTAATGTTTGCCACAAAGAAGTACCAACAGTCTGCAGAGACAAGTATGTTCCATCTGTGGGAAGGGTATTGTTGACAATTACAGTATATTGCAGAGATTATGCATTCTTGTGGGGATCCATCAGTCTAATAAAAATTAGCACTTATCAGCTTACATATTAAACCTACAAACTGCCAATCATGAAGCCCAGCATAAATTCTAGAGACTGTTTTATATTCATACTCTTGACTTCACTTTCATAGTTAATTTCCATTAGACTTTAGAAAAATAATCTCTAGGCAAGAGAGAAATCAGGGGTTGTTCACCTGTCATAACTTGTATTTGAGCCACAGATGCAATGACAGAAGTATATTTTGCAATAGACCCATGGACTCCAGTACCGTTACTACCCAGGATCCAAATGTCTAAGCCATTTAAATAAGAAGATATAAGCTAGAGAAGCAGTTGTGGGTGTATATGTGTGTGTCTAAATCCTGAATAACTTCCTGAGTACAATGAACTTTGGATCATAGGCTTATGACACTTTAGAAATGAACTAATCCAAACATTCATTTTGTGTCTAAGGTCATTTAGGTCCATAGAAGTGAATTACTTACCTCAAGAACACAAGGATAAGTAACATCAATGGAAATGGAACCCAGGGCATAGATTCATGGATTAGAATCTAGATTGGATCTTAGAGGCCATTTAGTCCAACTCCCTCATTTTGTTAATGAGGAAATTTAAGATCAGAGAGATTAGGTAATGATTTGCCCAAGGTTTCACAGGTTATTGATGTCAGAAGTAGAGTTAAAATTCAGATCTACTGACTTCAGTGTACTTTCGAAGGAATTGTGCTATAGTTGATAACTAGCATTTATTAAGCACCTAGAGTGCTTGATAAAGTTCAATTCAGTTGATTATTCATTTATTAAAAAATTATTATGTACAAGATACTATACTAAGTGCTTAGGGATCCCTTACTTTTTTCAGAGGGTTCTTGGACATGTTGTTATGTTGAGATAAGGGTTTTCTCCCCTGATATTGACATGGGATAAGGACGACAAGCTCCAGGTGATTCAAAGAGCCAAGAATCATCGGCAGGAATCATGTAACACAGAAAACTCTTTGTCTTCCTAGCCTATTTACAGGAATACTTGGTCTTAAGAATAAATGTAGGGCGGAGCCAAGATAGCAGAGTAGAAACAGCTCATCCAAGCCACTCTGCCCCCAGATTCCCCCCAAACTATGTAAAAGGGGACTCTAAACAATTTCTGGAGCCCCAGCACCCACAGAACAACACAGAGAAGCTAACCTCCCGCTGAGGAAAGCCCAGCAGCCCTGCAAGAAGGACCAGGAGAGGTCTGGGACCTGGCAGCATGGTGCGGGCAGAGCGCAGGAGCCGAGCCGAGCCGAGCCGAGGTCCACGTGAGCCGAGGTTTTAGCCCCAGGGCAGCAGGGCCAGCAGCCGGCTGGAGGAACCCCAGAACACCAGGATCTGTGGCAACTCCAGAATTATCAACATAGACATGTCTAGGACAAAGTAAGAGGTTGGTGTCCTATGGACTTTGGGACTGGTATTTAGGGAATGCGTCGGCTCCCTGCCCTGGGGGCTAGAAGCCCCTGAGGAGACACGCTATTTTTCAGTTTTCAGAGGCAGCTCCAGCTCCTGGCCTCCAAATCGTAGGGAGATCCAGCGATCAGTCTTGGGGAGTAATCGCTCTTGCTTTAACCTCCCTGGATCTGGATTGTGATCTGGGGTGGAAGTCATGGGTGGGTTTACAGCTTGCCAGAAACGAAACATGCCCCCCCACACATTCGGGATGAAAATTCCTCTATCTGGCCTTAAAGCCATGGTGTGGCAACAAGCCCAAAAGTCAAGTAATTAAGTGGCAACATGCCAAGGCAAAGGAAACAGAAAAATGCAACCCTAGACTCCTATTTTGGGGGCATAGAGTGGGAAAAGGACTGTGAGGTCAGAAGTCCTGCTCCAAAATCCCCAGGAGAAAACATGAGAGGGTTGCAGGCCATAGAGGACCTTAAGAAGGACTTTAAAAATCAAATAAGAGAAGTGGAGGAAAAATTGGGAAGAGAAATGAGAAGGATGCAGGAAAAGTATGAAATGAGGGTCAACAGCCTGACTGAGGAAAACAACAACTTAAAAGATAGACTAACTCAAATGTCAAAGGAGGCCCAAAATGGCAATGAGGAGAAGAATGCCTTAAAAAGTCGAATTTGCCAGATGGAAAAAGAATTTCAAAAGTTCACTGAGGAGATTCATTCCTTCAGAGTTAGACTGGAGCAAATGGAAGCTAATGACTTTATGAGAAATCAAGATGCTGTTAAGCAGATCCAAACAAATAAAAGATTAGAAGGCAATGTGAAATATCTCATGGGAAAAACCACTGACCTGGAAAATAGATCCAGGAGAGACAATTTAAAAATTATTGGACTACCTGAAAGCCATGATCAAAGAAAGAACCTAGAAATCACCCTTCAAGAAATTCTCAAGGAAAAGTGCCCTGATGTTTTAGATCCAGAGGGCAAAATAGAGGTTGAAAGCATTCACCGATCACCTCATGAAAAAGATCCCAAAAAGAAAACTCCCAGGAATATTATAGCCAGGTTCCAGAATCCCCAGATCAAGGAGAAAATACTCCAAGCAGCCAGGAAGAAACAATTTCAATATTGTGGAAACACAATCAGAATAGCCCAGGACCTGGCAGCTTCTACACTGAGGGATCGAAGGGCATGGAATATGATATTCCAGAGGGCAAAAGAACTGGGAATGAACCCAAGGGTCACCTACCCAGCAAAACTGAGTATTTTGTTTCAGGGGAAAATATGGTCATTCAGTGGAATAGAGGACTTTCAAGCATTCTTGAGGAAAAAACCAGAGTTGAATAGAAAATTTGACATCCAGACACAAGAAGTAAGAGATGCCTGAGAAGGTAATCAGGGAAAAGAAATCAAAAGGAACTTATCAAAGTTGAACTATTTACATTCCTATATGGAAAAGCAATAACTGTGACTGATGATATTTTTCTCACTATGAAAATAATGGAAGAAGGGGGTGTGGTCATATGAATACATATGTGAATGTGTGTGTATATGGTTACAGTTATATATGGATAGAGGGCATAAGTTGAATTTGTTGGGAAGGGAGAATACTCAAGGGATGAAATTATGAGGTGAGAGAGGAAAGTGGCAAGAGGAGATGGGGAGAGACAGGGTAGGGTAAACTATCTCATGTAGAAGAAGCAAGGGGAAGTGGTTGCAAGGGAGGGGGAGAATAGGAAGGCAAAAAAGGCAAAACCACATTCTCATTGAATTTGGTTCAGGGAGAGAATGACATACATACTAAATGGGCTATCTCAACCTGCAGCAGAATAAGGGGAAGGGGTATGAGAGGAGGGATGATGGATGGGAGGTCATCCTTGGGGGGAGGGGAGGTTGGAAGTACCCACTATAGAAGAGGGACAGGATCATGTAGGGAATGGACCAGGTGGGGGGTGGGATGAGTGGGAGGGAATTATAAGCAACCTTGTACAATATATCTACTATGATAATATTTTGCATAGCTAGACATGTACAACATATACTGAATTACTTATCTCCCAAGAGGGAATGGGTGACAAGGGAGGAAGGAAATGGATCTGAAATTTGAGGTCGTAACATTAAATGTTTCAAATATATATAAATACTATTATTAATACTCTTTTGCTTGTAATAGGGAGATAAGATGTGCAGGCATTGGGACACAAAGATTCACCTTCCTCTAATGGAAAAGTCGATGGGGGTATGGGAGAAGGTATGGGAGAGATCAGATTGGAGGAAGCGATATCTTGTGGGACTACTATTCTGGGAGGTTGGGTGTAGGGGAATAATGGGGGGAAAATGATTGTAACTCAAAATCTGGCAGAAATGAGTGATGTAAAACAGAAGTTAATAAAGCATTTGTTTAAAAAAAAGAATAAATGTAGACTGGTTCTGTTCACAGATTATTTGGAAACTGCATTTCAAGGCAGGGATTTGACCTTATGAGTAAAATGAATCTGGCTAAAAATAACTGAAACAAGGAAAGGGAAGGATGAATGATGAGGGGTATCTTTGTGCATCTGGGGATAGTGCTCATACAGGGCTGAAGAGTTCTGTGGTTAACTCTCTCCTTCGGTGAGCAGTACAACCCACATCAAAGAAGCTGTTCCAAATATATATGGAAGTATCTGACTTGTTCTTTATCCCCAGGACCATAGGAGGTCATAGAGAGGAGCAGCAGGAGCTACCATCTTTGTTAAGTAAAGATTTTTTTTATGGGAGTGCCAGGGAAATGGCTAGTCTTTTATTGTAGGGAAGAAAACATAACACATCTCAAGTAAACCAGTTCAGGCGCTCAGTGGCTAAACTGGTGGGGTACCAGCTTGTAATGGGTTCCACAGTTAGGGCAACATTGTGGCTCGCCTTTGTGAAGCCAGAACCAGATGACTGCACTGTTGTCCTCTTCACAGATACAGCCCACTATTCACTTGTCAGTGATGGAAGGGACCAGGTTGGGCTCCTCCTTAGTCCCTGGAGCTGCCTTTGGGGCTAGCATATTGTATGGATCCAAATCATTTCTTGCGGCCATCATAATCTCTCTCTCCAAGCCAGTAGCCTGATCCTCATCAGAAGGGGTACCTCCTCCAGTCGCCATGGACCAAGCGGCCATCCGAGCAGGGCCACAGGCCCTCAAGGCCTGGACAGCCAGTGCCCCGGCACCCCGCAGTAACCTTGAAGCCATCACACCTGAGACAACTACCTAAGTAAAGATTTTGACATTGACATGAATTCAGGGATATCAAAGCACTATCATCATGAAGAAAGATGATCAATATTGTTTGTACATTGAATCAGGCCAGTATCTGCAGCATTTTTGAGAGACATGGAGGTGATTTCTTAAGGCACTGGATGACCTCAGTCAGAAGCCGGAAAGCTCTGATTGACTGGAAGCTCTGATTAAAAAAAAAGTCAAAGGAAGGGTGTAACTGTCAAAACTTTGTAGCTTTGCACTTATGTGCTCCATCCTTTCATTTAGGTTAAAAACTATTAATTTCATAATTACAGAATGGATACATGGCTAGATAGAAGTTGTTAGAAAGATCCTGAGGGAGTAATGAGTAGTGAATTGTAAGATCAGTATTGATCAACAATTTAATATGGAAGCCAAAGAAGATAAAGAAATCTTAAGCTACCTTAAGAAAAGCAGAAGAAGGCAAGTAATAGTTTCGCTGTGCTGTGCCCTGATTGGATTATACATGGAGTATTGTGTCTAATTCTGGGTGCCACATGTGAAGGCTATCAACAAACTTAAGAATACTCAGATAGAGATTCTCCACAAACTATGTAAAAAAGGACTCTGAAAATCTTCTGGAGCCCCAGCACCCACAGAACGACACAGAGAAGCTAACCTCCCGCTGAGGACAGCCCAGCACCCTGCAGGAAGGACCAGCGCAGTGGTCTGGGAGCCGGCAGCGCGCAGAGCGCAGGAGCCGAGCTGAGCCCAGGTCCAAGTGAGCCGAGGTTTTAGCCCCAGGGCGGCAGGGCCAGCAGCCGGCTGGAGGAACCCCAGAACACCAGGAACTGTGGAGACGCCAGAATTATCAACATAGACTTGCCTAGGACAAAGTAAGAGGTTAGTGTCCTATGGACTTTGGGACCTGTAGTTGGGGAATGCGTCAGCTCCCTCCCCTGGGGGCTAGAAGCTGCTGAGGAGACACGACACTGTGTAGTTTTCAGAGGCATTTCCGGCTCCCAGCCTACAAATCGTGGGGAGATCCAGCGATCAGTCTTGGGGGGTAATCGCTCTTGCTTTAACCTCCCTGGATCTGGATTGTGATCTAGGGTGGAAGTTGTGGGTGGGCTTATAGCTTGCCAGAAACGGAAGTTGCCCCCCACACGTTCGGGACGAAAATTCCTCTATCTGGCCTTAAAGCCATAGTGTGGCAACAAGCCCAAAAGTCAAGGAATTAAGTGGCAACATGCCAAGGCAAAGGAAACAGAAAAATGCAACCCTAGACTCCTATTTTGGGGGCATAGAGTGGGAAAAGGACTGTGAGGTCAGAAGTCCTCCTCCAAAAGCCCCAGGGGAAAACATGAGTGGGTTGCAGGCCATAGAGGACCTTAAGAAGGACTTTAAAATCAAATAAGAGAAGTGGAGGAAAAATTGGAAAGAGAAATGAGAAGGATGCAGGAAAAGTATGAAATGAGGGTCAACAGCCTGACTGAGGAAACAACACCTTAAAAAATAGACTAACTCAAATGGCAAAGGAGGCCCAAAAGGGCAATGAGGAGAAGAATGCCTTAAAAGTCGAATTTGCCAGATGGAAAAAGAATCTCAAAGTTCACTGAGGAGATTCATTCCTTCTGAGTTAGACTGGAGCAAATGGAAGCTAATGACTTTGTGAGAAATCAAGATACTATTAAACAGATCCAAACAAATGAAAGAATAGAAGGCAATGTGAAATATCTCATAGGAAAAATCATTGACCTGGAAAATAGATCCAGGAGAGACAATTTAAAAATTATTGGACTACCTGAAAGCCATGATCAAAGAAAGAACCTAGAAATCATCCTTAAAGAAATTCTCAAGGAAAACTGCCCTGATGTTTTAGACCCAGAGGGCAAAATAGAGGTTGAAAGAATCCACACATCACCTCCTGAAAAAGATCCCCAAAAGAAAACTCCCAGGAATATTATAGCCAGGTTCCA